>JAPXFQ010001999.1:5000-605000 GCA_028564705.1 Apricaphanius iberus
ATGTACGATATATCATATCTCCATTTTTTTGACACAGGTGCTGTTATGCTGCAATGGAAGTATGATAAAAAATACAGACCCCCTCCAAACCGTACTGGCAACGTCTTCATAGCGGCGTTCACAACCACCTATGCGCGCCTGGAGCTTTATAAGTACATCCAAAAACTACAAGAACGAGTTCTTTATATGGACACCGACTCTGTAATCTACACTGTAGGAAAAAACGAAGACACATTGGAAACCGGTAACTATCTGGGTGATTTAACCGACGAATTGCCTGCTGCTGAGACCATACAGGAATTTGCTGCAGCCGGGGCTAAAAGCTACGGCTACCAGCTAAGACACAGTAAAAAAACTGTTTTGAAAGTCAAAGGGATCATGCAAAACATCCAAACGGCAGATGCTGTAAACTTTGATTCTATCAAAGATCTAGTGGTAGGTTATTTAAAGAACGAGCGAAAAGAATTACGTACATGTCAAAACACCATTAGACGTGATAAAAGCGGTTTTCACCTAACAAACGCCTCATTTGATAAAAAAATTAAAGTTGTATTCGATAAACGACGTCTTTTTTCAGACGGTAAAACGTTACCGTTTGGATATTAAATAAAGAAAGAAAAAAAAAAATGGATGAAGTTAAATTTGATACGAGATTTAAAACACCCTTTTCCTGCCTAATAGCTGGTCCAAGCGGGTGTGGTAAATCAATGTTTGTGAAAAATGTTTTGGAAAATTGCATGCAAGTTTTGGATTCTGTACCTGAAAACGTGGTTTGGATTTACACATCGTTTCAACCTATGTACAGTGAATTGCAAAAGATCAATAAAGCTGTGAAATTTGTAAAAGGACTTCCTGATTCTTTCGAGGACGAAGACCTCTTCCCTGATCATCAGACACACCTTGTTATTCTGGATGATGTGTTGTTTCAGGCTTCTGAAAGCCCAGAGATTGTAAAGATTTTTACTCAATATAGACATCACAAAAACATGAGTGTTTTCATGCTGTCCCAGAACGTCTTCCATCAAGGTAAACACGCAAGAACCATCAGCTTGAACAGTAATTACATGATCTTGTTTAAAAACCCCAGGGACAGGTCACAAGTTAGCGTTTTAGCACGACAGATTTTTCCTACTCAACACAGATACTTTATGGAGTGTTTTACCGATGCCACCAAGAGTCCATATGGATATTTAATCATCGATCTCACTCCTACATGTCCAGAACAGTTCAGACTACGGACAGGTTTGCTCCCCAGCGAGCTGTCGGCTGTATATCTACCTAAAACCAAGTGAGACACCATGTCGGCACGTTTAAAAAGAAATGTACCGTTACTGAATGCTTTATACAACTCCACCCCCAGCAAGCGAAGGGAGATCTTAACACACTGTTCACCGTACTTTCTGCAGGCTTTGTGTGAAATTGCCTTAAATGTGTTAAAAGGACATATAAAACTTTCGCCCTCTCAATATAAAAAGCTGAAAAAACAGCGGAAAACCCTTAGATTATTGGCGGATAAAAAGGTTGGATTGAAACGCAAACAAAAGAAATTATTAACCCAGACAGGTGGGATCTTTCCTTTGCTTGCCGCCGTCGTACCGTTTTTGGGGGAGCTGATCGCAGGGGCCATTAGCCGGAGATGACGCTAAGAGAAGCCCAGAAGATGTTTTTGGTCTCACCGCAACAGCTGAGACGCCTGAGTCAGCCTGAAGGCTCCACAACGATGAGACAAACAGCTGAGGACGATATTGACGAAGACATGAGAGCCATATTAAACCATAAAGGTTTGACCCCTTATGAAAAAATCAGAAAATATGAGACGCTTTTACAGAAATATCTAACTTTGGTCAAACAAGGAGAGCGAGATGATCAGCGAGTCACCCTAACTCTTCACAAGACCCCCGGAAGATTTATCCGATAAAACATCGACGATGGAAACTGGTGATGATGATGGAGCAGATGTTATTACAACCGATGTGTTGAGAAGCATACCTAAACGTGAGCGCAGAAGCACCGAATATATCATGCGTAAACTGAAAAATACTAGCTGGACACCGAACGGGGAGTTTGTTTACAGGGGACAAGTAATTAATGGATCTCACATCCTGGACCTGCTAAGGAATTTGGTACATCCTTTTAAAAGGCCCCACCCGTCTCCTAAAGGCTGGAGCGAATTTCTGTATACTCTGTCGGATTTAAACATCCCTCTATCAACCATCAATAACCCGGCTGCACGTGAGGAATATATAAAAATTAAATCGGTCTACGATACCCCCCAGACCAAAAAAGAAAATGTTGATTTTGTCTCTCCCCATTGGTCCATGAACGATAGAACTGAGAAGAAAAAAAAACAAAGAAAGCTGGTATCGCTCTCACCCCGATGGAGCAGGGGCGGTGCTAAGGGCGGCCTGCGTGAGACAACAAAACCCCCCAGGTGGGTTACATTATAACCTTAGAAATAAACCAGAACGTGTACTCTTTCATTTTAATAATAAAGTTTATTTATTATTACAAACTTGTTGTACATGGTGTTTATTAAAAACATAAAGCAATAATGAAAAATTAAAACATGTGACAGTCTCTGAACATTTGTAGA
The DNA here is from genome assembly GCA_028564705.1 of Apricaphanius iberus. Classification (NCBI taxonomy): domain Eukaryota; kingdom Metazoa; phylum Chordata; class Actinopteri; order Cyprinodontiformes; family Aphaniidae; genus Apricaphanius; species Apricaphanius iberus. The sequence continues at coordinate 7,594 of JAPXFQ010001999.1, forward strand.
GAACAAGTGTTTTGTGTAAAACGAGCTGATTTTCTAATACAGATCTGGTATTTATTAACAAACTCATAAACCATCAAATCATTCTTGTAAACATCTTTAGAATATTTTGAAATTACATCGTGCATTGAGAAACCAGCGGCGCGATTACACAGATAAAATACACAGTGATCGCCGCACACGGTCGATTCGATGTCTTGAAATTGATGGTCGTGGTATAATATTTTGGAAGATCTCTGTTTCAAAAAATCCAGTATACTCGGGGGGTAGTGGGTAAAATGTGGAGGTAATCCGTATGAATCGTAGAAAGTTGCACAATTACCCGCATCTAACGTTAATGCCAACCAGTGTTCTCCTGGAATGTAAGATGGATGGGTGTTGACGATGAAATATGCCGGTCGTTGGAACGAGGGGGAGAGCAATGCTAGCTGATCTGCTGCCCAAACGCCGCAGAATCTCTCACCGAGCAGGTTATGAAGTAACGATTCAAGTTCATGGTTGTTCATTTTTATTTTTTATTTTTTTTTTTTTCACCGAGTCGTTAATAATAATCCACCAAGACCCTTCTTTTTGAGTCAATTTCCAAAACAGAATCGTAGCACGCGTACACTAGTAGGGTTACTGTGTGGGGCAGGGCCTGTCTGAACCTGGCTTCCAATCTGATGTTTCCTGTGTTGACGGGTGATAATGCATCGGAATCTTCGCACGCATTCAGGTTAAAGACAAATAAAGAGTAACCCGAGTTGAATTCCTCTCTGTTAATGCTCAGAGGTAGGTCTTTTAAATGTCTACCAGTAGATGTGAATAAACTGTAAAACTCTCTCACAGAACTCCCATGATTAAAATCGGGTTGATATGGTTTAGCCGGTATCTGTCGACCATCTTTACACAGCGCCAAATATTCAATGTCATAATGATGAAAATTGAATGGGTTCAGTTCATGGGCCCCTGTGAATGCGTGGTGATTAACCAGACCTATCACCACATATTTAGGTAACAACCCTAGGAACAAATTTTCATGTGTAGAAACGCGTGAATTCTCAGGTATCGAATATGTTTTTATATTCACTCTTGAAAGCGGGTACAACGCGTTTGCCTTTAATAAAGCCGTTTCATGTCCCAGTCTGACTGCTGGAGACACCGTGACTTTTTTAATGAAGAGAGCGGCTCCTGAAATGCTGAGTTTGAAGGTCGAGTCCCCAGCCCCAACCAGACAGAACGCGTCACTGGTTCTCGTTAGCTTTACTCTGAGATCCAGAGCGTTCAATAGTAGTCTTTCGCTAAAAAAGATGTCCGCATGCAGAGCCCCGAGCAGATGCACCTCTTTTGATTCTCCTGTAAATTGGGTTCTTTTATTCAATCCATGGTTTGGTCCGTTGGCTGTTACGATGGAATTTAGAGCACCAGCTGTGTCTTTATAGAACAACCCTGCCCCGAATTGGGTTTGAAGAGATTGTTCTGAATAATTTAACAGTGTCTCAATTATGGCACGGTAGGGGTGGGTGGCGGAAGACTGTGAGATCAGACGATCGCCCAAGGTCACATCACACTGACTAAAAATGGTATTCAAAGGGTAGTTTATTAAACCAACCGCAGCGTCTCGAGCCAGATTTGAACCATCAGCATTTGTAAGTTTCACCCTCAGGTACAGCAACGTGTCTGATAGGTCTAAATATTTCTCACCGTCTCCTGGGATAAAGAATTCGATTGGCCCCCCGTCTGTAATTGCGGCGACGGGTTGTACTTCAGTATAAATCTTATCTTCAACAGAGAGCTGAGTCATGGGGGCTGAAAATAAATCCAACTCTGCCAATGTGCATTCTGTCGATTTGTTATGTAAAAACGCCATGTTATTTAAAATATGTCACGGTTCTTCGTTGCAGGCTTCTTCCCCCGACGCGATCGCTTTTTAACTGATTGTTTTCTTTTAACTACTCTCACTTTTCTACCGGTCCACAGACGGTCACCCGGGGGTCTCTTTCTCCCCCTACTGGATAGAACAACAATTCCAGATCCACCTTGACCCCCCTCCTCATTCTGATCAGGACGAGAGGTCATTTTTGTCACAGCTTGACCGATGACATCGGAGGCTATGTTTGAAGCCGCTTTTTTCAAGTGCGGTTTTGCTATGGCTATACCTTTTCTGACAAACGGTGAAACAAACCTAAAAAGGCGAGAAAATAAACCCGCAATGCCTTTTCCATACAGAGTCGGTGCTCCATAAAACCCAGGCAGGTTTCCACCAGCCTGATTCACATAATAATGGACGAAACGGTGGGGGTCTTGTCGATGTGTGGCTGATGCCATGGTAAAGTTCCTCAGAAATGATGATTAATCGACGCTGTCTGGTTAAGAGTGAGGTTTGAAGAGCCCTACTCACGGTTTATATGTCGTTGTATAGGGCGAAAATGCAGTCTCAGAATAGTTTTTCCGTAGCTAAAATTCACAGGAACATTCTGATCAGTTTTGATCTGTATTTGAATGTTTTCTATATGTTTTTTTGAAACCGGCACGTAGTTGAGGGGGTTAAAAGTCTGAGTGACGATGTCACCAAAAGTCCCTAATACGGGTAGTGTGCGTAAAAGCGGTGCATATGCATCCCCCACAATCTGATGACTGACTATATCACTATAACAATACAGATTGTAGAACCCCGCTTTAATATCTGCTGGGTATGGTGCCGCTCTCTTGTTAAATATAAGCCATTCCCCCGGTAACACACCGATCATGTATGCCAACGGTGCAAAAAATCGGAGCTGCCACTGACCACCTGCTTGAAATTCAAAAATTTTTTTGAATGGGTGAACGTCTAATTGTACATCAGACCCTATGTTCCTCAAGGCTGCGTTAATCTCCATCCTTAAAGCAATGATTCCGTTGTAATATCCGCCTCTAATTTTATGACGAACTTTCCTTTCATCATCTTTTTTTTTCCAATCAAAAAATGCAGCATCTTCAGGCACATTATGCCAGGTATGGGGGTAAGAGATTTCCGTCAAAGCCACTTCCCAGTCACCGGATAGGTTTATATGCTGTGCCAAGTTCACTCTGAAATCAGAGGATTGGTTATCTTTAAAAACATCCAGGCAGGCGTTTGATGGTAAAGTTATATAAAAACCGTTATCCATCTTTTCACTTTCTGTGTCGATACGGTTGTGGGGTCTCTCATCACATCAACCGGTTCTTTTATACATTTTTAAGATCGTTAACCTTTATCCAACTGTTGAATTTTTCGGGCCAGTTCTTCCATCTGACTAATGCCTGTTTTTCACCCTTAACAACACGGTGTTTTAATACCTCAGCCACCTGGTAAAAACGATCATTTTCCAGTTTCACTTTCTGTAATTCTGGCTCATAAAAGGAACCTTCTATAGGTTCACCATCCATGTCCGTCAGTTTATATGCTGTAGGATTACGCGGTATGCACTCTACCACTGTGAAAACTTCATCCGTATAACTCTGCTCATACTTTTTATCAAAAACACCCCTTAGTTTCGATAACCTGACCAGATCACCTTTCTTGAATTTCATTTTAAATGTTATTCGAGGTGTAGATCCATAAAGATTATCAAAAACTTGATCTGTGTTTTCAGGGGTTACTTCATTAGGTGCCATTTTTATGCTCGAATGGTAACTGTGGTTGTAGCTTGAAAGCAGGTCTTGAAGAATATCCACATACCTCATTGTGTTATTAGCAGTAAAATAACGCCACATTCTAGTTTTCAGAGTTCTGTTGAATCTTTCAATGACCGACGCTTTCAAATCGCTCGCTGTGCTGAAATACACAATACCATATTTTTTCATCAATGCATTGAACTTTCTATTAAAGAATTCTTTCCCTGCATCGGTCTGAAGCTTCTGCGGTATTTGACTTTCTCTGAAAACGGATTCAAAGGCATCTACCACTTCTTGTGCTGTTTTTCTCTTTATTGCTCGGGCGTAAGCCTGCTTTGAAAACACATCGATGACTGTTAATAAATAATTATAACCATCGTTGTGCACCGCCAGTGCTTGCATATCACATAGATCAGCCTGAAACTGTTTCAAAGGTCTAGCGACAAACACTCTATTACGCGGAAAATGAAGTCTTGCTGGTTTGTGGAGTGTGTACGCATCTTGACCAGAGAGAAAGTCTTTAACTTTTTCAACTTCAAATCTCTGACCATCTTTGCTTGTTAGAGATCGACGGAGTCTGTCCACACCACCAAAACTCCCTGGATGTGATGGTGTATAATAAGCTTTCTCCATCATCCTGCGCTCCATCTTTCTAGTTCTTTTTAAACCCGTGAATGAAATGAGACAATTTGTTCTGTGTCAAAGGCTTTATTCTTGTTTTAAATTCTACAAAAGTAATGATACATGTTTTAATTCTACAAAAGTAATGATACATGTTTTAATTCTACAAAAACAGGTTACATGTTTTAAATTCTACAAAAGTAATGATACATGTTTTAATTCTACAAAAGTAATGATACATGTTTTAATTCTACAAAAACAGGTTACATGTTTTAAATTCTACAAAAGTAATGATACATGTTTTAATTCTACAAAAGTAATGATACATGTTTTAATTCTACAAAAACAGGTTACATGTTTTAAATTCTACAAAAGTAATGATACATGTTTTTTGTTTCTAAATCAAAATTCTCTAGCATGCAGTAAAAAATGTCAAAAATCAATCAGTCTTCAAATCCAGAACACTTTGAGACGGTATTCAGTTCGGTGAGCTGTTGCTCCGAAGAAGCGTTTTCATATAATTCAACGATGGAGGAATGTATCTTAAAACCACATTTGAGTTCATACATCAACGTTTTTACCACCGTTGTGACTTTGCCGTCGGTTGCTTGTATATTTTTGTTATGCAGCATGTTCTGAATAGCCGGTATGAATTTGGGGGTGATCATTCTTTTGCTAATCCCTTCAAAATGCAACTGTAGATAATCTTCATCCATCTCGCTTAAGCATTGGTGTTGTCGCTGGCTCGGGTGTGAGATTTGACACCCGTAACAGTTCTCTCTAACATATTTAATATAGTTCACATTGAATAAGTGAAGCAACGCTGTTTTTATAGTCTTCACCAGCAGAGAAGAGAACCATCCATCCACCTCATCACCCAGCTCCGGTACCGGGTCCAACGATGACTGCATCGGCTTGGGTTGAGAACAACCGTTCTCAGGAATAGGAGTAGGCGGTCTCGATGGCTTGTCATCCGTAGGGGTCGATTCCATCTGCGCATTGTCATCAAACGCTGCCGCTAGAACGCCGTCATCGGGGGCAGTAGATGGAGTAGCAGCGACGGCGCCTCTTAGCCAGGCACCAAACCGCTCGTACGGAGGTAGACTCGGTGTTGGTGATGCTTCTGGCGACAACGGTGAGTCCGGAGGGGTGGGTGGCTGGTATGGTCCGGGAAAACCCAACTCATCTACCGGTTGTGGTCCGTATAGGTCCTGAGAAGGGTCAAAAGAACCCCAGTATGCTGGTAGGGTCATTTGGAAACCGGCGTTCTGCATTATGTTCCTGTAAATGGTTGTGAGATGAGGTTTTATCCTGAACCTGTTATATGCATGTTGGGCGGAGCTCAATGGAGGTGTGGTTAGACGAAGAAGGAGGTGTCGCTTAAAAACAAATTGCTGTTTTCACTTTCTGGATCCGTTTCAAGCGACAATGACACACAAATAGGTAGGTGATTGTATGGTCAAACGCCAGAACGAAATCCGAAATGGCCCGCAGGGGTGCTGAGAAGATGGTGATGAAACGCTTTGTTTTTAAAGAAAACGACTCGATCATTATCATAGTATCGTCTTCTTCACCCCTACGCAGGCTTTTTACGAAGATGTCGTTAGAAGGACTCACTGTGGATCGAAAAACGGTGTAACCGACAACACATCCCCGTTGAGCCTGCAATGCATTCCAATCGAGCTCATCAGGGGATACAGGCCAGTTTTCTTTCTCTGCATCTGTATCATCATATCGACCCGAACAAGGTCTAGTGGTCAGATTTGTCCAATCTTCATGCGTTAGAGGCGTAAGTGTGGAGAAGTCAGGGTTTTCATCACCATGTCTTTGATAGAGGTAGAGCAGACCGGTATCATATTTAAAAATGTAACCCAATTTTCCAGCCGTGTGGTATTGCTTTAAATCCCATTCGTTCTGCATGAGTCCAACAGGAGGGTTTAAAACCAAAGTAAATTCGTCCGTCTGCTTTTTCTTGTTTAAAACCAATGGCTCGCTTTTAGAAGAAACCGGTGTTGTTGGTATAGAGGCATCCATCTCTGCGTTGTTTTTTTATGTTTAGACCCTGCTCTCCTCATGATAACCTACGCCTTTTTTTTCTCTATTTAAAAGCAGAAAATCATCGACTCCACCTTTCCTAGCAAAACCACGCCTCAATACCAGTTTGACGAATGTTTGACATAAAGTTTTTGCCCGGGGGGTGAACCCTAACCCCCCTTCCTCCTCTGGAGGTCCCCCCCTCCCTCTCCCACCTGTTAACCCCCTCTCAATACCTGTTTGATGAGTGTTTGACATAAAGTTTTTGCCCTGGGGTGAACCCTAACCCCCCTTCCTCCTCTGGAGGTCCCCCCTCCCTCTCCCACCTGTTAACCCCCTCTCAATACCTGTTTGACGAACGTTTGACATAAAGTTTTTGCCCGGGGGGTGAACCCTAACCCCCCCTTCCTCCTCTGGAGGTCCCCCCTCCCTCTCCCACCTGTTAACCCCCCCTCAATACCAGTTTGACGAGCGTTTGACATAAAGTTTTTGCCCTGGGGTGAACCCTAACCCCCCTTCCTCCTCTGGAGGTCCCCCCTCCCTCTCCCACCTGTTAACCCCCTCTCAATACCAGTTTGATGAGTGTTTGACATAAAGTTTTTGCCCTGGGGGTGAACCCTAACCCCCCCTTCCTCCTCTGGAGGTCCCCCCTCCCTCTCACCCACTTTGACCACCCCTCATGTTGACCTTTGACCCCTCCCTCTCCCCCTCTTTGACCCCCCTTCCTCCTCCGGAAGCCCCCCCTCTCCATTTTTGATCATCTACTCATGCTGACCTTTAATCCATCGATCAAATCGCACATTCCTGAGTGACATAATATGGGGCTATATTCTTCTGAGAGTTTTTGGGCTTCCAGCACCTGCAAACACTCGAGAGTTATGAGATCTTCCTTCAAAATCATAGTTGTTTTTTGAAAATCATCATGCAGCCTCTCTAAAGGAAACTGTACCCCTTGGGTTTTTATGTGATACACGGTGTTCAACACAGATTAGTGCACAATAAGCCATATCGTCATTGCGAGTGCGCATGCTCCCGAATGCGGCTTCAACACCCGGTCATAGCTTTAGGACCCCAAACAAAACCCCGGCTCGACTGTAAACAGCATATGTTATTGAGCCTTTTAAAGCCTCTTAAAGGCTGCTTTTGGTGGATTTTTCAAATAATACTCATTGTTTTGTGGTTGGCTGTGGAAACATTGAACCGTGGAGAATGCAAAACACACCAGTGAACGAATGATACTGACCCCTTGTAATGAACCACCGTTTATTTTATATAAATTACATACCTGTGAGGTGGATAAGGTAATAATGTGTGATTAAACATGTTTATTATTCAACATTTCTGTTGATCGTTTAGCTCTTACCGTTTTAGTTTTGGTAGCATAGTGAATAGCCCGCAGGCTTCGCATAGCCTATTGCTGGAGGTCGATGTGAGGGATTAAGGTTTAGAGCATCACAGCCTTATAAGAGGCCAGTAAGAGCGTTCCAAAAAGTAAAAATCCCATTGAAAAAAATTTTTTTGTAAGAGTTTAAAGACACAATGGAAAATGCCCCAGGAACAACCAGGAACTGAAGACTGTTGCAGTAGAAGCCTGGCAGAGCATCACGAGGGATGAAACCCAACGTCTGGTGATGTCTATGTGTTCCAGACTTCAGGCTGTAATTGACTGAAAAGGATTTGCAACCAAGTATTGAAATGTATAAGTTTGATTCATGGTTCTTATTCTGTCCGATTACTTTTGGTCCCTTAACAAGTGGGAGGCACATATGCAAACTGTTGTAATTCCTACACGTTCACCTGATTTGGATGTAAATACTCTCAAATAAAAGCTGACAGTCTGCAGTTAAAGCACATCTTGTTCATTTCATTTGATATCCATTGTGGTGGTGTATAGAGCCAAAAATGTTACCATTGTGTCGATGTCCCTATATTTATGGACCTGACTGTATATGTTTGTCAACTTTCCACTGTTAAAAATCATAAATTTTGCAGCTTTTCCTATCTATATGTATGTTTGCTCCGGCCAGTTTGGGGTCCAAAACCCCAGAATGGATTGCATGCAACGCAATACCAAAATGGCTTATTGTCAAATGGGAGAAAAAGGATAATTGTAATATCCTTTGTTTTTTAGGCAGCTGTACAGATTTTATGTCAATTTACAGCCAGCATCATAAAAACCTTAGGTACTTGTTGAGGTTCAACTCTATTTTCTTTTTCTTTTTTACAAAAGCTACCTTTTCTCATAATTTTCTCTATATTAACCACACAGACTTAAATGGTTTACCAGCAGAACAACAAAGTCTTAAGAAGAAAGAGCGAGGCATCGTCTCATCCGGAGTTAAAAATGTCCCCCAATAAAAGCGTGGCATCTTCAGAGAAGATGAACTGTGTGTGTGTTTTAAGTGACGGTGAACTCGTCCCTTCGAGCTGATGTCAACGTCTTAAAACAGGAGACTGTGTTAGAAAAGAGTTGCTGTGGGCAGATCACTGAATGGCAGAGGCGCCTCTGCGGTGTTACGTTAGACAGCTGAAGGCGAGATCACACCCCGTCAGCGACCTGGTCTTTCTTTAGCTCAGAAGAAGGCAGAGCGGTTGACACTGATTTATACGGCTGCACAGAATAATGGCTTCTGGAAAAAAGAGAAACACGAAACTTTCCTCATTGTGTTTGGCTGTTTAAAAGGAGCCGAGAGATTTTGATAGGAACTCAGTAAAATTGCATAGGAGTTTAACTGTTACACAAGCTTCATGGGTAATCCCTACTTATTGTCATGCAGGATTAGCACAAGATCAGAATGAGGGAAGGATGGGCTCTGTGCGAAGTTTTGCACCAGAAAGGAGAAGAACGAAACAAATAAGATGGCATTGAATAGTCCAGCAGAAACTTTGATGTAAACTTCTTCCCACTGCAGATAATGTCAGGCCATCAGTTGATTATCCGACTGTTTGAACTAATGAAAGCAGGAACCTTGATCCTTAAACATGTTGAAGCTATCTTTACTTATAAATGTAATATAAGATAGGTTATACCATTTGTTATAACAAGGTCAAACATCAACTCAAACAAATGGAGCTACAAATGGTAGAATAACTTCAGTCTTATTTGTGTTAAAGGTGTGGTCTGAATTATATAATAGACAGAGAAGAATGCAGTCTCCCCAGCATGATGCAGCCACCTCCATTTTCTTTCTTCAAAGCAGAAAGCAGTTATTAGTTTTTCTTTGGGATCTGGATTGTTTTTTTTAATGTTTTTGTTGTTTTTGTTTGGCTTGTTTAAGAACAATAATCAGAAATATTAATCATTTAGGAATAACAGTGCTCAGAAGATAAAGTGCTGTTGTTCTCATTTTTAAAGACGGATCAATAAAAACAGCTACACCGTCAAAATTTAACCTCAGTGTTTGCAATTATTCTCCTCTTTTGTTAAACAGAATTTTTTTTGTTAACACAAACTTCACAATAATCTTACAAGGTCAGATACAATAATCAAATCATCATGAAAATAAAACAAAACAAAAACCCATTAGAAAGCATGTTGATCTATTGATTGGCTTTTTAGAAGGTTACTAGGAAGTCTAGGCACTTTGAGGAGAATGGAAGGAAAATGGGCTGGTTTTAAACTTTTGTGTGTAATCTTTTGGTTGAACAACAATGAATGTTGAAAGTTGGAGCAGATTGGCTGAAATAAAATTTTTAGTTCTTTAAAAATTGTCTTTTGCATAAGCAATTCCCTGTTTTAAATTCTGTTCTGTTAAAAGGCCATATGTGGAGTTACTTTTTTGCATCTGATGAAATTTTAAATATTTTTTAAAGAAGAACATGAATCCATATTTTTTGGGATTGACCTGGAGTTGGATTTTCACACCTTTTGCATCTTTTCAATAAACAGGCCATTTCGGGAAGCAAAGAGCTTCATGTGAGGTCCAGCTTTTTTTGATGATTGGGTGTGACAGGAGGTCTTATGTAAAGCAAACTCACTGCTGCAGCCTCCAGGAGGTGGTTTCAGGATGAGCCTCCTAAATGTGGAGTGACAGAAGAAAAAGAGAAGAGGCTTCCTGTCCATTGGCATCAGTTTCTGACATGTACTGAAAGAGATTAATGTGTTAGCTCTCTGTGTGGGTCGGCGATGAGGTTTGAGAAGAGATTTTTAAATTTGGTTTGGGTTTCTTTCTTCCCAAAGTTTATTTATTAAGGGACGGCCAATGCAATGCATGGAGACAGTGCAAATCCATTGCAAAGCAATGTATTGCACTGCCTCCATGCAATTGCATGGGCAGTCCCTTATTACTATTCACTCCTAAACGGACTCTTATTATTTATTATTCTTCCGCCACAGTTAATGCGGGTCGTACCGTAGCGTGCACCCCCACAATATATACATCAAAACGACCGGCTCGATCGTGTGAGGTGAGAACAGTCAGAGTTGTTCCAAAGCTGCTCCTTTGATATTTTAACTGTGTGCTTAGGGTCATTGTCCTGTTGAAAGCTGAACCTTCGTTTCAGTCTGAGGTCCTGAGCATTGGAAGAGGTTTTCTTCCAGGATATATCTGTTCTTGGCTGCATTCATCTTTCCTTTAATTGCAACCAGTCGTAATGTCCCTCCAGCTGAAAAATATCCCCACAGCATGGTGCTCCCACCACCATGTTTCACTGTAGGGACTGTATTGGGCAGGTGAAGAGCAGTGCCTGGTTTTCCCCACACAAACTGCTTAAAATTAACCAAAAGAAGTTCAATCTTGTTCTTATCAGACCAGAGAATCTTATTTCTCATTGTCTGGGAGTCCTTCTTGTGTTTTGTGGCAAACTCTATGCAGCTTTCATATGTCTTGCAATGAGGAGAGGCTTCCATCAGGCCAATCTGCCATATAGCTCCGACTGGTGGAGGGCTGCAGTGGTATTTGATTTGGTGGAACTTTCACCCATCTCCCTACTGCAACTCTGTAGCTCAACCACAGTGATTTTTGGGTTCTTCTTTACCTCTCTGACCAAGGCTCTTCTCCCATGATTGCTGAGTTTGGCTGGACAGCCAGGTCTAGGAAGAGTTCCGGCCGTTCCAAACTTCTTCCATTTGAGGATTATGGAGGCCACTGTGCTCTCAGGAACCTTGAGTGCTGCAGAAATTACTTTGTAACCTTGGCCAGATCTGTGCTTTGCAACAATTCTGTCTCTGAACTCCTTGGGCAGTTGCTTTGACCTCATGATTCTCATTTGCTCTGACCTGCACTGGGAGCTGTAAGGTCTTAAATAGACAGGTGTGTGCCTTTCCTAATCAAGTCCAACAGGTTTATTTAAACACAGATGGACTCCAATGAAACCTCATAACCATCATAAGGAAGATCAGAAGAAATGGACAGCATGTTAAATCGTTAAATATGAGAGTCACTGCCAAGGTTCTTATGGCCCATGTGATATTTCAGTTTTTCTTTTTTAATAAATTTGAAAAATTGTTACACTTCTGGGCTGCACGGTGTCGCAGTGGTTAGTACTGTTGCCTTGCAGCAAGAACGTTGTGGGTTCTTGCTGCAACTCCAGGGCCTTTCTGCATGGAGTTTGCATGTTCTCCCCGTGCATGCGTGGGTTCCCTCTGGGTACTCCGGTTTCCTCCCACAGTCCAAAAACATGACTGTCAGGTTAATTGATCACTCTAAATTGTCCTTAGGTGTATGCGTGCATGGTTGTTTGTCCTGTCTGTCTCTATGGCGACCTGTCCAGGGTGTACCCCGCCTCTCGCCCATTGACAGCTGGAGATAGCCACCAGCCCCCCCGCAACCCCTGGAGGACTAAGCGGTTCAGAAAATGGATGGATGTTACAATTCTGTTTTTTCTGACAAGTTGGCGTGCTGAGTGAACATTTACATGCAATCATACAGAAGATTTGTCATTTGTGTAACAGTCATCAAGAGCCTCCAAAACGAGGCAAATCCACAAAAGGTGATCAGTGAAGCTGCTGGCTGCTCACAGAGAGTTGCATAAAAATAAATAAATAATAGAAGTCAAGTTGAAGGACAACATTTGTTAGAGAAACACATCCATATATCACTCTGTGCAGTTAATCCATGTAATTTACAAGATTAAGTTTTTCAACTGAATTGCTGAGATCCAATTTTATGGATATCCTAAGTTTCCAAAATACGCCTGCACATGGACAAAAACATTCAAGCATATATGAAGGCAATTGGAATTTGAACATATGATTTCTAAAAAATACACCATTCAATTACTGTCTGCTTTGTTTCATTATCCTTTTTAGTCCTGGGTTTGCCTTCATCATGGCTGTGTAGTGTCTTTGCTTTATGTTGAACTAAGTTCACTATTGCTGTTACCACACTGATTCTTAGGGTGTATTCAGACCTGCACTGTTACAGTAAGTCCACTTTAAACAGACCAGAGTTTGTTTGGAACGCTGGTCCGGACCTTTTATGCAGGTGTGAATACACACAAACGAATCCTGCTGCGGATCAGAGAAACGGACCGAGACCAACTTTTTTAACCTGGATTGTGTACATTGTGCGCCTCTTTAAGTTTTTATGGGTAATTTCCTACCCAGCAAATTGTCCTACATCAACCTCAAAATCAGATGAAAAACATAAGATTTCTCTCAGTTTTTTAAAAAAACTATTTTTTTTTCTACGTTCTTCAGAAATCGTTTATCTGAAAGTAAGCAGATTCAAACTTGAAGCAACTCTGGGCTACAAAAGAAATAACATTTAAACCTCCAAACATCCTGGAACAGAATCTTTCCTTTTACGTTCATTCATATGGTAATCTGTTTTGAGGGGATGCTCTCAGTCTACTTATTAGTAATTCTTGTGAGGCTTTTGTTTTTCTTTCCAAGAAGAATTTTCCAAACGAAAACTTTAATTTTAGTCTCTTTTTTTCTCTTATTTTTTTTCCAGATTTCCTTTGAATTGGAGTCTCTTCAGTCTTTCTCCTCTACTTCACCTCTCTTCATTTTACCCTTTCCACCTCTTTTATCCCTCCAGTCTCTGCTTCCAAACACCTCCTTCCTTTAGTCTGCTCCCTCTTCATCCTTCTCCTGTTTTCCACCCGTCACTTTCTGTCTTGGCTTCTCCCCTTGCCCTCAAGACCACCTGGATGAATAATGAATAAAAGAACCTTCTTTTCTTGATTCCTCCAGGTAGTCTTGTTTTTGTGTTTGCATGTGTGTGTGCACTTGTCTGATCTGCCTTTCTCACAGACACCGGGCCCATGGACTCAGAAAGTTCAGCTTTTGACACGACACAGGAATAGTAATCAAGTAACAGACATAAGTCGACCACTATTCCTCTCAAGGCTGTCAAAACTTGTGAATGCATGCCTGCTTAGAGGAAGAGTCTATTGCACGTAATGGATATCTGTTCTTGTGCACTTTAATTTGAAAAGTGAAATTTTACATATGATTTTAAAGCAATAATGGAATTATTTAAAGAAATAAATTAAATAATGCTAACCACAGGTCTCTGTCATAAAAATAGAATGCAGTGAGGCAAAACTCACCATACAACTGAGGCTTTAACTAATAAAAACATAGACGAGACCATGCGAGGTGCTAGGTCTTAATTTTTGGAATTAAATCCCTAATTATGGCTTTCAAACCGAAATGTGTTTGCTTTTAAATGTGTGGTATTTAATATTGATATTCTAGTGGTCAAAGAGGAGTACTGCAGTCCAGGCCCGGCCCCAAACAATTTGGTGCCCTAGGCAAGATTTTAAGTGCCGCCCCCTTGCATTGCAGTACAGTACTTGCACTGCTAGTGTACATATACTCACAAGAAACTTTATAGCTTTGTTTTAGAAATTCTTTTATTTAAATAAAACAATTGCACATTCAAAATACTAATAATAGTAAAAATAAAGAAATAGATTAAAAAAATGAACTCAACATATTAAATACAATATAGATAGCTTACATAAAGTGTTAAATTTAAATACTCCCGAAATGAAAAGTGCAAACAAGTGACATTAACTTAAATACAATAGAAATATGGCATTGTGCAAAATAAGACATTAGTATCTTGTCTATATCTTATCTTATCTATCTTCTTTTATCTATCTATCTATCTATCTATCTATCTATCTATCTATCTATCTATCTATCTATCTATCTATCTATCTATCTATCTATCTATCTATCTATCTTATCAATCTTCTCTTCTCTTATCTATCTATCTTATATATCTTATCTATTAGTATCTTTAAGTAGGCACAAAAATACAACAAGGATTTGAATAAAAAAAATGAAAAGATGATCTTTAAAAGAGCTCTATTGGTGTTTTTGGTCCTGCCTTAAATTACTTCAGGAACTACACCACCACCTCCTTAATCTTACATGACTTGCTACAGCTCGACTTTCCTGGATCTTCTTGAGGCAAAGTCATCTACAACATCATCATCATATGACAACCTCGGTACTTGAGACTGCTTTTTTAAATCCCAAAACAAATATTTAATTTTTTTGGGAAGTGGGAACAAAAGCAGAATGTAACAGTTAACTTTATCCGCCCATTGTTACAGGTTTGGGCAGGTCAAAGCCATGAGAATACAACATAAACGTGCTGTACGTCTCTCTGTGATTATGGCTGCACACAGGGCCGCAGAAACAGAATGTTTTCTGTATTTTACCGGTTCTTTAAACAAGAGCACATCTCACCACACTGACACAGGTGACGAATATTCTTCGTGTGCCCGCTGCTCAAAGGGCATTTGTGTGTGCATCAATGAATGGAGCGCAGCACATCTCCTCTTTGCTTCGTGCTGCGGCGCACCGCAAATAGGAGATGAACACAGCACAACCCGGCGTCCCTGAATGCTGAAGCCCGCCCGGGCAGAAAGCGCTCAAGTCGGGGAGAAATTTTAGCAGCACTTCACACCAGGGCTGATTTCCGAAAAAAAGCGCAACCGACCCATGTAAATTTTTTTGCTCCTCACTGCTCCGTGATGCACGCATTGTGGAGAGGAGGTCGTGTCTCTATGCCAACCAGCTGCTGAAGCGGGGAACAGCGAGCTGGTTGTCGCACCTGTGTCTGGGAGCGCGGCCCAGTTTGGTAACGTGGGGCCGGCAGTAACAAATTACCAGCACAAAATCAATGGCAGTACCGAAGTCCCGCGGTACAGGAGGACGGATCGTCCCGTGCAGGGAGTACCAAACGGTCCGATACTTTACCCTGTCCCGTTGCATCTCTACTATTTATAGATTAGCTAATCATGTATGTTAATAGCTAATGGCATTATTGATCATCATCTTTGTGTTACATCAAAATAATATTATCAACATCATCTTTACTGTAACATTACCTTTGTCTTTGTCACGTTTTTCCACCTCTTCTTTTGTTTTCTTCCTCCCCTGGGCACAGATAATTTGGGACGCTTTGACATATTATCTTTTTTTCACGCGATAAAAACAAAAACCAAGTGGCGGGTAAAAAAAAAGTCTGATTGGTGGAGGTGGTGGTTTCCCATCCTGCTTTGTGCCGCCGCATGTTTTGTTCTGCACCGTGAGCTAAGTGTATGTGTAATCCCTTCAATTCCCCACTGGTCATATTAAAGCAGTACTTAACAGTTAAAGTCAATGCCATATAAAGCTGTAGATTGTAAACTGTAAATCCTAACTGTGATACACTTGTTGCAGTGTTAAGTACAATAACAGCAGAAAATTATTTACGTATCTCTGGCGCCCCCTGGGTATGCGGCGCCCTTAGCATTTGCCTATACTGCCTATGCCTCGGGCCGGCCCTGCTGCAGTCCATGAAATTCCCCTCCTCCCCTCAGTAAAATTTCATGGATTGTTGCCAGTTACTGATTGGACAGAGCACACACGATGATGAACAAAGACAAGTTACACAGTAATTTGCTAAGTATATAAATAAAGTTTTACTGCAATATTGGTGGTAATTGAAAAAAGATATTTTTTGAGCAGACTATTTAGCTTTTAGCCTGATCGATGTCATATTACGAATGTTTCTGATTAGCTACACCGTAAGAACAGACTTTCCTGGGGAATTGGAGCAGTTTGGTTTTGTATGGAGCACCAGAATAAGTGTCCGAACCAGGGTGACATTCATGGAAGAATCACCGCTATTACACATTATTCTTAGATGTATGACCTATATCATCATTCTGTTGCTCTTAGTAATCATTTCCTTTTCAGGTGTTGTTTATAAAGTTGCAGAGTCAAAGATTAAAAGCAATAATATCGGTTATTAAGCCTGTCATAAGATAAACAATGAACTGATAAGCTAAAAGTTTAGCTCTGATCTTAATGTTTAGT
Organism: Apricaphanius iberus; assembly: GCA_028564705.1. Taxonomy (NCBI): domain Eukaryota; kingdom Metazoa; phylum Chordata; class Actinopteri; order Cyprinodontiformes; family Aphaniidae; genus Apricaphanius; species Apricaphanius iberus. The sequence goes on from JAPXFQ010001999.1 coordinate 24,128, forward strand.
TATTTAGCTAGCCAGTCCATCTTACTAGGTAAATATTGAGATTCAAATGAAATATTTAGCTTGCTACTTAAGTATTTAGTTCAAAGTTAAATATTTAGTTTGAAACTGCAACAATTATAAGTTAACAAATGACATGGACACCACGGGTCACGTTAACCAAATATTTTCCGTATTTGAATGATGACTTAAAAATCTGAACACTCTTAGAAAGGATGTTTTAAAAATTAATGCAAAAAATGTATTATTACATTTAAAGCACATTCTTTGTTAATTTTAACAAACAATGTGTTAAAATTGCAATAAAAGTATAACACAGTGTACAAATGTGTCATAAATGACACATTAAAATCTTAACTCATCATGCATTGTTTTTGACAAATCTTTTATAAAAGTGAAGGTTTTCTACCATTTTTACAGATTAATATCCACACCACTTGGTGCAAAGGCAGATATTTTCACATCTATGCACAGAGTACAGGTAACTAAATAAATTAAAGATTCCCAGAAGAGCGTCTGAGCTTCTTGCTAACCAGGAGCTGACTGCAGGTTGAACAGTTATTGAGGCTTTGGAGCGTGACTACGACTGCCGAGGCTGGTTAGAAATGCTCCAAAGAGACCGATGTGTCCCAAACACTGGGAGCTACTGGCATTCCTTCCACTGAAGCATAGTTTATGGATCAGGAAATGGTTGAGACACTTTTTGGATTCTGATCGCTTCAAGTGAAGAAATGTTTCCTCATTTTAAAACTTTGGTTGAAGTGGTGCTTAATTCTGGTCTCCGGTGTGGTAGCAGAGCGTTGATTCAGCCTCCAAAGCAACATCTAAACCCCTATGACAGTAATCTGCCCAAGGCAAAAACCCAGGACCTCATGACAAAAACCTCTGCAGCAATCTTATTACTTGATTGTGCGCAATTACGTGTGGATTTCAGTTCCATGCGGAGCAGGAGAAACTTATTTGACTGTACTTTCAGGCCACAGTAGGTATTTCTATTTTCAGTGCAATCATTTAATTTCCATTTTTCTGCAGTTCCCTTTTCAGCTGGGTTTCTTTTAATATTATTTAAAATGAATAATAAAATATAAACTATTGAATGTGTATTAAAATACAATATTAAGATTTGATGGGTAAAAATAGATTGTGACCAGAGTTTTTTTTACCCTGCCGGTCAGAATAATTCGGAAAAAAAATAAAAAATTATAGAACGACCTCTGAGGGACACAATTAGGACTGAAAACTGAACTCCCATTTCTTTCTCTGACAGGCTAAATAAGCCAAATCATTGTTGATAATTTTTTTGACTGTGTAACTTTACTAACAACTCCCCAAACTGTCTTTCAATCTTTGCAATCTTCCACACTTAAAAAATAATGCTTAGTAGTTTGCTGGTTTGTATTATTACATTAGGGTTACATCAATTAATGTAACCCTTTTGTTGTGTTGGTGCCTCTCCAGACTTTCAGGCTGCATGGAGAGGCAGGCTATAGTTGTACATATTAACTTCTTTATTATATCCAAATATCAGGGCAGCAGGCATAAAACTCCAGCACATGGAGCCAAACATACTTTCTCTGTCTCACATTAATCTGATCCCCCAGAAACAATAAGAGGCAGGAACCAAAAACCACAAATGGGTTGCACTTATATTTCAACCTTTGTCAAATTTGCAACCATGACTCTGGTGTTAGGAGTTCATCACATAAAAAGTTGTTGGCCAGTTAAAACCTCTGGTCTATCTTCTTTAAGTTGATGTGTTCTGTGACACAATATTCCTTCCGCTTTAGCTTCTGATCATGTTCAGTAGTGCAGATATGAAAATTTGCTATACAAATACAGGGCATATGATTTAGGGTTCATGTAACTCATAGCATTTGAGTTACTGAAGAAATGTGTAAATTCAAAACATCAGAATACACTAGTTTAGTTAAATGCAATTTTTTAAGTTAGATAACTACAAAGTTTTGAGTTGGAGGTAGTTAAATGCTTTGTTTTTTATTCAATTCACATTTTTAAGATGTGATAAACTTATATTTTATAAGTAAGCTAACTCAAAAATGGATTCGGTAATCAGTTTCCTCATACATTTTGAGTTCTCTGAACTCATTGGGGTTTACAGTGTTCTTTTATCTTCTTTTGTATTTTGAGTTTGCCACAAAACAATTATGTTACTCTTTTTCACAATTCAGTCAACTCTGTTAGCTAAAGTGCAACAAAAATAACAACTGCATTGTTTTCTGCAACCTAACTTCATACAACCGTCAGGGTACACGAACCACTCAGGCGATGGCTGGGTGTGGCTCTCTGTGCTCAGGAGACATGAATCAAGGCAATGTGAAGCCTCTCCGAGCATCTGCTGAGTCACAGTTCATCTAATCCTGTTCAGCTGATAACGGGGAGGAGAGCAGGGCTCTAACACTGCCAGGGTTAAAGGTTTAGTGTCCTCTGAGGGGCTTTAAATGTTCCTATCACGGTCCTGAGAGGCAGCTTAAAAGGCTGTGTCTGCCTAGAGGCTCATGTTTTCCACACATCAGGTTTCCATCAGAGATAAAACTACAGCGCCATGCTGCTTCTGCTTTAAATGTTCATATTTCCTTTTCAGCTAAATTAGTAATTGTAAATAGCAGAATGCAAAGAGGAAAACCTCAGCCCTTGCAGAGAAGTATGAGATAAATCTTCTGTAATGTATTCCCTACTGTAAAAGGAAACTATAGTACAGCCCAAACGGTATTTCCCATTCTGCTCGCCCCTCATCTGCAGTTTTATCACAGCAAGAAAGCCTAAGTGATAGAAACCAATGTTTTTCCCTAGGAATGAATATCTTTTTTTGAAATCAATGAAAAAGGGACTTGTCTAATTTATGTTTTAGATACAATTTAATAAGCTTATAATCAAATGCCAAGCTGAAAAGAGAGTGAGGCTACAACTTTCAATTCCTTGTTTTCTGTTCTTTTCACCATGCATTCATGAATTTAGCTCGATATTTTATTTCCACCTCACAAACAAACCCTGCAGATACATTTTTTTTCTTTTCTTTTCACTTGATGAGACTCTTCTTAGATGAAAATTTGAGGAATACAGGGTGTATTCTTGATCATCAGTGTTAAGAGTGTGGAAAAATTACATCACATGTAGTAGACTATGAAGTGGTTTGGCTTGCTCTAAATGTTGAGGTTGTAACAGTGTCTGCATCAAGTAGGACCCATACACACTCACACACAACATGATTTGGTGACGTGCTGAGGAAGAAACAGGAGTGGCCAAACTGGACTGAGGCCAAGACAGCGCCACACCTGTAGCCGTAGCTATGGGCCAGCATGATCATCTGGGCCAGAAGCCCAGAGGCGGTGTGATACATTTGGGAAGAGATGTATGCAGGGTTGGGCTGCAGCCATAAATACTCCCTTGCGGAAATATTTATCTTCCATTTTTAACTTTTTACATTTTCTTATGTAATGTAATGTTCTGTCTATTGCACGAGTTACTGATCCCAAATGCTACCATGGGTCTCTTGGTCTCAATGTTCTTCTTGGCCAGCCTGTCAATTTAGATGGATAGCCAAGTCTTTGTAAGTTTGTAGTTGCATCATCCTCTTTCTTTTTACAGATGATGGACTGAACAGCGCTCTGTGAGAAGTTCAAAGCAGTGGATATTGTTTTTAGAACAAAACCCTGCTTTCAACTTTTTCACAACGTTCCCTTTCATGTGTCACATGTGGAATCTGTTTGCTAATGTTGTGACTTTTTTAAGGCACTTAACTGAACTAGATTTTATTAAGATATTTTAAAGTAAATTAGCTGTGATACAAATGCAAGCTATCATTTTACATTTTATGTTTTTTAAGAAATAAATAGATTAACTTTTGACTTCTATTTAGATTAACTTCTAAATGATGTACTACTGTACGTTATGTTTGTTTATCACATAGTATCCCGAGGAAATTCTTTAAAGTTTACGGTTGTCATGTTACAAGATGTGAAAAAATGTAATCTGCAGAAAACTTTAGCTAGGCACTGGATGTGGATTGAACATCTAGTGATTAATTACATTAACAGGATGTACTGCCATATTCAATAAATTAGAACATTTAAAAAAATGTACATATTTTACTGACTTAATTAATTTAGTGAAACACATTTTAAATGATATTGATTAATCAAGCAGGCTAAGGTTTCTAAGCCTTTACTTCTGTTAATTATGATTTTTCCACATACAGTGAATTAAAACACAATATATAAAGTTAAAGAATAAGTTTAAAGAATATTACATCTGATCAATGAAATACATTTTTTGAATACAGAAATGTGGACTTAATCAAAATTGTGTTTAATACCTGTTTAAAGGTTGTTGTTTTTGAAAGATATATTTAAGTTGACAAATGAGCCTCATCGGAACATATAATCCAATTTATTTACATGACTGTACAACATAAATCCTTAAATCCTAACAACAAAAACTGCAGCTTTAGGATTCTCTTTAGCTGTTTTTTTTAAAACCTCAAATAAAATTAATGTAAATACTTTAAATTTAGAATAAAACTTTTCTCCAGGATCTAATCTGATTTCATCCATTATGTTCAAGTGTTCATGCTGGTACTATGCAACTGATTAAATCAGAAATGTAAATCAGAGAAACTTCACAGTAGCAGCTGATGAGAGAACTATTTTGTCCAGCCATAGCCTCCAGTTTCAGGGATGAACGTCATCACTGAACTTGTTTCTTTGAACAAAACAACCTAGTATTAAACACACTGAACTTCAGCAGGAGCTTACCTCCTTTGTACTCCTGTTAAGCTGCACAAACAACTACTGAACCTGTCCGCACAGATTGTACTGTTCATCCGTTTCAAGGCTGATATAATCGGTGGATCAATACGGCCTTAAATCACCTGAAAAACAAATATGTCACAGAGGACTTAGATAATGATCAGGGCTGATCTTGCGCCATCCTAGGAGAGGACATCCTTGTTTTTCTAATTGGTATTGTACAGTTAGTATGCACTTATCCTCACCTGCAGATGTGAGTGTGTGACATGAAAACCAAACATGTTTCAACACTCCTGTGAGGTCGTAGTCTGGTCTAAATGTAATCAGTGCAGCATGGGTTTGAATGGAAAACAATGTGTAAGATTTAATACAAAGAATGAAAGAAAGTAAAGGGATACTAACTGCACTATATTCATTTTTTACTATTTTAATGCATCTTAAAATAGTAAATACGATTCAATTATAATCAATGAAAAAGATAATAGAGGAAAGAAAATAAGTTTTTTTTCTCCATAACAGAGTAACACCGGCTTGTTTCGCTATTTTCCTTCTAAGTGCTGGTGTTAAGGTTGTAAAAATCAGGTCAGAGATAAAGTTGTGGAGGAGTTTAGAGCCATTGTTGCAAGCATTGTTGAACCCATAATTTAAAAATGGAAATAATATTACAAAACTACAAGCCTTCATAGTCATGTTCTAAAACTGTCAGGTCAAGGACTGCATTAATCAGAGAAGCAGCCCGGAGGAGAGCTAATAACTCTGGAGGAGCTGCAAAGATCTCTAACTCAAGTAGGATACTCTGCTGACAGGTTAACTTTTAGTTTATCACCTTACAAATGGAATCAAAAAGGGGAAACAAGAAAGTCCTTGTTGAAGGAAAACAATAAGAAGTTTCATTCTCCTTTGTCACAAACCAAGTAGTGGACACAGCAAACATATGAATTAGTTGAAAGAACAGTAGCCGAATACTTCACAGCTAATGTCCTACAAAGAGATGATGGAACTGGAATGGTTGCACAATCTTCCTCTAGAAGTGAAAGTCTGACATTTTTTGGGATATAATAATGATTTTCTTCAAAAGCAGAGCAGTTATCCAACTTCTGGCATAGCTCAAGGCTGTCAAAGATATGTGCATAAAGAGAGAATCTATCCCCCAAACCTGCCAATCTACCCACCAGTAAGTTGAGGAGAAGAAGCAACTGAGTAAAAAAGCAAAGCTCTCGATTTTCTGGTATGTCTACATTTAGACCCAAACTTATGGTCATGAGAAATGGATTGTAGCCAAATGAACGTGATACAAGTGGCCAAGCTTAATGTGGGTGGTGGCTGGACTCAGCCTTAGAAACAGGGCAAGGAGATCTATCATCTGGGGCGAGTTCAAGGTAAAGCCGCTGCTTCTCTGCCCTGAAAGGAGTCAGTTGAGGTGGTTGAGGGAGGAGATCCCTCAACAATACCACACCACATCCTGACAAATAGTTTAATAAATCTCAAAGACTTAAACATTTTTTTACTGTAATGTTTGTTTACTTGAGAACTTTTGTGGTGTGGATAGTGAAAAGAGCTTGACCTTTCTGTTAGACTCTAAACAATAAACAATGCAACTTTACCAAGTATCCATAGATTTTTATAAAGTGTCAATGTTACTTCCCTTAATGCTATGTTCACTTTTGAAAAAGACACAGATAATGAAAAGTTATATATTTATTACCTTATTGTCTATCTGCTTTCTCTATTTAATGGAGTTCAAAGCAAACTTGAACATATAACTCGTCTTAAAGTCTCTCCACTGTTTGCTTTCACATTAATTAAAAAAAAAACTGCTAACTTTTAAAGCTCTAAATGCCCTGCCCCTTCTTATTTAAATCATCTCATTCACTTCCATACTCTGCAAGATCAGTTTGAAGTTCGAACAACAAGCCAGCTCTGCCTTGATGTTTCGGGATCTAAACTAACATAGAGAGGAGACTGTACATTTGTTGTGGCTGCCCCACAACTGTGGAATGCTTTGCCTACAAACTGGTTTATTATAAAACAAATATTTTAAGGGGGAAACAGACTTATTGTTTTGGATTATCAAAGCTCCATTTAAGTGTCAGAGACTTCAACACATCATAAAACCAAAGCAGGTAAGAGGCTGCTACAAACGTGCTGCTGACATCTCATCTCTGAACAGCAAGATCCAGGTTAATGAAACTGTTCCCATGTAGTGGCACAGGCCAGCGTGTATCTCTCAGTTTCCCCAATACCTTGTATCATGTTGGTCACCTGCTGTGCGTCCTCGTGTTGTTTGTAATCTCAGCGTGAGAGGAGGAACAAGTGTGAAGAAGAAATGGCTCAAACAGGGATGTTTTATGCTGAAATGGGTTGTTTATCCATCTGCTGAACAAAAGACGCATCGTTTGATGTTTCTTACTCTACAAAAACCCTAGTGACACCAGAAATAGTTGAAAAAAAGCAAATAATCACAAATGTACCAGAAGGAATTTTCATGATTAAAAAGGCAGTTGAATGTCTTGATATTTCAGTTTATTTCTCCTTCTGCTTTTGCAAGAAGCTGGATTCACGATGGCCCCCTCTTCATTACCCTCTCAGTCCTTCCCAGATGGCAGATGAGCTGAGGCAATTAACACAATTCCAACTTGCAGGGGTTTTATGGACCAAACATCCCAAAAATCTCTGCAGGAGGTAGGTCATTTGTTTTTGGTCAAATCTGTAACAAGTAAGTTGATAAATTCAGTTATCTGGACATTGAAATAATTAATTGGTGAGGAAGATGTACAGTCTTCTTAGCCTTCTATGGTCACGAACGCTGGGTGGTGACCGAAAGAACGAGATCGCGGATACAGGCGGCTGAAATGAGTTTCCTCCGTAGGGTGGCTGGGCTCTCCCTTAGAGATAGGGTGAGAAGCTCGGTCATCCGGAGGGGGCTCAGAGTAGAGCCGCTGCTCCTCCACATCGAGAGGAGCCAGTTGAGGTGGCTCGGGCATCTGGTCAGGATGCCTCCTGGACGCCTCCCTGGTGAGGTGTTCTGGGCACGTCGCACCGGGAGGAGACCCAGGGGAAGACCCAGGACCCGCTGGAGGGATTATGTCTCCCAGCTGGCCTGGGAACGCCTCGTGATTCTACTGCCCCCGCGACCCGACCCCGGATAAGCGGAAGATGATGGATGGATGGATGGATGGAGGAAGATGTACAGTCTTCTTAGCCTTCTAATACATTTTCTGAACGTATACTTTTAAAAAATTCATTTCATACTTATACCATGGTTGGGGTGAATACTCGATTCTGATTGGCTGGAGGGTGTACGTTAAAAAGTGATAATGAACACCTGGCTCAAATGTTAACGGAGACTCAACGTTATTTCACAGTTTACTCATCGCTGAGGCCACGTTGCTTAGCAACGCCTGTATACGGGAGATATTAAATAGTGTGCTCGACTTACAAAAAAAACCCTCACCATTTTAACTCTAAAACACATTAAAGTATTATTAATTGATTAAATATTACTTTCTTTTGTAAGTGACCATGGTATAATGCCCCTAAGGTGTCCTTTATCAGAAAATAATGGACTTCGCGGAAGCCTCCAGTCGTCCATTATCTTCCAATTATGGACACCTCTTCGGGCATAATCCCTTACATGTACCATCAATAATATACAATCACATTTTGCATTCATAAATTATATAGCAATCTTTATTTAATAATGTTACTTTCTGAATTTTGTTTTCAGGGAGGGAAGGTATCATGCTTTAACATCTAAGGAAGTTTAGAATCACATTGTCTGCAACGTTAATTGTACAGATCATGACATTTTCCCAAAAACATTCTCATTCTTCTCCGTGAAATTCAAATCATATTATGGACAACATGCAAGTCAGAAAACTTCTGCTCAATCAGAACAAAGCTGAAGTTAGAATCATTGGTCATAAAGACAGAGATTAAAAATCAAAAATACAACTAAAATAGGATTTTATCATCGTAAACAGAGAGCGAGCCGATTTCTCTCTCCTGCCAGCACAGAGGTTTTGATGCATGTTTTTATTTTCAATAGATTTGATTATTGTAATGCGCTGGTCTCTGGTCTTCCCAGAAAGAGTATTTCAAGTCTACAACTGCTCCAGAACTCAGCTGCACGTGTGCTGACGAGGGCCAGAGGGAGGAAACACATTACAAAAGTTTTCAAGTTGCTGGCTGCATTGGCTCCCTGTGCGTTTTAAGATCAATTTTAAGGCTCCTTTATTAGCTTAGAAATGTCTTAATGGTCTTGGTTCTTCTTATTTATCTAACCTTCTTTTAAAGTATGAGACTTCACTATCCCTGAGATATTCTGGCACAGCATTTTAGTTGTTTCATAAGTCAGAACTAAGACATAAGGCAAAGTCTCATTCTACCAATCGTCTGTGAAACCTCAGGGCTGCAGAAACCGCTGATGTTTTTACAAAGAGGCATAGAAGCTAGCTTGGCTTTTAATTTTGAGTGATGTTATATATTTAACTGTTATTTCTTATGTTATTTTATCTTTATTTCAATTATTTATTGTAATTGTCACAATATTTATTTTTCATTATAATTTATTGTTCTTTGCTGCTGAAGTATTATAACAAATAATTTTACAAAGACTAACTCCAATGTTTCCTTCATGCCTTCGCACTGAGGGCCTTGCAAGTTTAGCCATGGATGTCACTGGGATCGTTTTTGTCTGCAGCCTTATGGTGCATTCAGACCAAGGACTTTGTCAGCGTCAGCAACGTCAAGATTACATGTTAAGTTTATGGCGGAGGCAGTTGGAGGAGCGTCACGATCTCTGCGGCGCTTTGTGAGCTTTGGCTCCGTCAACTTTTCAAGCTTTTCCTGCTTTTCATGCTTCAAAGCTCATAAAGCCAGCAGCGCAGAAGTTCAGGTAGTTGAACTTTTGATGATGCTGACGGCCCTGAAGCGTTAACCAATCTGAGCTTATAATTGTAGTGATGTCACTACACATATTTTGAATGTAGCGGGAGCAGGAAAAACCTACATTTTAAGTCTAGATAACGCAGATTAAAAAAATTATAAATAACACTTACCGAAGACAGATGGACAGGTGCTCTTCGGGAGGAATAGAGCGCCTGTAGTTGGTGTCCTGGTAAGAGATTCGAGCTCCGATGTGGCCCAGGAGGTCATCAAACTGGGCGCGGGACAGACAGAAGTACCGCTGAAAGCTAACCTCATCCATACGTAGCTCCTGGAGAAAATGGTTAAACTCCCCAAACTCAGAAAGCATCCGTAGAATAGGGTGTATCCACAAACGGCGCTGATGTTGCCGAAGTCGACGTTGTCTAGCTTTATTAAGCAACTAAAGCCAAGGCACTCTCTCAATACTATCTGCCATAGTTCAGAATGTCCGGCAACAGTAGAAGCCCCGCCCATTTGCTCTTTTTTTGCTCAGAAGTGGCAGACTTTGCGAGCTTCAACATAGAAGCGTCAAACTAGGTGCTTTATGAGCTTTGCCGGACGCCGACAACGCCCTTGGTCTGAACAGAGCATTATGGTTGAGCAGTGGATACATTCATGCCCTGATCATGGCAGTGCCGATGGGGACTCTTCTGTGGCTGTGAGGTGGCTTCCAGTATGGATGGATCTCCCAAATATCGATTTCTAACAGTAGCATATTTACAAATGTTTATTTTTTACTGTATCTTCCACTAACACTAGTTATAACACATAAAACACTCACCAATAGCTTGTAGACCTTCTCCTCCATGCTGGCTCTCACTCCACCGACTGCTTTACTCATTTCATAGCTACTACTTTCCACATGATCAGATTTATCCAGGTTTTCTCCGTGTTTAATGCTCCTTCCTTCATCCTGGAGGCTACGACAGAGAGGACGACTGGATAAAAATTCCTTTAATGTATGTGGAAGACAATAAACTATCACTGACTTCTGGTGATGCACCTTTTCTTTTACTACATGACATTCACAAAGCAACAGTTTTTTATGCTTTCAGGTCTGAGTTCATCAGTAGTATATGTCGTCAAACGAATAAGATTTTTGTGGTTGCATGTCTCCAAACTGTTTTCATTGTTACATCTTGTGCGCTATCAGTGAGTGGGTCACCAGGGTCTTGAAGCATATAAAATAACGAGCTAACTGACTCATAACTAAGATGTTTCTGACTTTTAAAGGTCAGCATTGGCTTTCTTTAATCCTTGCTGAATACCAAGCTCTGAATTAACCACGTCACTCGATTCTTGCTCTTCAGGAAGAATAAAAACATTTTCAGCTCTTGAATTACATTAGAAACAAAGCACAAGAAACTTTTCTTTGGTCTTGTCTTTGCTGCATTTATTTGCAGCTCCTGTTTGACCTTGAGGAGGCCAGGTTGTTCGCTTTGCTTAGACAGATTTGAGAAATGAAAAGCTGTAAAGCTCTGTCCTGTTTGCTAAAAGCAGGTATCAGGAAACAATAAGAATGGGTTATCAGTTGCTCTCTCTCAGGAGTGAGCTGCTTTAGCAAACATTAAAATCCTTGTTGGCATTTGGTTAGTTTGCTCTTGGAAGAAGCTCCAATCTTGTTCTGAGGAAGTTACAAAATGCCCTTGGATGCTGTAGGCCTGTAAGTATCAGCAGAGACAATGGAAAACAATCAGTCACTCGGGATTCACTTTAGAAAACAAGCAGAGACTAATTAGTTGTGTAAAAGCAAGTCTTTATGTTCTTACAGCGGCTTTTTGCAGGCGGGGATAATCTCTGAGGAGAGGCCCTTAAGTCTCTGAGTGTGTGTTTCTATTGCCTCTATCATCTATTAATATGGAGGGTTAGTCCTTAAACCTTGGGGACTCGTTTGCTTTTGTTATTTATTTTAGGTAATCCACATCTTTAAATGATCCTGAAAACTGGTTACAGATTGTATCACCTTATACAATCAACTTGAGAAACTGGCTTAATGTTGCAGTACCTCCTGATTTTCTCCCACATTCGTCCCTCCTGGAGCATTGGGATCGTCCTGCTACCTTTGTCGAGTTCAGCTCTTCCTTCTGTGCAATACTGTCCATCTCTCCATAGAGCCTAAATTTAACATCAGCTCTCCACATGGTTTTATGCCCGGTCTTCTATTGTTAATTTATGACCCACCCAGACGGTCATTAAATTAATCTGTGGGGGATAATACATCTTACAGATAGGAGGTCCAGAGGTTGGTGGAGTGGTATGCAGACAACAAATTGGTCCCATAGACTGTAAAAAAGAATAGACTCCTCCTCCCCAGCTCTGACGAAGCATGTTCCTAAAAAGGGAATAGGGGCGGGATCTTCACTGTAGACTCTGCCCTCGCGGGGCATGTATGGGCGTGTAGTTTGGTAGTAATCACGCCGATTCTGCTCCTGCGTCTTTAGCTCTGATGCTAAACTTGGCTCGGCCCCCTCATTAATTATGCAAGATTTCAAAAAATTATCTTACGAAAACCAGCCTGGTGCCCGGCTTTTTATGAGCCCAGGGTTATCTCAGGAAGAATATGTAGCCATAGAAAGTAAAAAAAAACTGGGCACCAGGCATTAAAGTTGTTTTTAACGTGTCTAAAGTCCAATGCTTTTCAATGGGGGCCTAGCGGCCAAATGGAGGTACTACAGCAATGGAGGAGTAATGGCGGCCTCCAGGGTATGCAGTCACAAAGCAGAGCAGCCAGCGGCCATTGATTGGTCCTCAAAATCTCTAATACCAACTTGCTATCTAATTGTTGATGTCTGTAGGGCAACATAGGGTGTTAAGCCTGTCTGTCAGGGTACGCATGGACACAGACCTCCACTCAAGCTCTAACCAAGGTTTTAATACATTTTCATAAGTTTTAGTTTTTATTTAGTTGGGCAAGACTAAGAGAAGAAATGTATAAGGGAGTGACCCTATAGATCAAAAATCCTTCTCGACTTTATACTACTACATGAGATACAGAAACAAACTAAGCACATTTTCTCAATAAATTCAGTACGTTTGAATTAGTTTTGTGATTACATTACAGTTTCAGCGTTTGTCCCTTTTTTATTTTCTATTTCATTTAACAAAAATGTTTTTTTACTTACAGTTTTACACTGTAAGCTCTGTCGCCCACACAAAACGCTCATTCTCAGTCCGCCAAACGTTTTTACACAAAACCTAAAGTAACTGTTGCCGCCGGTCGAAAATCAGTGTTTTCTCTGCATCAAAATTCGTCTTGAAAATTCACGGACATCATATGTTTGATCCATGCTGCATTTCAAACGGGATCAGAAAATAACTTTTATCGCTCTATTTACTCTCATTCATTTTTTTTTTTTTTTTTGGCAGTAGGGGACCGATGGACCGGAAGGAGAAGAGCTAATTTAGGCTCCCTATTCTCTGCCGGATGTTTTAAACAATGGTGGATTGTGACTGGCTATAAAATGTTGATGTTGGGCAACATCACTAATGTTAAACCCATATCACTTTTCTGTAAGGGTCCACTGTATGTTGTGCTCACTCTTCACTATGGCACATAATGAGGTACTACAAATTGTCATTAAATTACTGGGCACCCTCTTTTCTCTCTGAAGGACCTCCACAAAACCCAGTCTTGAAGGGACTATATAATGCTATTTTACAGCTTTCATCCCTGGGATAGACATATATACAATAAAATGTTACTGTTTGTGTTATACAGTATTAATTTGTTCTAACATTTGAGTTGTATCCTGTAGTTAATGTTGGACTACGAAGTAAAATGGATCGTTTCTCTGTAATCCCACCACCCTACCCCCCCTTTCAGTCTGCTCCGTTCCCATGCAGAACCGGCAGCAGCGTAGACTGAGAAAAACAGCGCTGAGCTTTATCTCAAACAGTATTCTATGAGTGAATTTGAAAAGCACGAAGTACCACAATTAAACTCTTTTTTGTTGTTGTGAAAAAGTCAAAAAAGCTTATTTTAGTTGCTAAAGCTCCAGGCATTAGACAGAGCCGAAAACAACATAACTGAGTCCAGTAAGCAGATCTCTCCCACTATGTCAATCAAGTCTCGTTGCTCTTTGATCCGGCTGCTGTTCTTTAGAAATGTAGAATAAGATCCTGTAATCTATGCAGCCAAATTGCCGTTTTCACAAAGAAAGAAAAAATCCAACAAAAAGTGTTTTAAGCTGCCAAAAACCGGAGCAGCAATGAGCTTTGAGAAGAAGGAGGATGTGTTTGGAACTCTAGCAGAGGCAAGCCGCACTGCCTGCAGGGGCAGTGCAGCCACTTCTAGCACTTCCTTGTTTTCACTTAATGATGTCACTAATTGAACAGCTTAAACACTCAGTCATTTTCTAGGAGAGTAGGCAATACCTATTCAGTCCTCTCTGTTAAGTAATATTCAATCAAAAAAATCTGACCAGAGAACTACACATAAAAGTGAAATTAAACGCTTGCGCTATTATTAGAAGATCTGATGCGGTTCCTCCACGAAATGGAACAAAAATGCTAAAAAAAAATTTCTTTCATAATCAAATAGTTGGATTTTTGCATAAGTTATTAACATGAGGTTTCAGATTTTTTTTCCACAGACAGAATTGATTATCATAGCTGTTGATCTGCAGGCAGAATCTGCGCTTCACTCCACTGGAGACTGCAATCACGTAATTCACTTCATACGACAAGTTTAACATGAGGAAACGTATTATGGAGGACCATCTCTGCCTAAATTGACAAAAAATAAATATAATTGACAATAAATAAATGTGTAAATAAATAAATGGGTAAATTAAATTGAAAATAAAAAATAAATATGAAAAACCTTTTCAAAAAATATTTAATTTCACATTTATTTAATTATTTACACATTTATTTATCTCCACATTTATTTATTCCCAAATGTATCTATTTATTTATTCCCACATTTTCAAGATCACATTTTTTGCCAAATTTCTAGATTACATTTATTTACACATATCTAGATCAGAGTGAAAGGAGTTTTTTTTCTAATAAGAAGCCAGCCAGCCAAAATCGGCTGTGCTGAAGCAGGGAAGACATAAAATATGTAGGTCAGTGTGCCTTGAGGACCTAGGTTGGGAAACATCGGCATAGAACAATAATTTGCAGGTAATAGTAAAACAATTAAACAGTGTGCCTTTACATGTCCAACACATGCTTTTTTTCAAGCAGTTTCAACAGCTCAACTTTTGTGTCTATTGAGATATATAAACTGCTCACAAAAATTAAAGGGACACTTTTTTTTATCGGGCCTGACATGAAATCAATTAAACTTATCTGATAATTTTCTCGTTGGTTAAGCAGATGAGGGCATCGTTAATCACTTTCAGCTGTATTAGTGTTCATGGACTTAACAACAGGTGCACTACAGTGGCAACAATTAGAAAACCCTCAAATCAGGACGGGTTTTATATGTGGAGGTCATTTCAAGTTTCTCCCTCTTGATCTTTTCTGGCTGGTTTTGGCTTGAGTAATTATTTCTACTGGCAGTATGAGGCGATTCCTTAACCCTACAGAAGTTGCACAGGTTGTCCAACTTCTCCAGGATGGCACATCCACACGTGCTGCAGCAAGAAGGTTTAATGTGTCCCCCAGCACAATCTCCAGAACATGGAGGAGATTTCAGGAGACTGGTGGTTATTCTCGGAGAGCTGAACAGGCCGGTAGAAGGTCCTCAACCCATCAGCAGGAGCGATACCTGCTCCTTTGTGCAAGGCGGAACAGGCTGAGAACTGCTCGTGCCCCACAGAATGACCTCCAGAGGGCCAATGGTGTGAATGTCTCTACCCAAACAATCAGGAACAGACTTCATGAAAATGGCCCGAGGGCCCGACGTCCTGTAGTGGGCCCTGTGGTCACTGCCCAGCACCGTGGAGCTCAACTGGCATTTGCTCAAGAACACCAGAATTGGCAAGTCCGCCACTGGCGCCCTGTACTTTTTACAGACGAGAGCAAGTTCACCCTGAGCACCTGTGATAGATGTGAAAGAGTCTGGAGAAGACAAGGAGAACGTTCTGCCTGCATTGTCGTTCAACATGACAGGTTTGGTGGTGGGTCAGTGATGGTCTGGGGAGGCATATCCATGGTGCAGTAGGTCCTGGTTTCCTCCTAATGCACGACAATGCCCGGCCTCATGTGGCAAGAGTATGCAGGCAGTACCTGGAGGACGAAGGAATTGAATTAATTGAATGGCCTTCACTATCCCCTGACTTAAACCCAATAGAACATCTGTGAGACATTATGTGTCGGTCCATTAGGCGCCGCCTGGTTGCTCCTCAGACTGTACAACAGCTCAGGGATGCCCTCACACAGATCTGGGAGGAAATGCCACAAGACACCATCCGTCGTCTCATGGGGAGCATGCCCGGACATTGTCTGTTTTAGTAGTAAAATAACGCTGGGAAGAAATATGATTTGTCAAAATGTCCATAAAATAACAAAGATATCTATTTTAGTAAATAAAAATATGTAGTGACAGAGTCAATCAAAGTAAAGAAATACCTCCTTTGCAGTTTAAACTACTGTTAGATAAATGTAATTTCTCTGAATGTTACTGAAAAATGTGTTTCTGATGTAACACATACACTTGTGAAAATCTCAGAAATCCCACGGACTTGTGTTTCCTCAAGGCAGCGTGAATCATCTTTCAGCAGATTAGACATCTGTCTGTCAGACAGGAGTGGGGGGGCAAACAGCCTCTTTAAGGCTTGGTCTCAAAGGTCAGAGAGTTCAGTGATGTGATCGCTCTGACAGGCCTTCAAATGATGTCACATCTTCACCAATTTAAAGAGACTTTCTCAGAAAAAACATCTTCAGATGATCATTGGTGTGTGAAGGCTCAAATAACTATATAATCACTTTTTCTTTCAGGAAGTCTTCTTTGGACATGAACTTTCTACTTTTCTCCCTAAAAACTTTTGCTGTATTGATTTTTCCATAACCTTTAATCTTTGCCAAGTCTTTCTTAGTTAGTTACATCATTTTAAATGTATTTTGAATTAATCTTCTTAAGTACAACCCTGCAGCTTCCATAGGGAGCAAGATTCAGCCATGTTCTTAAAGCCATTTGAGTGTCCAAATCCAGTCCTCAATGCCTGGTGTCCTCAAGTGTCCTTGATCCAACACAGCTGGATTAAATGGGTAACATACCTCCATAACATGCCTTCAAACTTTCCAGAAACCTGTTAATGAACCAATCATTTGATTCAGGTGTGTTGACCCAGGGTGACATTTAAAAAAAAGTAGGATAACGGATCACTGTTCTAATTAAACTCATCAATTAAACAACTATCTATAAGTTTAACCACATCTATAAAAGCAGGATTTTTGGCAGCTAGCTGCTTTGGACCCTAGTTGAGGTTGTTTCTATGTAATAGCATACACAACACCAAGAGCACCATAAAGAACAAGCACCATAAAGGGTGCCATTTGTAAAGTTATACAGTCAAAAATCGATAGCGGTTGAAATGAACGTTGAAACAAAAATTGTATTTAGCCTGTCATTACAAAGAAATGGGGGTTCGTTCTTTTCAGTCATATTTTCATCCATTGTTTTCATTCATTTACAAAAGTCAAAGATTAATATTAAATAATTGGTTAGCAAGCTAACAAGTTAAACTGACTAAGTAAATATTCAGCTTTGTAATAAACATATAGCTCAGAGCGAAATATTAAACTAATACGCAAAGTTGAGGAATAACAAAATAACAGCTGGTTCTAGCGAAACTCTATACAAACTCTTGGCGAGGCTTAACGTTGTTGCTCATGTCACCCAATTATCATTGTTAATTTTCTTCCTAAAATATCCATCATTTCATCTTAAAATGTTGGATGAACCACAGCAGTACTGTCATGATTTGTGAGTTGCAGGTAGGAACTAAATGCAACCAGAAGTGTGGTAGGTAGATGGAGGAGGTATTTTAGGACTGGTTCACACGGCAGGACTTTTACCCCCTTCCTACAACCCCAATTATCTGGGATAGCCCCTAAAATAATCACAACAGATATTCCTGCTGTGTGTGGTGTGTTAATAGCGCTAGGGTCTGATCCACAGGACGCATGGACCGCTCTGATCGCAAATCAGGGACATCCAACATGTTGGATTGTCTTCGCCCACATGCCGCCTGTTAAATGTGACATGTAGCCAATCAGAAATTTAGATTTTCCCAACCTTGTGGTGATAATAGAATCTTCTCACTATCCTGGCATCCAATGCTGCCAGAGAGAAAGAGAGACTTTTCTGCAGGTGAATTTGCGATTCAGGAAACAGAGAACACAGTTGAAGCCAGGGACTGCTGACTATGTGGGTCATTCTACGAAAACATGTCATTTTGTATTATAAATATCTAATTTTAAAAGTTCTGTATTTATAACCTTGAAGCATCTATTTGGATTAAGTATATTCGTACGTCTCTAAAAAACACTGTGTTATTTACAGTATTTATTTAAAAATAATAAACAGATATATGTGTGATATGTCAACCCTGTTAGAAACAATTTCATTTGTATCTGAAAATGTTTTAAAGTAATATTTTGATCAAATGTGATAAATCATAAAGTACAACCCCACGTTTTTATATTAAGGGGGTTTGTAAATGGAAAATGTTAAGCAGCATTCTTTTTTTCCCCATTGGTGAATATACTGATTTACATTCTGTGATTTTTCAGCATTTTCTATTTCAAGAAAAAGTTATGAATACAGAGTAATAACACAATTATGTGAGTAGGACATGTTCCATTTTACTCAACATAAAAATTTAGTTATATTACTTTTGTCATTAATAATTTGCATTATATTACAAAATATACAGTAGAAGTAATGGTGTTGACAACAGCATCCATATTTAGAAGACATTTATTTTGTAGAAACATTTTAGTGGTTTGAGAATTGAGGATTATGGAGATATGATGATACTGAAGATAATTGTGTTATTCAACACATGACAGATTTTTTAAAATGTATATGTTTCACAAATAATTTGTTTGGTCTCTCAGTATCAGCATACGTTGCCTGTAAAGGTGTTGTTTCTCAGCAGCAGAAAGAGGCATCCTGACAGATAAAATTAGCAGAAACATGCATTTTAGGCAGATTATATTAGTGCTCTTATAATATTAATGTATAAAATATAAATAATTATGTATTACACAGATAATTCTAGTGTTGAACACAGATGAAACAGTAATAGGGTTGACGGAGTTGATAAAATGTGTTATTGGCAGCCATTACTGACTATGTGGTGGACAACGTGACACTACAAGGTGTGAATTCAAGAGAGGTTAAATGCTGTTAATTATTTACAGTTGAATTTAAAATGGAATTACTTTTTAATACGTGATTTTATGGTAACGTGGTTGACTAAAATACCTTGACCACTTCCGTCAGACAGAGCAAAACTGCAAGAAAAGTAATCAAAAGAAAACAATACTTGTCTTTTCACAATCAACTTCCTGAAAGGCAGATAATATCACTTCATGGAAAGAATGTAACTTTTGGGAAAGTTAATTGTCTCCAAGGGGGGTTTATACAAAAGTAACAGAGTTGACGACAATATGCTTAAAATGTTGATTTGTTTTATAATTTTAAAACGATTTTAAATAAAAATGTTTCATAAGTAAGAAGCAAACACTTCAGACTTTTTAGAAGTTTATTTATTTTTGTGTGATATTTTGACTTTTTTATCCCAAAAATCCAGTGATAATAGACAAATCCTTCAAAGGGTCAAACCTTTTTTACTGATTTCGCAATATACCTAGTATGGGAACTGCTTAAAATCCTTTAAAAACAACAAAGGGTGATTTAAAAAAAAAGTACATTTATTTTTCACATTACACATCCCAATTATAAAATTATTCTTAAAAAAATATTGTTAATTCAGCGTTACAAGACACTTTTGTTTGAGGGACATAAAATGGCAAGTTTTAGTAGAACGACCCATGTATTGTTCCTGTACAGCAATCTCTTCAAAATGAATGTCAGTTGTGCAACATTCCAGAGCAATAAAAGGGAAATAACTCATTGCAATATGAGTATCTGATTAGTGTTTAGTTTCAGGTAATGTTATTTTTCATTTTTGACTTTTTGTTGTAGTTGTTTTTTTTAAGCTGTGACGGAAACATTTGAAAGCCCTTTTTTGACAGATTGCAATTTGCACCCCTGACCACTAGGTGCAGATGCATAAGCATTTTCTGCTTTACCCTTGGAGTACAGGGAACTAAATCAGTCAAAAAAAGATTTCTATGATAGCATCTCGGCATTGTCTCATAATTGGAGACCCAACACAATGCATCTTTCTATCCAGGTGCAGACAGCATGAAGTTATGGAAACTTTGGAATGTGTAGCTGCACCGGACACAGACCGGTGAATCTTACCCACTGATGCAGGGGCCTATGATGTAGATTTCCTTCCTCCGAAGCGATTAGGAAAGCACTTGTTTAGCAAATAGTTGCACTTGTGATCCCAGCTAGTGTGTCGGCAGAGGGCAGATACCGCCTCTAGTATGCATACCCAGATGCACATTTCAGATCCCAAGCCCAGGAGGAAGTTGTGAGACTGTGTGTTCGGGTCCCATAAAGTGAAATATTTAATACATGTATTAATCTGCTCAATGTGTGATTGCACTCGCTGATTCTCTGTTCAGGTTATTCAGAGTGAATAATAATTAAATTGAATTAAAATGAAGTACTATTGGACATGTCATTACTATTCTTTTAAAACGTAGAGGTTAAAATAGATTGTGATGGGATGTTTTGACCCTGCCAGTCAAAATGTCGGACAACTTACTTTCATTTACGTAATAATAATCGCTTTTGTCCGTTCCTTCCCATACATTCTACATCTGTTTTGGTCCATGGCCTTGTCACTTCTCATTTTGATTATTGTAATTCTCCTCTTTTCAGCTTACCACATAACTCTCTTTACAAGCTTCAACTTGTTCAAAACTTTGGCTGCTCGTGTCACTACAAAAAAAAAAAAAAACACTACTAAAACTTTATTTTCAAACTTTTGTCATATACCTTCTAGACCACTGGGTCCCAAACTTTCCAGTCTCTGACCCACAAAATAAACGTTTAAGAGGCCCGTGACCTCAAATCTTGATGCACGATACAAGCATTTTTTTTTCTGAGTCACTTAAGAATTGTTATATTGGCAACCAAAACCAACATCAAAAGCCAATATATTCAGAAATATATGTTGTTTTTATCAATTCAAGTCCTTATTTTTCATCTTTTCCTCAATTTATAGAATGCAGATACTTGCTCGTTGTCATTTCTGGAATTCACATTTTTTTCTAAAGACCCCATGTATGTGACCCCAATTGGGTCCCAACCCCGACTTTGGGAACCACTGTTCTAAACCTTTCATAACCTTGCTCCCCTCCATCTTTCTGATATCCTTCATAGAGCTCCCTCTTCCCATGTTCTGAGGTCCTCTTCCTCTGTTTGCTTCTCTGTGCCTTCGTTCTGCCTTAGTACTATGGGAAGCAGTTTCTCCACACCTAAAATCGGGAATTCCCTACCTCCCAATCTATGAGATGATTCTTCTTCACCTGTTTTTAAATCTAGATTTAAAACCTTTTTATTTAGGTCTCATGCTCTCCTTGATTTTATTTTTCCATTTTAAAGTTTTTATTTTTGAATCTTTGCTGTCTTTTACTGTTTTTATCTTGTTTATTTTATTATACATTTTCTTGTTGTACAGTGTTCTTTGGTGTCTTGAAAGGCGCTTACAAATAAAAATTTATTATTATTATTATTATTATGATTTTTACAACGTAGACGTCTGACGCAACCTATATTTTAAGAGAAACCTCTACCAAAAATCAGGTGCACAGATAGGAGTTTAAACTGGGTTGGGGGGGGAAACAAGGTTGTAAGCATTTCCACTGTGCCAACCCACCATTATACAAGGTGCCACAAGGTTCAATATTGGGACCCTTATTGTTTCTAATATATATAAATGATTTTGCTACAATATCTAAGTCTACACTTCCATTACTTTATGCAGATGATACAAATAATTTCATTTCAAATAGAAATATGACCACTCCTATAAATTAAATAAATTATGACCTTTTAAGATATTCTAAATGGTTTAAACCAACAAATTGTTACCGACTGCCAGAAAATCTAATTATATGGTATTTGCTGGAAATAAAACAGTGATCAAATTAAATTTCATGATAATGTAGAAATCCTGCAAGTTTCATCAACATGTTTTTAGGACTCATGATTGATGGAAAACTGGTGGAAAGATCAAATTAGACATGTCTGCAAAACTATTGCAAAATCTATTGGAATTTTAAGTAAAATAAGAAATGTTGTTCATATTTCATGTCTTGTAATATTATAAAATAGTTTGATTTATCCTGAACTTAATTATTGTATATCATTTGTTGATCAACCTTTAAAACCGTCCATAACAAAATATTTCATTTACCAAAAAGGTTTTTAAGAATAACTACCTATTCCAAACCCGACACACCAAGTGCACCTCTTTTTTATAATTTACAGCTTTAAAATATTTTTGATATCAACACACTTCTCACCTCTTCTTTTGTTTTTAAAGTTCTTTTGACACAAATGTGCCTTTTTTATGTCAAGAGATATTTTCATACTAATGGTCAAATTCACAACTACTAGAAAAGCTTCAAATTTGCATCTTCTGCTATTAAACATCACATGAACATTTCAAAATCAGATTTCATGCTGCAAAGCAAATATTGCTCTTGTGGAACCCTATGTATCTCTGCTTATGTATGAAAATAGACTAAAGAATAAGCTAAGAACAATGTATTTGGTTTAATGTAGTATGAAATATGAATTGGAAAGTTGTCCTAAACTGTATTTTTTTTCTTCTTTTTTCAATATTTGTTTTTCCCATTTTGGCTGTATGATGTTGAAGAAATTGTAAAAAGTTAATTTACAGGGAGTGATTTCTATATAAGCCCATTCAGGCTTCTACCAATTCTGCACATCAATTTTATGTATCTTTATGTATATTTCACATACAGTATGTACCTTGTTTTGTATCTTTTTATGTGTGAAACAAACAAATATAGAGAGCTTTCCTCAAGACAACTAACAATCAGAAACAGAAAAAGAAAATATAATAAATGTGATGAGTAGATAAACAAATATGTGTATTTCAACTATTTACACTTAGAAAAATTACACTTAAAATGTATTCTGTTTTTCTTTACGTACGTACTTACATATGGCTATGGTGGGTATGTAAAAACTTTCACATAAACCAAAGGGAGGCCCAGCAGAAAAAGTTTGAGAATCACTGAATTAATGTAATACATCAGAAAATCACATAATTTTCTCCCTAGTTGACAAAGATACTCTTCAGAGAAAAAAGAATGTCTTTAATGGACTTCAGAGTGTCGAACTATGGAGATGCAGTTTTTATGGCAACAGAACAATGCACAAGGCACAATTATTGTAATAAATAAAGATCAAACCACAGACAGCTTAATAGTTCTTACTTTAAGAGGTCCTTCTGTCTTGAGTGCTTCTTCTTTAAGCCTTGAGCTCCACAACACTCCCACTCCCTCTCTGGTAATGTTGGCAAGTACTTTCAACATATTACTGCAACAAGCTAGCTCTCCTTCCTCTTGTAAAATAGGTACATCATCACAAACAGTTTTAATAATCTGTTTAATCAAAGTGCTTTTGTCATGCAGGCAAGTTTTCTATTACTGTTAGCTGTGAGTTTGGAATTTTGTTCTGGGTAAGGAAAACAGCAGTTCAAATGTTTAGCTTGTTTAGCTTGTTTAGTCAGCTATAAATGTGTCCTCCCCTGCACAACCTCGGGGAAAATAGATAAAGTATTTTGATCAATCAATAGTGAAACATTTTAGAAAGCAGTAAAAGTTTTTGATGATTTATTCTTTTGAAAAACATAAAAAATAGATTTTATTAGATTTAGATTTGTTATGTTTAACCTTTCCTAAGTTTAACCTTTCCTAAGTTTAACCTTTCCTCAGTAAACGTCACAATCCTCTTAAAAAAATCCTCCTCAAAGCTGTGGTTATCACTGTTGTTTATGCACCTTTTCATATCTCACTTTTTCCCTCCAAGCAACTTTATAACATACAGGCATTAAAGCAGACAGCTTCTTTATTAATTAAATAACGTTTATTTTTAATTCAAATAATAAATAACTAAAACTAAATGTTGTAAGTCAAATTACACAGAGCACTTTAAAGAGTTGCAGATGTTGATGGCTGTTGGCAGTAAGGATCTCCTGTAGCAGTCTGTATTACAGCAGGTCTGAAGAGGCCTCTAACTGAAGACACTGTTGATGTATGACTCAGGAAAAGGGTTGTCAGGGTTGTCCGTAATTTTCTTTATTTTATGTAGAATCCGTTTTTGCTTTATCAACTCCTGAACAGAACAAGCCTTCTTCATCAGGTTGTTGAGCTGTTTTAAGTCAGTGGCTTTGATGCTGCCCCAGAAGAGATTACACTCTCCTCTACAGACTTATAGAAGATATGAAGAATCTTGCTCCCAATATTGAAGGACCTAACCGTCCTCAAGAAGTACAGCCTGCACTGTAACCGTGTATGACTTAACCCTGTTTCTCCTGAAAGCTACAATAAACTCCTTTGTTTTGTTCACATTCAAGGTGAGGGAATTTTTTCTACACAATGCCACAAAGTGGTCCACCAGCTCTTTGTTCTCAGCTTTTTGTCCATTTGTGTGAAAAGTAAATTGTGGTCTGTTTGTCAGGTAGTCATTAATCCGAATGATTAATGTTGAGGCATTCAGGAGTTTCTGCTGAAATTAAAGAACACGACCCTCACAGTGCTGCCTACTTTTTTCCAGATGACAGGGGTTTGTTGAAACAGGTGGACTATGGCGTCTCCATCTTTACTTTGATAAGCCAATCGCAAAAGTTCCTGATATGTGCTTATTTGCTTACTCAGGTAAGTACAACAGGAGTCTCTCCAGAACTACAATCAAGCTTTTTTTGCATGATTCATCAGAAAGTGAGATAAGTGTTTGAAACTCCAAAAACTTGCAAAGGTGGGTATGTAGAGGAAAAATGTATAAAACCCTGGTTTAAAATGTGCTTAAAAATAGGGCCACAATGTCTCTGATTAAATGAGAAAATGAGACGCAACAACCCTTCTGTATCCACACTACGTTTGATTGCAGGACACGTCTTCCTGTCCGACCTCTGCACATTCAGATTCAAACCAGCAGATGTGCTGCAATGTAATTGCCATTCAGCAAATATCTCGGCACCCTTTGGCTGCTGCACGCACGCTTGTAAACTCCCCCGCTCGGATGGTTGCTCAGAGACAGACAGGAGTATTACTCACAGCGCCGTTATAGCTCACGAATAAAGCCAAAGAGTAATAAAAATGATCCCTTAAAATTTCATGTGAGCTGAGGCAGCGTGGAAGGCAGCTACTGAACGTGGGTGGTGGAGAGTGAGATGTGTGTGTGTGTGTGTATGAGCTTCTAAGTTTGAGGCGTTATATTAAATTATTCTGGTCATTAAGCTGCATCAGCACCTGTGTGTCACGGCATTCTGCCCCCAACTGTTTGAGAGTGGGTTTTCTGGCTCTTCGTGTTTTTATGGGTAAGTCTGCTTGTTTGTAGGAGGAGGTCTGTGTTTCAGCAGATGAATGATAGTTTAGAGGCTTGTGTTTGCATGAGGAGGGGGATTATTTACTGTTTCTTATCAGCTAAAACTTATTTATTCATTACATAATATCTGTTTGTGCATTTATTTATTTGGTTTGTGTTTGTACATGGCATTCTAACCCTGACCCCTAAATTGTTCGTTACATGTCATGGGAATGCACTTCATATTTCTCCCTTTTGATACGGTACTGTTGTAACACTCCTGGAAAAGAGTTAGATGATAAGGTATTATTTTTATCAGAATAGATTTTTATCCCATGATTACTGAAGTACTGCTGGTTTTATTTAGAAAACTGAACTTTATTTTGAATAAAACTGGATGTAATCTGTTTAACTAGAGCTAGTTTAACAGCGCTGACTCCCAGATTGAGGATTAGCTGTGTTTCCACTACCGGAACTTCTGGGTAATTTTACCAGACTTTCTTCTCTCAGGGTAATTTGTTGGCCTGTTGTGTCTCCCTATAAAATTCGCCCTGTAATGAATTTTGCGGAGACATCTGCATATCACAACTCTTTCGGCCGTGAGTAAAATTAATGATAAGCGTCAAAAGGTGCCCACAGCAGCAGAAATAATAAGAGATGACATGGAAGAAGCAGGGCTGGTTGCTGCAATAGGCGCATTTCCAGTATCAGAAAAAAATGTAACCCAATCTTTTTCTTACCTGGTAATCTGTTGGCCTGCTCCTCTCAGCACAGTCTCCACACAATCATCCCTTTAAGGAAAGACATCCGCATATCACCAGTGTTTCAGCAGCGAGTAGCGTCACTTATCAGCCAAACAGATACCCACAGGAGCAGAAATAACACAAGATCGACATTGAAGAGACAGGGCTAGTTGCTGCATTTTTGTTTGCTGTAGTTATAAAATGCTTTGCGAGCGACTCTTCTTGTTTTTATAGAGCTGATTGTTTGCCGACGTCTGCTCGTTGCCATCTGAATTACAAGCAATTAGCGCAACCCCAGCTCCTGCTAAACGACTCTATCGGGCCATTCTGTACACAAGTACTTCATTGGCCCTGAAAAATGGCTCTGTGGTGGAGAAATGCACAATATTTTGGATAGGTCTGGTCCAGTGGCGTTAGTTCAGCCAAAGCTAAGGTATGGCAAAGGCCTACTCCCATTAACAACTGTTTTAATTATAGACGTCATTTTAACCGGGGATGCTCGGCACATGTCCCCAGCAATATTTATGATTGATGGGTTTGTCCCCACCAAACCTGATGCGGCTATTCTTTACCACTTCTGATTTAACAGCCACTTGTGCTCAGAGCAAATTTTAATTGCACAATTTAAATAGTTTCTTTATAGCGTATTAACACGGATTGTATTCATTCTAAATGATTGGAGGCAATTGTCAATCTTGTTATGTCTCCTGTGCTTGCCAAATGTATCATGTCTGGTTATAATAAATAAAAATAATTAAAAATAAAAAAATAAAAATGACTACTTTGCAGACTTTGCCTGTTGCAGGCAATTTTAATAATGAATGAGGGACCATTGTAAATTAAATTTAATGGGTCTGTTTTCTTTACTGTGGGTGGATTGCCAGAAAAAAGAAATTCATCTAATATTTTGCTTGTTTAAGACCCTCAGAGTAAATATGTTGACATACTGCATTTTTGTAGAGAGCATGCTAGAATACTCCTTTTACGCTGAGGCGAAAAATTCTCACTATCTTGGCATCTAGCTGCCAGAGACCTTTCTGCGATGCAGTAACGGAGGACCAGGGAATGGACATTTCCATCAACGTTGGAAAAAAAAATCTAAAAGGAAAATAACTTGATCCATTATTGAAAGTAAATTATAGTGCAGTGAATTATTAGTCTTTCATTATGATACTGCAGCTGCCATTGATATTGTGTAGAAATCACTGTGCAGAAACCAAACACTGTCCACAGTCCCTTACCTTGATTTTTCCTTCCTGAATGGCTGGAAGCGCTGGATGAATAGATACCGACAGCATCGTGTCATTAGTGCAACCTCGGGAAAAATTCCCTCCTGATTCCACACCAAAACAACATGTCAACAATCACTTTGCATGATTTCAAGTTTTAAATGAATGTGTATGTGAAAATACAATGAGGTGACCATGCTAGCTTCAAAAGAAGTTATTTTCATATATGTTTACTGTAAAGAGTGTATTCTCCGAAAAGTATTATTTGATGGTTCAAGTCAAGACTACTGATTTCTCCTGTAGCTTAAAAAAATAAGCAGTTTAGGATTTGAACTTAATCAGGAGTCACACTGATTCAACACTTTTGTTTTTCCCCACTTGACTTTTGATGCATTCCATTTGTGAATGAGGAAAAATCCTATGCAACATTCCTGAAGTTGGACGTTGGGGAAAGTCTAAGACTTTTTATTTTTTTGCTTTGAGTAAGATCTTCAATATGGCCGCTAATTGTGTCAACAACAGTAAGTTGTGGTGAAAATATTTAATTTACAACACACAGTTTTAAGAGTGCGTACTTGGGTGTGACGTCAAACCCAGCTTTGAATTATGACTTCCATGTAAATGGTACCTACTATTTATGTCTGAATAAGCCTTCATGTTTAATGCAGCACCCTTCACAGTCCCTGGAACCAACAGTAAAGAGTACTCAAAAAATCATTTAAAACTAAAAACAGACATGGAAAGTCAAACTCTTAATATGAGTACATTTAATGCAAAAATAAATCTCAACTTCCTATTCAGGACTAATATTTCAAATTTAATTGACTGTTACATCCTTAAAGAAACACTCCTTAACTTTGCAGATATTTGCCCTCTTTCGCTCGCTTATAGCTTGTGGTGTAACGTCGCAGTTGTATAAACAAATCTGTATGGAGCGCATCTGAAGAATTGTACGGACTGTTTTGCAAGCCAGAACCACAAAACATCAAACTAACAGCGTGTCACAGAATAAACCGTCAAACAGTTTTTCCAGGATTGTATCACATCAGCCATACATCCTGTTTTATCGCTAACTTTGCACTCACAGTGCAGTTTTAGTTGTAAAAAAAACCAACAAAATAGATAAAACAACAAGAAAAAAAAAGTAAATTACATTAAATTAATTTATTAAACTCTTCAGTTGGGGTAGGTACATATGTTATTTGATATTTCATTTCAATGTATTTAAAACTTTTTAAGATAAGCTTTAAAACTACGCATTCAGATGCAGAACCTTGCCCAGCAGAGAGATGGAGAGGAACTGAGGACACGACTTGAGCAGTTTAAGGAAGAGAAACATAGTATTTGAATTTCATATATGGCAAAAATTGGTGTTTAATAAGGGAGATAATCACTTAGATCTACACTATTTTATTTAACCTTAAAGAGCCACTCGTAACTTTTACACCAGAAACCATAACAACCTGTTTGACGTTTTGGTGACATAACACAATTTTTTAAGTACATTTTTGGAGCTGTAACAACATGATAGGGTCCTCCTGCTGTTTACCGCACTATAGAGCTTTTACAAATCTATACTATTACATCTAAACTATTACAAATCTGTGTACATTCTTCGGACATGGAAGAACGTTTTAAAATTGAAAACCAGATGTTTTGCTCTGACCACGAGGAGCACAGCAGTTTTTTTCAGTAATACCTGAATAAAAAAACCCTAAACCAAACAAACAAACAAACAAATAAAAAAAGGTTCTATAACTTTTTTGGGACAGTCATTTCTTCACTTTTATCAAAGGGCTGTCTTGTATTTCAGAAAATTGAGCTCATTTCATAACATTTCACAACATCAAA
The DNA here is from genome assembly GCA_028564705.1 of Apricaphanius iberus. Lineage (NCBI taxonomy): Eukaryota > Metazoa > Chordata > Actinopteri > Cyprinodontiformes > Aphaniidae > Apricaphanius > Apricaphanius iberus. The sequence continues at coordinate 53,241 of JAPXFQ010001999.1, forward strand.
AATCACTTATTGCTCTAGTTTTCTTTTCATTACTTCATTTATCTCTTACCGTTCCATTGCTTCCATTATTCCACAGTTCACCTTCAGCACCTTACTCTCCTGCTGGCTTTCAGCAAATCTAGTCTGAGATTTTATTATCCTTGAAATTACGTTTGCAGCAGAGCATGCAGCAGAGTACAGACAATAAACAAAATTTACCAGAACATACAGGACACACACAATAAAGTGAACTCTATAGAAAGTGAGAGACGGATTGACAGTGAGCCTTTACCTCTTACCCTATTTTATTCTCTTCCAACATAATTATCGGTCATAGTGTGCTGAAGGGAGGACCCAGTTGTAGACTGGCAAGAAGCCAAGAGAAAGAGTTAAAATGTGGATGGATAATTTTATAGGCAGAATTTCAATCCAAACTTTTCTGGTAAAAACAGGGTTAGAAAGTTGTGTAGGAACAGGAGCATCAAAAGGGTGTACAATAAAATGTAATCCTGAACTTTTACTATCTTAACAAAATAGTTTTGGTGGGTGAACAGATGTCTCCTATGTCGCTGCTTTTATATGCAAACTGACCTTAAAGTTATGTATGTATTGAAGGTGGAAATTGCTTCTTTTGTACTACTACTTTTTCAGTTTAGAGTCACACTCAGCTGTTAAATCATTCTCTTTTCCACCCTGAGTCTAAATTGGGGAAAACCTATGAGATTGTGCAGTGCATTCTTCAAACGCATACCCACGCATGTGCCGCACAATAGCATGCTCGATGTGAACCATAAATCGTTGTCCCCATTATAGTTCTGCCAGTAGCCCTTCCATGCTGACTGCACAACATCTTAATAGTGGAGCTTTGATGTATATGTGGACCAGGCCAAGCAGGCAGCGCCACTGACAGAATGAGGTTGGAAAATGAGCAAGAATGGGATATGGTTGCTCAAGATGAAACTACAGACACTGAAGAAAAATAGTATTCGGCAAGTAATTAATTAATTAAGTAATTAATCTTTCTATTTTAAAAATCAGAAATGGAATAAAGGGACCATATCATTTTTTTGTGTGATGATTTACATGTACAGTAGTGGATGGAAAAAAACGTCAATAAGGGAAATGTGATGCAGATAATTGCATTTTCTGCATTACATTTTAATGGATTTTACAATGAATTACTCTAACAGTCATGGGTGTAACAGTTTATGTATTCAGATGGCCCTGTAGGTTTCATACGCAGGCGTACCAAACGAATACAGCCATTTTCTAACTGAAATCATGCAGAATGTTTCTTTGCAGAAATCAAGAGTCCAGTGCAACGCACTGCATGACAAAAAGTCACACCAAAACAAAACAGAACTCACAGAAACCACCAAATGCTGCTGTTTAGTAACATTAATGATTTCTCATGCAGCTACAGTTTAAAAAAGAGAGGATGGATGAACCAGAACTTTGTTAGCAAACACATCTTTTAACAGCAACAAGGTACAATGCAAGCTCTGCAACAGACTAGTTCAATGAATTACTCACCTGAAAGAGTTTGTAGCTGAATGTAAACAACACTGATAGTCTCTAGTATCAGTGATACTAGAGAAAACCATCTGACATCCAAAAGGCTCCAGCTAGAGTCCAATGAACCCAAACTCCTTATTTTGTATAAAACACAGTCTACAGAATTATTGGTGAGGCGGAGGGATTTTACCAACAGCTGCCCATGCTACATTCAAGTGCAGGTGGGATACTAGGCTGTTGAAATAGCAAAACAACTCCAAATTTATTAAAGCATGTTTTATTCTAAAATATTGGCAAAGTCTTATTCAAACATTTCGAAACATTTACACAAAAAACGTTTTCAGGTGGTTACATTATTTTCTATTCTGATTGTACTATTTGATTTATTTAAAAAAAACTTTCTTACTTTCAACTTTATTTAAGTTACAGAACAAAATAAAATCTAATTAATTTCAGGAATTGAAAGGAAGGAAATCAGGGAGCAAATCATTTTTTAATGCTGATCAAAGTAAAAAAAAAGAAGGAAAAAAGTAATATCCACATTTGTATGTATTTTTCTTGATTAAAGTCTACTGAATACATAATGAACCATCATTTTGAAAACCAGATATTTGAACCCAGATATTTGCCCTCTGTCACCCTCACAATGCTTGCGGCGTAACAGCACTGTTGTATAAACTATTATCTATAGAAGTGTACTGATGGTTTTATAAGCTTGCCAGGCAAAACAACAAAACATCAAACTAATGGCATGTCAGTTGGTAAACTGTCAAACATTTTTCCTGGCAATGTATCACATCATCATTTCCACATAACCCTGGAACAAGAATTTAGTACTTACCAATCCAGTAACAGCACAGCTAGCTCAGCATCCGTAGTACATGCTTCACGCACACAACACTGAAAAGTTATAACACTGGGTTTTGGAAGCTAATCTTACCTTGGTAAGTTTGACAGAAAAGATCTTTCACAGCAGTGAGAGAAATGACGTGTTGTCTGACCTGTAAATTAGGTTAAATCCTGGATGGCAGCAAACTTCTTGCATCTAAATCAGGACAAGACTGAGATTTTGTTTTTTGGCAAGATTGAAATGTTGCTGGAAGGTACCAGTCCCATTGGCTCTTTGAATTATTTTAACCGTACTGTTGCTTGGAACCTTGGAGTACTAATTGATAACAGTTTTAAACTGGATAGACAGTTTAGTGCATTAGTCCAGTCTGGCTTTTACCAGTTAAGGCTTCTAAAGTAAGATTAAATCATATCGACGTTATTGTGGTTTTGAAAAGGTGATTCACACCCTCATTACCTCTATACTGGACTACTGTAACACTCTTTATTCTGAGCAAGACAACTATCTTTTTAGTTTGTTGCGGCTCATTCAGAACACTGCTGCTTGTCTCTTAACGGCCTGCAAATGACTTGACCATTTTTACTCCAATTCTTTCCTCCCTGCACTGGTTGCCGGTTCGTTTTAGGATTGATTTTAAAAATTTAATCCTTGTTTTTAAATGTTTAAATGGTCTAGCGCCCCCTATCTGTCCGAGCGTTTACACTCTTATGCCCCTTAGAGGACACTGAGATCGGACACTCCGCTCCTCGGCTGTGGAATGCTCTTCTGCTCAGCAGAAGGAAGGCTAGCTGCTGAAGTTTATTTTTTCTGTTTTTTGTGTATCTATTAATTTCTTTAATTGCTGTTATTTGTTGTTTTTAGCTGGACACTTGTTGAGTGCTCCACTTTATGGTCTGTACAGCATTTTGGTCTCTCTGGATATATAAAATGCTAATAAATTAAGGTTATTATTATTATTATTATTATTATTATTATTATTATTATTATTAAAGCAACAGTCAAAATGAATCAAAGTTTTCTAAATCCTTCAAATAATAGCTCAGTTCTATAATATGATATATGATGATGCTACACAATATTTTCTATTCTTCTTAAGTGTATTCTTCCTACGAATAGATCCCTATACAATTCACAGTCATTGTGATTTTTTTTTAGCCATTATAATTCAAGTTTCTGTATTGTCGGTTGTCAATTGTGTATGCACATTTCACAAACCTGTGAAGATGGCTGGCTGACAGGGCAGCACACAGGCTGCCCCTTCAGCCAGTTTACAGTAGGGATGGGTATCATTTTTGCTTAAAGAATGAAAAACATACAAACTTTGTCCAAATACCCTCTTGTTTTTTCATTTTTTGTAGGGTTGTCAAACAAATTTTTTTTGGGATCTATTTAATCACAGGGTAGCCGTGAATGACTCACCATTCCTAAATATGAACAAAAAAACTAAAATTTTCAGTGTAAATAAAAGGACAAATCTAGATGCATTTGCTCTTTTTAAAAATTAAATAGAGGAGAAATACATTTTTATTTTTTTTTTAACTCCACAATCACATTCACAATCTATGTGTGGTCCAATATGAAAAATATTAACAATTAGAGGTAGAACTAAGCAAAATATATGAATAAACTTTACATTGGGATATCAGCAGTCTGTGTTAAATATAACGTATCAAATGTAATATAGACTTGACAGAGCAAAATCCAAGCTACGTGAATGCTAAACGGCCAAGTGAAGGTAAAGCTTAATGGTACACCAGAAGATGCCAAAGTTATCACAATAAGAGAGCTGAAAGACTTGGATCTGTATAAATGAACTATCAAGAGTGCAAAGCGAGACTACACAGCTCTCGTACAGAGAATTGGTTCATTATGCTAAAATTCCCTGTGGATTTTGTTTCTGGATATCAGCTATTGCCAAAGATGAACTATGAGACACTGAAGAGAGAGCATGATACGCCTTTGACGCATGGATTACGCACAAATTACGCACCATGGAGAGGAGCGCAACACAGTGGCATAGCACTGACTGGGTCTTCTCTGCTTCAGTGAGTTCGATGGGAAATGACAATGATAATATCCATCCATTTACTGAATCGCTTAATCCTCAAGGGGTCGCGGGGGGTGGGGGGACGGGGGCTGGTGCCTATCTCCAGCTGTCAACGGGCGAGACGCGGGGTGCACCCTGGACAGGTCGCCAGTCCATCACAGCCTATTGGTATTATATATTATTCTGTCAGTTTGTTTTACAGTGACAAACTGACATTGACCTTGAAAAAAAAAACTAAATTTATGGTGTTTGGTAACAGGATATTTGATACTGAACAGAAAATTACACTAAACAATGAAGAAATAGAATGTGTTGACAAATATAATTTCCTGGGTGTCATCTTTGATCATAAAATTAACTGGAAATCACACCTTAAATTAATTCAAAATAAAATTGCAAAATGTATTGCAATTATGGGAAAATCTAAATACTTAGTTAATTAAAAAGCTCTTCATACTGTTTATTGCACATTAATCCCACCTTACATTAGTTACTGTACAGAGATATGGGGTAATACTTACCTAAACTAATCTTAATCCAGTTCACATTCTGCAGAAAAAGGCTGTCAGGATAATATGCAGCACTGGTAAGAGGGAACATTCAAACCCTTTATTTTTAAAATAAAAAATCATAACAATTCATGATTTGGTCAAATTGAAAACCTTTTTCTTTCATTTGCTTTAAATCTTAGAGATGGTCAGTCTTTTAACCTTTGCATTCCAGGTTATCATAATTTATTTTTTTCGTCATCATTTACTACAATGCTTACAAACAATCAAAGGCTATGTATGCTATGGTGTTCAGTATTTGCTATTGTTTGTCTTCATTTTCTACTTTACATGCAAATTGTGCTCAACAGTGTATACAGACGTAACATTGTCAAGATGTGTATTCATTTTGAATATTACCAATGTCTGTAACATGGCAATTGTTGTCAAGAAAAGAAAGAATGTGAGAAAGGGGTAGCCATTAACAAGTTTTATACTTCAGCTTAGTCCTTTTGAGCTTTTCTGTGTGCATTGCTTTATCATTGCATACAGCACAAATGATGCCTGTTTGTTAATTTTATTTATTATTTTTTTATCACACAAATTGCTCAAATAAACGAAATGAATGAATGAAAAGGATTTACATCAGAGATGTGGATTTACGTCAACAGATTTGTTTCAACAATGGGGATACCTTCAAATCTTAAAAGGCTTCAAAACCAACACAGCTTTGATGACATTTGATTTTAATAGGTAAGACAGTGACATATTCAGTGAAACAACTCATTATGTTTTATTAATAAAGTAAACAGTGAAATGCTGTGAAATTACAGGAGCTGCATGTGCCCTATTGTAGAGGTGGGGCCACAGGGAGCAGACAGGGGGATGTTTTGGGAGGAGCCTTGGTATATTGGATTAAACAAAAATCTGACTCATTCAAATTCTCTGGCCAGCACAATTATTTTAACATTTATGAAACAGACTAATATGTTTTAAGAATGGCCTTTTCAAAGCTCTGACTCAACCTCACTGAAAAATTTAGAACAATGCATTTAAAAAGTCATCAATTCTGCCATTAACAGCAGCCAAAAAGGGTAATATTATGATCAACATACCTTTGAAACATCACAGGTTAGTTCTGTATCTTGAAGCAGATTACAATCGGCAGGACTAGGGAATAGTAAAAGGTGATTTGTATAAAGTAAAGAATGGACGACGCTGCAGCCATAAGAGAAATGATTGTAAGTTTCAGTGGAAGATGATAAAAAAATGACAAAAGGGATTACGATAGGGATATTAAAAGGGATATTAAAAAGAAAAAGAGACAGATGAGACAATGACACAAAAAATATAAGGGGAGAGAAATAGGAAGAGAAAGTAGAGATTTTGAATGACAGGTGCAGCTTAGAGACTTCAGAAAAACATATGGGAGACCAGGGAGGCAGACAGGTCAGCAAAGGACTTAGACTGGAGAAGGAATGAAGAGGAACAGAAGAAAAGGCCGTTAAGTGAGAACAGATGCTGCACTCAAAGTTATTTCGCACCAAAACAGAGCTGACAGGTTTCATCAAGAGGTTTTTCTCCAGAGAGGTGAATCTGCTGAGGGGGAGGACCTCAGCAGACAGCAATCTTTCCCCTATTTCCCAACAGATGGAAACATTTGATCTCCAGTATTACACCATCATTCTGCTAAACTTTCCCATATTTTATAAGCAGATTTTATTAGTTAACCTTATTCACCTTTATTTACCAGAAGAGAGAGACAGCTTTTCTTCTAGTTACCCATTATTAAAATCATTTCTCTAATTCATTAATAGGTCTACAGAGGAATTGTCTGATAATGGTATTTTATTGACTATGGAGGATTAAAAAGTGTTACCAGTTTTAAGTTCCCTTTACAGAAAGCTAAAGAGGACCTCTATCCATGACTTGATGTGTGGGTATTATAAAAATAAAGGAAGCATTGTTGTGTGTTGATTATATAAGCTAAATTAATCTTCTGCTTAAAGTTGGTTACTGTTAAAAAAGTAGGTTTTTCCTTTCCACTGTTGCTGCATGATTGTTCAGCATGAAGGGTTGCTACAAAACCAGAGATTCAAAGCAGTCCCTGGATAGAAAACTTAAAACTAATAGGCATTGAGAACTGCATATGACTGCTCTATAACTAATATTGAACTAGCTAAATTTAATTATGAATTCCTGTATTCAAATTTGATTTGTTTGTTATATAGTAATACTCATTGTGAAAACTTGATCTATACAGGGGCAACCTGATCAATTTAAGATAATAACTATATGTCGTTAAGGAGTAATGTCTGTGACTTTTCTGCAATAAGTACTCCAGGGTAATCCCATAGGCTTAGCCTAATAACTAGTGCTATCTCCTGACTTTTGAAACACTTTGTTTTATTTTTTTTTGTTGATGCAAGGATTTATTTTTTTCTTCTTTTTTTAAAAGAAAAAAACATTTTATTTTAAACTGGATCAAACAGAGGATCACCCCTGTTTACCCATCATCCACTTCAGGGAAAGTGATACTCAGCAGGTTGATCAGAACATCTGGTACAAACTTCTTTGGCCCAAAAAACAAACAAACAAACAAACAAACAAACAAACAAACTAACTAACTAACTAACTAACTAACTAACTAACTAACTAACTAACTAACTAACTAACTAACTAACTAACTAACTAACTAACTAACTAACTAACTAATCCTTTAACTCATGATCATGCTTTTAAAATGGTAGCTTTTATATTTTATTGGCCAAATATACGGAGAGTTTTCTGGTGATTTCTCTGCCCTGTAGTGGCTATAAATCTACAGCAAAAATAATAAAAAACAAAACACCTGACAACAGATGTCTGTGTGCCATGAACACTTTCATGGACTCCTCTTTAACTTTAAGAGTAAATGTATCTCGCCAATCATCATTATGATGAAAAGAAAATTAATGCCAACTGAAATGTAAAGCTGTTTCCAAGAACCGATATCATTGGTACGTGTGGTTCAAATAATACTGAAATCTCTGTGCTTATTTTTTTGTCTTGCTTTCCATGCCATGGGTGGTATATACATACATATATATAAAGAGAGAGAGAGAGAGAGAGAGAGAGAGAGAGAGAGAGAGAGAGAGAGATTCTGGCATCACAGTGGTGACATGAAAGTTTGGATTAGTCCAACTTTGTCATTTTTACGCATTGTTTTGTTAGTGCAATATGTAAGTGATTTGAGAATCAAGAAATAGTCACTGTATGAAACAAGTAAATGGACTGAACTTATATAGCGCTTTTCTAGTCTTACTGGCCACTCAAAGCGCTTTACATTGAAGCCACATTCACCCATTCACACTCGCATTCATACACCGACACCAACATGGCTCGGTAGGACAATGTAGAATTTGGGGGTTAAGTGCCTTGCCCAGGGGCACATTGACATGTGACTGGAGGAAGCTGGAATCGAACCTATGACCCTCTGATTGCAAGCAACTACTCTACCACTGAGCCACAGTCGCCCTATATATAGTAATTAATAATAATTAATATATTGTAATTAAAACCAAATGGTCTGAGAGTAAGGCAACGTATTGCAAATAAAAGTGGGAGTTTTTACCCTCATAAATTAGAAAAAGGCACTCATCTAGGAAAACAGGTAAGCAAATTTCAACTTTTTAAAAACTTATGGAGACTATTTTTGTGGTTACGTATATAGAAAACTTTTACTTCTCTGTTTACATGTAAAGTAGAAAGGATAAGGTTTTTTTTTAAATAATGAAAGAAATCCAGCCCACTGTTACAAAATCAGTACATTTAGCTCATCCTAAAAACTCTTTAGTCCACATGATAAAAGGATTTATTGGAGAATCTCAAAAATTGATAGACAAAATCTTTGCTCCATGTCGAGATTATTAAATGTGCTCCTCTTTTCTATTTCAGCCAGGTTCACGATAATCTATTTATAAGATTTATAACTTTCGCCACAGTAAAATAGAAGAATGCAATCTATCCTAAAACTTTGTAAAATGACTGTGAAATTCCTCAAATTTATTACCAAGACACAACTCTCAATTAGTCCTGTGTAATGTGCCGACTCCTGCCATGCTGCATTGACAGACTAATCTGTGTTCTCCCAACAATAAAAGGACTCCACACCTAAAACGTTACATTTGAAAATTGAACGCTTGAGCACCTGCAATCAATGGACTCCTAAACTTAAGATTCAGAGCAGAATGCTAAATGAGAAGAAAAAATTTCCACTCCGTGCATGGACCTGAGTGCTGCTGTAAGCTTTTTCAAGACAGCAGTCCCTCCAACCTGTGTGCTTTAAGCCCAAATATAAATAACGGACGAGCACGTTGAAGAGGACAGCTATCGATTACCGAACAAGACTGGATGACACTGCAGCCTCACTCTGTCCTCAGATCTCCAGGCAAAAGCAAAATCTGCATATATGCCCCAACACATGGCATAATGAATTCATTTAAAAGATTATGATGTGGTGCATATATGTCCAGGCTCCTGTGATGCAGCAGTTATTAAATTTTTCCTCCCTTTTTCAGTATGAAATAGTCATCTGTTAGGATTTAATAACCGCAGGGTAATTTATATTTTAACTTCAGGTTTCTTGAATCATACAAGGAGGCTCCTGTTGGTCCAAAACAATCAGGTCAGAGAAACTCAAGAGTCTGAGGTAGTTAAAAATAAAAAAGAAGGCCAAGTTAATAAACTGAACCTCTAACAGGAGCATTTCACTTCATCATTAAAAAGTTAATTTGTTTCCGGATTTAATTTGAAAAAGTCAAACTCAGTCAAGATTTATTGTACATGGAGTGATATATCTCTGTTAATTTGGATAATTATGGCTTTTAAATGTTTTCAAGTAATCATGATGAATTAACAATTAATCAGTTAATCAGAAAATATTTGATTAAAAGTATTTTGTGGTCAGCAACCTTGACTTTTACATAATGAATACTTTTGAGCTTTTCTATAAAATGTAACTAAAAAAGCGTAGTTGGCGACCAACTGATAAAAGAAGAAGAAAATAATACAAAAACTATTAGTTTCATTCTTTGTGGAAATATTATGCATGAAAACGAATTAGAAAAATTGCTACAGCTAGAATCTTATACTACCTTTATATTTTAAAACATTGTTGCATAGCTGCAGGTTGAAGACCCCTGGGCTGGCCCACACATTTATGTTGAACACTGCTGAGCTGACAGTTGTTCAGCAGAATCAGACTCAGAAAAACTTTATTGATCCTAAAGGAAATCCTTATGTGATGACTCCTATAACAGAACAGACATAAAAAAACAACCCAGGAAATTAAACAGAGTAAGATCAATAAATAGAAATAAAAAAACAACCTATTGGAATGATACATGTCATGTTGCTGCAGAAATAATGATCAATAAATGCAGTTAGAATATTCAATATAAAGTAAAAAACGAATAAACAATCTTTACAATAGTGTATAGCTCTTACAGACTACAGCACATAGAAAATTAAAAGTTATGAAATTAAAAGAAGTTAGGTACATGGTACATGTACATGGTACATGTACCAGCAAAGAAAGAATTTTCTTTGCTGGTATTACATCTTAAACTAATACATCTGTTACTGAGATTACTTTCCTCGTTGGTCCACCACACTATAGATAGCCATCAGCTACAGTACATAGCTGCTAGCTTTGATTATCTCTGGGTGGGTTGTGCAAATGTGATAACACTGCTACTATTGCTGCTGCTTTTTATTGTTGTCTATAATCTTTGCTGTTTTGTATAATTCTATGTATAGTATTTTAATGTTGTACCCTGCTACTACAAGCCCAGGACGAATTTCCTTTGGGACAATAAAGTTTTATCTAATCTAGAGGGGGTGATCTACATTTTCAATAATCGATTGGATTCTGGACAAAGAGCAATGAGTTCTGATCATTCTGCTTCTTGTCTGTCACCTTCATACCACCACCCCAGCACACTGCAGCATTGAACAAAGCACAGTTCAAGACAAACTCGTTGAACACCCACAACATAATGCTGCAGACTCTAAAAGATCTTAGTTTGCATAGGAAATACAGCCTACTTTGACATATCTTATTAATCACCACTGAGTATTTAGACCAATACAGCTTATTGTCCATATATATACCTAAGTATTTGTAGCCTCCACATCCACCCCCTGAGGAGTGACAGTTGTGATCTTTGAAGCTCAACCACCAGTGCTGTTTGTCCACCATGTTTTATCAAGTCAACATACAACAGTGAATTTTAGAACGCATCAAGTTTCCTTTCACTGTCAAGCTTTTTTCTTCTTCTTCTTAATGGCCATGGAACATGGGCACCAAAGCAACATCTAGTGTCGAGGTTGTAGTTGCCACAACAAAACTTAATTTTAAAGGGGAAGTATTATGCTTCTTTCAGGGACACAGTACCATTCTATAGCACACTCAAATGAAAATTTTAACCTAAATCATTCTTAAAATCCCATATACATCAAAATCCATCATAAAGAAATTTCCCTTCTCATCACTTCCATATTTTACAACTTAAAATTCAGCTATGCCTCCCTAAACCCTCCTATCCTTTGTGAAACTCTCCCTGCAGAACAGCATATAACGGCCATTATTACAGCATGCGCGTGGAGTCGGACTCTGATAATTTACAGAAGTTTTCATTGTTTGAAAAAATCACATTATTGAACAATGGCAACACTGGAGATCGTAAAACGACGCACAAATGATCCAATATCTTGCCCTGAAAGTGCGGTTTTTGAAGAACTAAAGAGAATTCAGAAGCTTTTACAAGATGTGTCGGCTTTTTTTTATTAAAACTCTTTGGCACCCTTTTGTAAATATTAATCACTATGATGCTACGTTTTGCATTGAAACCATAAAAACACAGAAATATGAAGCTAAGTCTTGCATTGAGATCACAAATGTAGAGAGAAATTAAGCTACGTTTTGCACTGAAGCCACAAATTCAAACAACTATGGAGCTACATTTTGCATTGCAAAAACAGAGTTAGTAATGCTAAGCCACAGTTCTTACCTGTAAAGGTTCCGATGGAGTAGCCTTGCCTTTAGGGCCAATCTGCTTATTATTCCACTATCAAAAAGGCTGTTGTTGAGAAAGCAGTCATCAGTGAAGTGATTTGCACAAAGATAACAGAACTAGTATTGTTTCCAAAGATGAAGTCCAAACTCTTAACCTAACCCCTAATTTCCACTGCATGCACTCCGCTCCGCCACGCCCTCTGCAGCAAAAAATATCCCATTGTAGTGAAAAATAGCATTTCCATTGCCGTTGGAGATTCGCCCTCCCGCAAAAATAGGATTGAAATGAATTTTGCTGAATTTTGCAAGTTCACAGTAAACCTTTACAAATAACAAAGCACCAGAGGATGTATCAGATGACAAATAGCTTAACATTTGATATTTAAGAATTTAAGAAATTTGCTAAATAAAAATCCTAAATTTATCAGGAAAAAAAATCCCAGAGAACCTGAAATTTCCGACAGGAAATGCCTGTCCAATATGATATTTCTATCCTTAATTGACCAATCTTTTTCCAGAGAGCGGGAGCGGACGGAAGCCCAAGGCACCCACCAGGCCGACATCCACCACCCCCGGCTACTGCCGCCCGATGGCCAGGCAAGCATTTGAATCCAGCACCACCACGTATAAGTCCTGCACCTCCACTACCCAGCCAGTCTGCCGTGGAGCCCGACTGACGTCGGCCAATTGTCTCACCTAGTCAAATGACCCCAGCACTCCGTAGAGCACAAAGACCAAGACCCAGGAGCTAACAACATTCGTTATTCCTCCTAAGTCCCAACTTTCTCTCATATATTATGCATTTCACACTGACCTGCAATTTGTTTTGTGCTAATTTAATGCTAAATACTCTGGAATGCAACTTTGAAAAAATCATCTAAAAACACCCACAAATCAGGACTATTTCAGCAGCAATTAGCATCATGGACCAGTGTAAAAAAGCACCCAGAGCAGCAGAAATAACCAGAGATCGACATGTAAGAAGCAGGGCTTGGTACTGTGTTTCTGTTTGATCTGACTCAATTGGGCAATTTCGAAATACATACCCCCATTCAGGTTCTCCGTTGGCTCCGAAATGGCTCAGAAAATGGGCATGTTGTCCTGACCTGACGAAGTGTAGACATGTGGGTTTCAAGAAGGTCCGGTCAAATTATCATGAAGTTCCAATAATGGAAACCTGCCTAATGAATGACATCTAAACTTCTACAATGTACATATCCCATATACACAACCTAGAGATGCTAATACCATGTGCCAGAAAAAAAAGAGATTTGATATGAGCACAGCATGAGGCCATGTTGTTCCTGAAGAGTTTCATATGCAGTTTGTCCCAAAATAAGAAAAAACGTTGCCTCTACAAAATACTCCCTCAACATTCATTATGTGGAGCCTAATGGTGTGCTCAGACCGCAAGCTTTGTCATCGTCAAGCAACGCTCATAAAGCGACTAGTTCAACACATACACAGAAGATACATTTTTAGGCTGAAGCTAGCAAAGCTCGTAGGCTGGCCTTTCTCTGCTTGATGTTTTAAACACTTGCTGATCGTGGTTGGCTAGGCAGTGTCAACGTCGGGCAACGTCACTACAGTGAGACGCTCTGATGGGTTGCCGTGCTGCTTCAACAGCATTGGGACTGCCAAAAGTTCAACTAGCTGAACTTCTGCATTGCTAGCGTTATGAGATTTGAAGCTTGAAATGCAGGAAAAGCTTGAAAAGTTGACTGAGCGAAAGCTCACAAAACGCTGCAGAGACTGCGACGCTGTTTTAACGGCCTCAACCGTAGACTTAACATGTAATCTTGATGTTGCTGACGCTGACAAAGCTTGCGGTCTGAACGCGGCATTAAATAAATAACTAACATTTTAAACGTAAAAGTTTAAAACTAGAATGAAGATTTGTTTAAGCTCTATACCAGGGTGCCCAAACTTTTTCCCTCAGAGGGCCAAAATTAAGATCTATCAGAGGGCCAAGGGGCCCAATCTAATATTTACTAAAAATAAAAATAGTAAAGAACTCTTATTTAATCTAAAGTTATTCAAGTTCCTTTCAGTGTAAACAACAAAAAAATATAAAAATAAGATATTTATCCATTTAAAACATATCTAATTTTCCTTCTTTGATTGACTTAGCATTAATGTCAGTGAAAAAAATATTCTTCCTCCCAATATTTTTAAAATGGATTTCATCTGTGTACCTCTGACAATGACGCTCCAAGTTGATAATAGCTGCGTAAACAAGCAGCTAGCGTTGTAATCCGCAAACTTAAAACTAGTTTGATCCAGTCCGGTGCGACAGCAATGGTTCATGGGATATTTTGTAAATTGAGCAAATATTACCATTTGTGGTCTTTCAAAGTGTGAAAATGTAAATATGTGCAAAAATCTACATGAACCTTGTAGTTCATTGTAGTTAAATTTTAAAGACCCACTCTGAACAACTTTTGGGCTATTTTAAAATGTTCTCAGTGGTCTTTGAATTATTATTATGCCATTTTATGCCAAGGTCACAAAACCCTTGCCATTTTCTAGGACCTAGATTCTGCAGAGCAGAACTAGCTCATTAGCAATTCACGTCTGTGTTGTGAGCGGAGTTGTAGATACGGAGAATTTAAGTGTGGAAGAGGGGTAAAGTTACGGGCCATCATAACGCTAATGCACAGCAACCAGCTGCAACACATAGGTGCTCATTTATCATCATTTCTCTACTCCTCAAAGCCTGGCGGGCAGGTGGAGTGGAGTAGGAGCTTTGTGGCCCGCCTAGTGCATTTGGTATGTCACAAAAGCAGTCTGTTTCAAACACTGTTTTAGCGTCTACTACAGATGCACAGAGATTTGAACACAGAAATACTCAGGAATGCAATTTTGAGCTTGTTTTCTTGAGATATGTCCTCCTGCATCAGAAAAATGCCACAAAAATAGGCTAACAACACAAAAAACAGTGGATCTTTAAACCTAAGTTGTGGTATTTCAATTATAATGTAAGCACCATGCATGATGACTATATGCAGCTTAATAAATACTCATAATTATATTCAGCTGACTGGACAATGTGGACTTTCATGTAATACCCAGGGCAACCATCTGAGAGGCCATACTGAGTGACATGGCTGGCCAACTTTGGGCTTTGGAACCCACTTTGGGCACCCCTGCTCTATACTGAACATTGAAGATTTTAGTAGTGCTAAGACATGGGATTGAAGAGCTTACTGTAACTTATTCATACTTTCTTATGTGTCAAGATAAGTGGGATGTCAGACATGCATGAATGACTGTGATGGGTGACTATAAGTGTATTGTTTGTCACAAGTCTTAATGTTTTTTTTATTTTTTATATGTTACCCATATGGAGGCACTAACAGCAAAACCAAACAATCATCACCACCTCCCTAACGTTTCCTGCTGTTCCAGAGACAGTGCCGTCATTTTTATGGAGTGCCATGCCATTAGATTGCAAACATGCATTTGTCACACAACGTTGAAGTTGTTTGATGCCGGAACTAAAGCAAAACAGAAATATAGCTGTACTTTCCCAAGCTGTAGGGTTAGATAGCCGTAATGTGCCATATGTTGCATCGTCTCTAAAACAATAGGCTGTGATTCCAAAGATTCGAATGGCTGTAAGGATGGAGCGCAGCTGCAGAGAGGTTGTTTAGTTCCCGCAAAACTATTTCTGACAGATTAA
Organism: Apricaphanius iberus; assembly: GCA_028564705.1. Taxonomy (NCBI): domain Eukaryota; kingdom Metazoa; phylum Chordata; class Actinopteri; order Cyprinodontiformes; family Aphaniidae; genus Apricaphanius; species Apricaphanius iberus. The sequence goes on from JAPXFQ010001999.1 coordinate 68,859, forward strand.
GTTGTGAGAGGATTTGGCTGGTTGCACAAGCATTTACTAGAGACTAGAATGAGTTCTAGCTGTGTGTGCTAGGAGACATGGAGTAAGTGTTTTTGACCTCAGGTGGAAGATTAAGGTCACAGCCTTTCTGTCAGACACCACGAGTAATGTTTAAATTATTATCTTTGGCTTTATGGACTATCTGTGCCTGGAGAAGAAGAGAAGGGCATCACTACCTGGAGAACTCGACTCTGCATCTGAATTAATTTTTTTTGCCGAGTTGATGTTTAATTAGCAGGATGACAAAGTAGTGTTGTGGTACTCTAGACTGGTCTTGGATGTGGAAGACCAGAGCTGCCAACATTCTTTTTAATACATCGTACCATAGAAGTCCTGTCTGCATATGAATGCAACCAATAAAGCTTTTTTTATTTTTTTTTATTCAATTCAATGTATTTATTAATATAGAGCCAATTCACAACAGGTGTCAACTCAAGTTAAATGTTTCTATCTAGGGAATCCTAGAAAATTACATTGTCATTGACATGAGGTCATGCCCCCGTACATGCAGACTCTAACCAAAGCAATCCCTCATACTGAGCAAGCATGTACAGTAGCGACAGTGGAGAGGAAAAAACTCCCCTTTATTATTAGTAACTTTCACCAGGGATGTTTCATTGTTGTGATGAGCTCTCAAGCCTGACTTAAATTCTTCAAACAGGTCATTACTGTTTAGTAGGGCAGCAAAAAACAATTATTTTGATCACTTGACTAATCACTAATTATTTTGACGATTAGTCTACAAATCGGATCGCGTGTTATTGCAGGAGCAAGCAGCTGCTCTAATTTTTGCGCGTTACACCAACGTGTAATGTAGTACCTAAAAGTGATTTTTAAGGTGATAGCTCATTTAACAGTTATGAACTATACAAAAAAATAAAACAGCGATACAGCAGAGCAGACACAAAGGACGTCTACTAAGCGTAATGAAATTACTATCAGGCCTGTCAATGTTGCAGCTATCAAGTAATACAACAGCCTCTTCAGTCAGGATCTTCATGAAATCTATTGATCCTTACAGAATGATCCTTCCTGCCCACAGTCATTTAACATCAAAGTCAGAGTAAACATCACATTCTGACCAAATAAGTATTTTATTTGCGGGATTAAGAGAAAATTGCTCTACTGTTGATGCTAACGTTAGCAGCTAACAAGCTAACTAGCTCACAGAGGCTACTGTCTGTGTTTGTCATCAGCCACAGTGGAATTCCCTTTAAGAAGCTCAAACAACACTGCTTTACTGCAGTGGAAAGCAGCTTCTACTTTGTGAATTTTGCATTACACATTTTTCTCTTTTTATTTAATAAAACTCTTTAATAAAACAACGTTAGAGCTACGTTGGCAGCTCACTGCTGTTAAAGCTTTTCTAAGCTGCAGCAGAGCCTGATTGCCACAACTGTGCATGTGTGTGACGAGCAGAAAGAGAGCAGGAAAAGGGACAGCGACCGAAAGAGAAAAATAAAGGTTTATGGTGCGTTTAGACCGCAAGCTTTGTCAGCGTCAAGCAAAGTGACTAGTTCGACGCATATTCACAGCAGATACATTTTTAAGATGAAGCTTGTAAAGCTCGTAGGCGGGCCTTTCTCTGCCGGATGAAAAACTAGCGGATTTGGGTTGGCTAGGCAGCGTCGACGTCGGGCAACATTACTACAGTGAGACGCTCTGATTGGTTGCTGTCCTGTGTCAACAGCGTTAGGACCGTCAAAAGTTCAACTGAACTTCTGCGTTTCTAGCGTTATGAGCTTTGAAGCTTGAAACGCAGGAAAAACTTGAAAAGTTGACGCAGCCAACGCTCACAAAGCGCCTCAAAGACCGAGATGCTCCTCCAATGGCCTCAACCGTAGGCTTAACATGTAATCTTGACGTTGCTGACGCCGACAAATCCTGCGGTCTGAACGCAGCATTATAAAAATAAGCAATAACGTCGATTACTAAATTTTTTCATCATCTCATCATCAGTCAATTTAGACAGACAGACAGACAGACAGATAGATAGATAGATGTGTCCATGTGACCTACTAGACCTATAGCCACTTGTCACACACAGAAACACACATGCCAGCTCTGTTCATCTGTGAAGCTACACTTGTGCTTTGATAACTTGAAAACCGACTGTCTGTTCCTTCAATGAACAGATCAGAACCATACACTCAGCAACTCGGTGAGGACGCCACATGAGAGAAATTGTCTCATTGCATGCATCACACTACTCATTTGAAGTATGCTTAGTCATTCCATTAAAAAAAACTATGAAAACCCAGAAATTTTTATCAGTCTATGAAATCCCCCTGGACACCACATAAAAGGGGTCTGAGGAAAAGAGGACAGCTGTTCACCTTAGGTGTGAATGGCTGTAAGAAGAACTTGTCTTGTAATTTCATTAAGAGCACAAGAAAAAGCAAGAAACTAATCCAAAAAACAAATAGTAACTCTGTGTGTCTGAGCATCGTGTCTGTGGTGTCCATCACGGTTATTAGCCAATACATTTCCTCAGTTCCCAGTTCTTCTTACCTATCTACCAAAAACAATCACACACCTGTCCTCTGTTCTTGATCAAGCCTCCGGATGTTTTTTACTACCTCGATTTCTTAGCCCATTGTCAGAACCTTGTGTCTCTGACTAGGTTCTGACTATGCAGTTTTTATCATTTACTTTTATCACATGTTAGATGTTGGTCTAATGAAGATGTCTGGGATGATTTTTTTTTTAAAATCAAACCTTTTCTTTGCTTTCTTTCCTGCGTACCTCAGACAGTTTTCTTCCATGAAACTGTTCTACATTACAGATTGAACTGGTTCAAAATGAATGAGAAGAACTAACACACACATTAAATGCATGGACATTGTAGACACTTTGTTGTTTCTTTTTACATTATTTGAAAGTTAACTTCAGAGTCCACCACTTTGCAGTTGTATCCGCTGGTTTCTGTCTTATCAAACGATTGCAGATTCTGCTTTGGTTATGATGACGAACAGTTTGCCTGAGGAAGTAGTAGATTCTTTGACTAAACAAAATGAGCAAAGATGTATCATCCACACTGTACAGCAACTCACAGAATGACTGTATTTTCATGTTATGGTTCTCAAGCTGCTTCAGCTCGCCTCAAGCAGCCCCATTTGTCTTTAGTAAGCTTTTCAGTGGGGAACCAAATGAGAAAATCTGGGTTTTACCCTGAGACCAAGCAGAGGACATTTAGCTTTGCCCGGGGCAGCAGTTTCATGAGAACATATTATTACTTTCATCATCTAGAGTCATCAGTGACAGTTTGTTTCCTTCCTTAGCTTTGTCTCCCGCTGATTCAGTGTGGTGTGTTTTTTTCTTCTGTTCATGATCTAATCTGGTAAGAGTGAGTGGCTTTTCAAAAAGTTTTGAAAAGGTAAACATACAGTAAGCAGTCTGTAAAGTCTGTGAAGCGTAATATACAGCTTTAAGCCTTTTAGTCAATGGGTCCATTTCCACTGCGTGTGGAGAGAAGTGAGTCGAACCTATCCCAGAAACGTTGTGTTGCTACTCTTTCCTAAATTCATGTGGGGAGTATATATTTTACACGCTACGTTTCTAAAACCCGTAATATTCAGCAGCTTAGTTTGGGCCAGGAAATCTGACTTTGGAGGAATGTAAAGCATCTAGAAAATTTCAAAACAAAAGATTTCAGACTGTTTAGTCTGTGATTTTCCAGAGAAGAACACATACAAATAATTCACTTGGATGTGTATTTAGACCAAACATTAGCATTCAAAACTTTTTTAAACTAGTTACTTATCAGCTTCATCAGCTTATCACTTAAAAAAAATGTATAACTCCTTTGCCTCTGTCACCTCCACCATTTTTCTTTTCAATGTCACAATCTTATGCAGTATAAAATCTGTTTAAATACTTTCCTATTTCGGTTAAATATTTTCTAAATTTGCACGTTTTCAGTTTATTTTTCTGAAGTCTACTTTTTCATTATAACCATATTTGATCATTTAAAAGTGTGTTATAAAGCTGTGAATGAAAATATTTTAACAAATAAATAGCCAAAGAGAGAACCTCATTTCCTGTAAATTACAAATGCAAAAGTCCTGTACTTGAAGCATTAAATGTTTAAAGAAATAAAAAATTATGTGCAAAACAAACTATCTCATGTTTTGCACATTTTTTAAATGTAAATATCCCATATATATATATATATTTTTTTTTTTGCGGCAAATCCTATTTTAAAGCATGTTCAAACGTTACCAAACAGAACAGAGAGGATTAGGGTGTAGAGAGGATGTTACTTATGTTTGATTAACGCTTCAGAAAGTGATAGCATCAATATTACAATTTAAAATATCACAATAAATGCATTTTTTTTGGTTAATAGCCTTATTTCAGTAAACTGGTTTTATTATACCACATCTAAAATACCAAAACTAAATAAATGCTCATTACTAAAAATGTTCCTCTAGTCGGCTGTATTTTTTTCTTTGTAAAAACCTGACAGAAACATTTCTGATACTTTTTGTCAAGGTTCACTTTTGAACAAATCCAAACACTGATAAACAAGTGGCAGGAAGATAACACAAGGAAAGCCTGTTACAGGAATTTTGCTGCACAAAATCTCCATCTCCTCTGTGTTCCTGGATGTCATTCTTTTCAGCAGACTCTTTCTGACCTTCCTCATCTCTGGCTTTATACACCCGCTAACTAAATCGGTGCAGTCAGACTGCAGAGTTTATGGAGATCAGATGCCCTATACAGTTTTCCACCTACTAACTGGAACTCATGCACCTCATGAAGAAAAGAATGGTAAAAAAAAGTTTATTTTTAGACATTTGACTTGTCTGATTCTCGTTTATATTACCCTTCAGGTTGGAGTGTGTGCAGACTTTTTATAAAATCAAGGGAGATGTCTATTGTAGGTGTATTTATATTTCCAGTCTGCAGACTAAAATATAGGACAGTCATGAGGACCTACCTGAAAACAGTTTTATATCAAACTTAAAGCTGCTATATTGAATTTCCAAAACAAGCTAGCTTTGAAAAAAAAATGCACCTTAATGTTTTAACACAGCATAACTAGATGTTTTGTTGAGATTAAACAGAAAGATGAAAAAAATAATTACGTGGTTCTGCCATATTGGTCCGAATCCGCAGTTGGACCATCTGGTTATCTGAGTCACAATAATCCGTGTATGATTTGTTCTTGTTTTTTTTCCTTTTCACAATAAGATCCAAAAAACAATATTTTCAGTTTTTGAAAGCCAAAAGTAAAAACGTAATATTTAACAAATACAAAAACCACAGTGATGGATTTTGACCTTAGCTGTTTTTGTCTGTATTGCTAGATCCAGGAATTGTTTTAAAATTTATCAACATCTGAAGTACATGTTTTACTGTAAATCCGGAGCATGCACTGTGGCCAGAGAGGCAAATCTGACAGGTAGTCATGTTAAAGTTGTTACTTTAAAAGTGATGGAGCTGGGCCTGCTCCAGCGGGTGATCTGGGTTAAAGACCCAGTTGAGTGGGGGCGGACAAATCCATGGACCCAGCCCCTTGCTGCGTCAGGGCCAGATGTATGTGTAGCTCCGCCCTGTGTTGAGCCTACACATTTCGATCTGAAATCTTTGCAGCAAAAACCTTCTGGAAGAGAGAGGGCCATCTGGTAGAATATTTTGAGCTGATTGGAGGAAATGCAAGGTATCGCCCGGCTGGCACTTGTTTCTACACGAGCGTCAACTGGCGCGGCCATGTTTGTTTCACTTTTCACAGTGTGCTTCCCTTTGATAATTTTTGAACAAAAAAATAGTATCCAGTTACTCCACAACCGATTCAATAGCCCCTTCTATGTGAGCGTCAACTGGCGCGGCCATGTTTGTTTCTCTTAGCTGGGCACTTGATACTATCGTCACAATTGAACTCCCGCCCCAAAGCACAATGCTGACTAACGATTGGCTCGGCGAAATACGGGTCGGAGGTCGGACAGTTTAGAGTGGAGCAGTACAAGGTGGATTCTCCTGAGTTTGGCAAACTCCAAATCTCATGAGAATCCATCTTGCAGAGAAAGGTTAGGCAGTCCAGGCCGAGGTGGGCAAGACCATGAAAGCTAATTTTGTTTAGACAACTTCATTTACACGTTTTGTACAAACCATAGACCTATTATAACTTGTTTAAAAATAGGCATTACAGTATATGTTCCATTTAAGCATATGTTATTCTCAAATAAGGGCAAAGTACTATTTAAACGTTTCTAAACATTAAGATTGTTTTCAAGTGGCTATATATTTCATATTCTGGCTATTTCTGTGTGTAATATTTTATTTATATGTATAAAAAAAATCCAATCAAATCTCCTGTCAGTTGTATCCTGTAAAAGTAATTTAAGTTTAAGTTATCAAACATAATTAAATACAATTAACTTTAAGAATTGAACAGCAGGAAGTCATGAAAAAAGTTATCAGGTCAAAACTGACCAAAGTAAAAAAAGAAAAGTAATTTGCACGTTTCTATTTATTTTTCTTAAACAAAATGTAAACACACTGAACTTTGACTCTAGAACCCCAAATACGCACCAAACCAAGGGCGTAATGTGTCCCACACGGATTTTGTATCTGTGCCCTCTGTCCCCCACAGTTTTTACAGCCGTTACAACCAATTTATCCTTTATCAACATGCAGTAACGTGTTTTTCCGAGCGGTCTCAAAAATACCATGAGCGTACTCACGCTAAATTAAACCCTGTAAGTTGAGTATTTCTGTTGCCTGCAGATAATCTTCTAAATGATGGCTATTCAGTAGGCTACATGCTACAGTTAAGCTAGTTAATAAGAGAAAGGGAATACTAATGAGAGGTGCGATTGAACATGAAAGGTGATTGTGAATTGAAAAATGTGTCCCCCCCATTTCTGAGATGATGATTTCCCCCCTGCACCAAACCATGATATTTGTGTACCATCACATTCATCAATTCATTCTTTTCCGATTTACAAGCCTTTAACATAAACTCAAATATCCCAAAGAATGGGGGGTTGAAGTTGACCCTCCAATATTATACGTAATATACTGATCAAACAAACTTGACGCAAATAACACCATGTTAGGGATGGCACAAAACAACTTTGTTTATTTAAAGGGGCCATATCATATATTTTATCATATTTTATATATGATAAAATGTTAACGTTGGTGTAATATGGTATTAATTTGTCCTAAAATATAAATTATATCCTGTATTTCTTTTGGACTGGCTTGTTTCTCTGAAAACTCCTAAAACTTGGTTTTGCATGATATAGGCCTTTTAAAGCTATGCACATATGTGTACAGAGGCCCTTCATGAAGATTACGACACAAAGCCCAGAGCTCTGTGGGTCGTGTTCCTCTGAGGGAAAATCCCACGTCTTACTCAGATAAATGTGTGCTCTACTGTCGTGGTGAAACGAGAGCTGAGCCAAGAGGCAAAACTTTTGTTTTACCGGTCATTCTTACCTTTATCTGTGCTCATTAGTGACCGATACAAGCAGCTGAGATGAGTTTCCTCTACAGTGTCAGGGCTCTCCCTTTGAGATTCAGTGAGAAGCTCGGTCATCCTGGAGGGTGCTCCTGCTCCTTCACATCGAGAGGAAGATGTTGAAGTGGATTGGGCATTTAGTTAGGACGCCTCCCTGGTGAGGTGTTCCAGGCATGTTTCATCTAGAGGAGACCTAGAAGAAGATCCAGGACATGCTGAAAGGACTAGGTTTCTCTGCTGGCATGGGAAAGAGCTGTTATTCTCCCAGAGGGGCTGGACCAGGTGCATTGGGAGGGAAAAGTCCTGGTCTCTCTGTTTAAAGTGTGGCCTCCAACACCCAACTCTTGATGAGCAAAAGAGGATGGATGGATGGATGCTTTGCCACATGGGCTTCTATCATTTAAACTGAGGTACATAATGTGTGATTCAGGATGTAAGACTAAGCAGACCAGAAAATAGCTTTTATCACTCCATTAATTTCCATTCATTATTTTTCCAAGGGAACCCACGGGCCGACTGGAAGGGGAGGAGACTTAGCCTCCCCATTAGGACCGTAATCTCTACTGGATGGCCTGAAGGCTCACACAACCTGTGTTCTGTGCTGGTCTCTGTACAATGTGAAAGGAAATGGTGATGTCGAGGGTTGCGGAGGATCATGTTTATTTGTTTAGTACAACCCTTCTGAAAGGGACTGTTTATTGCACTAGATTAACGTAAAAGTCTTCAATTAGAGGCCTATTCAAATTTGTTGCAAGACTGACTGCAACTGGAGACCCTTCTTGTCCTCTGCATTACCATCCACAACAACTATTTGATGATACTTGAATGATATTATGACTTTAATTTACCTTTGGAAAACATTAAGTGTTTTTGAAATGTTTTAAATTGTAACAAGTGTTTTTGCTAGGAAATTTTTTTTATTTTTATTGTGAAACATACATTTTTTTTACAACTTTGTAAAGTTTGTTAAATTTGTAAAATTAAGGTTGGGTTTTATTTTTATTCCTGTTTGAGATTATGTTGCAGTCAAAAAAAGGTTAATTTATTATGATTATGAAGGGGGCTTTATATTCTGAAGTAATACAGACAGCTCAGAGACTAGGGGCACATACTAAAGATAATCCTTTGCTTAACATCTTAAAGATTTTAAAATAAATGTGTTAATAAAACAGAATTAGATGTGGGGGACTTTGTGAAGATTAATGCAATAAAAGCTTCATTCTCCTTTGTTTTCTGTGTGCCCCTCAGTCTTACACAACAAACTATTCAGTTAAACGCTCACCCTTCCTCAGCCAAGCAGCAGGCCTGCGCCTGCATTGCAGAGGTTGTCGGGACGCCGATTGATTTGTAGCTGTTTAGGGAACACTGATTCGTTACTGAGAGAATGGACGTCAGCAATCGCCCTCAGATTTTTAAGCGTGAGTTAAGAATGCTGAGGAGAGAGGCAGAGACAGCAAGAGAGGGCAAGATACAAGGTGAGGCATTTATAAACTGGAGCACCTTCCCTTTGTAATTTTCCATGCAGCATAAAAAGGCAGATTGTGCATCACGTCTGTTATCACAGCACCATCCCTTGTGGCATTTCAGAAACAACTCTGCAAAAAAGAGAACCCCCTGTGAATTGTAAGTGGCTGAGAATAATACGCACCCGTCATGTTTTCCGGGGTTGCGTTATTTTCACATCAAAGCTCAAGTTTCTGTGTCTCATTGTAAACAGAACAAGGATAGAGCAAACTGATTCTGAGGGCTTGTGTTCAGCTGCTGGAACTGTGTAAAGCTACGAAATGCAATCAGCGGTAAAAGCTTTATTTTCAAGGTAATGAACCCTCCTCAGGGTATGTGTGATTTATGCTCCCTATTCAAACCACTCTGAATCACCCAGAACTGCCTCTGATTCAGTTATGACCTTAGGATACCTCTCTGGTCAACCTCCTACAGGCAACACAAAGGTATTATTTTGCTGCAATAGAATCTAGCCAATATATTTTTGTTTTCTGTCAAAATTTGTCTCTTTGTTGATGATTTTGAGCCCTAAACGAATTGAAAGGCATACTTCTCTTCTCAGTTTAATTGATCTTTTGACTGATGTATATTTGTAGAAAAAAAACGTAGTTACATAGTGTATTACTAACCCTACTACCATTGATTGCAGTGCATTTTACAATACTTCATTAGTTTTCCTTATAATGTAATTTTAAAGGGAAGTTCGTTTTTTATTGTCAACCTGGACCTTATTCATAACACATTATGTTCATCTACTTACCCAGACAAGTTTGGAGCCACTTAGAGTCCTTCGGGTTAAGTTTATATACAGTCGCAATCAGCATATATCCATATAGTGGGAGTCCTTGGGGCACATCAAGTGCTGCCTCTAAATACGGTATTATCTGCTGCAAAATTCCCTCATTTAAGTACTGTTTCGTTTGTAATCGGTAGCACTATTCAGTTGCCCTGAAGTCACAAGTGTTGGGTCACACACAGCCATCAGGTGGCTCTACTCTGCTCTAGCCCCACAGAAAGTAAGGGCGCGGAAATCTATAAATAGAGGTGCTCATCCAGCTGCTTGTTCTTAGCTAAGTAGCCTCCGGCAGGGGTGAACACAGGCTTGACTCAAAGACACTTCCTTTGCGGGTGAAGGAGACACGTCTGAGTTCCAGGAGGAACTCATTCGAGCAACAACGACGGACGACCGATCAGTTGACTGAAAAACATTGATAAACAAGCCCCGTTGTTCTGCCTGAATTTATGCAGACCGCCCTGCATGCTGCTGCTGGCCGCGGTGGGCAACAGAAGAGAAACAGAATCTGTCGTGTTTGAACTCTCCTTATTTGATCAAAATATGAGAATTAGATCGTTTTACTGTCGTGATCAAGCCATACATTAAGTAATTCTCCGAAGGTTAATTACTCTTATCAAGATCATTTTTAAACATAAAACTTCTTAATCCAAAGAATGCTTTGTGTTTTCTTACATTGCTTATTGGTTACGAGGTCGTGCTAAATTAGTTAAACTAATTACAATTAGTGAAACTAATTCAGTTTTATTCCAGCATCTGCAGAGCAAACCTTGGATCTTAGAGGACCCCGATCCCTCCAGAATCATATCAGAATTCATGGTTTCTCATCTTATTACATATTCCTTTTTTGTGTTCTTTTATTTTAAACTATTCATTTGTTTTAATCAGTAGTGTGCCCTTTTCCTAGCTTGGTGAATTAAAATGTTTTTCTTTTTATAAATAAATCTTGTATTTTTGGAAAGTAACTGTTGTCGTTCTTGATTCAGCACACACATATTGCAAAGTTTATGGCCAATAGACAGCAAAGAATGAATTCCTTCAGATTATGAGACTGGTATAGACATTTGGCTATTAAAATAGTTCCTGATAAAAGTGGTGCCGCGAATAATCATAATTTTCCATAAATTTCTAATCTTATTTACTGCCATAAGCAGCCCCTTTAACTTTTAATAGCCAGATAACTACATTCTTGGTAATTTCCCCAACACAGGGGGCTAGTGCTAGTCAGCATCAGCATCACATGGAGTAAATACTGATAAACAGCCTGGCTAATCACCACAAGCTACTGTATATGTCACCAGCTGGTTTCTATACATAGAGACAGGAATAAAAAAATAAATATAAAGAGCTTAAACTATGAGCATACTTATGAACATAGGTATGGGCTGTTAACCTTGATTTGACTTAACTCAATGATTCAGGACCTTTGCACTCGTCTGAAAGTTTGTTTTGAGAAGCATAGAAACTGAAACTGAAAGCTCCTCCATGTTTGATTCTTCTCTCGGAATTTCCTCTGTCGGGGATTAATAAAGTATTAATCAATCTATCTATCTTATTCTAGGGTTGATTAGTAGAAGAGAGTTAGAGGACCTGAGTGGTCTGGTGGATTGGTATAGTGACAACAGCCATTGAGACATTTAGTGATTTATGACTAGTAAAAGTAATTTGAAGTCTATTCTCTGAGCTACAGGGAGCCAGTGTAAGGACTTTAGAACTGGAGTGATGTGCTCTACTTTCCTGGTTCTACTAAGGATGTGAGCAGCAGTGTTCTGGATCAGATACAGCTGTCTGATTGACTTTTTAGGCAGACCTGTGAGGACGCTGTTGCAGTAATCAGTCTTTCTTAAGATAAATGCATGGGCGGGTTTTTTGATGTCCTGTTGTGACATTAGTCCTTTAGTCCTAGAAATGTTATTTGGGTGATAGAGGGTTTACATTATTATTGCTTTTATGTGACTCTGAAAGTTCAGGTCCATCACTACACTTCGATTTTGGGCTTGATCAGTAGTTTCTAACTGTATTAACTCAAGCTGTTTGCCTATTGATTACTTCAGATTTATACTCTTTAAAAAAAATTTTTTTTGTGAAAAATTTACTCATTTTATCTTCGTACTATGAGCAATATTTGAACAGCAATATTGATTAAAACCGACTTATCTAAAAAATGTTTAATGTGTACGGTGGCATACAAAAAGCAGTGTCGACCTCAATGAAAAAAGAGTTGCTTTCCATATCGGCAGAATCGAGTTTTGTTTACACTTAATATAAACATGTAGGCCTGTGACTTTTCTGATAGCCTGTAGAAATGTATTTGTAATCAACAGAAACTCTAAATGCTAAATGCCAGGTTGTTATACCATGTTTTAATGGCATTTATAGTCGCCCAGCATATATGTTTGCAATTCCAAACCATGACAGATGTGAAAGATCGTATTTGTTTGGTGTGTGAAACAACATGTTTACCCAAAAACCAGTGAACCAAGTGAAGCAATATTCCTGCAGAATTCAGGTGTATCTGCATCTTAACCAGATGTAGTTGGTGAAAATTGAAAGGAAAGTGGAGTGTTTCTCTCCATCTTCCTCCCTTGGCCCTCAGTGTCTAGATGCAGTTAATCAGTGGGCAACGACACCAGAGGTGAGGCTCATTGAAGGGCTCTTCCTACGGAGCAGAAAAGTGAGCCCACTGCAAGGCCCCTACATGTGTCTCGTGAAAATAGTGCAAGTGTCTAAGTTGTACAGTAAAATTGGGGCCCAAGCCACCACTGGATAGCGAAGATGGGAACCCCTCCACGCACCGCAGTGATGTGCCCATGCCCAAAGTCCCTACATGAGTGGTACAATTATTGGAGAAGGCTGACAGAGTCGTCCGGGGATGGGGAGGAAATGACTGGGGGACAGAATTCCTTCCCAGGGAGCCAGCTCCCCCACTGACTCAGATAGGCACCTCCTTTCACTCCACGGTTATTCTACTAGACTATACAGCTAACTTTTCTGTTTCAATGTTATGTTGATGGAAAATTTGTGGATTTTTATTAGCTTCTACACTCAAAAAAAAAAAAAAGGCTGGGTGAACATAATAAAATTATGTAACTCATTTCCACCCAACTGATTTGGGTCGATTTAGCAATTATTTTGAGTGAACTAAATGTAAACATGTTGGGTCAACCTAACACATTTAGGTTGCTATAAGGCTCAAAAATATACAGCAGTGGATGGGACTTGAACTCAGAAAAGGGCTTCTGATTTCCAAGCACCTGCATTAACCACTTTGCTATACAATCACTCAGAATCTTGTATATAATAACAGATATGACTTGATTTCCATGTTAACTAAACATGATTATTATCTTTCAGTAATACAATTCCGTCACTTTTTTTGCATCCCAAGAACACCAGTCCCAGTGTGGGTGCGGAAATATTATGTTTTTCTGTAAAGGGGACAAGATAAATGATCTCTATTAAAGAAGATATAAATGGTCCATGTATGGTGAGATTTTGGGCTAAAACATCAATTCCACCAGTGAGAGCACTGAAGATGAAACGTATCTGGATCGTCCAGCATGATAATGATCTAAAACACACCCCCGGGCGACGACGGAGTGGCTATGTAAAATGCATAGAAAGTGGTTTTATTGGATTTAATGCCTGCTTCTTCACACTTGCTCCTTCCATATATAAACAAAATTCACTGTAATAAAAATCAATAAAATTCCCATCATCACTGCTAACGTTTGACTCAGCTTCTGATTCTAAGTCACTTTCAAAAATGGTCATAATTCTCTGCAAAAATGTCAAAATTTTACAAATCTTCTGATTAATTCAAATCTGTTTTATTATTGTAGTGCTGAATCAGCTAGGACTGCAGGGGACTTTTCAAATGGACCAGGTCTACACCATGCTCCTCATTATATTAATATTAATAATATTCACTCAGTAATCCTGCCCACTCTGGACTTGTGGGTTCATATTGTTTGATGCTGTATTTACGTTCTAATGAGGAGCTACAGGACGAAGTTTCACAGTCATGTGGTGTTGCCACTCATATTATTAATAAAAAGATGTTAGTTGAAACAACTCCACACAGTTTATTGACTTGATAATTTACTCGAATGGTAGTTTGCAGGCAAAGTTCAATTAGTATTCTTACTCATTTAATCATCCTCCTCTGTTATGCTTAGCAAAAACTCTTCATGCCAACCTTGTTATTTATAGTTTTATACAACTGTGACTGAAAGATAAAAAAGGAGCAGAGAGCACTGTAAATGGCCTTTCTCATATGGCTTCCCTGATTGATTTATTACCAACTCAAACGTTCCAGGAACATTACCTAACCCATCCTGACTCATTTTCTAATCCTAATATTTGAGGACCAGTGCCTAACCCTAATGTAATCAATTTATGGATTATAACATTTAGGACCAGTACCCAATCATAATCCACAGAAGGTGGGTATTTCCCCTAAACATGGATATTTCCATTATTCGCGCCGGTGGAGCCAGTAATGCCAGGTGTTTTGGTAAAAACTCCATGTCCTTTATATTAACTGTTGTGCATGCCAACTAGTATGCGCCTGTATTGAACTTGTTAAACATTTTCCCCCAATACTTGAAATTTTTGCCAAACTAGTTCAGAAATACTCCTACAAGTAACTTATTTTTGCATAGTTGCATCTTTGGCACACAGGTACGACTGGTTTGCCATAACGGCCCTTGCATTCCAGACATTAGACCGGCACACCGGGAGCCTTCCCAGTTTTCCTGATTACCAACTCCAAGTCTGTGTTTATTTAGGGGTATTAGAGCAAAAGTGGCTACACAGAAATGCTTTTTAGATTTTCTGAAGGTCATGACTAATTTTCCTAGCGGTTCACAATGATGAGTACTTTTCTGTTGGTTTATCCCCCACAGAATATCTAAATAGGCAAAATAGATAAAAGTTCAAATGATCTGAATATTATTGTTAGACACTGTATCTCTATTCTATCTTTAGTGTCCCAATAGTGTGGTCCCTGAATGATAAAAAAATTGGAAAGCATAATTATTCATTGCTGTATTACTTCAAAACGTTTCTGGTAAAATGAGATTCATCCAGACTGCAGAGGGCCCATATTTTACCTCAGGAGGGTGAATGCTGTCAAAGTAATGAGACATGAGTTGAAAAATTTCAAATCCAACGTTTTGGAAGACTGCTATTGCCTAAACTGGTGAAAAATTAAACATGGCTTTGCAGGCTTGAAGCAATTAAAAATAAACCGTATTTATTCTGCTGTGTTCCCTTTATGTCAGAACATTGTGCTCAGTTAAGCAACATGTATTTTAGTTTACATACAGAGGATTTACACACTCTGTTAATTGTTTTAAATTGCATTGCTTTGACTTTGTCTCCAAGTTCAGATGGTGAAATTCTTGCTGGATTCTTACGGTGATGTCAGATTCCAAGTAAAGTGAAAGCTTGGAGTTATATTCTAAGACAAGGCTAATATAGGGATGCAAACCCAGGTTTGTCTAATCACTGCCTTGCAGCTTTGCCAGTCAAATTCCTGAATAAACACAAGGAAACTCTTTCAGTCTCTGTGTTCCCTCCTCAGGTATTCTATGACTCAAACCTACTGAAAAAGTGTGAAGAATGTTATTCGTGGCTGTTGGCAGCTTCATTTTGACACAAACTCGAAGACATTGCGTAGTGGTGCTCAGACTTTAGCTGCAGCTCTGTCAGTGGGAAACAGGAGAGAAAAATGGAAAAGCAGTGAGATTCAGTCGCCAATTACAGGATTCTGACTCATAGCTGAGCCATTAATCAAAACTTTGAGCTCTGTCAGAGCTCAACATCAGAGCCTAGAGCAACAGGCATCCCTACAGATAGATGGATCCTCTGCAAAGATGAAAAGGTAGATATTTTGTGGAGAGAGAGAGAGATATTTAGACAGTAAGAGAGTAATGCAGCTGATGAGCAGCCATGACAGATTTGAGAAACTGGCCTCTTCCTCCTAATTAATGTCAAATATCCAGTTGGGGCTCCCTCTGCGGCTGCTGGCAGAAACTTGCTCCAGCCACCATCAAATCCTGGGGACAAATCCTTCAGGTATTGCACACCCTTCCTTTTACAGCGTATTTTCCACTCCCTTATCATTTGCTCTTTATCCTCTTGTTTAGTACAGTTTATGGGTCAAACATTCACATGAGACAAAAGAAAAAGCACGATTCTATCTCCATCTATTAATTTTCTTCGTCCGCTTTGATTTGTTCATCATTGCAGTGGGACATCTCTCTCCAGCAGTCAATGAGTCACCCTGGATAGGTTACCTATCCATCACATGGCTCCTGGTCATGATCTTGGTATTTTATAACTAAAATAATTGGCCTTTGAAGGTTAGTCTCTCCAAATTCTATTAAGGATAGAGCACAAACAATTTGTAGCAAATAAATTGGAAGCCATTAGGGTTTTTCATGCTGGAAAGTTAATAATTTTTCAAACTACAAGAACATTAAATGTTTTCATTATTTAATGTTTAACTTTTTCAACCAACTGCAATGTTAAAATATTTAAATAGGAACTTCCAACAGAAGACTATTGGGTCCACATAAAGCTATTGAGATTTCACAACTGTACATGGATATTTTCTCATCATTTCACAGTTCAACTTTATGAATCGAGCTTTGCTATCTTGTAGAAAATATCTTCAGAAAATCTCAAGTTTGCAAATGTGCAAAAAGAGGTTTGCATGGTTGTAAATAAAGGTTTGGATTTGGGAAATAACATAATTTATTTTTGCAAACATCCAGTTAGGAGCATAAAACTGCATGAGACACTGAAGTTGTAGTTGTACATTTTGGCAAGATTCTATGCACAATTTTCTCGGACTGGATGGAGACAGATCACATCGTCCAATCAGAGAGCAGGTGACTTCCTGTCCTTCCACAGCATGGCAGATTCTTGAAGAGGAGGACATGGACGTGGCTCATTAGGGCATCTGCCCCGCTTTTCATTGGCATAAGAGACGTGGGACATGTCCCCCACACTTTCCACTGCATTTTTTTCATCTGTTTAATCTGATGTTATTTTTCCTTTTCGTCTTTAAATGCACCTGAAGCGTACACAAGCTAACACAGTGAAGCAGTGAATAACAGATAGGGGTTGCTGAGCACAGAAGAATGTTCAGCAACCAATCCAGACTCAGCAAAAGGCACAAAACTTTTTGGAAAGTTTACAATAAGTTGAGTTATATGAAATCAGAGGCAGCAGCAGGGAAGATGACATAGGGTCTTCACAGGTAAAGAGAGATTAGAAACTGCTTAGGAAAAGAGATCCATTAGTGGGAGAGACTCAGAACACGGTTTTAACTGAAACTTCAGTATTATTGTCATTCCCACTCCAAAATACACATTTTCTGTATTTTAATAGGTAATCCAGAATTGATGTCAACAGTTTGTTAGATGTTATCTGAGTACAGGTCATTTCTTTCAGGGTGTGCTGTTAGATTAATGAAGGACTCAGGCGCAGCTGAAGATTAAAAGGTGAATATGAGGATTTATTGCAGAGGATGGAGGCACATGAGGATGGCGGCAACATCAGGAGAGAACGACATAAATGATCCAATGGGGAATCAAGCACAGAGGTAAATAACAGAGATAATGAGGGAATAGGGATCAGGTGAGTCTGATTGGGAGAGCCTTTGTTTTATTTTATAAATTTTTTTTTATTATTATTTTTTTAATTATGTGTCCTGTCTAGCAGTTTGCCACTCAGAATTGGTGTTTGAGTACCAAGTAAAAGCCCAACAGATTTACTTTCCCAAGCAGAGTATTAGAGCTTTGCTGTAACATTCCACTTGATGTATATGTATTAAAAAATCTTTATTAGTGAGGGTTCAATTTCCTGAAGTCATGGACACGAAACCGAGAAAAGAAGGAAGAAAGGAAGAAGGTGAAGAAAAGAAACCGCACCAGCAGAGGCGCGAACTGACGACACAAGACAGGGAGGCAAACAAAGAACACAAGAAAAAATCGCAGTCCTCCGCCTCTGCTGGATGGCAGAGAAGCGGTAAAACAAAACAAACAAAAACAACGAACTGAACAGAACCACACCAATAGTTCAAATCCAGTAATAAAAATTAAGAATTACACATTCACTACACAGGGGCTGCACGGTGGCGCAGTGGTTAGCACTGTTGCCTTGCAGCAAGAAGGTTGTGGGTTCATATCCCGGCCCAGGGTCTTTCTGCATGGAGTTTGTATGTTCTCCCCGTGCATGCGTGGGTTCTCTCCAGGTTCTCCGGCTTCCTCCCACATTCCAAAAACATGACTGTCAGGTTAATTGATCACTGTAAATTGTCCTTAGGTGTGAGTGTGTGCATGGTTGTTTGTCCTGCCCTGTGATGGACTGGCGACCTGTCCAGGGTGTACCCCACCTCTCGCCTGTTGACAGCTGGAGATAGGCACCAGCCCCCCCGTGACCCATTAAGGATTAAGCGGTTAAGAAAATGGATGGATGGACATTCACTACATTGATGGACATTCACTACACACAAGCATGGATTAATAAACACAATACTAATGTTTCTGTTAAGCTCCTGGTAAAAGCTAACTAATGACAATAACCTCAGCTCAATGAATGAAGGAGCAGGTGGACAGAGGCAAATGGTGGACAGAGGCAAATGGGGATGGGGAGGAAATAACTGGGGTCACACAATGCCAACCCCAGGGAGCCAGCTCCCCTGCTGACCCCAATAGGCACCCCACCAGGGGCAGGAGGCCCAAGCACGTCAAGTCGGGGCCCACGGCAGCGGCCCCTCCGAGCCCCACTGGGGCCAAGGCCATCCGCCCGCCCCCACCCCAGGGGCAGACCTCCCTCCCAACATTCAAACTACTATCAAAACACAGGACACTAGACACCCAGGCTGAGTTTAGGCCACCCTCCCCCCGTACACCCTTCCCCCCCGTCCCAAGCGCACCCCGTTCGGGAGAACGCCTGTGCTAGATGGTAAAAGCTTCCCCGTCAACAAGAGAGGCCCCAAGCACCGCCAGCGCCCGAGGGCCCCCGCGCTGAGGCCGGAACCCGGCGCAGCACCAACTCGGATACCCCGGACATGCCGCGCCGGGCACGTGAGGAGACCGAAGCCCCAGGCGGCCAACCCCCCAGGCCGACAGCCTCCAGCCTTGGAAAAGGCAGCAGCGCCGGCCGACCACAGACCGGCGACAGCGCCCCCCCCACCGGCCAAGCCCCGGCCAGGGCCACAGGCCGGGGGGCATGCCGCCCCAGAGCCCCGAGCCCCAGGCCCAGCCCATAATCCCCCCAGAGCAGCACAGCACCAGGCCAGTAACTAACCAGTGTCCGCCAGCACGACCCCCCTAAGGAACCGCATGCAGCCACTAGAAGTCACCACACAAAGCCCCCAAAGTCCCACCCCAGGCGAGATTCACGGCACCTACCGCCCCAACCGCAAGCGGACCCCACCCCGAGGACCCTTAGCAGTCACCACCAACCCTTAAACTCCACATCGGCAATCGTGTCCCACAGAACAAAATCAAGGGCCAGAACCCACTAGGTGATGGAGCTGATCAAGGGAGACCAGAAAGATTGATCAGATGTGGAGGCAGAAGCCGTTTCTAGACCAATGTAATCCAGAAGGAGATCTCTATATTGATTAATATTCAGAGTATTTTTATTTTTCCAGTTCAAGAGGATATTTTTCTTAGCGATGCATAAGGCAATGTGAACTAATTGCATATACTTTGTATCCACGGTAACTTCATCTAAATTTCCCAGCAAGCAAACTGTGGGAGAAGGTGTGATATTACATTTCAGACACTTTAATAGGTCTTCACATATCTGGTTCCAATATTTCTTGACAGGTGGGCAGAACCAAAGAGCATGAGTATCATTGTCTGCTAGATTGCTTGTAAATTGTAAACAGGTATTAGATGGCGTAAAACCCATCTTGAACATCCGCTGGCCTGTATAATGCACTCTATGGAGGATTTTATATTGTATTAATCGTAGATTAGGATTTTTAAGAAATTTAAAAGTTCTTAAGGAAATTTATTTTACGATTTTAAATCAGTAGGCGCGCTACCTAATTGTCCCGGCTCCCCTGATGGTCAATCCACCACTGCCTCTCAGACTGTAATACAGGTTATTAGATGGAAATGCAGCACATATTTTGCCTTTGATCGACATAGTTTTAGATTTCTAGCTAAGTTACTAAAACAGAATTAATGGTTTATTCATGAGGAACAACACCCTCTAAATTTTATTTAGGGGCAGCATTCAATTGAAAATGTATCATTATAATTTTTGGGTAATCTGCCAAGCATTTGACTGTACATACAGTACTTCAAGATCTAAAACACGAAGAAAACCTGAGCTGGACAATTCTATACTTTAAAGTAAAGATTGGGCTTCATGAGCATGCAGTTTGTAAACTGTGAAACCTTTATTACTTTTGTGAAAATACAAAAAAAAGTAATAATGAGGCCGTTAAATAGCTTCAGGCTTTGGGAATTTTACTGCTGCAGAAACATTTATTAGGTTTTGGCTTAGTTTATTATTCTAATTCATGTAATAATTGAACAAAAGAAGTTGACCTTAAATGCCTTTTGCCCTTTGCTCCCAGACATTATTATTGATGTCCCTCAATTAAATGGCTATCATTAAATGTAACAATATATGAACTCATCCTGGGTATCATATATATGTTTTATATATAAATTTTTTTCTTTAATTATTTTTTCCACTTGGGGTAGTTGTGTTGTTGGCAGAGAGGGTCAGTACATTTTTTTGACTCACTTATTACTAATCTAACATGTAATAAACAACAACTATTTTCAACTGGTGTTTTTTTAAGAGGATTGCAATTATTAGTTCATGTTTTTGTTTTATTTTACAACTGAACCATAAGATACGCAGATGAAAAAACAATTAAGATGTTAAACGAGAATTTTATTCAGAATTCAGAAAACACACCCAAAGAATAAAGTAAACATGGAATAGAACACATTACAATACATACAGTAGATTAGAAAATAATTATGAAGATATTCTTTGTTGTCCCACAGTGGGGAAATTCAGGTGTCATAGTACACAAGGATATAAATCTAAAATCAGAAGAAAAAAAGAATAAGATACTAGCAGTGTATAATAGCAGAGAAATAAGATAACATACTGGTTTTAAAGAAATTTTTGATTGTAAAACTGACATATTAGAATGCAGAATCTGTTGGAGAATACAGGAGAATGTTAATCATGTAGCTGTGTGGAGTCAGAGATAATTAAGCATGTGTTAAGGTGAATAGCTTCATCCAAATTATTTAAGATGCAGGACATCCCTCCTTTTCTTTATCTCCTTTCTTGTTCTCCATTTCACTGAAACGCTGGTTTCAGATAACTCTACACAGCTCACTTTTTAATTATAGCAACTGCATTACATTTTCCACTAAAATTTACTACTGCAACATTGCAGTTACAAGAGCGTGTCACTTGTCGCAAATGTAATCCTTTCCTGCATGTCCACAGTGGCAGCAGTGGTTAGAAATTACAAATAATTCAGAACCGTAATTATTCCACATTTTAGCTGAGGTTGTTTGTCCTGTGTCTCTCTGTGTTCTCCTGTGATTGACTGACAATATGACCAGGTTGTACCCTGACTCTTAACCAATGACAGCAGAAGATGGGCACCAGGTCCCTCCACAAAAACAAATACCACCTGATTGGACTATTTTTCCTTCAAAAGTGCCTGCTCAAAACTTACTTAGGAGATTTTGATCTATATTGAGATGGTGGCATCACATAGTTGCTTCATATTGGAAGGGTCCACCTTCATGGTGCGAATCTCCCATTCCACCATATTGTCAAAGTGCTTTATTACAGCAGTTCCCAAAGTTGGGGTCGGGACCCCACTTGGGGTCACAAACAAGTGAGAGTGGGGTCCTGAGATTCAATACCAGAAATGGTCCTGAGATGTCAATACCAGAATGGCAATGAGCAGCCATCTCCATTTTATGAATCAAATGAAAGATGAAAAAACAGGACTTAAATTAATAAAAGCAACATATAGCAGTCTATATTTGCTGTTGATGTTATGTTCCCATTGTACACCATTTTTTTTTTATTCAGAAAAAATGCTTGAACGGTTTATCACAAGTTGGGGTCACAGGCCTCTTAAATTCTTTTCTGTGGGTCAGAGAAGGGAAAGTTTGGGAACCACTGCTCTATTGTATTACGTCCTGGAGGTTGTAGAAACTATGTGTGGTTTACAAAACTAATTTGAGATTATTTGAGCTTTGTGGTTTGATAATTGTTTTGCTGGAAGAAGCCATAATATGATGGGAACACAATGGTCATAAAACATGGGCATTATCAGCAATAAACCCTCAGGCAGGCTACAGAGATAAAACAATGCTGGCACTAGACAGCTTAACGTTGGGGCAATTGTGGCCCGATTTGGACAGTAGTTTGCTTGTAATCTTAGGGTTGTAGGTTTGATTGCAGTTTACACCTGTCACATGTCGATGTACCCCTGGACAGGGCACTTAACCCCAAGTTGTCCACTGATCTGGGTATCAGTGTATAAATGTGTGTGTGAATGGGTGAATGTGGCTACAGTGTGAAGCATTTTGAGTGCGCTGTAAAAAGTAAAGTAAGTCTATTTACCAAAGTGTACCAAGAGAATACCCCTCTCACCATAACACCACCAGCAGTCCACTAAACCCTTAACACAAGGCAGTATAAATGTATGCTTTCGTGTTGTTTACTCCTGTTATGGCAGGATTCCATACAGATTGATATGAAGGTAAGAATGATGCAGCATCTGTTGGAGTTTTTAACATTATTTATTAAGAACTGGGCAGAAACCCATCTCCTGCGTAATTGCTCTCTCCCCATTTAGACATGCGGGTGCCTCCCTCTCCGTAAGCACTGTGTGACTCCGAGTTTGCTGCTGCTACCATATGAGAGTGTTATGAACATATTTTGTTTAAACAAAATATATATATAAATATATATATATAGAGATATAGATAAAGACCTACATTATCCAACTACATCAAGTCATCCAGCTCTAGTGTACCGATCATCCCTAGAACCAGAACCAAACATGCAGAAGCAGCTTTCAGCTTTTGTGCTCCACATACTGTTTCTGAAACAAACTCCCAGAGGAATGTAAAGCTGCAGAAACACTGAACTCTTAAATCTAAAATAAAAACCTATCTATTTAGAGTTGCCTATGAGTAACTGAAATGATTTTGCTTTTTAGTCTTTTTTTTATTACTGTTATTCCTTTATATTCTTGTATCTTTGTTTCCATGCTTTAAAATGGTACATTGTTGTTTCTTTGTGTCAAATCATGTAAACCACCTCTAATTGCCTTGTGTTAAAAGTGGGCTATACAAATAAAATAGCCTTTTCTTGCCATCAGTTTAGGTAGGCAACCTTTCCCTGACATTTAGCAAGAATGTTCATGACTCTGCAACATTGTGGAATATTCCTCTTACTAATTATTACTAATCACAAAAACAACTAATCTTGAAATAAATCTTCCACTACACTCCCATTCTGACCATTTCATCTGACTGTTCAAGCTGAAATGGAGGCTCATCTGACCAGGCAATGCTTTTCCAATCTGTTACTGATCAACAATCAGATGAGCCTGGGTGGATTGTGTCCTCACCTGGTGTGGCCTTCAGCTCTTATAACTCATCTACTTAGAATTTTAACATGTTTTCGGAGATGGTATTTTCCAAACCTTGGTTGCACCATGTGTATTTTTTTATTCTAATTATTTATTATTTTAATAAATTATTTAATAAATAATAAATTATTATTTATTATTCTAATTATTTATTTTATACCATTTCAGAACAGACTTTCCCACCCCTCTCTGATGCCTGACATTAACAAGTCATTTTAATCTACAACACTGCTGCCAACTACATATTGTTTTAAATAGACAATTCCATGTATAACCAGGAGATGTTTTAGAGTGAAAATCTAAGGAGATCAGCAGTGTCTGAAATACCCAAACCAGCCTATCTTTCCCCTACCACCAAGTCGCATGAATTTCATTTCTACCAAATCTGATTCTCTGTCTGAACTTCAGCAAGATGATTTCATTATGCATGCCTTAATACATTGCGCTGCTGCAGTGTGACAGGTTGAGTCACTACTTCTGGTGACAAACAATTCAGCAGCATTTCAACATAGTGAAAACTATCTGGTATGTTTGTGATCTAAAGTGAGAGCTGACTGTTGGGATGAACTTTGTCAGTGTGCTTGCCATTGTTAATATTTTGTTTTTTGGGTGTGGTTGTAGAGAGAGATAATCGGGTCCTTCAGAATTGGTCATGACCTTCAGCACACATTTAAGACCACAGCTATAAAACAGTATGAGGTCATAGAGAGAAAAAAATATCATGTACATCAATGAGGGAGTTAATCCACTCTGTTAGAGGTGGTTCAAAAGTCAATTTTCAAACTTTAAGACCATGTTTGTCGATAAGCTTCATGTATTGTCATGAGTTACATGAGTTATTAGTTGTAGTTAATAAAGGAGTAGTGGTTAATAAAGGAAAGCTTATTGGGTACAAACAGCTGAAATGAGCTTCCTCTGTTATGAATGGATGCAGTGGAATTTTTAAGTAGATTGGATTTTTTGCTAATAATATATTTTATTTTTATGCAATTCCATCAGTTTTTATTTCAACACATCTACAGTGGGAGAAATAGTATTTGATACACTGCTGATTTTTGAAGTTTCCCCACTTATAAAGCATGCAGAGGTCTGTACTTCAACTGTGAGGGAAAGAATCTAAAACAAAAATGCAGAAAATCCCAGTGGATGATTTTTAAATAATTAATTTCCATTTTATTGCATCTTCGTGGGGCAGAGACTGCAGTTATGCTGTCGCATACCTCTCACAAACTAGGTAGTTGTGCACCTGGATTATCATATTAGTTTCAGTAAGTAACTTCCCTCAGCTCCTCCAGTTAATGCCCTGCAGTAGATTCAGTTGATTACATTCATCCATTCCTTGCGTGTGTTTAATCTTCTAGTCCAGTATTTCTCAAACTTTTTACAGTTTTTACCACCTGAGAAAATGTTGCGCTCTCCAAGTACCACGATCATAACCAACCTAAACAAACACTAGAGAAGGCTTACTCTTAACTATAGGTAATTCATAAAGGAGGGTTATTTGCTCCTAATAAGGATTATTTATTGGTAATTGTTTCCAGCCACACTGTGTGTAAATTATACATTTTTGAATTAATTTTATATTTTTTAAATATTTTGAACTTTCCTCCTAGTACCACTAGGGACAGCTTGAGAATCATGGACTTAGCCTTCTTTTCACCTCCTCGGTTTCCACAGTTGTTCATAACCCCAGTTTCCTTCTGGTTATAGTTGTTCTTACACAGGATTAAGTTTTTCTATCATTAAATCTAAATTGGTGCAGTCATCCCGTCCCCTTTGTAGAAAAGCATCCCCAAAGAAAGAGGTTTCCACCTCCATTCTTCACAGTTGGAATGGTGTTCTTGGGATTGTACTCATCCTTCTTCTTTCTCCAAACACGGCGAGTGGAGTTTAGACCAAAAAGCTCCACTTTTGTCTCATCAGACCACATGACCGTCTCCCATTCCTCCTCTGTATCATCCAGAGGGTCATTTGCAAACTTCAGACATGTCTTGACATGCGCAGGCTTGAGCGTGCACTTACTGCAGGAATTTAATCCATGATCGTGGAGTGTGTTTCTGATGGTTTTCTTTGAGACAGCTCTATTCAGGTCATTGACCAAGTTCTGCCGTGTAGTTCTGGGCTCATCCCTCACTCTCTTCATCATCATTGATGCCCACCGAGGAGAGATCTTGCATGGCACTCCAGACCAAGGGAGATTGACCGTCGTCTTGAACTTCCATTTTCTAATTATTGCACCAACACTGTTGCATTCTCACCAAGCTGCTTGCCTATTGTCCTGTAGCCCATCCCAGTCTTGTGCAGGTCTACAATTTTATCACTGATGTCCTTGCACAGCTCTCTGGTCTTGGCAATTGTGGAGAGGTTGGAGTTTGTTTGATTAGTCTTCTTCTTCTTCTTGTTCGATTTTTACTGCGGTTGGCATCCAGCTTTAGGTGCATTACCGCCTTCTTCTGCTCTGGAGTGTGGAGTTTGTTTGATTGTGTGGACAGGTGACTTTTATACAGGAAATGAGTTCAAACAGGTGTGGTTAATACAGGTAATCAGTGGAGAACAAGAGGGCTTCTTGAAAAAAAAATTAACAGGTCTGTGGCAGCCTAAATTATTACTGGTTGATAGGTGATCAAATACCTGTCATGAAATAAAATGGAAATTAATTATTTAAAAATCATCCTCTGTGATTTTCTTAATTTTTGTTTTAGATTCTGTCCCTCACAGTTGAAAAGTATGTTTGATACAAATTACAGACCTCTACATGCTTTCCACATGGGAAAACATCAAAAATCAGCAGTGTATCAAATACTTGTTCTCCCTATATGCATCACCTGACATTAGTGGGATACGTACACAGATACACATGGTGGTAGAGATGAAAGCTGGGGAAAAATGTATCAGATAAATCCTTGTTGGTCCTTTTATCTCCTCAACCTGATCTCAGATAATTGCCAGCAAGTTGAGGAGATTTCTTTTTATTTACTACATTAAAGTTAGTTTTTTGCCTAATTGAAAAAGTCAGATAACCATTTGCATAAATCCTAGCTACAAAAGTTATTGCTGACATTAAATTACACACTGCAAACCTATTTAGATATTGTTTTTCTAGCTGTCAATAAAAACATTGAGACTTTAAGCTTGAAAATCAGCTGCAGTCCTATGATCTTTATTTAATCTCTCTCTTGAATAAAATATCCTTTAATTTTTTTCCTGTGTTCGAATCCAGCTGTGTTGCTTTAATAAGCAGCTCCCATTACCCCTTAAAAAGACTGGGAGATCTAAATATTTCAAAAGTTATTAAGCATGACAAGAATGCATTTGTTTTATGGTAATCTCTGTGAAATTGAATTCCTTTGAAAACTGCCAAATGTCATTGTTAATTTTATGAATGTTTTCTAGCCTGAGGTAGAACCGTCTCACAGACCAGATAGCTTTACATCTTTGTTTGTTTTATTGAATGTGATAAAAACAACAACATATATTTCTGTGGAAGTATGAAGTGATTTCAAACTGAACGTCGGGCGTTGCACACAATTACTGACTCGAATACCCGACATCTGGTTGGCAGCAGTCATTAGCTGGTGTTGGGGCAGAGCTGCATTGATTCGATGAGTCATTATTGGTCCCTGAGGGCAAAACAGGTTTGCCAAAGCAGCCACTAGATCTACTCAAAAAATAAAATACAAATAAAAATAGTGCGCAGAAAAGGGCATATGACTAGAAAAAAAAACATACACCATAACATTTCTTTAGGTTGCACTGAATTTTAGCTGGTGGCTACAACAGATCAGCATCCACTTGCTGAAATGGCCATTGCAATCGTTTAAGCTTTGAACTTCTGCTTCAGACAGAGGATAATTTAGTTTCATGGGTTTTGGGATTGCTCAGACTTCTCTCAAATATATTATGGAGTCAGTTATATGGATAACTGACTGAAATGGGCTGCTGTTTACGGCGAAAAATCGAATTGTTGTCTTCCCCAGATAATACTAACATTGCTCAGAAAGGCCTAAAGGCTGGTAATAAACCTGAGGCAACATAAATTGGAATTTTCATTGCAACTAGAAATAAATTAAGCTAAAGGCTTTGAGAAAATGTTTTCAGATATTTCCTAGAAATGGAAGGCTCCCATATGAGGTATTGTGCTATGTGCTAGTGCCACATACAATCTTTTACATCCATTCTTTCGTCTCACTTTAACAGCTATGCTTCAGTCCAAACATAAAAAGATAAGCTCTTTTAACATGTGATAGACCAAAACAATGGGATAAATACCTAACTTTTATAAAGGGCATGTTTAGGTAATTTGAGAGCATTACTTGTTTCATGCTCAGATCTTATACTCTCAAACAGATAATACAAGCAAAAAAAAAAATCTGAGATGACGAAGGGGAATACTGCAAAGGATTTCGTTTTTCTATTTGCAGTGGTGGATTTAATTAAAGTACCAAGACTTACTTCACTAAATTCATTATTTTCTTCTCCTTCTGCTTTAAAGAGCCTGGTGTTGGATACTCATTTCCAAATCCTATCTACCAAAGGAAACAATTCATAAGGGAGATGTTTTTTTTGTTTTTTTTTTACGGCTGTTTGCATTTTCCAGTGTTGGGAAAGTTAAAATTTTTTGTTTGTTTTTATAATGTCTTATTTTTCGAGTTCAATAAATATTTAAAGAGTTACTGACTTTTTAACTTATATTGCACGAATTTAGTGTTCAGTTGCTTTCACAATCAATGTGTCGCTAAAAAGTATAAATATCTGCCTTGGATACTGGCCTTGATAATCGGCTTTAGATATCAGTCATTGCTGACCAATTTTTTTTTTTTTAATCGGTATTGGCCTTTCAAAAACTTATGTTGGTCAGCCTGTAGAGTCTGGTATCGGATATCGACCCCGATACTGTCTATTGTAATCATGTTGGTATCGGTTAAAGTTAACCGATACCATGAACCGATACTTAAAACGTGGACACTCTGCAATGATTTCCCAGAAAATGTTTATTCTTAAATTGAAATCTAATTTTTTGTTTTGTGGTATTTTTTATGAATAATTTATTTTTTATCTAATTCACCCTCATTTGTTGTAACAACCAGAGAAGAAAATAAAACCTGCCTTCCAAATTGTAAATTTCTTTTTTGCATGGTACAAGTATCGGCATTGGTACTCAGTATTAGCAAGTATGATACCATACCGATACAAGTATCGGTATGGTATCAGTTTGAAAAAAGTGGTATCATTGCATCCCTAGTTGCCACCCATTCAGTCACCAATTATACCTGGCTGCAGCTTTTACCCCATTTCAATATATTATAAAAAACATGAGGATAGACTTGCTGTTTGACTGTGTAAGCAAGGTTGCAATTCCTTATAAGCAGGGCTTGAATTTTTTTTTACCTTGAAAGGCTAGCCGGGTGCTTTATGTCAATGTGCTGTTTCAAGTTTGCTGTTGACGTTGTTGGTGTCCGGACCTGCCTCTTGAGACCCGGAGTTTACACAAAAATGTAAAAAGTCCCACCTGGATAATCCTGCATCATTTGCAATTTAATGTTGTCGCATACATGGTGCGACTTGATGAGTAGTTGTGCCAGATGTGATGTGATGTTGCTTGTGTTTTTTGTAATTTTTCTGTGTTCTCTGATATGAAAGAATGCCGCCTGTGTCTGTTTGTGTGAACAATTCCTATCACTCACCATTCTCTTAGTTGTTTAGTAAATATATGTGAAAGGCAGTTAAATATTTTTTATTATAACAATATAATAATTCTTATATCTCTTTGGCTGAAAGGTTAGTGTGCATGATTGTCACCCAGGAGTTGTGGGGTCGAATCCCGCTTGGGCTCTTGTTGTGTACCTTGCCACAATAATGCCAGATTACACTGAACATTTTTAAGAAACCCTACCTTTGTTTTAGCCAGCAGACAGGAGGCTGCGCAAGAACCCATCTCTATATACCTCCACACACAATAAACAGGATGGTAAGAGGTAAAAATTATGTCACAAGAACTGACAATTCTGTCTCCAGGGCCATTTCAGCAAGCAACAGTCTTGAGGTATGTATGTGGAAATTGCCTTTTACAGTCGCTAGGGGAGAGCTGGAGTTAACTCATGCTGATTGGTTGTAACTAGGGAAACTTGAAAAAAAATGCATTTCATGCTAAAATTTTGTGTAAATGCTGTAAGCTCAATTTATTTGCATAAACTATCTTAACTATTGAAATTCAACTGCAAAAGACTTGCTAAAGTGTAATAAGCAGTCAGCAGAAATAGAAAAATAGTCAGCCAACCCTACTACACAGAAAAACTATCAAGATTAGCTAAAATGCCAGTGTTAATTAAAATAAGCTAATTTCTGAATGCTAGCAAAAACGGTAGTGGGAGCATGTTGGCAAACACTAACGTATTTGTCAAAAACAAATAAGATATAACCAGAGCTCTCAAGTTCAATGAAAAGTTCAGAATGAGATCATCAGGGTTCAAGGATCAACAGATTTTCTATGTTTTGGCCGCGGCGGCCCGTCAATATCATTCCAACATTCAACGTCTGCCATTTCTACTGTCATGACTGAGGACAGCATTGCATCCAGGTTCAAAGCATTCCTTGTTTTAGTCTTATTTAGTCCAACCATGGGAAAAACTATTTCTGCTGCATTTGAGTGTGGATGAACTAAAACTGGCTTCATACCTCAGCAAACCCATCAACTTTGAAAACAATGAACATAGAAGGTGTAATTATCCTCCAAAATATGTCCTGGTTTTCAAGTTGATGGCACCAGTGTGTGTGTAGAAAATGTACCTTACTCTGTTACTTATTGATTGAAAGTTTTCACCAAAAAGATTCCAGGTCATAAAAAAGACGATTCTCTATGAGTTGGTCCACCAGGAACTCCTCCCTGAGATGGTCGTTCTCCTTGGGTCTTTGAAACTGAAAAAGTTCAGGAAATCTAAAAAAAAATAAATAAAATAAACTTAGAAGCATGTAACAGGTGGAAAAACCTTAATTTCTTCATGAATTATGTTAAAATATTACCTTTCCACAGATTGAACCCATCTGCTCCTCCATACTCACACAGACTTGGCATGTCTCAAATTAGTTTTTAATAATCATATTGATAAAGCAAATGTTATGAAGATTGGATGTTTATTAATGAAACTTTTAAACTTAGTTTAACGTTTAATTTAAAGTAAAAAAAATCTAATTAATTAGTAAGTTCGTTTAATAAATAAAACTTACGCATTTGACAAAAAAATTGATGTTTTTTAATCTAAGGTACAGCATTATTGTGACAAAAACATTTACTTCATAGAAATGTACTTAGGTTTATTTGCTGACATCTGAAATCCACGTTAAACGTATCAGATCACTGATTCTGATTGCTGGTAAACAAATGTGTTACCTAAGTGGAATTTAATTACGAATGTTACCTTGAAAATAGTTTTTTTCTTGTACATCAGAAAGAGAGGAAAGCCAGCTATGATATTTTAAGTTTGCTATGAGATTCAAACTCTTCTCTGTTTAGTGCCATGTTCATATTTTAATAACAGCTATAGCAAAATGTGACCTTTTATGGGGTTCCTAAATTTACAATAAAAAATTAACAGCAATAATTTGAGTTATATAGATTGTCATAAAATAAAAAAATAGGAGTTCATTTTCTGTCATATTTTAATCATATTATTCATTAATTTTTAAATGTCACAGTTAATAACAGTCTATAATATTTAATGAGCAGGCTTCATATTTAGTTTACAAACTGAATAACATAAATTACTTCTGTTAATTTTTGACTATAAATATACAAAGAGAACCCCATTACCCTCTGCATTTCAAGGGACATTCATATAACTTTGTTCAAATTATTGTTGTTGTGTCAGAAAGCTAGTTCTGAATAATAGATTCTAATATCCAGTATGATCACATTTTTAAAACTGATTATTTATATTGGACAGAGTCAGCATGGACCTCTGAGATGACAACATCCATTATCACAGAATTAGATTGAACTCTCTGGCTGCTGTTAGCCACACAGTGATAAGACTCTCTTGGTCACAGATTTTGTTCTAAAACCAACATTGGCTCCAGTTGTAGCAACAATAAATAATTTAAGCTAAAACTGACAAGTTTTAATGTTTATACATTCCAGGCTACTCACCTTATTTCCTGCTGAACATAAAGATAAGCAAGAGAGTAAAGAGATTAAACAAGAGAGGGCGACCACGCCCCCCGCTGCCTGCTGTCTCTCCAAAGACCGTGTCCCATGCATGGCTCAAGATGTACGAGCCCCCCTCTTTATACAAGAATGAATGTGAGAGAGAGACGGCAGGAAAACACACAAGGGCAGCAAAAGAAAAAGCAGAAAAAATTATGATGAAGTGCGCCAAATAAATAATCATATAATGGACTGGGAAGAGGCAAGAGTCATCGGCACCGAGGGAAACAGATACCAACGTTGGATTCGGGAAACCGTCGAGATACGAAATCGTGCAAAAAGGACAATGAATATAATATATATAATGTTTTATTTATTGGTTATTCAAAATAAATTGTTATAAACAAAAAAGAGATTATAGCAGTGGTTGTCAAATCCTTTCACCAGATAGGGCAGAAAATATTTAGGCTTTCCATGACCAAACTGGGTCTACATCATATACTGGGACTAAGCCAAATAACAGAAGACTTAATTAGAAGTTATTTATCCATATTACTGTCTGAGCATGCACAACTGTAAAACAAAGTTAAATATATGTACTGTATATGTTACTCATGATATACAACTTAATGTTTACAAAAACACAAGATATTTACAATGTAAAATGGGGAAAAATTCCTAGTGATTGCAATGTTGTTGTTTATGAAGCTGTCCCTACGATTTCAACAGTTTCTCTATTATCTCAACAATTTATACCCCTCTGTATTGTAAATGGTCTGAATATATTACATTTCAAACCAGTGCCACTATAACTGACTTACCTTAAAACATATTTAAATTGTATTTTATCAATTCGAAGAGATTATGAAAATTTCACCTATAGTTTACTAAGCCTGTAGCCTGATGTAGCAATAGTCAATTCAGAATCAGAATGTGAGTCTGATACTACTCCATTAGGCTGTGATTTTGGGTCATATTTTAACTCTGTACTCAATTGGATAGCCCTACAACCAATCAGAGCAACAGAAGTGTGTGACGTTGCTCTGCAGAACAACGGAGATTATCTGTCCCTCTCTTAAAATTCCTCTTTTAAAATTAATGCGCTATCGATATATTCTAGAAAAGACTCGATGGCAGAATCTACACATCTCAGTTCTCCAGTGGCAGCCATTGTTGTTGTGAACAAATTCAACCTAGGCACTGTTTGGTGACGTGGTTGATTACGTTACATTGTTCACCTGTCAATCATCGTAAGCCCGATTTGACTGGTCCGAACAGAAATAATTGCTCCTCAATGGAGGAAATTCCAGACCGAACTAATAGACCATGTTGTGGGCGGGACTTCGGCTGGCACTCAGGCTAGTAAGACTAAGCATAGAAGTACTGTGATCGACTTTGAGATTTGAAAAAAATACTCCCAATGTCGTATTTATAACAAGCAGAATACATACAGTGATTTGTGTGATGTTCTACAGTTGTACAAGAGAGGCCAGGGACACTGACAGTACAAACTTTATTTGCCATCAGTAGGACCAGGACCAGACCATAGCCATCTGAACACACAACACATTGTGGAAATGAACAACCAATACTGGCTAGACAGGATCAAAATTAGGGCTTTGTGATTTGTAAAATACATTTAATTGCAATTTGAATGTGGGAGGGAATGAATAGTGGAACTCTAAAGCACTTTGTGGGTCTTGAAAAGCACTACATAAATGCAATTCATTATTATTATTTTTAAATATCCTAAATTTATTTAACAGTACATTTCTAGCAGCACACACACACAAAACAATCTCCTGTCCATCAGACAAACACATCAGTGCCGTTGGGCCTGTCACTGTTCGTTTGCTGCTTGGAGAACCTCTTCACCCTGCCAAGACAAAAAGGACAAATTTAGGTGGTTAAGAAATATCCAGCTTAAAACATTCTAAGAACAGAGGGGAAATTCAGTTGTAACAGCACCACAATAACAACACTAGATGATAAAGAACCATTAGATTCACACTAGAAAATGATAATAAACTAAATTAAGAATACTATATGTACATTAAGGATAAAATTACAGAAGTATTGTGCAATTCTTAAAAATAAAAATGGCATAATCAAATTTGAGGATTGTGCAACTGCATGTGCAACAGAATGTGCATATGTAGAATGAATGCTTGGTAATTTGCAAGAGCAATTTTAGTATTCTGAGCAAACTAGTGCGCTGATTGGACTTCAAAGTACTATGCTCACAGTGCATTTAAAAACATGTTCTTTAAAAATTCTAATTAAAGAATACACACACAAATATGCCTTTAGTACAGCAAAAAAATAAATAAATAGAGACGTTTATAAAAAAAAAAACTAACATCCCAATAAGGTTAGCTAACAAAAATTACAATCGTATTGAAGGTGATACTGAACTGAGTAATTTAATTTATTGAATAAAATGTACAAGTGGCATGACCTTTGATTCTCACTCAGTGTAACAGAAAGCTACATCGTAGCTCGATAGCAGCTAGCATATGTTCTCGGCTGATTTCATGTTTAGCTGCATACGGTCAGGAAGGAGAGGCTGGACAGCGTAAAGGGTCCAAATTAAGCAAAGACTATCTCTCACATGTTGAAGGAGACTGTAGAAGTGTAAAACCCTGTAGAACCCATTTACAAAAGCAGCAGAGCAGACAGTGAAAAACACAGAGCCTAGCACAACCATCAATGCTAATTAGCTAAGGAGGGAACCATGGTGTCAGATTTTCTTTCCCTGTTTAAAGTCTGTTTAAAACATATATGACAAGTAATTTATGATTAAAGTAAAAGACAAAAATCTCACTGTCATCCCTTGTCGACTCCAGCTCATCAGCGGCTGTGGAAGGCCTCTTTGCTCTCCGGCAGTAGACTATTGTAAATCCAATCTGTTTGCTCTAACTACTTCCACATTTTTGAGTTTAAACCACCATTGTGGTCCTCTATAGTGCGATATACAGATTTCAGATTTCTCTGTTTCTCTTAGCATTGCTTCGGTTTGCAGGTAGCAAAAATAAGCAATTCCAACTTGAAACTCGGCACGGGGCACGGGGAGTTTGTCTGTGAGATCGAAGGCGTTTCTGTGAGACACTGCCTCTGACGTAGAGTGGAAAAGATTCATCGCTCTCAGCCAACCACAAAATTCAAATGCAGTAGCAATACATCAACCAGAAGTGGCTGCACTAAGAAGTTTTTTGACCAAAAAATGTAGAATTTAACAAGTTTACAAGGAAATGTCCAAAAATGCCCGGAAACTGAAATATTGCATTGGTAAAGGCCCATTTATACAGATTATAAGCAGAAAAACAACAACTTTATTTTGAGGTTTAGTTACCGTTTAAATACTGAGGATTGAGTGAGAGATGACGGAGGAACCAGAGAGAAACTTAATCTAGATAATCTGGTGCAAGTGGGAGTGAGGGAGCAGGAGGAGGTAATTAGCAGCTGGGTAGGAAGAGAATAACATAGAGGAAATAAACAGAACAGATAAGAAAAAACATTGGATGAAACATAACAGAATAAGGCTTAACTAAAGGATAAGATCTAAATAGAAATAAGCACAGGATAAACTCAAAGTTCAACCACCTATGAGTAAAACAGAAAGGACGAAGGAACATAGAAAATATAAAGATATAGAACAATAAGCCTAAAGCATAAAATAACTAACATAGTGGACTTAACTGAAAATGATGAGATTTAAATAAAGAAAATATCAAAATCCAACACAATGAAACAAAAATTACAGCCACACATTGGATCCAAAATATATGGCTAGATCACCTCAGAAACAGTTTATCAGACACTAAAAAAAACTTCTTCCATGGCCATCTCAGTCCCTAGAGAGAAGACATAGTTCGTTCGAAACAAGAAAATACTAGGGCAATAATACATTTTTTTTTTACATTTTCCATTAGAATTTTTAAGTTAAGCTAACTGCTGGCTGAATTACGTTGATTAAAAGCAGTCTTTTGAGTATCGTGAAGTAGCTTTTTGGTCATAATAAAAGACATTTGTAAGTAATATGCACTTAATAATTGTCAACATGAAGGCTAGTATTTAAGGCCTTTTCAGTATCTTCAGTTCAATACACAAATTTCATTCTTTGATTCACACTTTCAAAAAATCTGACATTTACATTTTTGCCCCAATTGATCCAAAACAAATGGTGCAAAACACATCCACATACCTGTGTGTAAAAAAAATAACCAGTGTATACTTTTTTTGTTGCTCACAATCAAAATTTAGTGAATACTGTGAGCGGCATAATCAATTCGTGTTAGCCTCGGTGCTAAAAACATTGGCCATCTTTTAAACATTTTAAGCCAATTAAATTGTCTGAACCACGGCTCCATAGTAATGTTAATGTCTCCGTGTAGGTTAAAACCAGACTGCGGTGATAACGCGAGTGCGAGCTAACCAGAGCGTCTTGCCCACCGAACCAGACATAGAATGTTGCATCTTTGTTTTAAATAAACTCAAATTAAGGGTTAAGATTTCAAAGTGAAGCACTGTTTAGGCACCGCTTAGAAAACCTGCTTACAAAACTTAATGTTTATGTTGATCTGTCTCAGCACCATCAACTCCTCCCTATGGATCTCTGTAGGTATTCGTTGATTATAGTACTTGGCAAAAAATGTTTCAGCAGGATCCTTTTAATGCTTTCTAACTTTAGGACCTTCAGAAAACCAAACAAAGAAAATTACTAATATCTTCACTGCAAAATTCCTGCTGTGCAAAACCCAGGAGTGAATTAACCGTGATAGTCCACCAGAGCTCCTTCATGTAAAAAGGCCTCCCCACAGTGACCAATGAAAATCAATTTACCCACTGCTTGATGAATTCTCAAAGGTCTCTGCAGAGAGCTGGACGGACCACATTTATCTCCCACTGAGGCGCTATATGAAAGCCAATAACTTACTCTCCGCTGCATGAATTAGTAAACATTTTAGTCTATACAGGGGACTCTTAGACTGCTGTGTTGTACTGCTGCAACATCAGATGGTTGCAGAAGGGGTTCTTCTGGGTTTAGCCAGTGATCCTGGGTAAGGATACAAATTGAGGAAGAAAAAAAAAAATCAGATGTTTAGCTGTACCGGAATCCTAGATTGATAACAATAAAATATTAATCTGTCTTAAAAAAGATTGAGTGGATAAATCACAACATACCTAAAGTATTAATGTAATAGTATTAAATTGTCCCACTTAAAAGGATGAGAGATGTCTGTAATTTTCATCATAGATACACTTTAAGTGTGAGAGATAGAATGTAAAAACCCCCAACAAAAACAGGAAATCCCATTACATTATTTTTTTAAGAATGCATTTGCATAATGGTGCAGAAAATAAGTATTTGGTCAAAAACAAAATTTCACGTATAATATTCTTCATCTACATCAATGTAACTCAAATACAGAGGTCAAACATATCCTGCAGGTCTTCCACCCGGTTGACACACCCTGTCGCTGGTATTTTGGCTCATTCTTCCATGCATTCTTCTCTACAGGTTTCAGCTATTGGGGATTTCGGTAGGCAACACAGACTCCCACCAAAGATTCTCTATTTGACTGAGGTTTGGAGACTCAAGGCGCGTTCACACCAGCCCAAACGTCGAAGTCAAGAGCGGCAATGGTGTGTCCATATCGCTCTTAACACAGCCTGCCCAACCAATCAGAGCGTCTCACTGTGATCTTGCCCGACATCATGTTGTCTAGCCAATCGTGATCCGCTAGTGTTTAACAGATCTGTCAGAGAAAGCCCGTCCATGCGCTTTTCAAGCTTCAGCCTAAAAATGTAGGCTATAGGGGTTAAACTAAACGGTGTGAACGCACCATCAGTTCTTTGGGGAGCAACAAGCTAACTAGATCCTTCAGCCGATGCATGGAATGACTGAGTTTGAACATTTTCATATTGTTTTCCAACCTTTGAACAATGTTTTGAATTTTAGTTTTTCCTGGAAGTGATTCGTTCCTCCTTATCTTTGTGTATGCACCTGCAGTAAAAAGTTAATGATCTGAAAAATGAATTGGAATATTGGAAGTGTCAGGACGCTCAAGACGGCCACCTCGGCGTGTAGCGTCTCAACCTCTGCTGGAACACTTATATTGGGCTCAGTCATCCTATCAGGACACTCTGGACAGCAGGCCGTCAGAACTGGAGTTTGCAGTGTTCCACTCGCAGACAGTGAGGACGCTGGAGGACTGGCGGTGGTCAGGACGAGGCTGGGATCCTGCTCCAGACTGGAGAGGTGAGTCGATGTGTAAAAGGCAGATCTGGAGCTTCCTGTAGATAGATATGATGACTGAGCAAGGATGAGATGGGAGCTGTGGCTTTTAAATCCCTGAGGGAAAGTATCTACCCAATGGCAGGAGAGGAGGCCATCAGGCACAGCTTGTTCTGGCTGTTCTGAGTTGGGCCTGATGGCTTCTTGACAGGAAGTCTTATAAAAAATATTTTTCCTCTTGATCATTCAGTAATGACATTTCAGGTATGACTTTTGGGGAATCCAGTTTACATGATTTCTATGTTAAGCTATGGGCTGCCTTCAGCAGATAGGGAAAACGCAAATGCAGGCCAATCTGGGTGTCAGAACAATCCAAACTCTTTTGTGTGTTTGTGTGATTTGTCTCGTTGGTCACACTGCAAATTATATCCCGCTATTGCTGGTTAACTAAAAATGATATGCAATGATATATAAAGATTTGAGATGGAGCATGTTGGTTAAAAAATAAAGTTATAATCGGACTGGGCTTCGGCTTATTTTGATAGGAAAATCATGTAGTTCACACTGCTATAGGGCACTGTCATGATCCGTCCCCGTCTGTGTTATTTGTTCCTCCCTGTTTGTTTCTTCCCCGTCTGTTTGTGTTGATTAGCCCTAGTTGGTTTCACGTGTGTCCTATTAGGCCTCCCTGTGTTTTCCTTCTCTGCTTCCAGGTGTTCTTCGTTTCCTGATTACCCACCCCACAGTATATATGCCCTTCTGTGTCAGTCTCTCCTCGTCGGGTCGTTGTCGTTATCTCCCCTAGTTCTCGTCGTTGCCGTCTCTGTGCTTCTCGTCTGCTTTTGGACTATTAAATAAACATGAGCCATAAGAGCCCTAAACGCTGCTCCGCATCTGGGTTCTCCTTCAACTACCGACCCCTGACAGGCACTGGTTCAAGTGAAAAAGCTGTTGCTAGTTTCAGAATCAGTTCTTTGTTTTTTCCTGCTAACCTTGCAATAAAAAAAACATTCTAAGTGTTCTAAGTTTAAATCTCAACATCTTAGTTTTGTTTATAACTGTCAAATTTAAAACAGGAAAACTATTCAAAAAAGGCTTAATTAACAGTAGAATGTTATATTAGCACCAGCAATATACAAGCTGACTACGGCTTTGAAAGAAAGAAAATCTCTGCAGTTAGCTTTGTTTTTGTTTTGTTGCTTCAGTCAGTGCTATAGCAGTCTGCACTTAAACTTCTGAACTTGCAAAATATAAAATGACTGATTAAACATACAAACTTACATTAGCCTCAGACTCCCAGGGTAAAAAAATGTTGTTTCCTTATAACTAATTTAATAAAAAAACTAAAAATGTAAATACTATTAATAGCTCAGATTATTTAATGTTTGCACATTCAAACTGTCACACCTTTTTTAGTGTCTGTAACCTTTTTTAGACAAACCCTTTTAGATTTATATATAGTCTATAAGCAATCCCTTTAAATTAGACAAGAATATTCAAGTGTTTTAAACTTGAAAGTGTAATTATTACCAACTGATAAATACTACCCTGTTATGCAAAGCCAACTCAGTGAAGAGGGTTGCATGTTCCTCCATGTGTTTTGGATTGGAATAAGTTCTTCAAAAATGAGTTTAGCCTGTTGGCATTTGCTCAGTACAATTCAATCCAGAAGTATTTTGTACATCCCAAAAGGAAATTACACATTGTTGTAACTAATATAATCCAAGTATCTTCAAAGAGTTGTTGTAGGTAGTAATAAAGGAAGGATCTCCGGTAGCAGTCATTTTTGCAACAAATCTGAGGCAGCCTCTGACTGAAGACCACTATTGTGTAAAAGTCTCAGGATTGCCATGACATGTGTGGTGGAAAGATTTTGTGTTATGATTTATCTGTACTTTGTAATCAACTGTGATGCATGTTTGCTTAATGTTGCAGTATTAGTTTGAATGTTTAGTCTTATTGAGTGACGCTTTTACCCAAGTCATGGTCAGAGTGTTTTGATAATGATAGTCCACATCCTGTGTTACCATGGAGATGGCTCTTCGACTGGGCATCCTTAAGGGTCTACAAAGTCCACAGCTTTCTAATCAAAGAGAAAGGCACCTTCAAGTCTCATATTCTCACCCTGAGAGTTGTACTTTATCAGTAGAATAGATAGACCAAGGTTGCTAGAAATAATATAACCTTGTAAGATTGAGACAGGTCAGTATTCTGCATTTTACTGTAATGGTTACTGTCCTCCTGTATGAGCAATTCAATTCATATTAAAACCTCCAAACGTTAAAGGAATCTCTCTCATTTTATTTAGAGTCTAAAATCCGACTACACATGCTTTAAAAAGATGGTCATACTTGATATCTGACTGCCAAGACGAAGCCTAACAGTTTTACTTCTCCTCCTCTCATGACAAGCTAACAGCTCAATTTCCGAGCAGTAAAGACAATATTCCAAAGTAACATTTCCCTGATGACAACTGTTGGATGGTAGTGCTATTCCACCTTATTTGCTTTTGCCACTTCTTTTTAATAGAAAATTTCTTTTTTTTCAATCTGGACCTTGTTTTTAGCTAATATTAAATTAGTTTACTCACCCAGAGAAGTTTGGAGCTACGTGAAGCCGTTCAGCAGGATTTATATGTAAATACGCGAGAATCAATGGGGGCAGGAATTCGCCACCTGTAATAAGGCAGTATCTGCCCCAAAACTGCTTCATTTAGCCATGTTTTGTTATGAATAGTTAGCAATCTTCCTCTGAGTTCGGAAGGTATTAGCATCTGAGGTTTTTACAGGCTTTCAATGTAACCGATTCCAAAAGACGTCACACCCGCGGCCATTACAGCTACTGTATAGTCTATGTAGGTTGCAGAAAGGGAGCCTCTAGAAGCTGAAGTCAGTCCAGCTGGTCATTCGCTTAGTGCAATTTGGAAACACGCAAATGTAACCGACAGAGTGAAAGTCCTGCTCAGACTACAATTGGAATGGAGCACAGCAGTAACGTAATTGTAATCCCGCCATAGTGTAGTTATATTTTTGCCCCTAAATCACCCTGGAACCGAACAAATTAACACTTCTGAGATGTTCTGAACTCAGGGGGGAGTAGTGCTAACATTTAATAACAAAACATTGTTAAATGAAAGATTTTTAGGGCAGATAATGCCGTATTACAAGCGGCAAACTCCTGCCCCCATTGACTCCCATTATATAGAGATACGCTGACCGCGACTCCATCGACTCCTGCTGAAAGGCTCCAAGTAGCTCCAAACTTGTCTGCATGAGTAAATGAACGTAATATTTTCTCAAAATAAGGTCTAGGTTGAAAAAAAAAAGAACTTTTAAGTCTCTGTCTGGCTAGATGTTGGGGTCTGGGATCTGGTGCTTGCCCATTAGGATCGATGGAAGGGATGGTTTGAACATCCTACTTCTCTCTCTGGTCTTTGGTCCTGCTCTGCATCCATGAAGCCTCCTTTCCAAATCCTCTGAGATTTGGGGTCCTAGTTCATATATTATTATGCTTTTGAGGTTCTTCTCACCTTCTCCCAGTTCCATCCATCCATCCATCTTCTTAACCGCTTATCCAATTCAGGGTCACGGGGCAGCTGGAGCCTATCCCAGCAATTATCAGGCGTTAGGCAGGACGCCAGTCTGTTGCAGGGCCAACACAGAGAGACAGACAACCATTCACACTCACATTCATTCCTAGGGACAATTCACCTATCATGCATGTTTTTGGACTGTGGGAGGAAGCCGGAGTACCCGGAGAGAACCCACGCATGCATGGGGAGAACATGCAAACTCCATGCAGAAAGACCCTGGACCGGGATATGAACCCACGACCTTCTTGCTGCAAGGCAACAGCGCTAACCACTGCGCCACCGTGCAGCCCCCTTCTCCCAGTTGTAAAACATATATTGTGGCCACAGTTATCAGTACAACAGTTGTCATCATCATAACAACTGTCCAAAAGTAAAAATGTTAGACTAAAAAAATCCTTCTGGTTGCGGCGCATCCAAAATCAGAGGGAATAATTTTCCAAACATACATAGAAAATCACGAACAAACCTCTAGAAAAAAAGAGCAAATTAGAAGCAACATAACAGAGCTGTTCCAACATGCTGGCACCATGAGTGGCACAATTTCTGACAGGACTGGATGCTAAAAACAGATAATTTCTTTAAACTAGTAGACAACATTTAGCAGCAGTTTGAAACTCCTTTCTTTATAGTCAGTTGGTTGACATCAAGCTAACATTGGGAAACTGTTCCTCCAAGGTGAGGTATAAATGAGAGTACCATTTACATGCCAGGAGTAAATCCAGACTGCAGAGCTACCAGACCCTCTGGGTGAGTATCGTCTGAACCTTTCCAATTTAACCCCGACATGCATATTTATGTTGTTAGAACACCAGGGCGGGCAGAGAGTCCTGGAATGACCACACTCATTAATGATACCATCAGGGTTACAGATTCTTCATTAACATTAGTGCCTGGCCTGAGGCAGAGTCAGCTTACTGTTTCTATCCAAATATTTTGTTATTCTCCCCACACTTTGCATCCCAGCAACAAGGCTGAGGCGGCCAGGATTGGCATTATGGCCACGTACTGCAGCTGAAAGGAGAGAGCATAAACATCAGCTCCATATGATTGATGAGCAAAATCAAGCAGCTGTTGCTATGTCACCATATCATAGCATCACATCAGTGGGAGGAGAGAGCATCCAAGCTGACCAATGACTAAGAGGGAAAACTGCAAGACAAATAAAATTGCAAATGCACTTGTGACAAAACAGTCCCAGGACATCAGCTTTGCAGAGGAAGCAAGGACAATGCTGTCGTAAAATACACAATAAAATGCTAAGAACTAAAAGGGAACAGCCATGAGAGAGAAAGGAAGCAGCTGGAGGAGGATTTGGGAGTTGACGGGTTTTGGCTGCTTAGACTTCACAGTAATTAGATAGGCCGGAAATGAACAAAGCAAGTTAGGGAGTTGGCATAGGTACAGATTGTAGTCCTGATCAGACCACACACACTACAGTTGAAAAATTACTGAGGTCCAACCAGGGTTGAAACCATCATCTTAAAATGAGAGGGAAACGTTTTTTGGACTGAGTGATTTACCATCCTCTAAAATTCAATAGCACCTTTCCTCTGTGGCTAAAGAACAATTAAAATCACTGTTGCACATTCAGTGATGATGGCTTAGTTACCAGCAGAATTAGTAGCAGTTAGCAGTAATAGGGGTTAAAAGACATTTATTAACTGTCAGTTCAATTCAGTTGATTTATATAGCACCAAATCACAACAAATGTAATCTGATGGTCCTTCACAAGAATAATAATTACAATACAATTTTCCAAACATTCCAATCAGTTTAGAGTTTTATATGTAAGGACTCCCTGCAGGTTGCGTTGTCATTGACGTGAGGTTGGGCCCCGAACATGCAGACTCCAATCACAGCAATCCCTCAGTAATCCCTCATGCTGAGCAAGCATGTGGTAACAGTGGAGAGAAAAAAAAACTTCCCTATTAATTATCATTATTACTATCAATAAAATGAATAGTCACAAGTTGTTACTTGCTCAGCAGAAACAACTAAGCTCAGATGTTAGTCTGAACTGACTGCTGGTGTCAATCAACAACAAAAAGGTAAATAATGAGGGTTTGAGTTCATAAACTGGCTCCAGCAAATCACAATAAATAACACACAATGATGTAAATCTACTTTGCTATATTTACTATCAACAAAATATCTGGGGTGAAGGAGGTTGGCTAAAGATTCTAACGAATTATGAACAAACGGATATGGATGGCTGATCCTGGTGGGCTACCTATAAAGATATAGACAAAAGTTATTCTGGAGTGGTGATGAAAGTAATTCTAAAAATTTTTTGTGTAAACCCTGTTCTGATACCGGCCTGGTTTCTCCATAGACTGTATTAAACAATGGACTAACCTTCCGGTACGTCCCCCATAGGTTTCTGAAGAGCAAAAATGAGGCCAACTGGGCGGTTCCCACCGCCGCCATGTTGTTCACGTCACTCGCCTCGTCACTCTCAGAAACTCCAAAAATGGGCAAAGAGGTGGAGCTGAGAGTGAGGCTGGGGGCGGAGGGTTAACGCTCCGAGCCGACGTAGCTACGAGCAGTGTTGCCAACTTAGCGACTTTGTCGCTAGATTTAGCGACTTTTCAGACCCCTATAGCGACTTTTTTTCAAAAAAGCGACTAGCGACAAATCTAGCGACTTTTTCTGGTGTTATTGGAGACTTATCTGGTGTTTTGGAGACTCTGGCGTGAAGCACGTATTGTTCTGCAGTTACTGTCCTCAACGTGAGCCCCTCCCCCGTCCCAAAGCACTTACAGGCGGCCAGTCTCACAGTAGCCTTGCGCAGCAGTCCCATCTACAGTCTATGGGCGGAGCAGAGAGAGAGAGAGGAGACCCTCACCACTCGGCGTCCGGACTGCAAATGAAATGCGCTTGCGCAAAAGAAAGCCGCCGCTGGCTTGCAGAGCGGGATTTAAATGTAAACGTTTCTTCGCTGTGACGCTGTCACACAAATAAATCACTGCATTTGACTCACACAACCTCAGCAGCTCAGTCACTTATTCACCTCGTCCACTGTGTGTGTAGCCTACCTCTCTGTGACATAAGATCTTGCTAGCTAGCTCAGCAAAAAAAAAAAAAAACTTAAAAAAAAAACAACTTAAAAAAAAACAAACTAAGTAACTCTGCCAGAGTGTGTCTTTTGGGTCACTTTGCCGGTCCCAAGCCCGGATAAAGGAGGAGGGTTGGTTGTAGAGCTAGCAATTTCACCCTACAGAACAATCTTTTGATTAAATTTGCTGTTATAAC
Organism: Apricaphanius iberus; assembly: GCA_028564705.1. NCBI lineage: Eukaryota > Metazoa > Chordata > Actinopteri > Cyprinodontiformes > Aphaniidae > Apricaphanius > Apricaphanius iberus. Next base: position 113,571 of record JAPXFQ010001999.1, read on the forward strand.
ATTTAACAATACAGGACAAAACTGATGTGTGTAATGTGGATCTAGACAAAGCATTAAAATCATTAAATGTTGTTAATGTTGAAATTATTTTTGTACATTTGTAGTTCTAAACATATTTAGGGTGTTTTTTACTCACTTTTACTGTTATTTGCAAATTGCAAATTATGCAAATTAGGCGATGACGTCATTTAGCGACTTCTAGCGACTTTTGGGACAGCCAATAGCTACTTTCCTTACTGAGGAGTTGGCAACACTGGCTACGAGCTAGTCAGAAGCTAGTCAGAAACTAACTGAAGCTAACGTAGGCTGCAGCCAGTTTCAGCCAGAAGACCGCGGTTGAGAGACTTTTACCCCGTTTTTTCAACAACGATCCCTTTAGACGCAGAAACATCTCGAGTAGAGAAAACAGATCAATACGGCCTGATATTGTGTTATTTCCATTACCATTGGAGGAGGGTGAGGACTTAGTCGGCTTATCTTAACAACACATCCAGCTAAAAGTAGTCACAAAGTCATCATGAAAATTCAGATCCCCTAAAAAAATAAAAGGCTTTTGACTCACCTCACATCAGACATCCATTAGTTTATGCCTCCAGCTGTGTTCCTCACACCAGTACTGATCTAACCAGCGGTCATCCAGTCTGTCCAACTCTGTAGTCTTCCAGCCTGATGTAACCGTCTCCCGCTCTTGAGTCTCGAGGTCCTCTACCTGACCGGGTCTGCCGCGGCGTCCCGGTCCTGCCGACTTTGCTGCTCTGCTGCTACCCGACCGATTGCCTGCTACAACTCGCGTGTAGAAAGAGATAAAAGCTCCGACCAGAACAGCATTCCTCTCTGCCACTTGACAGTCGAGACCCCCCAGGCTCGTTAAGCTTCAGCCGGTATGAAGCATAAAGTTCTTGGACGGTCTGTTACTGTAATCAAAACGACAACAATCCATCTTTGCCCAATAATGGCAGATTAAAATCCAAAACCGAATAAAAACTGCAGAGCAACTGATAGTGGAGTTAAGAAACACCAAATGACTGAAGTCTTTATGTTAGTCCCAGGCTGTGAAGAGCTTCCCTGCTAGCAGAGGTTGACAGCAGACTACGGAGAAGCTATTAGCTAAAGTTAGCCACCATTAGCTACAATCAGCCACCATTAGCCACCAGCGTTAGCCTATATGGACCTTACAATCAAAAGGACGCGCCCCTAATTATTTATAATTTCAAGATTAAATTACAAATAAGAAGTTGGAAAAAAATTCACCCCCCTCAGAGTTGTCATGATGGTAAACCTGACCTATCTAACCTAAAATGGTTTTTTGAACCAGGCTGTAAACATGTTTATTTTTGCTGTAAAATTGGCCTTTTTAACATGGGAGTCAATGGGAAGTTGCTCCTTTTTGCACCCAGCCCCCAGCGGAAGAGGGCTGAACTGCAATTTTTGTCACTTCTGCGTTGGCTTCACATTCTGCGGGCGGAGTTTGCCCCTTGGGTTTCTCTCAGTTATGGATCTCTTCAAGTATTTTTTAAGAGTGAAGACCCTGGATCATCGTCTCTGCTGGGGACCTCTGGTCTGATGTCCCCCCCCCTTACTCTAGTCTTTACTATTTTGGCATTAAAAGTAAATGAAGCAGAAAGAGAAATAGAATTAGGATGACTAGCAGTGAAATTACTGTGGAAATTAACTTTGAAGTTTCTCTAATGCCATAGATATTTTATCTTACCCACATACATTCTCTTTTCACTTGTGCAGACCCTCCCTGACCAGGCTCTGTTTATTGTGGGAAAAAAGATTTCTTTCAAATATGTGAGAAGTAGTAAAGTTCTGTACAGAAATGAAAGAACTGGGTTTATTCTTTGCATAAACTAACTAGCAAGGGAAGTTACACAGCTAACAATAGTTTCGTTAACCAGATTAATGTGATATATTGGCATGTATTAGTAAGCTTAATTTAGCTAATATTACCTACATGTGACAGCAAAACTTAACAAAAGAAAACACAGTGAAGAGTCTCTCACAACAGTCTAAGTGCTATTGTAACAGATTAATAGGATCTTGAAAACATGTTAAAAGATTACATTTTTATGTCCGCCTGTTTATTTCCCAAAAACACTGCTTTTAAAGTGGCTTTAGCATGGAGTTGTGGACTGGAAAATACACATTGTCTACAGCCTGAAGTATGACTTTTTTCCACACTAAATTTGACAGCAAAAAGTGTGCCAGAAGATTTGTTCTTTCCAGATTAAATGCATAAAACATCACCCTCATCCTCCTATTAAGCAGAGGGAGAAACCCTTCACCTATTTGATCAATTAAGATATCAATGCACAGCTAACACTTTCGATAGGATGCTGTGTAGTTTTTAGGCAAACATGAGCCTTACAGTGACTGCGATGAAAACGTTGTGAAAAATACATACAATTAAGCAAATTACAAAGGTTTTGGTGGTAGATTGAGTTGGATTTTGGACATATTTGAGTACTAACTTTTACATTGGAGGGCATTATTGAACTGTTGTAGATATGAAAGGACCTTTTTTGTTTGAGATGCTGAGTTACACATTATTTCCTTTCTGAGTGGTTTGACACAATCTTTTACTGTTTTTACAGTTTTGATTGTATTAATGATTGGCATTCATCATTAGAATCTCAAGAATTATGGCCTTCCAGTAATGTGTAATATACATATATGTAGGTGACATTAGGCAAATTGGGCCACCTTCTGGCAACTTTAGTTCAATCAAATCAATAGTTGTTTCTTTTGTGATTTTTTTTTAAGAACACTTGAGCCAACAATTGGAAATCTTTTGCGGACATTGTACAGAATTAAAAGGCTTGGAGGCTCAAATCTAAAGTGGCTTGTCGTATCTGATGGCCAAATTTACTTGAGGTAACCCTACATAGAAATGGTTTTGTAAAAAAGGCCTGAGGTTTGTAACAAGCTGGAAAATAACACAGTAGAATAGTACAGAACGATAACCAACACAGCAAAAACTGGTCTGAATGGCTAGACCAAATCTTTCATGTTTTGGAATTGTCTAGTCAAAGTCTGATCTTGAATCCAATCAAGAGGCTGTGGGGTTACCTTACAGGTCATTCAGGCTAGAAAATACCCCACTGTGACTAAATTAAAATGACATTGCAAGGTAAAGTGGAACAAACGTCCTTCTCAGCCCTGTAAAAGAATGTATTGCCAGATATCACAAATACTTGATTGTATGGTCAACACAAAGAGCCAGTTTGGTTTTTCCCACGGACAAATGAAATATTCTTGTTTAAATCCCATAAGTATTTACTCAAGCTTTCTTTTTCTCAAAACTTGAAGAAATGTGAAAAAAGGGCAAAGGTGTATTGATAGAAACATCACTAAACCGTTCAAGAGCACCCATCTAGCTATCATCTACACCGGCTTATCCTTGCAGGGTTGTGGGGAACTGGTGCCTATCTTCAGTGGTCACTTAGTGGGGTACAACCTGGACCGGTTGCCAGTCCATCAAAAGACACGCTGGACAAACAACCATGTACACCCACACTCACACCTGAATTAGAGAGACCAATTAACCCAACAGTGATTGTTTCGGACTGTGGAAGAATGCCAGAGTACCTGATGAAACCCTATGCATACATACATGGGGAGAACATGCCAACTCCACACATAAAGAACTCAGACTGGGATTCCAGCTCAGGAACTTCCTGGTGTAAGGCAACATTGCCACCAACTGCATCACAAGATCAACCATTTAATGCAAAAAAAGAACATATTTTCAGTTGTTTCAATACTATATCTCATCAGTAAAACAAAAAGGTTGTTAGTGTGATCTATAATTATGCATGTGTTTGGGAAGAGAACTTTCTTACAACAGAATCAAAAATATGTCCATAAAAAGCAAGGAAAGATTTCTCTTTTCCTGTTTGTCCATGCTGCCTTCTGGCAGATGTTGGTAGAGAAACGTAAAAGAGTGGCTGTCTGCAAACATTTGCCTGAATGACTTTGTGCTGCAAGGTTGTTTGCAGTGTTCACATGTTTGGAAATTTAATAGCAGTGTGGCTAATGGCCATATTGATTGCATTTCAATTGTGGAGCTAGAAGCCTTACAAATTAGACATTATTAGCAGATCTATTTATCATCCAGGAGGCGTGCACTGTCAGGTCGGAGATGTCTGAACAACACATCATATTGGCTTAATTCAATAAAAATCAATTGCAGATGCTATGGAGGTGTGTTCATGAACCCACAAGAGATTTGGTTTTGTAATATCCCATCTGGTGATTCTAGAGCTATAATTAAGTTGAAGTCAAATAACAGCCCTTATAAATGTTTTTCATCTTGAAAATGAAAGTATCTGAAAAAAAAGATTCTCTACTGTAACACACACAAACACAAATCGTACTTTACAGTATAGACTTTGCTTTGAAATTTCAGATAACATAACCACATCATTATGCAGGGAGCTGGGTCATTCCCATGGAATGGAAGACTTTTTAATATTTATTATTTTAATTATTATTGATTTTTTTAAGGTTTTTGCAGCACCTGGGACTTGCAGAAATAGACAGGATATCGACAGAGATAAGGAATGAAGACATGCAGCACAGTTCCCAGGGATTTAACTGCTGACGGCTGAGTCAAGAACTAATATCCTCCTTATATAGGGTATTTGCTCTACCTCTAAACCATTTGCTGCCCTTGTGATCACTTTTTGAATTGGACTGACCAACTTGTTCAAATCTGTGTCTGTTTGTTTTTTATTAGATAATGTGATTGTTGGTTTAGCACTTTTCTCTTTAACTTGGTAGCAGGACAAAAGCAGACTTTATGCACTGGACTCTTCTGAATGTTCCCTTAATATCCAATTAAACAAGCTGTCCTTTGGTTAAGGACACTTCAGAAAACATCTCTGCTCTGTTTGAAATGTAGTTTTAGAAAAAGCTTGTACCATCCCTGTAGCCTTTGAATAAAGTTGTCTAATTTAGCAAAGCACATATATTGGCTGCTAGAGAACACTGAGGATTTTCAACCAATAATTTTAATGAATGAGATGTTAGATTTGTAATACATAAAACATCTCATTTTTATTTCAGTAAAATCCTTAACTAAATAACTCTAACTTACAAATGATTAATGACTAATTATGAATAATTTGTAAACCAGATTCCTTTTAGTCAAACTATTATCAAGGTTTTCTGTATTTATATAGGAGAGACTAATCTTTCTCCTATTACATACAGATACCACTATGCATAACTCCTAACTGAGCATCTGAGACCCGCATCATACACTGACTCACACAATAATGACACAAATAATATTACGATACTGCAGTGTTTTCAGGTATGTCTTTTACAACCTGCTTTATCATCTCCTTAAATCTGAACTCAGTAGCTGATTCTGTATGCAGCAAACGCTACAAAGCATCCTCCAAAGATTAAATTAGTTTCTCCTTTCCTCTTCCACTTTTTACAGTCATGTAATTGTAAATACTTTTTTAAACATTTTTTGAATTTTATGTGTCATGGCGGAACAATGCTTACTTTCTGACTCTGCAGTCTGTGGATGGAAACCATCTTCTGCTTTGTGCGAACTTGAGATGAATGAGCCAGAGGGCAAAATTAGACACCTTCTCTCCTTTATCCTGCCGATCTCTGGCAGCTACATGCATTTCTTGGAAACCCATATTGACCCCCTTCACACATTGTAGCTTTGATCAATGTTGTGATTACAAGCTAAGGAAATGAAGGCAGACGATGAGGAGAGCACATATGGGATGGATCAGTTATTGTGTTAGTTGCAGAGAAAAGGCACTCAGCAATGCCGCTAACCAAGGACAAGCACTAACTTAGGAGAAAATAGGATGAAATGTAATTAATTTAGAACATCTTTTCAGGGAAGAAGAAAACAACTCAGTTATTAGCTGAAATGACAACAAATGAAAGCAAAACATAAAATTATATTTTCCACATTATTACACTATACACTAATATTTAAACTAATCTAAAATACATGCAGTAAAATAAATAAGAATAGAATTGATTAGAAATTCCTTTTATTGTTCCACTATGGGAAAATTGAGGATGTAGTCTAAATAAAGACTGACACACACAGGAATCTAAGATGAAATCCATGATTCTTAATTTGTAAAACGGAATGTTCTCTGCTCCATCCGACCCTCATTTATGGTAATGAATATAGATATTGATATAAATAAAATGAAAGCAGATATAAGACTATAAAATAATGTATTTTGGCATTAAAAATAAGGTGTGGGGTTCTATCATCCAAGGGTAAGACTAATTTTCCAAATCAAGAAGAGAAGATAGATAGTAAAGGGAATGCAGCTGTTTCAGGTTTGGAGAAATTTGGTTCTGCACAGCAGCTTTCAGCAATCAGGTTAAGGTATGTGTTGTGATTTGGTCATGACAACACGATGACCCTACTTTTTCAGCCATTCTTTGCAGAATTGCTGCTTTTTTTGGGATCATTGTGCTGCTCATCACCCAGTTTAGACCAAGCCTTAGCTGTGGGTAAGGGGATAACCTGACATTTAAATCTGAAATTCTTATACAAAGGAGTTTGTGGTCAACCCATAGAGTGTAACCTACCCAGTTCCTATGGCTACAAAACAATCCCCCCAAAAAACACTCCTTCACCAACATGATGGCCAGCTGGTATGAGGTGTTTGGTTTTCTCCAAAAGTTTTCACTTTAATCCCATTTTGGGTTCTTTGTCAATCATGGTGCTATCATCGTTACATGTGTGTGTTGAGTTCTGCGTTTCAGTGTGCAGAGTGCATGTATCTTTGTCTTTACCTTTTTCCCCTCAGGGTGCTGCAGGCAGATGCAGTGCCAGCTTCACACAGACAGACCAATCAAGGAGAAGTCTTAAAAAAGGAGTGGTTACCTGGAACAGAAGCTAGATGGTTAAAGGCACACTGGTAATCAGCCCAGTTTTACCTTTACTTGTGTATTTTACTTACCCTCAATCTTCCTTGTAGCCCTGACTGTTTTTTAAATTTATTTTTTATCCCACATTTTATCCCATTATTCATCACCCAGTGTTACTAAGTCCAGTCCTGGGCATTGCTCTCCCTCTGCCAACCCCGGGAGGGCCCTAAACTGAGCTCAAGCCTCCTTCATGCTTTAAGGAGTGATGAACCATGTTATTCCAGCCAGATCCTCCCCAATCCTTCAGGCACCCCAGTCAGCCAGGAGGGGGCAGTATACAGCCCAGAACTGATGCACGTTTTTGTGGGAGTAGCTCACATTAGCTACTCAAGGGAACACGGGGAGAACATGCAAACTCCACACAGAAAGGTCCTTTCGCCAACCCCACACAGGGTGTGGGTGGCGATGATATGGAGGAACTAAGTCCTCACTGTTTTTAATCTGAGCTGCTGGACCTGCTGTCCTCCAACTGCATCCACAGCCTTTGAGTGTCTGCTTCTTCCTGGTTATCCGAGTTACCTTCCTCGCTGCACCCTCATAACCCCTACTGAGATCAGCTCCCTGGATCCTTACTCTTCTTACCCACCTGTCTAACCTCAAACTCCAGTAAATACCAAGTCCCTCCAAGAACCTAAGAAAAAAAGAAGATAATGACCATCAATAGACAAACTGGATTCTTTTACCATGCCTCCGAAAGTTCCTTCTTATTCACACTCAATATCATCTTAATTCCCAATCCTAACTCCTGCTTCTCCTTGCTCCACTCTTACCCTCCTCCAAGTGAAATTCACCTCTCAAGACCCCCTGTTCATCCCACTTACAGTGCTGGATATCTGTCCAACCATACAAACAACCAGAAAACAATAGGTTTTCATTTAATGATTTCTGGTGTTTGCAGTCAAGTGTTTGAGCTCTTGAGTCTCTCCGCAAATATGACTGTGTGTGTAATTCTCTGTGTTCTTGTGCCGTCTTGAACCAGATCACTCTTAGATATTATATTTGACATTTCAATAAGTTTTTCACCTCATAAAGAAATAACAAAAATCACAACTGTTTGCTCAAGTGCAGCAAACTCTAGCTTTCATAGAGGCGGTTACATTTAATGTCCAATGTTTGAGGGTTTCCTCTTTGTCATTACCTTAAGGCTAAAAGAAATGTCTGCAAGCATAAGCAGGTATAGGATACTGTATGGATTAAATCTAACCTTTCATCATTTTATAGACAGTAGATGAAAATGTCTTTCTCTTTTATAATGGAAGTCATTAAACAAGGCTTTGGTTTTATTTTATCAGCTATCTTTGTCACTGTACAGTATGATAAAAGCTATTACGCTGCAGAAGACCATACATTCCCTTGGGTTGTGGACAGGTTTTAAATCACAAGCAAACACTTGCAGTTATCTAATTGGACCTTTGAGGATGCAAGTGGTTTGTGTAAGCATTTAGAAAATCATCGGAACATGAGAGAAAAAAAAAAAAAACCATTGCAGTCTGCTGACAGAACTATTTCAAAAGCTGAGAAATTCTGAAGTGGAAATGTATCTTTTTTCTGCTCTTATAATATGCAACAATGTCAAACTGTGCTCTTGGATAGCCAAATGACACCGCAGAGAGGATAATTAGCAGCGTCTGGGTCACACAGGTCTGACTGCTACTGCAGTGATGATTCACATGTCCTCATTCCCAAAGGACCCCAAATATGGTGAATGTGTTTTATTTTATCTCAGAAAACCGTAACTGCTTGCTCGGGAGAACCTTAAAATGACCATTTTGCACACATTTTACATGTTTCTTCAAACTGGGAATAATGAATTGTCCATAGAAGTTTTAAAATGTTTCAAAAAACATATATACTGTAAGCCTGCAGCATGAGACAGTATGGTTTCTTTTCATAGAGCATGTAAATACAGGGCAGGTTTCAAATTTATGGCTCCAGTCCCTCTGCAAAACATCAACTAAGTTAGTTTAGAAAATATATCCTTTTTTTTTAGAGAATAATAAATTTGTTTCCCTGAAATTTCTATTACACCCTTCAAACTGGATGAAGACCCTACTTTTTGCTGTTAGTAGAGGCCCATTTTCACTATCAAAAGTTAATTGTAATTTTACCAATCCTTCATTTGATATGGTAATCTGCTGGCCCTGTCCTCCCAGTTGTTGTGCCTCCATACAAAATAGGCCCTCTATATCACAATCATTTTAGCAGTGAGTTGCATCACTGATCAGCATCAAAAAGTGCTCCACAACAGTACACAATAACAAGAGATCTACAATGAGGGAGGCATGGTTGCTGTATACCTGTTTGCTATGTTGGAGCAACTCCTCCAATTTTTACAAAGCAGTTTGTTTGGCGACATCTGCTGATATAACATCCCTCTGAGTTACAACCAAGCAGCATGAGTTAACCACAGCTCTCACCCAGTGACTCTAGAGCATCACATACACAAGTACATACCCAAATGCTGATAATTGTTAGGTTCCGAAAATGATCCTGTTGTGTTAGCTCGGTGGAATTGAGACACAAACATATCGGGAAGCTTAAATTAAATGTAAACTGATTTGTTATTAACTAAATTTGTTGTAAACTTGACCTATTTAACGTAAAATGTTTTATGTTTAAGAACAGACTGTAAATATGTTTATTTCTGCTGTGAAGTTAGCCTTTTTAACATAGGAGTAAATCAGAACTTGCTCCTTTCTGGAGTCAGCCCCTGCAGGGATGTCAAACTTTTTTCCATTTAGGGACATATAAATAAGTATAAGTAAGTATAAGTCTTGGTATTCGAATACTGATTTGATTTGACTGTGATTCTGTGCACATAAATAACTTGCGGAGTACCACAGGGTTCAGTGCTTGGGCCGATTCTTTTTACTATATATATGCTTCCTATTGGTAAAATAATTAGGCAGCATGGGATAAATTTCCATAGTTACGATGATGACACACAGCTATATCTATCCATAAATCCTGATGAATCCAATCAGTTAGGTAGACTACAGGCATGTCTGGAAGACATAAAAACTTGGATGACTCTAAACTTCTTGCTTCTCAATTCTGATAAAACAGAAGTTGTCGTCTTTGGACCAGAAGCTCTGAAAAAGAAACTACTTAGTCAACCCCTTCACCTAGACGGCATTAAATTAGCCTCCAGTAATAAAGCAAAGAACCTCAGTGTTATTTTTGACCAAGATGTGTAATTTAGATCTCACATTAAAGAAGTCTCTAGGATTTCCTTTTTTCACCTTAGGAATATTGCAAAAATTAGAACCATCCTGTCCAGCAATGATGCTGAAAAACTAGTCCATGCCTTTATTACTTCAAGACTGGATTACCGTAACTCTTTATTATCAGGTAGTCCACAGAAAACAATTAAAAGTCTTCAGTTAGTCCAAAATGCCGCTGCTAGGATTCTGATGAATATTAAAAGAAGAGATCACATTTCCCCTGTTTTAGCTTCTCTTCACTGGCTCCCAGTAAAATCTAGAATAGAATTCAAGATCCTCCTTCTGACATATAAAGCTCTTAATAATCTAGCTCCAACATACATAAGAGACCTGATAATTCCATATGTTCCTAACAGGGCCCTTCGCTCTCAGACTGAAGGTTTACTGGTAGTTCCTAGGATTTCTAAAAGTAGAATGGGTGGCAGATCTTTCAGCTATCAGGCTCCCCTCCTATGGAACAGGCTCCCAGGGTTGGTTCGTGAAGCAGACAATTTGTATATCTTTAAAACTAGGCTTAAAACTTTCCTCTTTGATAAAGCTTACAGTTAGAGATATGTTAATAGGCAGTTAGAGACAGGTTAGACAGGTAGTTAGGAAGGGATAGGTCAATGTCAGTAGCTAGGTAGAGTGTCAAAAGCTAGGAAGGGATATGAAGAGGTAGAGTAGCTACGTAGAGATAGATTAATGCAAGCCAAGTAGAGAGTGTTAGTAGCTAGGTCTCCTAGTAGCTAGGAGACAGGTTAATGTTAGTAGTCAGTTAGAGTGTCAAAAGCTAGGAAGAGGTAGGAAGAGGTAGAGTAGCTAGGTAGAGATAGGTTAATGTAAGCCAGGTAGAAAGTGTTAGTAGCTAGGTCTCCTAGTAGCTAGGAGACAGGTTAATGTTAGTAGCTATGCTGCTTTAGGCTAGGCTGTTGGAGGACATTATTAGGGTCTGTTCCTACTTTCTCTCCTACTTCTCCCCAACTGCATGATGTGCTGTCAATTCAAGCGCTAACCTGTTTTCTCTTAGTCTTTTCCTACAGTAGGTGCTCCTGACCCGCCCTGCTTGACGACCCTGACTAAGATGGCATTGCAGTGACGGAAAGTTCTCCACGTCCTGCAACAAACTTCTGCATCAGTTCTGTTGCTCTTTCTGTGTCTCTGTTCTGTATTCTCCAAACCACAGACGGTCGCGGCAGATGACCGCTTGTGCTGAGCCTGGTTCTGCAGGAGGTTTCTTCCTGTTAAAAGGGAGTTTTTCCTTTCCACTGTCGCTTCGTGCTTGCTCAGTGTGAGGGATTGCTGAGAATTACACGACGCAATCTTCTGTGGTTGTCTAATTTCTAAATTAAACATTGTATTGTAATAACTCTTCTTGTAAAGTGCCTTGAGATGACATCTGTTGTGAAACGGCGCTATATAAATAAACTGAATTGAATTGAATTGAACTTATAGGTTCTATTTATATGGCCCTGTGGAGTTTAAAGGGCAACATAAATGACTATGGCGACCGGTTTTTGCTCCCAGACCTTGAGTTTGACATCTGTGCCCTAGTGGATGAGTTCGGAACTGGCTTCAATTTTGGCCAGCTGAGTTTTTCCATTGGCTACAAGGCTAGCATTGTCATACCAAAATGCTGTGATCATCTAGTGTGTCAGTGGATTTTGATGCAGAAACTTGTGTGACGTTACAGTTTGATCAGGAAATGTTGGCATGTATGTCATTGAAACAGTGCAGAAGAGCATCTAAGAGATTAGAAAAATTGTAGGCAAAATCTGTTTGGTGAGTTGTAGTTGACAAACCATCTTACCACCATAATATCTGAACTCAGAACTGCTGAAATGCAGCCTAACGTAGCAAACTTCTAAGGATCATTTTGTATTAAATCTTTCAAAAGGTCAAAGGCAAGTTCTTACTGTGAAAGTCTTTGTGTTTCTCTGCAGTTGTCCAGCTCGGCGCAGTGATGTGAGTGGACACGAGGCTGTGATTAATGGTGGTAGTAATGGTTTAGTCAGTGCACCATATGAGCCTGGCTAACAGCTTGGCTCAGCGCAGTGATTGAAGTCGACAGTGGTGTCACCTCAATGACCTCTGACATAATGTTCCCACTGCTCTTTACCATTTCTTTACAAACACAGATTTTGTATCTTAAATTACTGCTGAGTCTTCTTTCTTTCTTTCTTTCTTTCTTTCTTTCTTTCTTTCTTTCTTTCTTTCTTTCTTTCTTTCTTGGCATTCAGCTGAAATATGTTTAATAAGTAGATGAGATTATGAAGCTAATGAGCAGACAAAGGCAAAGACAGCAAAGTTTAGTAGCACTTTATAACAAATTCTAGAAAATTTTGCTGAGGTTTTTAAATGAATTAAACTCTTGACAGAAGACAAGAGACAACTTATTGTTTTTTTATGGTGAAAATGTATTTAAAAAAAAAGAAAAAAGGATAATGATGGTCAGGGGACAAATGTTAAACATGTAGTTGACTGTGTCAGAAGTCCATACACCCACTCAGCGAGAAAATAGTGAAATTACGGTATAATATGAATTATGTTCCATATGAATCTAATTCTGATGCTGCTTTTTATTGGACTACACCAGTCCTTAAAAAAACCCATCTTTCTTGATCAGCTAATTTGCATTTTATTGCTCTGCATAAAGTTAACAGATGCATTTTTCTTTCTTTGAACTGAAATCTCTCTCTTCTGCCTTCAATACCTTTCTTTCTTCCACTCTTTACAGTGGATTTGCACCTTGACTAACATGTATTGCCCTGGTTGGTCAATTCTTTTTTTAACGCAGACACAGTCCTCTCTTTGATTGGATTCACTGATTGCTTTCAGATCTGACTTACTCTTATTTTCTTTTCTTTCTGTTCTTTGTTTGTGAGCTGTCTGGCTGCCTTCAGCTTCTCCCTGCAGATCTCTCCCACCCTTGTCTTGTCTGCAACCTGATTCATCTGATTTCTGACCCTTCAAGGTCACACCTCTCCTTTTGTCTTTGTTGTTTATTTGCATTTCCATTTGAACCTTTTATTTCTTTCACATGCTGTTAGAGCTGTGCTGGATAAACAAGCATCTGAATCTCTGCTACGGTTCTTGCTGTTTGTTTGTTGAGGTGCTGTGGTGCGACTCCCCTGACTCTACTTCAATTGTCTGATTATTTTCAGGAGCAATATTTTATAAAGCATGAGATTGGCTTATGCAGTCGCCTGAAATGACCTGTGAAATGGAAACCACTTGACAAAGGTGTTGTTTAAATGCTTAAGCTGCAGAATAAAATTGCCAGGTCATATGGACATCAGCTGACATACAGATATTGGCATCAGTTAAAAGCTGATATTTAGGGTCAAACTACTGCATAAGTAAAAACAATAAAATCTTTTCTTTTTATATAACCCTTTTTAATTAACTCTTATTTAGGGCGTTTTTATGTCCTGTCGGTGGTATGTATTTCTGGCTTATATTTGCCTTTTTTTCCGACACCGGTTTTATTTACATATCCATATAATTGGAAAGCAAAGATTTTTTTGTGATTCCCAGGATGTATGACAATCAAGGATACAATCATAACTGTAGACATAGTAAATACTTTGTCAAACCTCTCAGAAACGATATAATGTGCAACTCACTATTCAAAACTGCAAATCATTGACAGAACAGAGCCGTCTCAAACAAAGATTGTATTTTTGCCCACACGGGTCCAAGTAATGTACTCCAATAAAAAACTACACATGAAGTCTGACTTTTATAATCCAAAATAATCTGTCCTTGCGCGTATTAATGGAGACGTTTTCCTTTCAGACTTCTCAGTTGTCGGGGGCTGTCAAAGCAGTCTGGTGCTAGGACAACGGGGTTACATCACTTTTCTGATTGAAATTACTTTTCTTGTAAAGTTCCCAGAATGATATCGGTTGTGAATTAGTACCATATGAATAAACTGAAACGAATTGAATTGGTCAACAACAATTTATTGAGTTTTTTAATCCTTAAACTAAAACTCTTCACTTGAATAACTTCACACTCTTTCAATACTCAAAGGAGCTTTTCATGCACAATTATGATAAAAAGCTTCAGAATCATAAAGGAAAGGAAAGTGATGTGTTACTTTGTGCATACATACGATAAGACAAATATTTCTAAGCATGCAATAAGTAAAAATAAAATGTGACAAACAGGATAATATAAACATGAGAGCAGGTGATGATCAGTGCAAAAATAGACAAATGCAAAGAACACAACGCAGAGTCATGTGACTGAAACAGAGAAGGTGGAGGGAACAGTCTTAGAGTTATTGTTCATTAGTCCAACAGCAGAGGGGGAGAAAGTGTTCTTATGACTGTTCTTCGTGTCTGAGGGAGCAGGTGAAAAAGTCTTTGTCCGTGGTGTAGAGGTTAGAGCCAGAGCACCATGTTCCTGGTCCCTGGTTCAAGTCCGGTCTGAGGTGACCTTTGCTGCAGGTCTTCCCCACCTCTCTCCCCCTCAAAAATCTGTCAAATAAAGACCACTCAGACCCAAAAAACCTTTAAAATGTCTGTGAGAAGGGTCAGCTATGATTCAGCCTGCACACTCCAGTGACCTGGAGCTGTACAGGCCCTGTACAATGATAAAAACAATTTTAAGATTTACTTAAATTATTATAAGTATTTTTTTAAAGTAAATTGTAATGCTGTGATATTAAGAACAACTTACTTGCCATTGTCAAGTAAAATGCACTTAACTCTATATGTAAAATTTGTGCAGAAGTTAAGTACATATTACTTAATTATATTTAATTTAGCAGGTTGTATTTATTAAAAGTAATAAAGTACATTTAATTGCCCAAATCAGAATAACATGTGGCAGAAAATGTAACCAACAATTTCTGGCTCCAACAGACAATGGTCTACCACTCAGCTACAGTCACCCTAAGAAGCCAAAAAATATTTTGAATTACTACATCATGCCACCCAGACCAGGAATATTTTTTCCAAATACCCTCTTAGAATCTCATAATTCACTGAAACAATGCAACAGCAACATTCAAAATGACACTAAATTAAACATTGAAACATTTCAAAAGTTAAAAGTAGTCAAGAGTTCTAAATAGTTCTGCCTTTGGCCTTTTCCTCCGATAAACATTAGCCCAAAGAACTGGTGCTAATTCCTAAAACAGGAGTGTGAGCAAGACATCAGTAAAGTCAACTACTTTTCCTTTTTTTATCAGTTTAGTTATATTTGGTACATTTGTTGTGACTATTAAAGATTAAAAAGCACTTGTGAATATCTGAGAAAATGTACTCTTTCTTCTCAGTTTAGTTATTACATGAATAAATTGTGTAAATTTGTACTTATGGTATTGTAGTTCCAACTTAAACTTGATTTTACAATGTACAAATTACATTAAATCTCAATAGCAACATTCAAAATGACAATAAATTAAACATTGAAACATTTCAAAAGTTAAAAGTAGTCAAGAGTTCTAAATAGTTCTGCCTTTGGCCTTTTCCTCCGATAAACATTAGCCCAAAGAACTGGTGCTAATTCCTAAAACAGGAGTGTGAGCAAGACATCGGTAAAGTCAACTACTTTTCCTTTTTTATCCAGTGACTTGCATATTAATCTGGTCAAGAGTTTTGTTTATTATATTCACACTGACACAATTTTTATTCCACAGAGCTTTTTTCAATATCTTACACCAGCAAAATACATCCCGAATCACTGAACAAACTTGTAAAAAAACAAAAGCAAAAACACCAAACAAACTGCATTCAAATCGGTTTTGCTTTTCAGATTAAAATTTTATCTGGTATTAAATTTGACAGTATTAGTAGGTATATTTGGTACATTTGTTGTGACTAATAAACTTTAAAAAGCACTTGTAAATATCTGAGATAATGTACTCTTTCTTCTCAGTTTAGTTATTACATGAATAAATTGTGTAAATTTGTACTTATGGTATTGTAGTTCCAACTTAAACTTGATTTTACAATGTACAAATTACATTAATTAATGTAATATTTTTTATTTACCACAATGTCATTATTTATAGTGTAGAGATGGGAGCCTGCAGCCAATCACCTTCTCAGTAGAGTGCACAACACACTGCAGTCTCTGTTTGTCACTGATGGTGGCTCCAGCTTACCACACGGTGATGGAGGAGGTGAGGATGGACTTGATTTTTGCAGACCCAGCACCAGAGCAATTTAGCTGACCGGGCATTGGCTTATTTTGTGGGGGGCACAATTAAATTTAACCCCTTCATGTTTTTACCCCCGTCTGCAGTGTGTTATATATTTCCAGGTCAAAACTGCCTTTTTTGACACCCTTTCTATACATAAATTAAATGGTGAGTTTCTTTTAGACACGGACTGGACCATGTAGGTTAGGGAGTTTTCCCGAACAGTCAGTCTGTTCTGTATCTGTGATCAGAACGTTTATTTTCGTACTCCAAAATGAGCTGTGGTTGAGCCACTGTCGGCAGACGAAGCTTGGACCTTCACGGCACAAACTCGGCAAGCAGGTCACGTTCTCCAGGCGGCGAGGAGCCCGTGTTTATGAAAGGGTGCTCGCTGCTGTTTATGTATCCCTCCGCCGTAGCTAGATTGTATATGTAGCTCACTAAACCCCCAGTGCAGCGGTCCCAGCTCTACCGGAGGCAAGGCCGAACACGTAATCCACTCTGTCCTCCGTCAGATCGGAGACAGTAGTCCATAATCCACCAGCAGCTGCACTCTAGCCCCAACTCCGCTGAAGCCCGGGCAGAACACGCTGTCCTCCATCAGCTCGGTCCATAATCCACCAGCAGATGCACTCTGGCCCCAGCTCCGCTGAAGGCCAGTTTGCGCGTCAAAATGCCGTATTTGAAGCGTGTCCAGTTCGCTTTGTACGCGCTTCAAGGTGCGAATGTGCACGCGAACAGCTAGGCGTGTGTCGCGCTTTTTAGTCGCTCCTATCGCATTCGGTGTGGACACAGCGTAAGAAAATAGAAAATCATTTGGGGCATATTATTGAAAATGGCCTGATCAACTCGCTCAGCATGGCTGTGGTTGAGTGGGGCTGATAAGTCGTAAATGAGAGGAGAGAAGCAGACATCACCAAACAACTGGCTTTTTAGAAATAAGAGTCACTCGTGATGCAGTTCATAACAGCAAACAGAAACAAGCAACAAGTCCCATATCGTTAAATCCCCCTGAAGCTCCAATAGTGGAAACACGTCTACTGTAAGCATTACTGGTCCACCTGCAAGTGAAATGATTACTTCTTGCTGGCATGCTCAATTCTACTGTGAACTATTTTGATATTGTTTACTCGCTACTACCAGATGTCAGTTGCCGACTCCTCACAGGGCTTTGCCTCAGCTCTATAAGGTTTGTGATATTTAAGGAAAAAAATCCTAAACCCACCGGAGGTAAAGAAACTTCCAGGCTCCTGGGTTGAGATTCAACACCATCCTATCTCTACTCGTGATTAAAATCCTGTATGCCAGTCAATATTAATTATAGCTTTATACACAGTACAAGCTTTTGTCAAATCACTGAAAACGCATGCATGAAAAAACAAACAAACATACAACTTGCTGTTTGAAGAGGAATTTCAAAACCCAGAACAGCCATCTCAAACAAAAATGGTCTTCTTACATCCACAGTGGTCCAATTAATCTCATCCATTTAAATTGTTAGTTGACAACACGTCCTATGTCTGAAATTCAACATCGTCTGAGCTCAAAATCTTCATAATTCCCTTCCTTGTCTGTATCTCTCACTAACTTCTATTAGATCTACTAGCATGCAAGTTAGCTTAACAGCGTGCTTCTTCTTAATCTTTGTATTTATAAACGGCCTGCAAAAAACAAATTGGTGCACTGCCGCCACCAACTGGGACGGAGTGTATACCACCGTCAATACAGTACTCGGCAGCCCATGGCACTTGGCTTGGTTACATCTGCTTTTCAGGGAGGGCACAGTTGTCTCTGTGGGTGGGTACTTACCCCCAATGATGATGAGAGTGTAAAACTGCATCATCGTTCGTGCTGATAAGTTAAAATTGTCGGCTGCCTCAGGAAGTACATCCTCTACTAAGCTTTTTTCTGATGGAGGTAATGGTGGAGGCCCACTTGAGCTTCTCACTTCCTAAGGCAACGGATGCTGAACACATATGAATTGTCTTAACAAAGACGTTCTTGGATCTGCTTTATGTCAGCTGCTAGATATTTTCAGCACTCTTTTGTAAATGGTGGGGCTACTGATGAATTTAAAGGAAGTAGCATGCTGACCAATCACAGAATTGAACTCCCCGTAGCTATTGACAAACATTGACAAAATAGGATGTTTCTGTCAGCCTCTGTGGGCCTGCTGTGGAACAATTACACCAACAGATGATAGCACTGTGTGTTTCCGCACCCATGCTGACAGAGAAGTGTAAACTAGGCTTAAGAGAGAGCCCAGACACCTAAACTCCTTTCAATTGCTTATATCAGCAATCTCGTTCTTTCATGTGCACTACCCAGAGCTAGTAACTATAGTTAAGAGTATGAATAGGTCAATTTTTCTCCAATTCGTGAATAATACACCAAGTTATTTAAACCCCTCCACTTCGGGCTGGACCTCATCCAAAAAAGAAAATGATATCAACAATTAAAGGTGGTGGTGGTGTGATTGTCCTGTCTTTCTCTGCTTTTCAGGACAACTGGAGAATGTCCAACCATCATCTTATAATCGTAAGGTTTTGTATTAAGCAAGAGAATATTGATCTAAAGCACACAAGCAACCACTGAATGGCTGCTTCAAAAACAAAATGGCATTGAAGTGGCCTTTTCAAAGCCCAGATGTAAATGTGATTAGGATACTGTGGCGTGACCTTAAACAAGCCATACATATTCCAAAATCCTCCAATGTAGTTGTAAATGCCTGATATTTATTTGAATTGCAGAACTGTGCTCCCAATGAATACAGAAGAAAGTTAGAAGTTGTGAGAGTGATACAGAAAGAAAATACATGTAAATAAATATGCACTTGTAAACGTAGTTCATAAGTAATGGGATTTTCCACTGACCACTGTTCACTTGAACCCATCACAGGGGGATTATATGTAGACTGAGAGAAAGATGGAGTGAACACAGAGATAACTTATTTTGCATATGGTTCAAGAGGCGCACACAGTTAATGTTAGTTTTTTTTCCATTGCTTAACATGGCTTAATGTTGCAACTTGTATATACTTTCATTGTATTGTTGTGTATTAAAAATGATTGAGACTGTTGTGAGGATAACAGCTGAAATCTCCTAAAGAGATCTGTGATATGTAACAACTTAGCCAAATGTACTTTAATTTGTCGTTTTCACAGTGTTTACTGAGGAAGAGAGTACAGAGGAAGAATAAAAACCTCAAAAGACACCGTATGACGCATGGCCAATTCTTCGTGAGACCTGTGCAGTTACAGTGGCTGACATGGAACATATCTGCAAAGAACAGTGGGTGAAAATTCCTACACAGCTTTGTAAAGGACCCATTGACAGTTTTTGCCACTGCTTGATGGCAACTATTGCAAAGGTGGCAGAAGCTGACTTAACTAGATGACATCGGGCCAGGCTGGTTTGGTTGGGTCAGAAAGATTTTCTCTTTAATAAATTAAATCTTATTTGAGACCTGGATTTTGTCTTTACTTCGGCTATCTCAGTCTGGCATTAAAATATGTGTGGCAGAGAAGCCCAAACAGAGGAAATCTGTGTGTAATGGCTATATAAAAGGGGAGGTTTTAGGGTGTCAGCCTTTTAAACTGAAACTGACACCTGGTTTCATCATAAATGAGCCAGACAGCTGAAAGATCTGCTTCCCATTGTGCTCTAAGACATTCTAGAGAGCACAAATAAACCTGCAGCCTCAGAGAAAAGTTCTCGGTTGGGAAATAATAATGGATCTATCAAATCTTATTTACATGATCAACCTTGGTCATTTAAAACCTTAAATTTACCAGATTTCAAGGTGATTTAATCAAGGCAGATTACAATTTTATATATAATAGCTGTAATTTTTGATGTATGAATATAATGAACGTCAAATTAAAGCTAGAACAAGGGAAAGCAACACACACAGAGATAAAAATAAGCAAGGTATCCTTTTCCAGGTTTATTGCGAATAAATTTAAGAGAAATGAAAAAGTTCTATCTGAAGAAGTGAGTGTTGAGGGAGTTTTGGAAGACTGGAAAGGGATCTATGGTACAGATGGAAGGTGAAATGGGGTACCATATGGGTGAATGCTCTGAAGCCCATTATGGATCAGCTGGCAGATGGAAGGGAGTACAGATAAAAACAAGAAAGGTGGATGGTTAACTGAGGAGTGTAAGGTTGGAGTATTTCAAAGAGGTTTTGGAAAGGCAAGATTATTTATAAGTGAGTAAGGGGAACTTAAACTGTAATGGGATCCTGAGTTTGATGGGAGCAACGTGTTGTGGACAGGACAGGCAGCAGACATCTAGCTCATTTAATGTTTTTTGAAAGATTTCTGGGATAAATCTCCATTGATCGATAATTCTCATTAAACCTTATGTGCATAATTTAGGATCAGGTAGATGCTTTATAGAGATCTTTGAATCTGTTACTTGCCTGAAGAGAAACGGCAGATCCTGACTCTGCCATGCCAGCAGCTTTTCGTCCATAAATAAAGCAACTGGAAAAAGAACCACTATTGAGTGATAAGAAAATTTCTTCGACCTGAATAATCCCCAAATGGCCAAAGTCTGTTCACCAGGAAAAATAGTAATGAGTAAAAAGAGTGCCTTTTTTGTATCTGGTATTAAACATGCATCATGTCTGCTGACATGAGCCTTTTATGCTTAAAACAACCAGAAATAGACACACTTGTGCTTACCAATAGAAAAACATGATAGCCAGGCCACAACGAATGCATACTCACGACCCCCCCCCCCCCCCAATCGCCCAGCAAGAGAGGCAGTGAGAAGACAGGAGATATTATCTAATGTGATTGACAGCTGTGAGTATCTGCTCCACAGTCAGTGGGCCTCAAACTGAACACACTCTATTATTCAGACCTTCATACATCTTTAATTATCTCTAACATATTGCTTTTATTCATAATAAAAAATATGTAATTTAGCATTCTTATCTGGTCTCATAAGAAAAGAAAAAAATCGACTCCTGCAAACCACAATTTTTTTTATTTTTATTAGGGCCGTCAAAATCAACGCATTAACACGATTAACACGATTAATTAACACGATTAATTTCTTTCATGCAATTAACGCATGCACAGAATACCGCCCTGTTTACCCTAAAATTAAGCACATGTTGTGTTAAGTTCTCCTCACTAAACAGCTTGGCAGATTTAAATGAATGGTGATGATATGAGGACGCACACACAGGATGCTCCGTATCCTCCAGTTTACAGTTACCATAATGGCAGAGAGCAGTCATGGAGAAGTTGGAGCAAAGGCCTACATCAACATCAGATAAAAAAAACAAAAGAAGTCACAACTATAGACCTTAGAGCACTGGCTTTGCCTTGAAGTTGTACAGTCATAATGGTGGAACACCAGCTCTCAGGCTTCACTTGTTTTACTGAATGTTTCACTTATTAAGTATTGTCTTGAAATAAAATGAGACAACCCATTAAGGTTAAGCATATTACTAAGTAAAATAAAATAACAAGGATTACATCAGTAGTGGGGAGGGAGGATTGAGCGCTGTATCACCGTACGACTAGTAGGCATGTGGCGTACAGAAGACAAGACTTGCTCTGGGAAGTGACTACTCACTTTCAGTGTTAGCCTGATAATGGCGATCTCGCTCTCTCCTTCTCTCATATATATATATATATATATATATATATATATATATATATATATACACACACACAGTACAGACCAAAAGTTTGGACACACCTTCTCATTCAAGAGTTTCCTTTCTTTTCATGACTACATTGTAGATTCTCAATTAAGGGCTTTGCAAACACTATGTATGAAATTATTGTATGTACTTAAACAAAAAGGGTTAAATAACTGAATACATGTGTTATACTTTAGATTCCTCAAAGTAGCCGCCCTTGGCTAAGATTACTGCTTTGCATTCTCTTGAGCTTCAAGAGGTAGTCACCCGAAATGGTTTTCCAACAGTCTTGAAGGAGTTCCCAGAGATGCTTAGTACTTGTTGGCCCTTTTGCCTTCACTCTGCGGTTCAGCTCACTCCAAATAATGACGATTGGGTTCAGGTGCGGTTACTTTGGAGGCCAGGTTATTTCACAATTTTTGGAAATGTATTACATAATTTTATGTTTTAATTCATAGTTTTAATGCTTTCATTGAGAATCTACAATCCAAATAGTCATGAATATAAAGAAAACGCACTGAAGGAGAAGGTGTTACCAAACTTTCGGTCTGTACTGTATGCTTCCAATTGTTCAAGTCATTAAACAGCATGTCATAATCTACCAGTTATGCGGATGATACACAACTATATTTATCCATAAATCCAATGAGTTAAGTAGATTACAAGAATGTCTTAAAGACATAAAAACCTGGATGACTGAACTTCATACTTTTGAATTCAGAATAGACAGAATTTGTCATCTTTGGACCAAAAATTTTAAAAAAAGAATCATCCCATCTGGAAGGCATTAAATTGGCCTCCAGTAATAACAAAGAACCTCTGTGTTATTTTTGACCAACAAATTACATTCAAATCTCATTTTAAACTGGTTACGAGAATTGTCTTTTCCTCCTGATGATTTTTTTATTTTGGGTTTGGGAAGGGTAGTTTTTGGTGGGGTCATTTTAATCTGTAAAGAACTTTGAAAAGCTATTTAGTTGGAAAAGTGCCTTATAAAGTTTGATTGATCACTGTTAAATCCAACATAAAAAAAGACTGTATACTGATAAACTGGATAGAAAAAGCAAAAATCAGGGGAAAAACAATATCCTAGAAGACGATAACTCTGAAAAAGCAGCAGGGATCCACAGCTCAGGTGGAGAAAAACATATTTTGACAGGTAACTTAGTCTTCATACACTTCATAAAGAAATCTCATTACTACTAAATCTTATTTGCAGTTAGACACATGCCATGTTAAATGAAACAACGAACATGTGCAATAAGGTGCTCTGGTCAGATTAGACCAAAACTGAACTTTCTGGGCTACATGCACAACTGACTGAACGAAAAGTGAATGAAAATACCCTGAAAACACCATCCTCAAGGTGAGTCATACATTACTGTTTTTCCACTAAGCATCATGAAGCAGGGAGGCTTTTTGCTGGAGGTTCAGCGAAGATGGTTTGAGATGATGGGAAAAAAGAAGGAGCTAAATACATAACATTTCTGAGAAGAAAAACTACATTAACTACATTTTCAAGTTGAAGTTCTCGCAGGCTACAAAACCTTTCTTTGATTTTTTAAACTAGAAATAAAACAACACATTTATTATGATTCTTTTTCAAATGCTCAACAAACGTATCATTTGAATCTAACAAGTAGTTAAGCTACTGTCTGTGAGTCTAAAACATAAAAAGGCTCTATTATTTTTTCATTGTTAAAAAAGGGTCAAACAATTTCTATTTAAATTAATTTTTTTGTCTCTGTTCTTTTAAAATGCTACTATATTCCACAAAGTTCCAATGGTTGTGTATGTACAGCTTGTTTGATCTTTAAAGACTCGCTTGATGTTTGTGGTGACATCTTTTATGAAATTTTGAGATACATTTGCGCCATTCTTGAGTTGTCGTTGGGGGACACAAAATTATTCCAGCGGCCACAAATGTTAGTCAGGCTGCACTCTGTTGAAAGGTGATAATGGAGATTTTTTTTTTTTTTAGCGGGACAATGGACCTAAACATAAAAACAGAGCTAGAACAGAATAGTTTAGATTAATCATGTGTTGTATTTTCCCATCAAAGTCCAGATCTTAACTCAGTTGGGAACCTTTGAGATAAACATTGATATTCAGAGGCACTCTGACTGAGATTGAAGTGTTTTGTAAATAATATGAAAAAAGTTTGAGATTCTGCATGCCAAGCTGCGAGGGACATACCAGGAAAGACTTGTAGCTATGTTTGAAAAAGGAGTTGATTCTAACAAGCATTGGTTTGACGGGCTGAAGGTACATGCTATACTTTTCATTTTTATTTGTAAAAAGTATGACAATTATATATAATCTACCATCTATTTCTCAGTGATCCACTACTTTATGCTTATCACATAAAATCCCAATAAATGTGGCTATAACATCATGGAAATGTAAAAAAGTTCAAGGATATTTATAGTTTAGCACTGTTTTCTTTTTGTGTGACAAGATCAGTATTGTTTATTACGATAGACAAAAGTCTAAAGAACAGCAGACATTGAAATCTTTCATGGAAAAAGGACAAGCCTCCCTGCTCTGAACAAAGGTTTATGTCACACCCATAACACACCAATGTAACTGTAGATGTTTTAAAACAGCAAAAGAGACAGAAAGTGTTAGAAATACTGTTCAGGGAGCCTGGGTGTATTTGTATGGTATATGCACCACTACCCCACTTAATGTCAAAACACTAGTTAGTAAATTACATCTCCAGATGGTTCATATCATGGTCTTCTCTCAGCTGGAATAAGATGCTCATGATAAATGATTCATATTACAGAAGTCCTGCATCAGAAAGCTCTTTTTACATTTGACAGTTTCAATATTACATTTATTTAAAACTTATCAAAAACATGAGCGTCTTTAGTCTAGTCTACATTACATACCTTGGGATGGCTTCTGTCTGGCGAAATAAGGATACATCTGTTGGTAGAGGCTCATTAGATCTGAGGCAGCGGTAGAAGCCTTGTAGATTAAATTATGACGTTGGTTGTTTCTGCAAGAAAACAGCTTTCAAAGTTTAGGCCTAGTCTCAAAAATAGGGAGCACAGAAAAAGTTGCTTCATGCTATTCTTTTCTTCTTCTGTGGTGTTGTCAAAACGATAGCTGAAGTAAAGCTTTTAAAGCTTGTTGAAGATGTTTGAGTATGAGATCAACAGCTTTACACATTTTTCCACCTGAAATGACGTAAAAATGTCAAGACACAACATGGTTGCAGGAACCTTATAAGTCAGTTTAAAATGTTAACCAATTAGTTCGCGTTAGCAAACTGAAAGATCGTTTAAAATGACAACATGTAAAGGTGATAGTGGAGTTCAAAACAAAAGTTCCTTGCCTTTCCTGTATTTCACTGGTATCTGCTTTTGTCATTATTTACACTGAAATAGCTTTTTTTCAGTCATATTAAGGAAAGTTGAATAATCATAATTAATTAAAAACTACCCTGGGATTGATTAGATAAAAATCCTTAATTATTTGGTAGCCTTGATATATGAATACAATTAGGGTTGTATTGCTACATGTATTCTATTTATTTTTTAATTTTTCTTTATCTACCTAAACCAAGGTAGAATCAGCGAAAGGAATTTTTTCCAACAGCCACCCATTCTGCATTACAGTACAACTGGGAGTCTAGACTGTATAAAGATGCTATAAGGACAGCATGGAAAAATGCTTATTTTCAGTGAAGTATAGTTCTCCCATTAACATTTTGTGTACATTCCCAACCGAAGCTGTTAATCCTAAAAATACAAGTACGTAACTAAGTGAAAATCTAAGTAACAGCTAATTAGGGGGAAAATAAAATGAAAAAGTAAAATATGAGAAAAGTTTCATGTAATCAAATTAAAAAGGAGCAAAAGAGAGTAAGGAAGTTAAATACGTGCATTTAGAAATATGTAGCTAAATTGCTTGATAAGCATTAAATGTTGGATTTTATCAATATTTTATTATTTTATCTGCTAATTAAAATTATTTAATGGAGAATTGTTAGAGGTTATAGATTAAATGCCAAAACACTGAAAATGAAGCTGCAAAAAGTAATAGGGAAACAGCTATGCATGAAAAGTTATACTTAAATGACTGTAATTCATTTTGGATTCAGGGGATTCCAGTTTGACCTCATTATTCTGTAATGTTTTAGAACCAATTGTTTTTTAAATATTTGAAACAGAAGCAGAAATATTTCTGACTGTTTTTGTTCAACTGATGCTAAATATCCTGGAAAGCACTGGGTTGAGGTACAATCCATGCAAAGATGCCATAGTAAGGCCATCCTCAGTAACAGCTTTGTATTAATGCAACAGTTAACATAAGTTTCATTAAATCTACCTGCATTCATTTCACACCATGTTCACTGAGATATCCTAAATACTCATTAAATGCAGCCATCTGTATCCACGGTCTACTTGCTTTTTAAAAATATTAATTCTTTTTTCTCTACAGCACATGTTTGCCCTTGACTAGGACAGTTTTTACAGGCAGTGAATAAAAGATGGACATCCAGCTTGGATACTGAGGCAAAACACACAGAATCAGAGGCAATCAATTTAACATAATTTAATAGCCAATGGTTAGCTTAAAGAGAATGTTCAACCTGGACCTTGTCTTAGCAAATATTATGTTTATTTACTCACCAAGAGAAGTTTGGAGCCACTTAGAGCTTTTTGGGATTCACGATCAGGGTATATCCATATAACGGGAGTCAAACAGGGCAGAATATTTGCCACCTGTAATAAGGTATTATCTGCCCCACAACTCATTCATTTAACCATGTTTTGTTATTAGATGTTAGCAGGACTCCCATTGGAGTTAAGAATGTCTCAGAGGTGTTAATGTTTTCTGTTCCGGGGTTTTTTAGAGGCAAAAAAACAACTACACTATCACGTGATGAGGCGGGGGTGGGGGGTGGGGGGGTGGGGGGGGGGTGTTGGTGCCTGTCTGATGACATGCACTGGCAGGGACTGTGTTTTGCGTCATGCAGCTAGTCAATATGTAGGATAGATCGGTGGCTGGCAGTCAAGTATTGGGGCTCGCTGGAGTTGTTCTTGCATGTGTGGCAATGATGGGTTGATTTACTTTTGTTCTGTGGTCTAAACTTGGTAGTTTGGTTAGTGATTTGTGGGAGGATTGTTAAGAGGGGAGTCCCCGAAGACAATGCACTGGCGGGTGTTTTTTTGTGCCACTCTGGGCTATGTATGTGACGTAATGCTTTGTATGTGTCTAGGGTGTTACAGTAATTGTGCTTATCTTGGGCTGAGGTGGGGATTAGTACACTGCAGAGATACTGGGAGTTTATCGTTTGGTGGTAGCTGCTGGGTGGCTCAGCGGCGGTTGGGTCTAGCATTTGAATTTCCACTTATACTGTATGTTTCATGCTTGGTCAGTTATTTGTGGGTTTGATTAGCTCTGGTTGGATGCTTGATCTTGGTGCTCCGCTGTGTGGGACTGAGATTCAGGAGCTGATTGAGTTTGAGGCTCAGGTGCTGGTTGGGCTTGGCCTGGGGTTGTGTCTGTCCACTGTGGCAATCGATGTGTTGCTTTGACATGGGGCGGAGGGGAAATGGAAGTCATCTATGGGGATTAGCCAGGGAAGGCTGTGGCATATGTTGGCAATCAGCTGACCATAGCCTCTGTAGCTTGGCGGGAGGCCCTTATCAGTCTATCGCTGGTCTGCTTAATTGACACTGGTGCAGTTCTCTGAAATAAACTGAAAAGTAAAAAAGAATGGAAGGAGAAACAGATGAATGACCGCACAAAATTAAGATGCAACTGTTTGCCAAAAAACACCTAAAGGACTCCCAGACTATAAAAAATACTATGAGAAAACCAGGCACTGCTCATCACCTGACCAATAAAGCTACAGTGAAACATGGTGGTGGGAGCATCATGCTGTGTTTTTTTTTTCAGTTGCAGGGACAGGACAACTGGTTGCAATTGAAGAAAAGATGAATGCAGCCAAGTACAGAGATATAGTAGGGGGAAAACCTCTTCTCGAGTGCTAAGAACCTCAGAATGGGCAGAAGGTCAGGACAATGACCCTAAGCACACAGCAAAAACAACAAAGGGGTGGCTTTAGAACTCTACAACGTTTATTATCTGGCCAAGCAAGAACCCTAAACTAACCCCAATTAAGCATCTCTGAAAAGTTTCAAATTTTTCAAATAACATAATTTTCAAAATGTTGATGTCACTGAAACTTGCAATCCACAATAATAAGGTATTGGAAGTCTGTTTTCGCCCAAGAATCCCACATTTATTAAACTAAAGTCAATATTCCTCATGGCACAATACACAAGAGAGTCTCACACAGGTATAATTTATTTACAGACATTTGTAATACTTGTGTTTTTCCTCTCTAAAAAGAGGTCCAGCTTCCTCTCTGCATCTTTGCCTCTCTGCTTTAAACACATTACTGTATTTTTCCCCCCACTGTGCATTCAAATGTAATTCACTTTAAGACCGTACTAAATATACTTCATAGATAAGTGTAGAAAGGAAGCTCCATATCTCTTCTATCGAGGTTGGAACAGAGGCAGACTGTTAACAAAACAAAGCAATTTCCTGGCACAAAGGCAGAGAGAGAGCGATCTATCATCAGCCCATGAGAGTTGGGCAGAAAGGAAGGCAGTGTCTGGGCCTGAAATGGGCAGAAAGCTTCTTTCTGTTGCTGAGACTC
This sequence comes from Apricaphanius iberus, assembly GCA_028564705.1. Lineage (NCBI taxonomy): Eukaryota > Metazoa > Chordata > Actinopteri > Cyprinodontiformes > Aphaniidae > Apricaphanius > Apricaphanius iberus. The sequence continues at coordinate 142,205 of JAPXFQ010001999.1, forward strand.
TGGATTCAGTCTGCTGCTGCAGGGAAGTGTTGCGAATGCGAGAGCAAATTTAAAACTTTCTGCTTTCTATGAAGACCTCTAGGCTGGCAGCAGCTTTCTGCATGTCATGGATGAACTTACAGACAGATTTTAGAGGATAAATTAAAATTAGAAGATAGATTTTGCTTAAAAAGGCTGACAGTAGTCATTTAAAGAAGCACAGATCCAACCCAAATTGATTCTCAAACACCCCAGAAAATATTTAAAAAGACATTAGGTCTTATTACTCCCCTCAGTCTTGTCTACAATATATCACAAATGTGGAGGAGGGCTCAGCCAGGTTGATCAACACCAATGACACAGCAGTTATTTTGCCAGGTATTGATGCGACTTGAATTTATGCCTAATCGTAATGGCTCAACAATGTTAGTAAATGGTATCGTTAACTGTTGCATATCTTCTGTGGCTGTACAAAATCCTTGTTTCAGTACTAATGTCAACAGTCTATAAAGGGCAGAATCAATGTATAAGTGTATGCCTGTCATGAGTAGACAAAATCGTTGAATTAAAAAAGTTAAAACTCAAAATGCGTATTTAAATTAAAGTTTTTGCTGTATTAGTGAGGAAGAAAAGAAAGATGCTTTATTTTAGCTAACTTGAATTTGAATTTATTTATTTAAAAGGGACAATGTGAATTAACGTCCATATGTATATATATACATATATAAACACACAAGATTATAGCCAGAGCTAATTTCCGTCTTCAGTCCATGTCTCTGTTATGACATAGCACCATAATAATTTAACCAGTACCATACTTCAGTGTTATTTTATCTTAAGAGGGATTATAAAGAGTTAATAAGACCTAAATTATTTCACTTTCTGAGGACATGTACAGTTTAAGTATTTGGTTAATCTGGACTACTACTTTTAAAATTTTTGCCTTATGATATAGGATAAAAATAAAAAATAGCAATTTTTTTAAATAAATTTTTACAAAAACCTTGAAATTATAAATGATTGATGTGCTAAAAATGATTTCTGAAGGTAACGTGATTTTTTTTATTTAGAGAATTCAAAAACCATTTTAGACAATACATCTGTTGTGTGTACAATGTTTCGTTGTACAATCAGACCTTCTATCGTATGGTCAATTCCAAGTTTAAAAATCTGACCTGACTCATGTTGAGATATCCAAGCCCTGATACAAACATGACCCAAAAAAATTAAACCACCCCTAGAGGGCCCGATGCTGCTGGACATTGGTTTTGAACAGTAACCTGCAACCCTGGTCCTTGAGATGTACTATCCCTGCTCAGACACAGCTAAATCAAATGATAGAATTACCTGATCAGCATGCCCTCAAGTTTGGCAAAGACCTGGCAACGAGATTTTCATTTGATTTAACTTTTTTGGAGCAGGGATATATCTAAAAGCTGGCGGGGAAGTAGGTATCAAGGTTGGAGACCACTGGTCTAGACACAAGGTTGACAACTTTAATCAATTCAGTCCTATAGTTTAAGTCTGTCAAATCAGTAAAAAATCTGGTTGGATATGGACTACAGGACACAAGGATTTATTTTTTTCATGCAAAAATAGGGTTTTTGTCCCTGAGTACATTAGCAAAGAGTAATCAGGTTTTTAATCCTGCTTTTGGAATAATTGCTTTTCATTGTGATACAGGACTCATTCCTCTGTGAATAGTAATACACTCTTAAAAATTTCAGCCGGCATCTCGACAAAATAATTTTTGCTTCTGTTAAAGGTTTAATTAGCACATTTACTACCAAAACACATTCTGCTCTTACACACTTTCCTGCATACCTTAGCATTTTATTCTTGTTTTTAATTGTTAAAAAAATAAATATAACACCTGTGATGGACTGGCGACCTGTCCAGGGTGTACCCCGCCTCTCGCCCGTTGACAGCTGGAGATAGGCATATACTTCTCTCACTATACTTGTATTTAGCAAATATAAATTGTTTTTTATTTCTAAACCAGGAAAGATTTAGTTTAAAGTTTTTAAAAAAAGCGAAAGTGAACATTTAGTTTCAGCTGTACATCAGGTTGCATTTTTGTTTGTGCTTTTAATAATGCATGATTAGCAGACACTCTCAAACCGACTTACTTTTGACTGTTTTTGTGGAATACTCTATCTATCTATACCTTTATTATCAAAACTTTATCAAATCATTATTAAATATACAGAATTAATGTTGAATGGCATCCAAATAAGGTCCACAGGTAACCTCAATGCTAAAGTCATATTTTTTGCTTAGTTGAATGCATTTTTTATACCTCAATGATTTTACAAAATTCCATCGTCTATGACATTATTCTATTTACTAAAAAAACTACACGGAAGAATGAAATTGTTATGAACTGATTGAACATCTTACTTTGGTTTCAATAGAACATGTGGGATATGCATGAAACTAAAATCAATATTTATCTTGTGCTACCAGTTTGACAAACTGCTGTATGATTTTGGTGGATTGATCACGTTGCATCTTTGTGCAGGCTACATTACAAGACTGCATCCATGCACGAGGAAGCACAAACTTGCTATGAGGTATACATGGAGTACATAACTGAAAGCAATGCTACATACTGTGGTCACTGAGACACAATGTCCTGCAAAATATAGATGAATCCCAACTTGAACACACCTGATTTAGGTTGATGGTGAAGTCTAATCCTTTTTACAAAACTTGATGCTAAGCTGCTCTACACTGATAAACACAGAGAAAATCAATGCTACTTTATGCTACTGTGAAGCTGAACCTGCATTGCTGACTTTACAGGTTTTGAAAGCCTGCAGTCATAGGGGAAACCAATTTTAAAATGTCACAGGTGATTCACTAACATATAGGTGCAGAGCCACAGTGTATGAGGGCTTTATTTCCTGCTTTACCTTCACAGGAACACACAATCTATGTTGGTTGTTGAGGCAGTGCTGAAGGAAACAATAGCTCATAAGAAAACAGGTTCAACTCTGAAGTGAGGGAGGACTTAATTTCTTCCCATCTGTCACTTTTTTCTTACGCTCTTCTTTACTATCATTTCATCTTTGTTTTCTCTGTACCTTGCGTCATTTTCGTCTCTTTTTCCCTCATCCTCTTGCTGCACACGCACAATAATCGCCTCCTTGTCTGAAAATCACACTGAAAGAAGCACTCCCCACAGACCCATTCGTAAAAGACATGAGTTACTGTAGATGCTGAACCAGAGACGGGAGAGGGAGTATGGAGGGAGGGGAAGAAATGAGGGACAGAGTAGAGAAGCTCAGGGACATCAGCCAAGTGTGACAGTATAGTCGTATTTCTTTCTCCAGCCGTCCGCTTTAGACTCTGAGCTGAATACTGAACGCGCTCACTGCAGAGCCTGAGGACAAACCAAGTCTTTGGGCCGAGAGGAGCTGCACAAGAGGCCTGAGGAGCTGCTTTGCCGCAAAGGCAGCATGTACAGCTTAGTCGTATCAGAATTGGTACATCATGCCAAAACTGCCAAATATTAACGGCTTTTAACTTTGTGTTACAAGGCTATAATAGAGGGAATATAGGTCTACATCACTCACTGCTCTACTGGTCATGTCTGCAGAAAAAGGCAAGACCATGCCTTGTGTTTTTGGTCTATAAAAACAACAAAATCTGCAAGTGCAATAGAATTCCATCACTGGCACCCCTTTCAAGGCAAACAAAATATGTATTTGGTTGCTAGCTATCAAAGAAAGCAATTAGAACAAGCAGATGATTAAAATTGCAATATTTAGCAGCGATCACTTCATATCAGGTAAACCTTGGCCAGCTAGTCATGCTACAACTTTTGTTATCTGTCATTTTTACTGACTTGGTAAAAAAAAAACATCCGTTCATAATCTATTCTACCCATCAATCATTAATATGATACAGCTCAGGCAAGCTAAACGGAGAATCCACATATGGCCTTCACACATCGAGCAGAATAATCAGCTACATAATATATTGTTTCCCCTGCTTTGACCTGAATACACAGCATGAACCTAGTGGAGGTCCACTTATGTCTGATTGACAACATGGTATATGTTAAACTACACGTAGCAAAAAGCCAAAATAATAATAATTATTCATCTAACCCCAGATAACTTTAGACATGTACAAATGAATCTGAATGTATTTTAGGAAAGTGTTTTATTACATATTTTTACAGATTTAAGTTGTCCTACCGCAACCATTTTTGGCAAGAGACACGACGTTGCCGTTAGCCCAATGTTTGCTGGGTTAGGTTGCCTAGTGTATCTCTAATTTTTGAATATAAGATTTTAATATAACTTTAGTGTCATTATGGACTTCAGTAAAAGTGCCATTAAAGCTTTAGTCTTTAACGGCATTTTTTAAAACTGACATTATTTTTCCTTTTACACTTTAAGTAGTTTAGGATCCAATACTTTTTTACTTTTACATGAGTCAAAAACTTGACTTGATACTTCAACTTCTGCAGAAGTCTTTTTAAACCAGAGTATCTACAGTAGTAGCAGTTTAAAAGTTCTCATGTTTCCATGATTGGTCCTTGACTGGTACGTGCCTGATCCGTCAAAGGTCTCTGACAGGTCCGTGGTGGTAATGTAATCCCCCGCTATGACGTCTTCAGTGAGGCCTCGCCCCCAAGGAGCCTGAGTGAAAACCAGCTGCAATGCCTCTTTTGTCCACGGGGAGGAGCAGTGATTTTAATGTTAATGATTTATTGACGTATCAGACTCAGGGTAGCCTATATAAATGTCATTAAAAAATGTTCCCCTATCTGTTCCTCTATGGTTTGCTGGTTTGTATGTAGCCTAAGTTTGAATGTAACTCAGAAACTCAGGGTTCAAATAGCCTACCACTGTAGTCTTATACCCAGATACAGTAGTTTTATAGCATAAGATTGCTCTGTAATGTGAAACGTATGACAGTACTGTAGGCAATTAGCCTACTTTTTGGGTTTCATAGGGTTAGGAAACCTGGCCAGGTTCGGGCTTAATTTCTATCATTGTCCACGGTCTCAGGACGGGCTTTAGTGGTCAGCTGATCATCTCAGCGCGATCATTTATACTGTAATAAAGTGCTGCAGTGGGCCACTAACATTATTCCAACAATACCTGTTAAGATGTTGCAGGCACACTGCATGTGTCATGATGTGGAAGACCCACTCCTCTCAGATCAAAACAGAAAACATGCTTCGACTGCTGCGTTGCGCTCTCACAGAAAATACTGAAGTGTAAATGCACTATTATCCCAAGTTTCAAGTTGTAGAAGTCTCCTGCATTTATATAGCAGCTCCCTGATGGCCACAAGTCAGACAAAATCTCCTGAAATCTAGAGCAAGCGGTGAGAGCGCACACAGAGACTCACACAGGCGAGACAGACTTTTACGCAACAGAATCAAGTGGTTAAAGCTTCATATAGCTGCAGACAATTTTTCAATTCAGTTTATTTATATAGCGCCATTTCACAACAGATGTCATCTCAAGACACTTTACAAAAAGAGTTATTACAATACAATGTTTAGTGTAGAAATTACAGAACCACAGAAGATTGCGTCGTGGAATTCTCAGCAATCCCTCATACTGAGCAAGCATGCAGCGACAGTGGGAAGGAAAAACTCCCTTTTAACAGGAAGAAACCTCCGGCAGAACCAGGCTCAGCACAAGCGGTTATCTGCCGCGACCGTCTGTGGCTTGGAGAACACATAACAGAGACACAGAAAGAGCAATAGAACTGATGCAGAAGTTTGTTGCAGGACGTGGAGAATTTTCCGTCACTGCAATGCCATCTTAGTCAGGGTCGTCAAGCAGGGCTAATCCGGAGCACCTACTATAATAGAAAACAGGTTAGTGCTTGAATTGACAGCACATCATGCAGTTGGGGAGAAGTAGGAGAGAAAGTAGGAACAGACCCTAATAATGTCCTCCAACAGCCTAGCCTAAAGCAGCATAGCTACTAACATTAACCTGTCTCCTAGCTACTAGGAGACCTGGCTACCAACACTCTGTCTGAGTCCTCCTGACTCAGACAAAAAAAAAAGGTTATAAATCAACATGCCTTGAAATTATTCTTATTCATTTATAATTTTAAGTTTCAGGTAACAGGTCCTTTTGACCGGAGTTTCAAACATTTGTCCAGTAAATTGAAAACAGGTGCCAGTTTTTCTAACGCATGGATTCGTAGTCCTGCAGGAAAGTACTATATAGACATATGAGTCTTTGTAGCTGGGGTAATATTTATAAATTACAGTTTTTTCCCAACCACTTAAAAACCTGATAGTTTTTTGTTTGTTTTTTAAACAGTTTGTCCACTAGCGCAATTTTCATCCAGTCAGTCTCCAACTTTTAAGGCCAGAATACAGCTCTACTCTGAATCAACGTGTGATTCACAGATGTGATTTACCTGTGACTAATAATGGTCATCTACCATTAATAATAAATGAAACTGTGAAGCTATAACTTTTTTTTCTTCCATTTTTATTTAAACTAGCAAATTTCACACAACACAGCAAACCAAAAAAAAAAAAATCACATTTTTAACGTTTTTGTTAACGGCAATAGCCAAGGCGCTGTGCCTCAGGGTCAGTCTTGCGGGGACTTCTCAGTCTCTCATTTATTTTGTTTCTGACTCTTTGCCAATGGTCCCCAGACAGGTTAGGGAAGCGCTTTGAAACCTGTTGGTGGACCCGCTCCTTTATAATTTGAGGCAGTGGACTTTTTCCGTTTGAGCCGCTCCAGTTTGTCATCTTTCCCCAGCTCTTGTACATATTAAATGGAGTAAACTATAAGTTAATACAAGTCAAATGTTTCTATAGAGTAAAGCAATAATTTTGTGGACGGACTGAACATAAACAAACACTAGTTGAGAGCGGAGCGCCGCCATGTTGGATCTCATAGAGCATTCTCTGCTTTCTTACTGGATGAAACGTTGACTGTTCATAGGATTGAAAGGATATATCAAAGTCTAAAAATAATTTTGCCGCTATATATGTATATATATATATAGATATATATATATATACTTTTGTAAGATTTTAGGAACTTGTAATGTAACGTTGGGCCTAAAAGGCAGACATTTTCTGAACAGGGCTTACACATTGACACATTTAATAGTCACACAACACTGTCTGGCTAACCTATTGTACTCGCTGATGATCATCCTGAATGCAACCCCCAACTTAACAACACACCATAGACTCCAGATCATTCACACCTCCTAAAGAACATTACCATCTCCAAGCATCCCCCCACCAAGCTTTCGTGACCATCCCTACAGCATGTAACCATGTCTATTCTGTTGCTATTGTGAGTTGTTATATGAGACGAGTGGACAGGTTAGTTGTTGTTGCTTTGGTGTTGCCTAGTTACGGCAGACAGTAACTGGCTTTGAGTACTAAAATGCCTGTTTGAGACCAACCACTTGTCGTCCTTCTAAAGTTCAGTCGGAGCTACATTCATTTATATTTTTCCAAAATGATTTGGCGACCCGAGGAATTATCTCGCGACCCCAAGGTTGAGAATGGCTGCATTAGTATATGCTCGAAATGAATAGGCTACCAATGTTATTTTTAATCCTTTACAGATTCCCAAAACAGCACAATTTTCACTATGAATCTGAAAAAACAAACAAACAAAAATCCATTTAATTTTTCTCAATAATTTTTCAGAATAATACAAACTTATACATTTAAACAGATTGCTTGAGTAATGTACAATTAATATATAATATACACAACAACGTAATTAAGAATGTATTATAAAATATATAAATTGATAAATATGATAAATACGCTATTACGTTGTTTTTGCGTTGTGTAACTCATTACCATCTTCAAGCATCCCCCCACCAAGCTTTGCTCCCCATCGCTACAGTATGTAACCAGGTCTATTCTGGTGTTGCAAACATTCCGTGGTGAGCCGAATAGTCATGTGATTGCATAAATATTATAAATAGGCTATTACGTTGTTTTGCGTTGTGGAACTCTGTCATTTTCATCCAACAACAATAACATAAAAAAACCACGAGTTTATCACAAAATTAAAGGAAAGTACATTAGGTTTAAAAAAATATATACTTTAGGTTCATAGAAATAAATCAAATTGTTTACAGATATAACGTTTAAGGCTACTTGTTATAATATTTTACAGAACTCATTTGGTGAAGTTTGGCCTATGTTAGGAGAACTTAAGTTTATGGAGCCTATGATAAACTTTTACAATAGAAGAAGCAGGTTAATTACAAAAAAGTGAGCAGTTTGTGTTGTTACATCCAAAATGGTTTGCGCAACCAGCTCGGCTTTTTCTTCAGTGAACGTGCATACTGATAATAACATCATGTCGATGAGAATTCTGTGAGAGAAGCGCCATCTCCTGGTCATACTCTGTATTTCAATTAATGGGTGGAGTTGCAGTAAAACTTTGACACTCCCACGAGAAAGAGGGAGGCCACTCCGGCCACTGGGATTTGGAGGGAACTCTGCTGTTAATGGGCTGGAAAAGGCACGCTATTCGTCCGGCGTTTACTCTGAATGAGAACTTTTAAACTGCTACTACTGTATACTTCTGCTTGAGTATTGAATGTGAATACTTTTGACACCTCTGCTGAATGGCAGCTTTTCTGTTTGCTTCAGTGGGAGGAAAATGTCTGTGCATCTGCATGAAATTGTCGGGGGTGGGAATTCCAATCTTTCAAGATCTTTCATATTACCTTCACATTTTCCATCTCCATTTAAAAAAAATAGCAAACAAAAAATGTTCGGTTAAAGTGAACATTGGCCATGGCTTACAAACAAGCTAACATAGCTAACCAAAACTACAACTGCATGATGACCACAAATAATTGCAATTTACTGTAAAGCAGTATAAATGGCTGGTGTCTCTTTCTGTACCCAGGTAGCATGGATATATTCAATTCAATTCAGTTTTATTTATATAGTGCCAATTCACAACAAAACAAAGGCACTTTACAACAAAAGTTATTTCAATACAATTATACAAACAATCAGTTAAAAGTTTTTTATGTAAGGAATCCCAGCAGATTGCGATGAGTCATCGACATGAGCTTGTGCCCGGATCACGCAGACTCCAACCACAGCTATTCATCAGCAATCCTTCATGCTGACCAAGCATGTAGTGACAGAGAGGAAAAACTCCCCTTTAACAGGAAGAAACCTCCGGCAGAACCTGGCTCAGTAGAAGCGGTCATCTGCCAAAACCATCTAGGGGTCTGAGAAGACAGAGAAGAGACAGCATGGAGGATGGCTCGGTCACTATGAGCATCATCTGGACCGATGTTCCACATCCAGCAGGGGACTTTATAGTTGAGCAGGATACCAGACCATGTGGAGCTTCTATGGGGAGAAAAATACTGTGAGAAAACTGGGTTAACAATCACAATAACAGCAGAAAAAATATATCTGGAGAGTAGTAGAAGAGAGGAGTAGAAGAGAGAGGAAAATTGGTAAGTCTGTCCTCCAACATTCTAAACCTATAGCAGCATAAGTACAAAAATAGCTCAGGATAACCTAAGCCACTCTAACTATAAGCTTTATCAAAAAGGAAGGTTTTAAGCCTAGTCTTAAAAACAGAGTATTTGCCTCATGGACTAAAACTGGGAGCTGGTTCCACAGCAGGGGAGCCTGATAACTAAAAGATCTGCCTCCCATTCTACTTTTAGAAATCCTAGGAACTACCAGTAAACCTGCATTCTGAGAACAAAGTGCTCTCTTAGGAACATATGGAACATTCAGATCTCTGATGTATGATGGAGCTTGATTGTTAAGGGCTTTATAAGTAAGGAGGAGGACCTTAAACTCTAATCTGGAATTTAACAGGGATCCAATGGAGAGAAGGTTAAACAGCAAATGTGATCTCTGTTTTTACTATTCATCAAAACTCTTGCTGCAGCATTTTGGATCAACTGAAGTCTTTTAATTGCATTTTGTGGACTTACTGATAATAAGGAATTATAGTAGTCCAGGCTTGAAGGAACAAATGCATGGACTAGTTTCTCTGCATCACTCCTAGACAGGATGCTTCTAATTTTAGCAATATTCCGGAGGTGAAAGAAATAAATCTTAGAAACCTGTTTAATACGGGATTTAAATCATCATCATCATCATCATCATCATCATCATCATCATCAAACTTTGTTTCTTTGTTTCATACCTAATGAGGTCCATAGTAAAAAAAAACAAACAGGAAAAAGGATAACCAGCACAGTAAAACATCCAAATCTGTTATGCAAATAAGCAGCCCCCCCTGTGTCTCCACAGATTAGATGAGAGGCAATTTGAACTTTGTTTCAGATTTTCACACTTATTGCAGTGTCATGTCTTGGTCAAAATTACACCGAGGTTCTTTACATTGTTGCCAGAGGCAAAATTAATGCCATCCAGATGAATTGATTTATTTAGCAGTTTCCTTTTTTAAAGGTTCTGGTCCAAAGACAGCAACTTCAGAGTCATCCAGGTTTTTATATCTTTAGGACATGCTTGTAATCTACCTAACTGATCGGTTTCATCAGGTTTTATGGATAAATATAATTGTGCATCATCAGCATAACTGTAGAAATTTATTCCATGTTGTCTAATTATTTTACCAATTGGAAGCATATATATAGTAAAGAGAATTGGTCCAAGCACAGAACCCTGTGGTACTCCACAAGTAACCCTTGAGTGTGAAGAAGATTTATCATTGACATAAACAAACTGGAATCTGTTGGACAGATATGATTCAAAGTGGACCTGGCATGAAATTAGCATTTTATGAGGTTTTTGATCATATCTTTTAGCTCCCCCAGCCTGCCTACGGCCCCTAAGGGGTTAAAATTACTGATTAATGTTTCCTTTGTCCAGGGTAATGTCTGCCTACATCGTGAAATTAGCACTCAGAAACGGGCTGTTTGGCAGTTCGGCATATGACGACACGTTTCGGCATGTTAACCTCCAAGTCCCTCCCTCCGCGGTGCGGAGAACCTCGGAAATAGGCAAACAACAAACCAACAGCATGGAGTCCAGACCGCATCCAAACTGTACCTGGTTGTACAAAAGAGAACATACATTTTTTTCCCTCCCCACTTCTGAGCCACTGAAAAGCTTGTGGATAGATTTTATTTATGCAGGGAATGTGCCCGACCGACTGCAGAAGCGTGTGGTAGTTTGTGGCAAACATTTCTTGGACGACTGTTTTTCCAACTTCGGACAATACAGCAGTGGATTCACAGATCGTCTTAAACTTCTACCAGGATTAATACCAACTCTCCGTGAACCAGCAAATATCCCAGTACAAGTATTTCCTCAATAATGTCCTTCAGCTGTTAGTAGACATTGAGGCATTGTTTGAGTTGTTTTCTTTTCAATTAGCTTCATAGCTAATATCCCAGTTTGTTTATGTAGCATTGATGCTAGTATGCTTTTATTTGGGGAAAAAAAGATTATATATTATAGTTGAACATTCAAAATATCGTCAGAGACTCATTTACCACAGAAGCGCATAGCCTAGGCCCCACCCTCCGAAACCCGGTCGTTCTGTGCTAAAGCTCACAGAAGGGCCACCTCGTCTCACCTGCAATTCTACAACAAGGCCGAATTACGGCAAGCCATCCTTTGATATAGTATTAAGGTACTTAGAGTGTGGCTAAAAAGGGCCCAAACGTTGCAGGGAATTTCATGCCAGTACTACTTTAAACCAACCTAATGCTGTTCCATTGATCCTTACATGTCCGAGCCTTTCTAAGACAATATTATGATCAACTGTGTCAAAAGCAGCACTGAGATCTACCAAGACAAGAACAGTCACAAATCCATTATCTGAGGCCATTAGAATATCATTAGTAACTTTCACCAGTGCTGTTTTTAATGCTGTGATGAGCTCTAAAACCTGACTGAAATTCCTCAAACAGGTTGTTGCTGTTTAGATGCTCACATACTTGATTAGCAACTATTTTCTCCAGAATGTTGGATAAGAAAGGAAGGTTAGATATAGGTCCGTAAATTCCTGAGGCACATATCAATTTATTAAAAATAGATTCATCATGTCTAGAATAGGGCCAGTAACCAGAGGGAACACTTCCTTAAATAATTTGGTTGGTATTGGGTCTAACATACAAAATGAGGGTTTAGATTAGGTTAATATTTGTGATTATTCCGAAAGTTCAACAGAATCATAACGGTACAGACATAAACATGGTTCTAAAGTTCTCTCTGATACTGCCTCAGTTACTGAGAGAGAGTTAGTCATGTTTGGGAGAATGCCAATGATTTGATCATTAATAAAATTTATTTTATTTATGAAGAATTCCATAAAGTCATCACTGCTGAGAGAAGGGGGAATAGTTGGCTCAACAGAGCTATGCCTCTGTGAAAGTTTGAAAGAAACCTAGGATTGTTTTTATTTACCTCTATTAATGATGAGAAATATGCTGTTCTAGCTTGTCGAAGGGCATTTTTATAAAGTAGTAGACTATTTTTCCAGGTTAGAAAGGAATCATTTAAGTCTGTAGAGCGCCATTTTCTCTCCAGTTTCCTAGTATTCTGCTTTAAAGTACGCAACTCCGTACTAAACCAGGGAGCCAATCTCCTATCGCTGATTACCTTCTTTTTTAAGGGGGCTACACTGTCTAGTGCAAAACGCAGCGAGGAAGTAATACTTTCAACCAGACCATCAATTTCTGAAGGGTTAGTGTTGGAATTACTGCTCTCCACTGTGGTATTTTGAGACATATAGGGAAGCAAGAATGGAACAGATTCTTTAGAAACTTATAATACCTTCTTATAATATGATTTAGCTTTATACATTTGAGTTCAGCTTTTGTCAAAGATTTCATATAAACATGTTCAATTCAAGTTTGAAACCTGAATCATTGATGGAAAAATTAAAAACAGGTCAAATGTATTAAATGGAAAATAAGAGTGGACAGAAAATCAACACTCGGTAATAAGTGTGAATGGCTGCTGAAGGCATTTACACTCTTGTGGTTATCTGTATTTATTATTATCTTACCTACCTTCTTGTAGTTGTCTCCATACCTTTTTTGAAATCTAACTACTTCTGCACGCTTTGTGCTATTTTAACCATTCACCTTTTCAACTATTTGGCTCATTCTACTCTAGGCTATATCTCATGGTATTCATACTTTTTAAAATATTCAGTTTTTTAATGCTTTTTTTATTCCCATTGTAATGAATGAAAAACCTTAAAAAATCAGCACATTTTTGCCTGTTGCAAGCCTAACTTCTTCCAGAAGCTTTCACTTAGAAACACCATCAAAAATCTTAAAAAAAATATTCCACCCTTTGACTATTATTGTATAGTCTTGGCTTCTTCCTCACTTTTACCCTTTTCACTCTACTTTCCTAAAGTTTGTGGTTGCAAAATTATCAGATTTCAGAAAATACATACGTTGCTAGGGTTGCTAGGAAACAAACTTCTGTTCACAACTTCTGTTCACTCGCTCATATTTCACTCTTTCTGCACATATTATACTATATTATTATTTCTGGATTTAGGATTGTTACCAAAACTAATGTGACAGTCACAGATTTTTCGCAAATCGACCCAAAGCAAAAAAGAGCAAACCTCATGTAAATAGGAAAATGCATTTTGAGTAAGACAGCTTGATTCTGACCTATATTCGTAATGTCATATCTCAGAAACGATGAGATGTAGAAACATGAGCCTTGAGCCAATATAACTTCAGACCCTCCTGACGCTATGATCCAACAACTTTAATGATATCGATTACTATTTCTCCATAAATTTTACTTGTCTGAGTGTAACAAATCTGCTCTTCATTGAAACGACTCAGATTCAGAAATGCCAAAATTATGCTAATCTTTACAAAATCACTGCTCCTAGACATATCAAGGTACTGACACGAAACAAAGTGTGATTTTTCATCAAAGCCTGCTGATATTTAAAGGGAGAGAATAATGTTGATAGCCCTAATTACAGGAAGTATAGTTTGGGACCAAGAACAGACATTTTTTTTCCCCTAATTTTTATTGACATATTTGACATCAATTTGCGGCTATAATGCTATACTTTCAACAAACTGAGTTGGTTGAGAGGGTTTCCCTATATGTTCTAAAAAAACGGGCCATTGGTGATATCCACAGACCTTACAGTTCTCAAGCTATTAAGAATTGTTCGGAGGCTGCGTTAGCTGTTAAAATGGCTGAAAAGTTAAGTTAAGATGGAATACTGCCATGCTTCTGTCTCCCTGCCTGCTGCAGTGAGAGCTGGTCTGGATTGGTTGAAAAATGACAGGCCTTTTATTGAATGGCGGGAGCTCTGGAGGGAGCTATAGTTGGAGCTCCCTCTTGTAGTAGATAAGACAATCACAATACATTATAGCAGGGGTGCCGAAACTCAATTCTCATGCGCAGCTATCCAGCATGTTTTAGTTCTCTCCCTACGTCATCGCACCTGAATCAAATAATGGCTTGTTGTTTTTTTATATGCTTTCATATCACATTGTCACATAAACCTTAGCAAAAATAAAATGACCCTATATGGTCATTTTATCATGATGACTGCTCAGATTGGGTCCCCACTACAAGAACACCTCTGCTTTTATTTTGGTGCTACAGCCCCTGGGCCCTTTAGCCCCTCTTTATTAATCTCCTGGATATGCCCCTGCTCAGCAGTGCTGAGGAGTTTAGGAGGTTAAGAATAGTCACTGTTAATCAGTCCAAAAACTCGTAGGAGTCTCTGTGTCAGGAGAGTGTGAGAAAGTATTTTTTCTTACTTTGGTCACATCACAAACTAAGAAAGCAATGAGCCTGTTGATTTTGACACTAAATTTGGTTTTTGCCAGACTAAATGCAAAGGCATCTGAAAACTTGCGGCTCGCTGCTGCACCGTGCATCACTGGTTGTTTTCCTCACAGACATAAGAATTACGTAGGTGACCTATTTTTGATTCAAAACGGTAACTTTCCCCAAACGTGACAAATTTTTATGTCTGGAATGAAGAAGCTTGATGTATTTAAAATGTAACACGTTTTATTCTCGATCCCTCTCACATTAGGGAGTGAACATGATATGCGACACCGTCAAATATCATGTCTCCCGGGAAAATCGGGAGGGGTGGCAAGTATGCTCCACTTGGTCTATATATATATATATATATATATATATATATATATATATATATATATATATATATATATATATATATGTACTGCAGATCAAAAGTTTGGACACACCTTCTCATTTAATGAATTTCCTTTCTATTCATCACCATTGACATTGTAGATTCTCACTGAAGGCATCAAAACTATGAATATAATATGGAATTATGTAGTACTTTTCCAAAAAGTGTGAAATAACCTGGTCTCCAAAGTCACCGGACCTGAACCCAATCGAGATTATTTGGGTTGAGCTGAACCGCAGAGTGAAGGCAAAAGGACCAACAAGTACTATGCATCTGTGGGAACTCCTTCAAGACTGTTGGGAAACCATTTCGGGTGACTACCTGTTGAAGCTCAAGAGAATGCAAAGCAGTAATCAGAGCAAAGGGTGGGTACTTTGAGGAATCTAAAATATAACACATGTTTTCAGTTATTTCACCCTTTTTGTTTAAGTACATATAGTAATTCCATACATTATGTGTTCATTCATAGTTTTGCTGCCCTTAATTGAGAAAAATCTGATTCCAGCTTTTTACAATAGAAGCCTTTTTTAATAAAAAAAGAAAACAGTCTCCCACAATTATATCTTGGTTAATTAAGAGCTCAAGTTCTCTGTTCATCCGTTAAAATCCTAATCTCTTAAAAAGAGAAAAACATTAACCTATGCAATTTTCTCCCAACAGATCTCTGTTCCGTGAAAATGTCCATTGTCTCTTATAATGAGGTAGGATCCACAGCCATTTGGCTGCTAATTGGAGGTCTGATGCCCCTCCTACAATTTATGATGTGTAACATTTTGCATAATTAATTGGAGGGCTCTGATTGCTATTAAATAGCTGCAGGGCTATGACAGCAGCTCCAACACACACTGTGAAAATGCTAATTGATCTCAGGGAAGGTAAACCTAAGATTTATGAGACATGAGCAGTGAATCATACACACATATCCTCCATATTCACCTTCAGCATGAACTCTCAGTCAGGTTCGTCTCCATGTTGCTGCAATTGGGGCATTGCTATCACTTATCAAATTTATATGTGTGTGAGTTTAACCTAGTAATATTTTGTCTTGGTGTTTAACACTAGAGCTGCTCGATTTTGATCCTGGCATGTAGCAGACAGTGAGGGAATAGTGAGCCATCAGGATAGGTGCAGTGATATTGAGCAACTTTAAATGTTATACATAATTGTTTATTAATTGATCCCTTCATAATTTATCAAAAATCATCCATCCATCCATTTTCTGAACCGCTTAGTCCTCCAGGGGAGGCAGGGGGGCTGGTGCCTATCTCCAGCTATCAAGGGGCGAGAGGCGGGGTACACCCTGGACACGTCGCCAGTCCATCACAGGGCCACATAGAGACAGACAGGACAAACAACTATGTATTCACACACCCACACCTAAGGACAATTTAGAGTGATCAATTAACCTGACAGTCATGTTTTTGGACTGTGGGAGGAAGCTGGAGTACCAGGAGGGAACCCACGCATGCACGGGGAGAACATGCAAACTCCATGCAGAAGGGCCCTGGGCTGGGATACGAACCCACAACCTAACCACTGCGCAACCGTGCAGCCTAAAAAATTATTGAAAAGGAATATATATTTTTTACATTGCTGTTCAATAATCCCAGTTAAATGAGATCCAAATTTTGTAGGAGTGAGAACTAAAATATTTAAATAAAACTTTTGAAAGAAATCTACAAGGTTTAATTGCTTACAAAATCAAATCAATACTAACCAAAATATGCTATGTCCATCTTCTTTATTAGCTAACTTAAAGTATTCTGTCATCTTAGGTATTTTCTTTCTTATTTCTTTGTCTCGAAGCTCCTTCTCACGCTCCTTCTCGCTTTCCGTTTCTTAGCACCTCTCCTAAATTTCTTCCCCAACATTTTCCCACATTTCTTTACATCTAGAGGACCACGCCTTAAAATTCGTCTAAATTGTTTGATTGGTGAGCTCATGGTGCAATGGGAACTTTAGAGGCCACGTGGGTGATGTAGGTCACTTCAATCAGCAGCCTTAAATTAGCATATAAGGTGATTGACAGAAAACCTGACAAGTAATAAAACAGTTTTTTGTTTGTTTTTTTTACCTGAAATGATGGGCCCTTAAGCGTCATAGGCCCCTGGCCACTGCCCCGGTTGGCCCCTGCATTAAGGCAGCCTTGAATGCAACCCCCCTTAGTTCTTTGCCTACTGACATTGTCTTTTTTTTCTAAAAATGCCTTTACTCCACTCAGAACCATAAGGTGAAATTACCAAGTGTCGTTCTCAGATCCAACATCACAATACAACATCAATCATTTCAAGAAGCGCTTAAAGACCCACTTCTACTCACTGACTGAGATTGTACACCACAGCTGGAGCTGATTCATCAGTCAGAATGAGTTTGCCTTTAAAAATCCAGTTGTCAGAAAGTGCATTAGCCTGACTAACCCAAAGAGTGCCTCTTGCTCTCTATTGTGAAGCTTTTTGTTGGTTAAGAATGGATAGAAGTGGTGAAAGGGCAAATCTAATGAAGGAGACTTTGATATGACAGTCTGGACCAGGGGGACACCCTCCTTAACGCATCAAGGGGGATTGGCCACAAACAATGTCGGGTAAGAAATGCAGAGGAAAACATGACACTGATTAATGACGTGAGAATCAATTAGCTCTCCAGCACTCACTTTGTCCTGTTTGGTTACCGGCTCTCAAATGATCAAACAGTCAAGTAGTGACTTTGAAATGAAAACAAGACACCTCCGGGAAAAAAACAAAGCTGGCAGGAGCGGTGTGTCAAAATACAACTCATGTCTCTGCCATTTGCGTGTGCCGTGTTGTCATCTGTTGTTATGCTCAGTGTTTCCTCAGTTAACTCATTATAAATGGGCTGCGATCCATGAGTGTGCAGGGAGCAGATGGCAAACTCTCAGCAGATCATGAGTCTACATCCTGAACGTCTTCGCTCCACGAGCTGGGAGTAGGAGGAGGAAGCAAAGGGCCCCTTGCTGCCTGCTTCAAGGGACTCCAAACGTGATGTCACTCCAAATCCCGTCAGGAAGGCACAGCTAAATCTGCTGCTTGCGGGCCACAGTCACATAGATTCAACAGGATAGGCCTATAAATAGGACAGCAAGAGATGCAGCCTGTGGTGCTGTCGATGGGGACCGGGTGGCAGACGAGTCTCCCTCAACTAGTGTGGTCGTGAGGCGAGGAGAGAGGATTCCCCTTGTGACTCTACGCCAAAATCCTCATCCCCAATGTCACACGCACACAGTGACACATTCGGGTAGATGAGCCGCGAGGCAGGGCAGCAGAGACAGTCGAACACGCTACTGATTGGCTGTGATTTTGCATGCTGGCAAAGCAGGAAATCAGTGACCATGATCGTACTTATTATTGTCTTCATTGTCACAGTTGTTTGGGCTCAACGTGTTCAGGTAAGACAACCTCAGGCTTGTAAAACCTTATGAATTCAGCAAATGTCTTGGTGGATGCTACATCGTCATTTAAATGTGCTTAAAAAGCAGCACAGATTGCTAAATCATATAAACTCAATTAAGTGAACAAATTCTTTATTCTTTTATATATTTTATATATTATATATTTATATATATGTATTCAAATTTTAGACATACTGTAAAAATACAAATTTAATACATAAACATTTGTCACCTAAAAAAAATATTTTGTGTGTGTGTGTTTTTACCCAAAATGAGTTAACTCATAGATTATCTGTTTCATATGTGGGTTAGGTCAGCATAATCAGTTGTCAGTTTTTTTTGTTTGTTTTTTTACCACTAATAGTCTTAGTTTAAGTAAGTTATGATACATTTACTTTTTCAAATAAATAGCTTGAAATAAATCAAGTTACCATACTGATCTAAATTATCTCTTTTCAGGTTGATTTTTTTATATTAGTTTTCAAATATCAAAAACATTTAAATCTTAAATATGTAATATACCGAAATATAACAAATCAAAGTTATCCAAATAATAATAAAATCAGAATTTTCTGTTCTTCATATAATAATTAGCTTTGTTGTTAAGAACTCAAAAAGTCTGACCCATTTTCAGTTCTCTTGCCACCGGATTTTTATTTAGAATGCCCAAGTATGTACAACAGTTTATGACATTATGCACACAATTCTTAGGTAGTTTGGATGAGGAACAAGCCCACACCATCACAGTACCTCCACCATACCTAACAGATGGAATGAGACTTTTATGATGGTAGTATGCCTAACATTATAACACGTTTTGCTGAACAATAAATTGCACCAGAAATTATTGGAAATAATACTAATAATAATGAAACAACAAATATTGTGGTTTATGAGACTATTTTCAACGGATTTAATAATAATGCATTAACAGCCTCTGAATGATCTATAAACTTTCATTTCTAAAGAACATTTAGCACTCCAACTAAAAGACATTTTCAATATACAAAGTAAATCCAAAACAAATCAACTGAAATAACAAACAAATGATGAACTCTGTAAACAAATTTGCCCTTCTAAAAAAATGTTGATCACTTGACAAATAAGTTTTTCTAAAACAAAAAGTGCAAATCAACAACAAAACACTCAGTTTGAATAAAACAAGATATTTTACTCTGCCACAACAAATATATGGACCATAAATGCCTTTTTTCATCCAGTCTGTCTGGAGGAAAGGAAGACATGAGGAAATAAACAAGCATGCAAGTGGAAATTAATGTTGCTTTATAAAATTCTCGCCCTCATTTAAGATTATCAAACTATTATGGATTTTGGGTTCATGGTGTCAGTCCTACATGGTAGATGGAAGATGTCTTTTACTACTACACCTTCCAAACGACTATGTTATTGCTGTCTAATTCATGACATAAAGAACACAAAAAAAACAAAAAACACTGAGATTATTTTATACCTCCTTCACTAGTTTCCTTAATGTGGCTATTGATAATATAAAATTCTAGCCATTTCCAGAGGCACATGTAACATATACTGTATATATCTTACATTAAAAAGGGCTAATTTCGTAGTTCTCTTTGCCATTTTAAATAGTGCTAAAGAGAAATGGGCATCTTTTCACATCATAATAACAGTATACCCTGAGAAAACAGTGAATCATTGATGGATGCACATAGAAACTGATAGAGCTTTGATTACTAAAGCAGGGTTAAATAATCAGTTATCAATACCTGTGTCAATGCTCATTTAGGTACACACTTGTTTTTTTCCAGGTGAGATTTTCCTATTGCAGTATACGATTAATTCATTCTGTGGCCATTTACAAATTCATTGCAGAAGCATCAATAAATGTGGTTGGTACAGCACTAACCCCAGTTCTCTTGAACATGCTTCATGTTT
Organism: Apricaphanius iberus; assembly: GCA_028564705.1. Taxonomy (NCBI): domain Eukaryota; kingdom Metazoa; phylum Chordata; class Actinopteri; order Cyprinodontiformes; family Aphaniidae; genus Apricaphanius; species Apricaphanius iberus. Next base: position 162,662 of record JAPXFQ010001999.1, read on the forward strand.
TGGCCTGCTTTCTGGTTTTCAACCAATTTGAAGTTTTTAATAAAATAGAGAGAACATTTCAGCGAACTGAATTGCATTTTCCATTTACACAGATTTTTCCACTTGAATTGATAAAAGATTTCCAGTCAATAACCTTTCACCTCCACCCTGATGAAACTGTGCTCTATTCATTTAACAAAAACGTAATATAGCTCTGTGGAAACTTCTGGTTCGAGAACTGAAATTTAAATTATTTAGAGTTTTTCACGGCCCTTTTATACCGCTCACAAAGATGGAGCCTAAAGTCATCTGCTTTCAGTTGTTCTCACATTATGGAAATTAAGCAGCATTGTGCGATAGTAGGGTTAACAGCAGGTGATTCTAACGGCTCAGAGGTGTGACAGTGAGGCTTACATTTCACTCATATCAGATTCTATCATAGCAGCTTTAAGACACATCATAGATCCTTAAATATTTATGTCTGTTGATTCTGAAGCACAAGCAGCCAATTGCAATTGCTGGGTTGTTTAAAATGTTCACTAATGAAAGGTACACACAAGTAACACAAGTGAGCAGCTGACCTCTGCAGCTCTGAAACCTGTTAATCATCCTCAGCTGTTGTCCGACTTGCTGATTGGTGTGCTGGCAAATGGCGTGGTGTTATTAATGCTTGAAAGCAGACTTGGTAGAGCTTCAAAGCATCTGTATTAATTCCCTGCTGCAGGGATTCTACTTTTCTTATATTGAAAAGTAAAACAAGGTCTTTGTGTTATCAGAGCAGCAATTCCTTTTGAAACTGAAGAATGTGACCCAGTACAAGCATGGAAAAGAAACTAAACTGATTTTGTTTCCCATTACTTTATGCTAAAATGCTAATTTGTTAGAATTTTGCAGAGCCTTCTTTAATGAGCTCTTTGACTTTCCCAATGGACTCAGAAACTGTGTTAGCCAAGATCAACAAATCGCCTCCTGTGGTTGCTGCACTTTGTAATACTGCAAGTACTAATTCAGAGTTTTATCCTGTTGGGTTTCAAATATCAAAAAACTAATCATCAATTTTTGGTTAAACCAAAGTTTAGCCTTTTAACATTTCACTGTGATTTTCTGATTAATAACTAAATCTCATCATGAGAAATCTGTTTTGATTATCATTTTCTAGCTGCACTCAAAATTTTCCATACAGCACAGTCCAAGCAATTATTCTTTTTTTTTTTTTTTATAAAAAATGTTTATTTGAATATTTTGCAACTTAAAACATCAGACATGTTGGGGATTGAATTGATACTTTATGAGAACAGAAAAAAACAACAAAGAAAAATTGTAAATTCCTTAGAACAATTTTGAAATATTGGTGGATCTCCCTACGTACAGAGTCTTTGTAAATAAAAGTAAAACCTCTTCCAAAAGAAGAAAACTCTTCCTCCTATAGCAGGACATAATTAAATTGTTAAGTTCTTTCTAGATTCAAAAAATTGTAATGTACAGAAATATACAACAGATTTCCCAAAATGTTGAAGCCTAAGACCGTTGCTGCTTTCATAGCATCCATTAGGTAAAGTAACAGCCAGGCTATGACCTGATTATATGAAGCTTGAGCCAGAGGTGATTTTAGGATCAGATATTTAGGGGTGCTGAGCACACAGAGAGAGCTGCCCGGTCAGGCAAGACTGTTTTGTACATTTTAATACACACACAACAGATATGATGTCAATGGGCATCTACAGTAGTCACTTTGTAGCACCTTGGCTTTTATATCAGCACATGCATTTAACATAAGACTTAGAAAGTCATTGCTCATAAAAATATCACAAACTGACTGAATCAATCAGAAATTAGCTTAAAATAATTAGAAAAGCAGAGGAATAAGCGGCTCAGAAAATGGATGGATGGATGGATAATTAGAAAAGCAGAACTTGGAGAGCTTAGCCCTCTGCCAAGCACTTCAGTACAGATCAGGTTCCATGCATAAAAACAGAATAAAAAAAAGTATATTGTTGTTCTTTTGAAAAATATTATATTTCAAGCAATAATATATGTCTTTTTACACTTTTGTATTTTGTAAAAAACAAAAGCACATAGTAAAAAAAAAATAATCCAAGTTTAGGGGGTGCTTTGACTCAGTTTGGGGGTGATACAGCACTCCCAAAAATGGCCTAAAATCGCCCCTCGCTTGAGCATCTGTATAAAAGCAGGGCTTTTGGCAATATATATGCCCCATAATTTGTATATATATATATATATATATATATATATATATATATATATATATATATATATATATATATATATAATTTACCTTGAATATACAGCATGAAACTATATATACTATTGAAGACTGAATATAAAGAACGGAACTTGGAACCAAAGGGCAGGGCCTCAAGAATTTATGGGTAATTTAGTGGATTATTAAAACAGGTGATGCTGGTAAAGTTTTACTTGGTGGCATGTTACTCCTTATGGCTACTTTTCCAGTAACGACTAATCTAACGCATCGCTATTCGGTACCAGTAATAAATTCAAAGTTACTTGTTCAAGCCACTGTACGTTACTATTTTTGTAAAAAAGATATATTTGGTACACTGGGTGAACAGCGGAAAAAGCAGGAGGAAAACAAGCAATAATAGTATTAAATATGGTCTTATTTAACTTCTACAACACTGTTGCCGTCTGTTTCTGTCGTAATCTGAAAATTAAACAGCTGATTATCTCTTTTAAGGTCGCTATGTTTGTTTTGTTTCTACCCTACAAGTCCGGACTGAGTTTGAGTTCTGTACTCTGACCCCTCGTGTAATTCTCTAGTTTAGTGAGGTTAAAAAGCAAGTAAATTTCTGGGCTTACTGTTAAAATGCACTTACAATAAAGGGAGAATTGACAAAAAATCGGAAGTGCTACTGGCAGCTGTTGAAAGTAACTAATAAAGTAGCTTGTAATCTAATATAGTTACTTATGAGATAAATTAATCAAACAGTAACTAAGTTATTTTGGAAGGAGTAATCAATAGTCAGTAAACAGATTGCTATTCAAAAGTAACAGTGGCAACACTGGTTATAACTGCTATAATGCTGAAGTTGGCTTCCAATTTTAGATTCCAGTTTGGGAAATGGCTAAAGTGGGATTCCAACTGAATTCTTATTACTCTAAGGATCTATAATCTGCTCTAGTTCAAAATATAAAAAAAACACAAACACTCAAAACAAACTAGAATATTCTGCACTAACTGCAGAATATCTGAATCCCATATTGTGAAATTTGAAGCATTTCTATTGTATTTTTCAAACGTCAATAAAGGGCCATTTTAATGCTATTTCATGGATCTTAGCCAAACTTACAGCTCTAGCTGCAAAACTACAACAGCTACCAAGTACAAAGCTGGACTATATTATTCTACACTAATGTACGGTGGCAGGTTTCTGTTTTATGTTAATAAATGATTACTGTCTAAACGAAATAACCAAAAACCAGTAACTTTATTTTTCTTGTCCTCTTGTATGTCGTCTAAATACCGATCAGCAGTTTCAACACTACAGTTACCCGTCAATAACAGCAGCTTTAGCTAATCTGAAGAACTTTAAACCTCCTGTTGCTAAACTGACATAACTTACCTACTCTCTTTAAATCACTTTTTTCATCTCTAAGAATTCCTTTTCCTTTTCTCTCCTTTGTGCTCTGTTGTGTGTCCATGAGAGCTGTCTTTTCTCCCTCTTCAGCTCTAACTAACCTAGCTATAGATGTGATCAGACAAATGAAAACAATCGCACTCGAGCGTGTTTTTGAGGAGAAGCCAAATCAGCAATGTGATTTTATTATTCATTATATCATTTGAACCTACACAAACATCTGTAAAACACAGACAATACAGATTAAAAACATTTCTCCTATTATCGCTCTGGTGCGCCCTCTAGTGCAGTGCCCCTATGCACCGCTTGCACACGTTTTGCACCACTGCCAAGACCTAATGCAACACACTGGACTTAGACAGCCACATTAAAGTGAGTGGTTTCAACTGTGTTAGTCATGTGATTGGTGATGTATAGTGTGAAGGCAGGGCCAGATTGTATGGATTTTTACAGAAGACTCCTTCATAGAGGATACCAGTCACAAGTTAAAAGCAGTCACATGGTCTACTTTTCCCCTAAATGTATCCTTAGCTTGTTTTTTGTGTTCTGTGAAAACAGATTGAACTTCCCACATAAATATGGTACCATTTTCTGCTTCTTTCGCTTGCTCTCTGAGACTTCTCTTCGTTCCCTCAACTTGGCGCTTTAAAAACAGATGGCTCTGTTGCAGTCCAGCATCCCTACTGAGCTTGCAGATGATAGCAAATTGAGCTGCAGTGGAAACGATGCAGCTTCATCAGGGCCAGGATATCTTGTCATGAAAATACAATGTGGAGCTGCATAACAATATGATACAATGTCAGACAATGACAGACGCTTCTCCGGGAACCAGTCATGTCACCCAGGAGGGAGGGAAAATGTGCTTTTTCCTGTAAGAGATAGCGCTTCGTGAGGTATAAAAGGAAGAGCGGAGAAAGACAGATAACAAAGAGATTAATGTGAAAAAAATGTGATTCTTTTTTAATGCCTTGCAGTGTTACCTTGCATTTTTACCTCAAAGATGTGCATTCAGGTGGCAAACAAAGTGTCTCAAAGTGCACATAGTATACATCCTCAAACAGTTTAATCCATTGTTTCGTTAGATCAATGAATGCAGCAGACCTAAGCAGAACACAATTTTATTATTAATATTTTAAAGATCTTTAGCAATGACCTTGTCAGAATCAATACTTCTGGGTGAGATCCAGCAAACAGGAATGATTTCAGGAATGTACCTTTAGGGAGCCATGCAGGGCCGTGCAGAGACCATTAAAGGGGCAGGTGTTCAAAGTTACAAAATGAGCACAGAAAGCAAGATTGTAAAAGAGCTTACAACAAGATAACTTATAGTGTATCATCCTGAATAGTAACAACCAATATCTATCAAGAGAATATTAGAATATCATAATATATATACATAATGTATAAAAAGTATTAGTTTTGGACCATACAAAATCGAAGTAGCCTTTTTTGTATCTGAAGGGGTGCAATATTGCTGTTTAGATGCTGATGTTTGGATGTGTTGATCAAACACAAACATACAACAACATAGGTTGGCTGGTAGCTGAAAAAACATGTATTATAAAGTACATTATACAATAATTCGTCTTGAAGCTGTGTCTCACTAAATAAACCCTCATATCTGACTCAGAGGGGCTAACTCAACTTTTCTATGGTAATGTTATCTACTCTAAGAGCTCTATTTTTTTTAAGTCAGCAGATAAAATACAAATAAATACATGAATATACATAAAGCACATAGAAATGAGGTAAAATATTAATACAACTTCAAGTAATTTATATATATAATAATGCATATTTATTTGGATAAGTTTGACTAAAGTTTTCACATGTATAAATATCGATTTGGAGACATTTTTATTTATTGAATTGTGGCGTGTCTGGCATTCCATTAAAGGTGCGAGGGGCTGGATATCTAAAATAAATTATATTCATGTCCAGTTTTGTAATTGTATTGGGTAATGAAGCGTTTTAAACTAAGTAAAATGAGCCCACCATTGTGTAATCCCATTATCTTGAACAGCCTGTGTGCTACAAAGGAGTCTGCGAATCGGTGGCCGAATCACACCCGAATTGGTAGATGTACTCATTCAATTGAGAAACGTCCTTTTAAAATAAATAAGTAATTGACAAAACCAAGTAATTGACAAAACCAAGAAATAAATGCTAACTTTAAAAAAAAGGTAATTTCAAATAAGTCTAGTAGGAATAAATAAAAATGGCTAAAAATAATACTTATTAGGAGAAATTACCTGCTGACTTTTCAAACATAAAGAAAAAATATTTCACACTAATAGGCTAAGAATTTTATATGAATTCAGATTTCAGGAGATCTGAAACCACTACTGCAAGCACATAAAATAAACACAGTTTTATGCAACTTCAAACTCAGGAATACATTTTCCTCAAAGGGCAAACTCCGCCCACAGAATGTGAAGCCAACTAGGAAGTGGCAAAAACTGTAGTTCACCCCTCATCCGCTGGGGGAGTACGTTCTTGTGTGCTTGGCAAGTACATACTTCGCAAGTACAATTGAAAGTCCGTTCTTCAAGGATGCAGTAAGGGAGTTTCCCAAGTGGAACAGAGCTTACTTGGTTGATGTCGCCGCTAAGCCATTCCAGATTTTCAGTAAATTGTCAGGTTTTACCCGGGAATGAGATTATTTATATATTTATATTGGATATTAAAATAAGAAAACCTTTTTTGACATGTCAAAAATTCAAAATTAGGAAGATGCAACTGTAAAATAGTTGCAAACTGTAAAATAATGGGCTTAAGTTTTCATTACTGATTATAAAATGGTCTTATTTTACTTTTTATATTACTTTTTCAGGCTTCTTAGTGAAACAATTGTTTACTAAAAATGAAAACCATTGCTTCCTTCATAAGACTATTTGCTTATAAATTATTTATTGCCTCAATTGGCATAATTGATGATTACCAGCTTTAGAGGTATACAGATAATTTATCAATTTAATTATAGTTTGAGCTGGACCTATAAGCACTAATATTTTAAGGTATTTAATATTTTACCAACCTGCATTTGGGCCGGTATTGTTGCTTTTCAAGTGCACGATTATTTACAAAACTACTAACCACAGCTTAACAAACTTATTGTCTTTTATCATCATCAGGTCAGAGACCTACAACATATAAATGAAATGTTTTTGGTAGATGTAAATATGACGTCGTTGTCATGCCCAGTTTAAATTTATATTTTATCATATTTTGATTCAAATATTAGTTTTTAAGGAAGTGTACTTTCATTCTGCACCCTTCTAAAAGCCCTGTTGAGGTATTTTTTATGTAGCTTTTTATGAAAATGTTCCATATTCAACCTTTACAAACAGCTTAACACTTAAACTTTAATTATTTTTTAACTAAATAATTCTAAGTAAAATCAACACTGTAATATACATGTGTGATTCTCCTGTCATTTGAAACTTGCCGAGTTAAGGATGTGAAACTAAGAATCATTCTTAAAAAGGTTGGTTTAAGGCACCACAATAATTTCTCCTTTAACTCCCATTATATTGTATTTAATTTTCCTGTATGTAACAACCATGTCACAACCAAAGTGTTTAAGTGATCAGTAAAATATGCTGAGAACAAAGTAAAGTAGTGTGCTAAAGCTTCATCTCTGGTTCCTCTTTCACTTCTATTTCCTTATCTCTACTGAGACATTATAATTTAAATTGTCTCACCATCAGGCAGAGTAAATTACTTTTCAAACCAGTAATTTTTCAGTTAGGCTGATATTTGGCAGCAGTAAGAGCTCTCCGGCTTAGATTTTTTTTCTTTTTGTTTAGAAAGCAATTATTATCATAAAATAATCACAGAATTAGACTTTTTTTGTCAATAAAAAAAGTAAATATTCCTTGATTTCTAAAAAAATGTTAACACAGCTGTAGTCAAATCTGTTTTCTTCTGGACCTTATCAGAAACCAAAACTTAAACGTGAATTAAATTCCTTCTGTGATTCAAAATAAATATTTTTAAGAATAAAGAAAAAAAATCTCAAATAAATTTATCTTCATGACACAGTTCTGGGTGCACAGGTTGTCTTGTAATTTGGCCAATGTATTTATAAAACATCTAAAATGCAGAACTATACAAACTGCAGCCTCACCTTTGTTTAAAGGAAGGAGCTATGTTTCCACCGGAGGCAGACTTTAGAAGAAAGACGAATTGTGCACACCATTGTTTAGTATTTTAATAGTAAAGAAAAAAAATCACAATGTATCGGTTTTCAACTACTTTACAATTATGGCTTACTTTGTCTAGGCCTACAACATAAAATCCTAATACAATACATTCTATTATAGTTTAATGCAGCAAGTGTTTTATTTATGTAAGAATTTGCATAACAAAAAGATAAAGTATCAGTGTAAAATTTGTTTAGTTTAGAAGATTTAATCATATTTATTTTGTGCAACACCAAACAACTGGGAGAAAGCTTTAAAGCTTTGATATTTATGGAGGTGAGATGTAAAGATTAACTCTCATAAAAGTAAGATCTGAAAATGAACATTCTACTTTAAACAATATGTTCATTTTTTCTAAGGTTTTTAGCAGGGTTTGATTAATAAACCCTGTTCATGCTGATACATAATGTTTTAACTGTTTTCCTTAAATGTTTGATGATGTTGGGGTTAGAAAATATTCACCTCACACCACCACAGACCTTCATACACTCATTCTATTTTCTTCTTTCTGCATGCTGAAAATATCAAGGGAGCTCAATCAGAGTGCTGATAGTGAAATGCTACTGAGAGGGCCTGTAGAGAATGCACCTGAGAGGCTTTGTGATTTATTGCGAGGCGAAGCTACAGCCAAGTCGCCAACTCTAATTAGAAAATCCAGTGCAGGCAGCTGAGTGCAGCAGCAGCTCTTAAATCTCAGAGCCGACAGCGTTAGACTGCAGCAGCAGCCAGGTTTGAGAACAGAGCCTCTGCATCAGTGCTGGCAACATCGTTGTTTCATGAAATGTTTATGCACGTGATTTTGAGAAAATCTATTTTTTTTCTGTGTAGTTACACTCTGTTTTGTACAGTCCTGCTTGCCTTTCAACAAAATGTAGTAGTCTGTTTGTTTATTTTAAAAGGATTCCAACAGCCCATGATGGACTGGCGACCTGTCCAGGGTGTACCCCCGACTCTCACTCTTTGACTGCTGAAGATAGGCACCAGCCCCCTGACCTCTTGAGGATAGGCGGTTTAGAAAATGAATGAATGGATTCCAACAGCAAAAAAAGCTAGAAGTTCCATACAAAAGCATAGAATCATCTTTCTATTCACATATCTAAGGTGAATCTGTACAATCACACTTGATTCACTTTATATAGAAATATATTACTCTGCTTATTGAAAATTCTAGTTTTAAAGACGGAACCAAATTCAGATTAAAATTGACTGATAAAGAAAGTACAGACTTTAAAAATAAACACCAGATTGAATTGGAAATCATCAGTATTACTGGATTTAATAACTTAAAAAATGACCTCAAAATTACTAGATTTTTCTGGAAATACAAAAACTGCAGAAAAGACAATATTCCTGCCTTAACCTACAACAAAAAATCAGATATCTGGTGCTAAAGCAAAATTTATTGCTGGCGAGTACCTGGCGATAGGGGGCAGTAAATACCTAAATCATTGCAAAAAAGTGGAATTTTGTATTTGAGTGTAGACCTTAAAAATGAATGGCCACAAAGGCCGAAAATCCCTGGTACGCAATTAACACTTGGATGTTGCTAGTTTGAAAAAAACATTAGGGTGAATGTTGTTAGTGTTCCAGCAGAAAGCATGTGACCTTATTGTGTTTTGATGTAAGCTGGTACACAGAATATATTTGTCTGTTCCAGTACGCACACACATATTTTTAATGTTTACTCAGCATGAGCTCCTTAGACATTACTGGTCCTTCAGTTGATTCTATCACTTGAATGCAATACCAATGTTTACACTAGTTTTCTGACAGTATTGGTCGTCTCCACGGGCTTCCGCCTCTGACACAAAGCCTCGGCTTGGTCAGTGTCACACGAAGGCTCAGACACCAACAGTTGAAGGGGCAGGGAGCCAGCGTCTCCGAGGCTGCCCCGGAGACCCGGCATCACGTGGGTTGGTTGGTCATAAACCAGCTAAAGCAGGAATAATAAAAAATCCCCTCCCTTACGTGCTTGATGAAAAATTCACCAAAAGGCTGATCATGTTTAAACACTGAACAGCCGATGACAGTTGATGTCAAAATTTAGCTGCGCACATGCTGCTAGGTGCTAATGCTACACCAGGGGTGTCAAACTCACTTCTATTTTGGGCCACAACAAGATCATGAATGTCCTTAAAGAGCCGGTTGTGGCAGAAAGTATTGAAAAAATATATCTTTAACAAAGTGTTAAAATATTAAAAAATATGTCTCTACACTCGAAAAGTACTTCTTAAAACAAAATAATACTTAGCATCTTTTCACATTAATGGGATTTAGTACTATTCAAATAAACATAATATGATTTGATGAAACAAATAGTATTTAGATGCACATAAATAGAACCTAAATGTTCTACTTATATAGTCCTCTAGAGTTCAGAGGGACACATAAATGTTTATGGTGTGCCGGATTTGGCTTTGGGTCTTGAGTTCTACACTTGTGCCAGAAAAACAAACTGCATATATCAAAGAAGCACACACAGAGCACTTGGACTTTGATGTAAAGCCAGAAATTATATGTACAATTTAAATGCATCTCACAAATGAGCAAATGGAGGAGGATGTTTTGATGGAGAGACCCTGCTAATTATTGATTGACAGAACTGAAGCGCTGGTTGCAATGTCACGGTTATACTAAAAAAAAAAAAAAAAACAACAGCAGTGTTTAGGCAATTCTTGTTTAAACATCTTTAGGATACAAAGCTACAACTTTGTTTGACAATTGGAGCAACTCAGACCTATAGGCACCCATTCAAAAATGGGCCCCAGTTTGTCTAGGGCTACCTCCCAGAATGCATTGTAATATAACATCACTATCTATCTTTAGCTACGGTGTGCTAAAGGTGCTATTTAAAATGACTTTTGTGAATTCAGCAGAAAAGTAGCTTTAAAAACAGGTATCTTTGGTATAAACACTTTAAACTACATGATGAGTTACATAATAAAATTAATTGCAGTAAGATGAGAGATGGGGAGTTCATGCTTAGTGTTTTCAGTTTTATTGTCTTTTTTTGGAAGATCAAGAAACAAACTACCCTCCATGATTTAAACATCCATCCATTATCTATACCAATGAACATTTTCATTAGCTGTTGGCCTATGAGCCCACCTGACCATTTTTAGCGGTGCCTAAGCCAGAGCTTATGATCGTGGACACTAAATTAACTGGTGCCAATTAAAGCAAACCTGCAAACCCAAGCCTGGATTGTTTTAAAGGGATATTCCACCCCTAAGTGACATGTGGACTGCTGCCATTCTCCTCAGAAGTTTCATACTTCATCCATTTGTTATATATTCTTTTTATCCTATGCCACACTTGGATAGGTCCATCCGATGGAAACCCATACACGCACAGAGAGAAAATGCAAACTCCATGCAGAAATACCCAAGGCTAGGATTTGAATCCAGAACCTTCTTGCTGCGAGACAACAGTGCTACCAACTGCGTCAGTGTACAGCCCCCTCAGTAATCATATCGACTGAAAATGAAAATATAAGGTAACATTAAAAAATGACACAAGACTGATTTAGACAAAGAGCAACTGTTAGCCACCAAAGCAAGGTGCAAGGACATAACACATAGCCGGCAAAAGTTATCTAAAAGGGATTTAGTCTACAAAACTCGTCCTTTTCAGTCATTAGGGTGAAATCAATGTTGTAAATGTTACACAGTAAACCTGCAGGTGACATAGTCAGGCAGACATAATTACGATAATTACCTCCACTGAAGAGGGCTTTTTTTTTTTACCAGGGTTTGTTAGTTTATTTTTCCATCTGATAGCAACCTAACTCAAAAAGTTGTAAACTAATTTTGATAACATTTATAGTAGATTTCTGCATTGAAACCAGGAACAACTGATTCGATTTTGGAGATGATCTGTATTACCATGGGGGGAAGGGACTGCGGAGGTCTGCTCTTCTAGTACATAATAGCCTAGCAACACCCAAGGAATTAGAGTAAATACAACATTACTTACAGCCATTGCTTATGCAGTTCATTCAGGATCTTTACAAATCAACTGACAGTTGTTGTTGTATTCTTCATAGACAGTGCAATGTTTCTGGTAGAATATTACATTATTTTCTTGGTAGTTCACTTGTGTGAATTCAGTTCAATTCAGTACAGTATATTTATATTGCGTCAATTCACAACAGATGTAATCTCAAGGCACTTTACAAGAATTGTCATTTCAATTGATTAAACATTCCAATCCGTTAAAAGTTTTCTATGTAAGGAATCCAAGCAGATTGTGTTGAGTCATTGACGTGAGGTTTTGCCTGGAACAAGTCAAGTGTTCTTACACCTTTACAAGCAGGCCATGCAGTTGTGCATGCCAGTGTCATCCCTCACAGAATGAATCTCAATCAGTCTTTATCTTTTATATACATTTTTCGTTTTTTAGTAAAAGTCACTTAAATAAAATAGGAATCCGTTGATCAATGAAGTTGTAAGTATTTTTGAACAATGTTCAGTACATTGTATTGACATAAAGAAGAGAAGAAAACTTCAAAGAACAGACCTTGATTAGTCCCAGAAGGATAACCACCAAATCACACAATGAAGACATTTGAGGCCCAAGGCTGCATCTGAATGTTTTCAGTCAGAAGCATCTTATTCTACATTGATCTTTTGGAGGTATTCTGAGAATGTTTCTGTTCTCTTTCAGTTGATTTTATGCTAATTGAAAGTGGAGCTCCCGAACTTCGGTTAATAGAACATTTCTCTTTCAAGTGAGCTTTATTTCTACATCAGGACACCAATGTTGGATGAGTGTGCCTGTGTGTAATATAATAAAGTGTAGCTGGTGTCTTTCGTGTTGGACTGCAGCACAGGTCGCAACGGTTTAGTGACAACAGAGAAAAGGCTACACAAGTGGTGCCACAGTGTGTGTTTTACTGTCACTTCTCATCTTTTCTCTCACACACACTACCAGTCACATAGAAAGATTTTACACTTCCAAACACAATAGCACAAACTACTCGCAGATGCAAAGCTGCAACTTTCCTTGTCTCTCTGAATGGCAGCAAAGCTGCCAACTTGGCAAGACTTTGAAATTATATTTAGATATGTTTTGACAATGGTGGACACACAAAACACTCAGATACAGACATGTCTGACAGCCCTGTTCGCTCTTAAAACTAAAATAACAGCAGTATCACTGGAAGCGCTACACGCCTGCTGGGTTGTGTTTTGATGTCAGCTGGTACACAGAGAATATATTTGTCTGTCCCAGAGTGCGCGCACACACACACACACAAACAAACATGCAAGCGCACGTATATCTTTCTTTTGTCAAATAACAGCCTTGAATGCAAATTGCAGACGTTTTTCTATTCAGAGGTACGCTTATCAAAGCTGCTCTTGTATTTTTAAATAAGCACATGAATAATGTTTACTCAACATGAGCTCCAGCTAACAAATAAGATTCAATTTATAAGGAATAATATATGCATATCTCACTTCATTTCTCTTACTGTTATTTGCCCATCTATTTTTAACGGTTTATTTTTTTCATAGCTTCTTCTAAATAATACATTTACTTTTTAACACACAACTACAAATAAATTAAATACATTCTACAGATTGGTCACATTCAAATATGAGTATGTCACTTTATTTTTAATAACTGCACAGTACTTTGGTTTTGTCATTTTTTTCCTACATGATTATACTACCTGTCACTTCCCTGCTGTTACAGCTGAATTTTCTCCCTTTTGGGACAATAAAGGATTCTTTCTTTTGGGGGTTTTAATAACTGCCAAATCAGATATGTTTTACTAGTATATTGGTAAACAAAAATCATCTACAAAGATTCATCAGAACATTTCTTGTTGCATAAGTGGCCCAGTATCAGTCAAAGGTTTTTAGCAACAGGTGGTGGCTGGAGAGGTTATTTCGTAATTGATCAGAGGTACCATCCCTACTTTCTTCACATATCCATTTATCTTTGGTAAAATACTAAACCATTGCTTTCTTGTTCTCATCAAATTTGTTTGTCCCTTTTCAACCACAAAAGCTTGTGCACATGTAACTGTTTCCTCAACTGACCGAGGCTAAATAATTGACTGGACCAACTCCTGTCCCGTCTACTGGCACAAATGACTAAGCAGGAAGTGGCCCCACCATTAAACATGAAAAATCTATCTGAATGATCAAAGCTTATTCTTTAACACAGTTGAAAACATAAAAATGTATTAAAATATTACTTGCATGCATTATTTATGAATTTGTGTCATTTAAATGTGTTTCCTTTAGATATTACAATAATCTACTATAGATATAATTACTATTAAAGCGAGCTACTGTAGCCTGAATGGTAAATTCTTGCGTGAGGCGGATATGCTGTGTTATGCCACGTTCACACCGGTCAGCGTGTCCAGGTGTCAAATCGTTCAAACGGACTAAAGCTGATGCTTTAAAATTAAAACCCAGCTACTTGAACACTTTGCAGACCTTGCCAGCATGTCAGTGCCTCGTGTCAGTACATCAGCACACGGGTGGGGATTTCTCCGTTGCTAGTTGTTTACAACGTCTTCCAAAGGGAAACTATTAGTGCGTATTTAATACTGTAGTTACCCTAACCAGGTTTGGCTAGGGTTAGCTAAAAAGTTAAAATAAAAATATTTAACTGCTTACCTGTCACTCCGATATCTTCCTCCAAATAAGGTCCGATCTCTTTCTGTTTTTGTAAAATGAAGAAGACGCTGGCTGGTTGACGTCCCCCATTTGTTGTCCCAAAGTTCAGTTTTTTACCCAACTTCATGCAGCTGCTGCTTGGATGGTCGGTCAACATGTCCGAGCAACAGCTGCGTGGAAGCTTGACGCCCAGTTGATGCGTAGGTACCATATACTTTGCATGTAATCTACCTGCTCTGCTGCCTGGACGCACGGACCGGTGTAAACGTGGTTTTAGAGCTCACTCCCAAACAATCAGAAACCACAGCTGAGTCAGTCCCGTCCTGGACAATTTACTGATTTGCAGCCATGACTTCAACTATGATAAGAAATGTTACTGTTATGCAAGTTTAGTTGGGGTCTGGGCGGGAGTTTTGCTGGTGTTAAAGCTGCTCTCTGCTCTCCTGAATTCATCCTTCAGTTACCTGTTGCCCTGAGGCTGTTTATGATGGAGATAGCACATGCTACACCTTAGTGTGAACGATGCCATTACTCACGCTGCCCTGGAAAGCACTTGGGAAATCTACTTTTTTGACCCGAACACTCACTATTTAAGTGAATTTACAGAAAACTGCGGTGAAGAGGCCTGGGCTCATTCTAATGATAAGCGCATTGATGCAGCATGTATAAAGAAGAATTGTTTAATGTAAATATTTTTATTTGTGGTAAAACTTATGTATGGTCCCTTTAAGTAATTTGGCATCAAGAAAGAAGACCATTTATCAACCATATTTCTTCTAAAAACTGTAACTCATGTCGAGCCAACTAGTGCCTGCAGCAAATATGCATTGATCTATACAGCATGCACACATAAAAAAGCACAAGATCCAGTGGATTTGCTTTCTCTCTCAATCCATCTTTTGCTTCATTCTCCTATGACATGGGAATAAGACACCAGCATATTTTACTTCCTTCATTTGTGACAGTTACTCACCTCTGACCATTCCAACTTTTAGTAGAAAACAAGGATTTTATACTCAAAGGAGCAGACTCTTATCTGTGGCTTAACACTCCATTTCAAACCCATCCAGTGGATGCTTAAGGTCATGCCTTAAAAAGCCAACAAAACAGAATTTCTGTTCTTACCCCACGTCCAGAGAAAATATAAAAGCTACTCTACATTCAGACAGAGTAGGTCAGCTTATACCCACCATCCATGGCCTTACTGAAGCCACATGGGTACCATCTAAGAGCATGCTGATCTCTGACCTCCGTTCACTGGAAAGCTTGTAATATTATGAAGCTAGAAAGTTCAGCATGTTTTACTGTTGCACCTGCGGTGATTCGCAGTATGAGCTAAACACCTGAGACAGATGAGGCCGTTTAAAATATGCAAATCTTCACCTTGGACCAGCCTGTTAACATGTTCGCTCTCATCTGCATTCATCCACCAGCCGGTCCACCTGACGCAGCACCAATAAGATCTTTATTGTCTGTCGCTGTGTGACCTCTGCAGAGGTAATTTGCTTCCGATTACGCTCTTTTCCCAGCTGTCTTGGTTAATTAATATGAGTTGCTTGTCGAGAGTGGTGCAGAAGCTCCTTTACAAGTATCCCTCCTGCTTGTGTCCTATGTTTTTACCAATGGCAGGTCCCTGTTCTTGAATATAACTCTGGAGCACCCATTAAGAGAGTATGCTCCTATTTTCTTCTATCTTTCTGGAGAGCATGCTGATCTTCTGTTTTCAGCGCATCTGTCTGTCATAAGTTTTTATTTCTGCTTAAAGGCACTGCAATCGAATGTGAGATACTTCTCAGTGAAAACTGACTTCAAAAAATTGATGTCAGTTTATTTAAAAAAAGAAAAGTGTGTTTATCTCCTTTTTATTGCAGCCAGTCTTCACATACCTGTGAATCTGAGAAAACTTAATCTGAGTGCCTACAACAAAAATGAGGAGTTAAATAATTAAATAATACCATATAATGCTCTTAAAATACAATACGATAATTAATAACATGTGTCAGGTACATCTCACAATTTTGAAAGGAAAACTATATGATTGCTCACAGTCTGCAGGGTGGACTGAGTTCACAGTGAACCCAATTAAAAGACGACTTTGATGGCTCTGTCTTTGTTAATGAAGCTCCTGCTGTGCTGCTCCCATCTGTTGTTTGTACATAACATAATTAGGAACCTTTGTTAAACAAATAATCATTAATTATGCACAATATCGAAAATACTGTGTACTCCAAATAAACTAAATCAATATGAATAATTCAACAAATGTAAAAGCAACTCAATTAAAACTGCTTTTTTGGAACCTGGATTTCTTTTACAATACAAAACTAATTTTACTAGAATGAGAATTGTGAAGCACAATTTGAAACAGAAAGTTAAATAACAAATAAATTAAATAGGTAATTTCCTTGGTTACCAATTTATTATTTTAACTGAAGAAGCAGAAACTCCATAGTAGTTAAAGTTGCTAGTATTTCTGATTTTGTTGTAGTTTTCAAGTTATAGATTCCTATGTGTCTGTTTTCTATTTTTTTTCCCCCATGAGTTTGTTCTTTGTGAACATTAGATTAGTTTTCTTAGGGCCTGTCTATACAAAGATAAAACCAGGTATAGATATTTCATTGAATAGGTGTCTCATTCATAAGGAACCGCCGTTTCAGGACACCGTAAATTATCATGTTTGAATCGGGTCCCAAAGTGGAGAAATCTCACGATGCCGGCTCAGTTGTATCAGTGTCAATGAGCTCTCCTGGAGTTGTCTGAGTGGATGACGTTGCCGCCTCATTCCTGTATGTCTCACATGTGCACAACTTTGTAATAAAGTAAACAAAAATACCATTCTGTCTTGCAGTCCTAATAAAGCAAATACTGACCTTTTTATGGATCTTTTTTTTTTTTTTACGTGTCCTGTCTAGCAGTATGCTACTCAGAATTGGTGTCTGAGTACCAAGTACAAGCCCAACAGTTTTACTTTCCCAAGCAGAGTATTACAGCTTCGCTGTAGTACGCCACTTGATGTATATGTATGAAAAATCTTTATTAGTGATTACTGTGGCTTCAATTTCCTGACGTCATGGACATCAAACTGAGACAAGAAGGGAGAAAGGAAGAAGGTGAAGAAAAGAAACCGGACCAACAGAGGGGCGAACCGATGACACAAGACAGGGAGGCAAATAAAGAACACAAGAAAACATCCCAGTCCTCCACCTCTGCCGGACGGCAGAGAAACAGTAATACAAAACAAAAACAACAAAGTGTACAGAACCAAACCAATAGTTCGGATCTGGTAGAATAAACAAAGAATTACACTTTAATTATGGATCTTAAAAGAAGATTTATTGTCCCTCTTTTATCACTAGAAGCAAAAAATGGATCCAGAGAACCACAGGCACCATATTCTTTTGAATAAAGCTATTATTTAAAGCCAGATTCTTCGTGTTTTCCACTGGGTTGACCACGTATGCTCAGTGTTCTTTCTGTAAGAACATTTACATGCACATCAATATCAAGCTCTTAGCAGATATGGGACTAATTGCTAGGGTTGCCAACTTTCACAAATTAAAATAAGGGACACCGAGTGTTATTCACCACAGCCCGAGCCATCCGACTCGCGGGGAGGTGTGGTTCTTTTAGTGAGGGAATCACCCAGAATGGTCATACGTTAATCTTGAAATGCTTTATTCACAATAAACACATAAATGCATAATTTCTGTAGGTTAGGCTACAGTACAACAAGCTGCAATGTAATGCATCCACATAAAAAGGAAATAAATTGTATACAACTTGTGTTAACTTGTGTAACTAATCCTATTATTGCTTTTTACTTGCTTGTTTTTAATATTCATGCAAATTGTTCTCTTGATTATTGTTTTTTTTAAATGTTTTTTTGCATTTTAATCTTCAGTGATTTATGCTCTTTTCTGTGTTCTAATTTTAATCACCTTGAATTGCCTTGTGTTGAAAGTGTGCTATACAAATAAAACTTGCCCTGCCTTAACAAGATGCAGTGTGATCTAACACGACGATGCTGAGAACAACATGAGGTCAGTTTGTTTAGCTTCCAACAATATATTTACAATATTTCTTTTCTAAAGTGACTGTATGGGGATATTGCAGATGAACCCTAAACACCTTTAAACTTCTTTATCTGCTCACTTAAATTCAAATTTAGAAGTGGGATGACAAATAGTTGAATTGGCTTGCATGACTTGTCTGAACAACAATCAAACCACACTAAGAGGTTTTATACAATGTTCACTTCTCCAAACCCCAGACGGTCTCGGCAAATGACCGCTTATGCTGAGCCTGTCTTCCTGTTAAAAGGGAGTTTTTCCTCTCCACTGTCGATTCATGCTCAGTGTGAGGGATTGCTGAGAATTCACGACGCAATCTTCTGTGGTTCTCTAATTCCTAAATTAAACATTGTATTATAATAACTCTTCTTGTAAAGTGCCTTGAGATGACATCTGTTGTGAAACGGCACTATATAAATAAACTGAATTGAAAATTGAAAATTCATTTACAAGTAATTGGCTATTTCTCTAAAATATAACATTTCGACAGCCAGAAACCTATCCAAACATGTTTCATTTTAATCTATTTTTTAGCACAACAATTAATCTGTTACCATGATTTGTTCTTTAAGTTGTCATTTATATTGATTGACTAATTGGACTATGTCTACGCCTACAGGCTTTGAAAAAACAACAACAAAATCCTCCACAATTAATCCAACAAAAATAAAATTAAGCATGGCCGAGACATCTTTGAAAATGCACAATATATATAATCTATTCTGAATATTTTAGCCTACATGCCTCAAAAGCCTCACAGGCGCGTGGGCCTGGTGTGCTGTGCAGTGAGTGTTCTCAGTGTGCAACTGAGAACACTCGCTGCATTGTTTACAATTTGCTTTGTGTTCGTCTTTACTGACCCTGTCCAGTCAAGGATGGGCCTCTTCCCACTCGTGTAGCCTATATCTCTGTAAGCGTTTTTGGAACATTTTCAAGAGTGCTGTATGGAAGTGCCAGTGTGTTGTGTGTGTCTACCTGATCATTCCTGAGTGCTCATCACTTGCGAGCCGCAAACGCAAACAATTTGCAGTCCCGTTTGATCCCGCCGTCAGAAAAGTTTTGCTGAATGTAGTGTGATTTTTAGTTTATTTTAATATAGAATAAATAGCTAGAATAAAGCAGTATGAAGCCTATGACCAAAACACATAATAGATAATTCATTTTTGAAAATACGAAACAAACAGCGTCCCTTATTTGTTCAAAACAGGACGGCACATTTAATAGTCAAATACGGGACGAATCCATATTTTAAGGGACGGTTGGCAACCCACTAATGGCTTAAAGAGTTGAGGGTCGGGTACCAGATGACATGTCACTCAGAAAATCGAATTATTAAATGAAGTGTGTTCCACTCAGAGATGCAAGATGGTCACATGCGGCCTTTCAGGTTGGCATTGTCTCCTTGGACACAAGCCGCAAAGATGTAAACAAAAACTAAAGTCTGAAAGCCGATTGAGTCAAATCAGGATGTGCACAATAAGTCAAGTAATGGACAACAATGCTCAGGGTTTTAATATTTTTTAAATTTTCATTAGTTTTAGTTTTTGTTAGTTTTTATAGTACGTTTTGTAGTGTAGTTTAGTTTTAGTTTTTTGAAAATGCTTAGTTTCCGTTTAGTTTTTATTAGTTTTAGTTTTAGTCTTTTCCTTAAAGAAGTTGTGTACCGGGCATACCTGTCAACACTCCCGTTTTTGAACGGGTTTCTCCTGTTTTTAGGGCCATCTCCCGGGCCCCTCCTGGTTTGTCATTTTTTCCCAGGAAACTCACGTAATTTGCACATCCTTTTTAAACAATCGGACCCAAATGTTTGTCTAATATTGACACACTTTACAATCTCAACCCGTTATTCACTTAACACGTGTGGTACAATTAACAGCACGAGCCTACCTTGCTATTCTCCAACACCCCTGTTGCACCAACCGGCCCCCCCAAAATCCTCTGGATTTTGAAAACCAAATGTTGAAAGGTATGGTACCGGGGCAAGACTAAAAAAAGGAAACATATAACAAAATCTCAGAAAAGGATTATGTTTAAAAAAAATTATTGACATGGCCAGATTAACAACCATACAAATCAGGAAAGTATAAAAGATATATGGTAAAGTAACGTTCAAAGTGCTGTAAACACAATAACAGCACCTGTGCATTAAAAACCCCAACAATTAATGCAGGTGCTACAGTTATGTAAAAATACTGACACTGACTGGCAACACAACAAAACTAAAGCCAAGCTACCAGGAGTACTATAATGCTTTGATCCTTTTGCACATCTTCTAATAGTATGTAATCCCAAATTGGAATCTGGTGCTATCTCTCAACCGCAGCATAGGATAAAAAGCCTAATCAGAATAAAAATGCTTCAAGTAAACACATGATTCAGATTACCGTGACCCGATCAAACTCATTTGGAACAAAATTTCATTCCGATTGAAAGGGATGGTTTATTCCAATAGTTAGTCTGATTGTGGTTGATGTAAACTCTTATTCCGAATGTAGGTAATTCCTGGGCATGTCTGTTAAGTCATGAGTAGACATGCTTTGGCCTAAAAAAGTAAAGTGATTTGTAATTCGATTGTGTACATTAAAAAAACGAAGGCTTGTGGATGTAAAACTCTGACGAGAAAAAAATTAAAATGAAAGCATGCTCTGAAGAACATCGTAGTCCTCCATTTCAAATGGACGCAGCCATCTTTGTTTACAATGGAAGTCTATTTCTTCTTCTATGGCTGTATCTGGTGTTTTAGTTCTGTGCAAGTCAAAATTATTTATTCCGTTCAGACATGAAGCAGATGTAAACAATTGTCATTATTGGATAGACTCCTTCAGGGCACTGTACACAGTCAAATTCTAATCCGAACTATGATTGGATTAAAAATGTTTTGCACATATAAATATAGCTTGTTTCCCTTTTTTGTTCTTGCTTTGCTTCTTAGTTCAGCTTCTCTGTTATAATCATTCACCTTCCCTCAGCCTACCAGATTGCTCCCTTCCACAGCTGTTCTCAATCACCTGATTTCTTCACTTGAATCTTAATTTGTTCTCTACTCATTACTCAGTATTTCAAAGATTTCCTTTGTTTGAGTGTCCCCTGTAAGGCCTGGTTTACACGGCACAATTTTAAAATTGTCCTGTTTTGGTCCAACAGCGTAGGTGTTGTGTGCGGTCACACCGAAATGATGAGACACCACACATGAACCAATCTTACTCACAAACATTCAAAGCACAGACAGAAAATCTCATTGAACTTCATGATATAATATGATGTATGTGAATGTGAGAGTGAATGAATAATGGAATTGTAAAGTGTCTTTGAGGGTCTTGAAAAGTGCTATATAAATGCAATCCGTTATTATTATTATTATTATTATTAAAACGAGACTAAAGACAAAGGAGCAAACACAATAAATATGGATGCCGAGGAGGCACCGGCAGTTTGTCGACTAGATTTAACATTCGAAAAAAATAAATCCTTCCATTGTATTAAGGAGTAAACACAGCAGGAGCAGGGGCTCTACTTTCTATACAAAGATAAGGGGGTAAATTATTGTTGGGGTTTTTTTCATTGGGAAACTTTACACATTTTGTTCTGACTGATCTCTGCGCCGACACATGGAAATATTAATAGACACTTCCAAGGTCCATCAATGGCTCTCACCTTGGTTTCTGACTGGCTACACTTCACATTTAACAGGCTGCATGCTTGTTTGTCCTTGCAACACACCAGGTATGCTGCAATATCATGCCAAGACAATCCAACATGTTGAATATTCATGATTTTTTATTTGAGTGGTCCCGATGTCCTTCAGAGCAGACCAGAGGACTCTGAACGTATGGCAGGAATATCTGCTAGGATTATTTTAAGAACAATCTGGATAATCAGAAGGGGTGACCTGGGGCAAAATTTGCCTTAAAATCCTGTTGTGTGAGCTAGGGCTCAGTTGTATTTTTATTGTCATCATTATATATTAAAAGTTCTGCCTGCATTTCTGCAGTTGGGTCATTTACTAAACCCCAACATTACATTTTGTGATTAATTATTTATTTATCACACAGGTGTTTCTGTAGAGGTGCAAAATATTTTTTGTTTCGTATAAGTGTTGTTTCTTTAGCATTTAAAGTTATGTGTTTGTTACCGAGGTACAACCCCTTTCAAAAGAATTCCTTATCTAGTGTGGAATAAATTAGAAAATTCTGCATTTCTTCTTACATAAAATGGCAAAAATTAAAAAGGAATATCACATCAGGTGCACATGAGAACGCTGTTCTTAAACTCTTTGAGCTGGATTTACCTCATTTAAACCTCAGACAGTCTGACGTGCTCCTGACTGTTGAATTAAAAATGAACACAATGGTGAGATCCAAAGAGCCGTCTGGGGTCTTCAGAAAGTCTGGCAAGTGGTTTTAATATGTCTGAAAAGGATTTGATGTCAGCCTTTCCACTAAAAGTAGAGGACATTTAAAAAAAACTACCAACAGGCCTAGCCTTTTCCATCTACGCAAGGTTACCCTAAAATCAAACTAGATAAAAAAAATATTCATAATGGGACCTTCATCTAGTTCTTGCCACTTTTAATGTGAAGGGGCATACCTGTACAATCAGAAAGAGACAGTTCAGTTTTAACTTTCATTTTGTGTGTGCAAGCAGGTAGCTTTGGTTCTGTAAGAAAAATATGTCTCACAAAGTGTACTGGTACTTCAAAATATGTAATTTTGACACATGAAGCTGGAAATACACAATTTTGGAAGGACCCTGACCGGGATCACTCCGCAGCAGTCCGCTGGCCTCCTCCTCCTCTTTCTCCCAACCCTCCAGTAGCTGCAGTGGCTGACGGTGCTGGGCCTGCTCCAGCAGGAGATCGGGGAGCTAAAGACGCAGTCAAAGCGGTGGCGGATTGATCCACAACTGGGCCCCTCACCGCATCGGACAACCTGGCCTGACTGCCCAGTTTTAAGAGCTGTTGTCCCATGTAGGTCCATGCATCGCCCGCCGACACCAACTACTATGCTGAGCGGCTGTCCATCTGTCTGCTCTTAGTAAAAGTATATATGTGAGCGGCACGTGACATGCTGTGGTGGAGCCATTGCCAGGCCTGTTTCGTGTTGTGGTCAACAACTCCTCCAGAGAGGCTGTCCGAGTGAGGAAGCTGTTCATGGCTCACTTCTCAGAGGAGAGAGCAGTCCCTTTGCAGCCCCAAAATCGTAGAAGAGTGACGTCAGATACTGAGGACGGGACCACAGGCGACGTAATATAACGTAAACACCTGGCAAAATGGTGCCGCAGTACGTCCGATATCATGCTTACTACTCGCTCGTTTGCTGCGCAGTATTTACTACATCAACGGGCAAGGAGTAGCTACTATGTAGCATGTAGTACATACTATAGAATTTGGATGCAGGTTGTTCGGGAGGGCGACGACAGATGAGAAAGAGGTCCATCTTTTTTTTGTCTTTTTATAGTGCTTACCATTCACATATTTTTTTTTATTCTTAATCTGTCTTTATCATATTTATTTTTTTCACGACATCAGGTTGGTGCCCTACGCACAGTGCGTAATGGGTGTGGGCGGTGCGCCTGCGCTGCGCCCCGGTTTAAATGAGAGGTTAACAAGCCTTCTGCAGCAGTGAAGCTCCAGCAGCTCTCAGCTGCTTTTGTGGCCAATTTCTTTTCCTTGCCTCTTCTGACAGTGTCTTCTTTGGGGTTGAGACCCTTGCTCAGATGCAGCCCTGCGGCGGGCACATCCATTCGCCTGCCGGTGTGTAGAGGTTAACAAGCCTCCAGCGTTGAAGTTACAGCAGTTTTGAGCTCCAGCAGCCCAGTTCATGTTCTTCAGTTCTTCTGATAAAACATTCCTTGGTTTATTTGGTGAACCTGCCATGGCTTAGGTCTCAAAACTGCGGGTTTGTTTCTATAATTAGGTAGTGCGTAGCATACTGCCTTAAAGCGAACCTTAGTGCATCCGGAGAAGCAGATGAACTGACTAACATTAGAAAAGTTCTATAGTACGATAAACAGCAGGAGGACCCTCCCATGTAGTGACAGCTCAGAAAAAAAACTTCAAAACTGGTGTTGTGTCACATAAATGTTTAGAAAACATGTGTTTTTAATGGTATAAAAATTGTGAAATGTGTCTTGACACAATCTGGATTTTTTATCAAAATCAATTGAAATTGCGTCACAGACTTGCACATAAAAATCTAAAAGACGATTGTGATCACCTCCCATGTTTATCTACTATAGCATAAATAGCTTCCCAGTTAGCAGGCAACAGTTTACTCAGATTTCGTCATCACAAGGAACGACACATTGCATATTCCCTAAAAAGTAACTCTCACCAGTTCTCACACACTCACAAGAACACCTGGTAATATTATTTACCGCTGTATAACAATAAGAACATCCCCTTGAACCCAGCACCCCTCTACAGAGCATATTAGCTGATGCTAGTGCTGGATTGTAAATTCTATATTAAAGTGTTCCTCTATTGTGGATTAACTCCAAAACTGTCAATTAGCTCTATTCACGGTTGAGGATCCAGCTTTCCTCCGCAGGGTCGACAGAGTAATTTCCTGTTCCAGAAAAAAAAGCAGAAAATACAACAACACAGATCTGTTTGTCATGAGACTGACCTGCAGGACGGCTCACCAAGTGTGCGCGCTGACTCACAGACCTCATCTCTTTTTATTGAACACAAAGACAAAAAGAATCACATGACATGGTTACTCCCAGTACATAAACATTCATTGTGTGCCCCTTATCATCTACTTCCTTAAGTCTGTTCCCCCAAAATGATTTACAGACACCCGCTTTTATGGGGGTCCTAAACTATCTTTCTTCCTGTTTCTATACAACTGGGCAATTTCCTAAACACAACTTGGTATTTATGACTGTTGTAAAAGCCTGGTACTCATTTAAGATTGTTTTTACTTCACTAGCAAGAAGCCATTAGCTAAGCTACAGTTAAACCATGGCTAGGACAGTTGAAAAAAGAAGCAGCGGGACTGGAGCTAAAGCCGCAGCTTCTACTCTCAAATCACCCGTGAGAAAGTTTTGAGTTTCCCGTGAGTTAAATTGATAGTCCTTTTGTAAACAAGAGGACAACTGTTTGCTGAATATTAACTTGTTTCTCTAAGCCAGCTGGAGCTGAGCGTTGATGCGCTGCAGTAACTAAAAAGAGTTACCCCCTTGGCCCGGGGGTCCTCGGACGCTGGCGGTGCCTGGGGCGTCTCTTATTGGCGGGGAGGCTTTTTACCATCTAGCACAGGCGCTCTTTTTAACGGGGTGCGCTTGGGACGGGAGGGGGGAGGGCGTTGAGGGTGAGGGGGGGCTAAACTCAACCTGGGTGTCTAGTGACATGTGTTTTGTTAGCAGTGTGAATGTTGGGAAGGATTTAGGTATGCCCCTGGCATGGGGGCTGGTGGATTGCCGGGGCCCCCATGGGGCTCGGCGGTACCGCTGCCGTGGGCCCCGACTGGACGTGCTGGGGCCTCCCACCCCTGGTGGATCGGGCCGAACGGGGGTGCCTATTGGAGTCAGCAGGGGAGCTGGCTCCCTGGGGTTGGCAATGGTCACCCCAGTTATTTTCTCCCCATCCCCATGCCTCTGTCCACCTGCTCCTTCATTCTACCATTCACAAGGCCTTGGGACGTGGGCACGTCACTGGGGTGCGGGATGGAGCTTCCGTCTTCGCTACCCGGTGGCGGCCTGGGTCCCGATTTTATTGAGCAACTTAGACACTACACTTGCAACATTTACAGGGAACGCACATGTAGGGACCTGGCGGTGTGGCGCCACCCATTGGTTAAACGCATCTAGACACTGAGGGCCCGGGGGGGGAGATGGGGGTACCCGGCAGTATTCCCATGTCCCCCCCCTCTGTTTTAAGTGCACATTAGAACAACACGCAACAACACCACATTGAGCTGGGGGAGAGAGGCTGGGGGGTCTTTCCACACCCCTGTTCGTTGGACCATCAGGGGTCGGAGCCCGGATAGAACATCACGCCGTCTGGTCGGGGTCCTGGGCTGGTGGGCTGCTCTTGCCGGTGTGGGGGCCTTGGCGGTCTACTTGTCCCCGTCCTGGTGGGCAAAGGGGTCTGTCTCCTGGGTGCAGGGGCAGGGTTCTCTACTGGGGCGTCTGTCCCTGGGCCTGGGAGTATGGAGTATAGTGTACGTATGGGGGGTATGAATGAGTGTATAGCGTCCTTTTTTCGTATGTCCTGTATTTGTAAGAATGTGTACACATGAGAGGGAGGGTACGTATGAGTGTCTCTGTCTGTCTATGTCTACCTGTCAGGTTGGGTGTTTGGCTGCTCTCTGGCCTGATGCATCTTCTTCCCTCCCCGTCACTCCCCGTCGGTGATGGTTGCTCCTGCCCGCTGGTTGATGATGACTCTCGATGCATGGGGCTGGGGGTCCCGGTTGCGGCCCGGCTCGGTCCTGGTGCATGTCGGGCGGGTCCTGGGTGGTCCGGTGTGTCGGGCGGCCGCTGTTTCGGGCCGATGTCCTCCTTGGATTGACTGGGGCACCTCTTATGGGGGTGCCGGGGTTGTAGAATAGGTTGGTGCCGTCCGGTGGATCGGTGGGGACCGTGCCTGGCGCCCAGTCCTCCTGCCGGTTCCAGGACTTCAGCTGGCTGGTCTGTTCGCCTGGTGGGGCTGTCCGGCATTGGCTGGGCCCCTGATCTTGGCGCCCCACGTGGGGCGGGATCTGGACCCTGGAGCTGGAAGATCTGGATGTCCAGGTGCCGGCTGGGCGCGGCCTGGGGAGGGCGTACATCCGCTGTGGCTCTTGCTGTGGCTCCCTGGCGTGTGGATGTGTGGAGGCGGGCCGGGTTGTTGGCGGTGGGTATTGGTCCGGGGTGGCGGCGGCGTGTGTTGTCCGTCGGTTGGCTGCGGGTCCTCCTTGCCTGCGGCGGCGGCGGGGGGCCCTTGTCGGCTGGTCCCTGGTTGGGGCCCCGCTGGGGGGCGGGGTGCCCCTGGTCCCCGTGGCCTCCGGTTCCTGATCCGGGCCCGCCCTGGCGTAGCCGGTTACCGGCGGAGCCCGTGGGCTCGTCACTGCGATCTCTCGGGCCCCAACATTGCGGCTGGTGGGTGCTCCCCTGGGACTTCCATCTGTTCCTCTCTTGGTGGGTGATCGACCCTGCGCTGATCCGCCTGTGGACTCTGTACTCTGTGGGACCCTGGATGCATACATCTCTTGCCTCCTCCATGTCTGTGCCGATTCCTGTAGGACGGATTGACGGTTCCTTACACCAGCTATCAATCACTTGCATGGGGAAACCTTATTCAGACCTGCATGCTCGCACACACATAGGTGTGGGGACATAGGTGAGGACGGACATATCTTAAGCTGAGGTTATCATCATTAGTTAGTTGTTCACAGGAGCTTACCAGAAACATTTGTATTATGTTCATTAATCAATGCTTGTGTGTAGTGAATGTATAATTCTTTGTTTATTCTACTAGATCCGAACTATTGGTTTGGTTCTGTACAGTTTGTTGTTTTTGTTTTGTATTACTGTTTCTCTGCCGTCCGGCAGAGGTGGAGGACTGGGATGTTTTCTTGTGTTCTTTGTTTGCCTCCCTGTCTTGTGTCGTCGGTTCGCCCCTCTGTTGGTCCGGTTTCTTTTCTTCACCTTCTTCCTTTCTCCCTTCTTGTCTCAGTTTAATGTCCATGACGTCAGGAAATTGAACCCACAGTAATCACTAATAAAGATTTTTCATACATATACATCAAGTGGCGTACTACAGCGAAGCTGTAATACTCTGCTTGGGAAAGTAAAACTGTTGGGCTTGTACTTGGTACTCAGACACCAATTATGTGTAGCATACTGCTAGACAGAACACGTTAAAATAAAAATAAAAAAAACAATGGCAATTGCATCACTTATATGTAAAAAAAAAAGATTTACTGTACAAAATGTAATAAATAAAACCAATGATAATGAAAATGGCATAGGGTTCTGTACTGTAAGAAAAAAATATTTAGAGTTGAATTGTGACCTTAAAATCGAAAATCAAATCGAGGATTTGGAGAATTGTGACACCCCCGGTCTTTTAACATGCTCAAATAAGTGAAACAAGATTTATACTTAAACGGTCACCTGTACCTGATTGATATCTCCTTTCTTCACAACAATACCATGCACACCTGAGTATGGCAGATAATCTTGCTGCAAAAGGTGTGTGATTGGATGTGCCAGGCACCCGACTGTTAACCCGTCTGGTGGTAGAATGCTATTTTACTCTTTGATTTCACCGTCAGATCTGATCATTCTTTTATGTCTTCATAGCTCTCTCTGTAACACTCACAGTAGAGAGTGACAATTTTTCGGGATTCCCACTGGTCACGTGATTCCTGCGGGATTCCCGCGGTACGGGAGTCAATTTCACTGTGGTAACGTGATCGGGACTGGACAGGAAATAATCCACGGGATCGGACGGGAAACCGGAAATTATAATTAAATTTTTTTTATTTTTTTTACATTCATCTTGTCAGATATGAGGGAATTAGCTTTAAAAAATGACGCTGCGATGCGGTGCCAATGTGTGTGTTTATTAACTCTGCTGCAAAATGCAATTCCATCGGGTCTACTACACGGCACGCATCAAACTGAAACTGCTACGATGTCGCTACACCACCTGGATAAACTGGTAAGCATATGATATCCGACTGAAAAATGCGTGTATCTTAATAGTTTGGTAGTCAGACGAATCGAGTCCATTCATGACGTGGTAAGGTGGTCAAACAACGAGAATGCAGGATATGGTTAAAGATGGCGGATAAAGCTAAATAGATGATCTTTGATACTATGCTAGGCTATGGTTTAAAGGGGGGCGTGGGGAGCGAGCGCCATAGGAGGTAAATTACTAATCTACTGGATTCGGGTCGGTAGTCTTTTTCTCTGGATTTTTTCGGGACAAGATTTTTTTGTGGGGCCGCACGTGATCTGGACGTGACCAGAGTATTTTTTTGGGATCGGGACGGGACAGGATCGACAATTGATTCCCGTGTCACCCTCTAACTCACAGCAAGAAATATGTGACTCTCTAAGGCAGGGGTCTCCAAATTTAGGCCTAAAGGGCCAGTATCCTGCATTTCTTACTTATTTCCCTGGTTCAACGCACCGGAATCAAATGATGGCTCATTAGCAGACCTCTGCAGACCTTTGCCATGCTGAGGAGGAAGTTCAACCATTTGAACCAGGTGCATTGGACCAGAGACTCGTCTAAAACTGGGAGGACTCCAGCCCTTGAGGCCGGGATTTGGAGACCCCTAATGTTCTACAATGGATAAGTATGTTCCATTACTATCCAATTTAATGTTATCTAGTCTCAATTAGTTTTTTGTCTTCTTTATATCCAAATCCTGTTAACTTAACTTAGCTAAAGTATGTGCTTTGCTTATGTTCTGTTACCAGTAAATATGTTTATTTCTTTAACTTTAATAAAAAAATGGATCTCACATCTGGAAAAAATAGACTTAATATGGAAATTTAACTGACCTCCGCATACCTACGATGCACGCACTGCAGTCGGTGCTCTGATTGGATTGACTATATTTTCATCCATGCGACAGCGATACAGACATCCAACAGCATGCTTACTGCACCCACTGTGAATGAGGCGTAAGGCCTTCCATTCTATTATGGTGCCACAGACACCCAAAAATCATTTTTTTCCATGCCTCTATTTCACCTAAAAGCATCCATATTTAAGTCTTGGTAAAATAGCATTTTCTTGACCTATCAGTTGCCATGGTTACCCATGAAATGGCTAAATTCTGTCAGCTTATTTTTTTGAACAATATTCATAATTTGCTTTGCATTGGCCACTTACGGCAGAAGGTGGCATGATCCAAAATCACCTGCGCTTATTTCTAAGAAGGGTGCGATTTAAGGGTCATGGTTTGTGGATGCTTCACTGTATAGCTGGACTTGGCCAGCTCACCATCTGGTGCAAACAATTTCTATCACGTGTCAGAGGGTCTTTATTGAAAAATGTGATTGCATTTGCTAAATAAATTAATGCTGAAGCAAAACTGGGGCCTGTAAAAAAAATACTGCAAAACATAGCAGCTGGAAATTATGAAATGAAAATAAATGGCGATCCCAATCTTGGAATGGCTAAGCAAGAAAGCAAGAAAGAGGGGGCAAACTTTATCATTGAAGTTTTTTGTTAAATAAAGGGGTAACACTAGCTATTGGGAAATAGCTTGGTTTTAAGAGTGAGCATTTTGTTGACCTTCAAGAAAAATATTTTTTGGGGGGAAGTGCATTAAGATATCTGTCTTTTTCAGAGAGTTTTATTTAATTTATATGATAATGTATGTGAACATACAACTAATGTATTTACAGGATTGTTTAACGGAAACAGTTATTCAGTCAGTTGTTTGAGTTTGTACTTAAAAAAAAAAGATTCAGCAAAAATAGTTTATGAAACTAAATTACTGAGCTTAAGTATTGTTGTTATTGATGATATGCAATACGATATTAGGCAGAGAAAAAAAAATCCCAGTTGAGATAAAATATATGGAATAATCTTGTAAAATGAATTTAATTAATTACAATAACAGAAATATAATTCTGCAAATTTTGTGCAGTTAACAAGATTGTAAAGAAGGCAACAGGCTTTTGTGGTAGGTTGAGTTTGTTCATAAATCTGTCTAAATGTTAGTGAGCACTTTGCCAAGAGAATCCATTCCATTTTCCAGGGAAATCGGAATGGATATATCTCAACCATAGTTTTGGTCGACTTAAAAAAAACACACAAAAAACAGAAATCTATGCAAAGCAATCATACAAAAAGCACTTTTAGAATCACTATCAGAATTTGATTGCTACATGACAGAAATTCAGTCTTCATTTGTCTCCCCGAGCACACAACAGTAGGGAAATTTTACAGTGTGTGTGTGTGTGTGTGTGAGTGCGTAAAGAATTTCTAAAAATCCACATTTTCTGAAAGTCCGATATCTTCTGCTACAGTCAACAGTTACATTTGGGAACCTTTCATTTTTCTCTGACTCTCCACTTCCTTCTTCATACCCATTACACCGCAAACACAAAAACAAACAAGCATACACAATAACAAACTCACAGAAGACATCACTGCCTGTTTTGATTTTATTTTACATATTGAAAGGACTGAAGAGCAGCCTTGATCTAGGCATCTGCTGACAAGCCTCTGGTTTGCAGTCCTTTTGTGTTTACCGTGAGGCTTTTAAAAGACAAAGACTCATGCTTCCAAGCTAGAAAAACACTACAAACATAACATGCTTCAATCAAATGCCTCATTTGTAATGCAAAAGCAGATATGTATCTTCTTGGAAGCCATTAAGAGCTTTCTGGTTAAGATGTTTAACCCCACAATCTTAGTTCCAGTATGTGATGCTTTAGATACCATGCATGTCTTCTTCCCATTTTTACTTATAGACCAAAAGCAATGGCAGTATTTTAGTTTAACTAAACTTATTACATAGAGATTAGATAATTCGAAGGGCAACAACATTTAAATTTTTAAAAGAAATAAGTACATTGAAATGTTAATCAATGCCTGAAAGCATAAAATGATATATTGTTTAGCATTTTTGAAAATAAATGTGAAAATTAGAGTAGGTTTTTTATGTTAACTTTTGTTTTTTTTTAAATGTGGTGGTTCAAGATTTTAAGTCATCCTACCATGAGGCTTTTAAGCTTCTCCTGCTCTCCTCCTCGTCTCTCTGTATTATCTGGGGCATACAGTAGGCTCATTGCTGTATGGTTGTGGTTCATCATTTGTGTAGTTGTAAATGTTTAACATTTTTAACCTGTGTCAAAGTTGGCATTAAAATCCATCGTTTTCTATTGATTGAGCTGACAGGACTCCCCTACGTCGGTCTGGCATTCTCACAAAAAAGGATGTGACTGTAACATCGATGTGCCGCCGGTCTGAAACCTTATCACACGCGGAGTCAGTGATTCTGTTTGGGTACAGAGAAAGACCAATACTCAGTGTTACACTGGCTTTTGCACCGCTATGCCTCCTCATGGATAGTTTGACAATTGCAGAGATTAAATGAATGCCTATAACAAGGCTGTTTCCACCCAGAAAGTTTGGATGTGCGTGATAATGTATTCGCGGATGAAATCCTTCAACCAGTTATAGTGCAAACATACTGCAATAATACCTGCATGTCTGCAACACTTCTGACATAAAAAAACTGAACTTTTTTATTAGTCAATCTATAGGTATTTGTCATTATGTCAGTGCTTTATAAATGTGTATGTAGCTGGGTTCAAATGATCATCTCTGCTGCTGAGATTACCCCTAGCTGTTGATCAGCTCCGAAACCAAACCAGCATGCTATGAGTAAAATGCTTTCAATAGTTGCTGCTGTAAGAATGATAGTTTTTTTGAGGAACCAAAGGATTTAGATTAGCCTTTTGTTTTTTAACTAGATCAGTGATTTTTTTTTTGTCCACCTGAAGTCCAGTATGATTAGGTTTTCATGATCTCAGTCTCTGGACCTCATCTCATGAGTTTCCTCCATTTTGTATTTGCTAAGCCGAGCTATTGTAAACTAAAAATGTGATTAGAGTACTTTTGCTATGTGTTAGTATCTACCTTTTTCCTACAATCCATTAGGATTTTCATGAATTATATACTTTTCTTCTTGACCAGCATTCATACATCCAAACGCATGTTACATTGTTGAGGAAATTTGAATAAAACATCTGTCAAATTAACTTTTAAACTTTGTATTGGAAAATAGATTAGGGAATTATGTGGGTGGAGTCTGCATGTTGAGGGTACAACCTCATGTCAACGACTCAATGCAATCTGCAACATTATGGAAGATATAAAATAGAATGAATTCAGTATTTATCTGGATTGACTTTGTTTTTAAATCTTTATAGCACATTTTGTGGAATTTTTCTGTTATTGTTTGTGAAGGGAGGGACAGACTGAGATGTTGATGAATTGGCTGTAAATGGTATATGGCCTGCACTTATATAGCTTTTTATATAGTCCAGAGGACACAAAAGCGATTCACACTAAATTTGGTCATTCACACTTTAGTGATGGCAAGCTACATCGTAGCTACAGCTAACCAGAGGCACACTGGCAGAAGTGAAGCTGCCGAACACTGACACCACCAATAGGTAAGGTGAGTAAAGTGTTTCACCCAATTATACAGCGACCAGGATGGAGAGAGCCAGGGCTCAAACCAGCAACCCTCCTATTACAAGACAAGCTCAAACCTCCTGAACCATGGTTGACTGTGACTCAGACTCTAGCAAAAACTCCAGCTAGTACTGTGCTTATAGCATCCTCCATTGACCAGTTTGCATGCAAATATGCATTTCTCTCGGCTTATGTCTGAGCAGTGTTGCTGAATATTTTATTGGACATGACTTGACAGCTTTGCTTTACAATCATTCTGAAATGCATTTTCTCAAAAATTTAATGACTCATCTTCATCTTTTATAAATTTGCTGTGTGTCATTTGTTCACATATTAATGGGTGTGTTGGCATTTCATCTTCAGCCAACAGATGTCGTTTGAATCAGTGTTCAATACCATATTTATTTTCATAACATAAGAAAATTCTGCTTGTGTATTTGGACTTTCAGATTGCCTTCTTGTGCATTAAATTGTACAAGATATCTAGTTTTCTTCTGCTTGGGATTTACATACATTTGATACTGTTTTACCCATTCAGTTCTAAAACTATGCTTGCTATTTTCCAACTAATAAAGCACATATTTTGAATCCACTGAATGATTAAATGCAGGATGATTCACAGTCCATCCTAGGGGTTCGGGATAGGTCAGCAAAGTTTACTTACCCCATCAAATGTCATACAGTTTAACTGGCTGTTGGCCTGTAGGTAATTGCTCACAGAACACAGCTGGACACTTTGTTCTTTTGTAGTAACTCAGAACAGATTTCGAGTAAAACAGGAAACATCCAATCTGAACAATTTTACTCAGCTTCAGAGTAAATTTGCTCTATTAATAATTAAGCATGTCCTACATAGACGTATGTCAAACTACCACATCTTACCAATGGTAAATATTAGAGCAGACTGGACACAAATAAAAAAGTTGGGACAGCTGGTTGGCTTTTAGTGAGCATCACAGCAGCAGATGTTGAATGGCTGCGCTCTGACCGCCATGTCTCCTTTATGGAGATTGATAATGGGCATTTTGCAGAAGCTGCAGAAAGTTTGACCTGTGCCGAATCTGCATAAGGTTTATTCATGTTGAGTCGCACAGGTCACTCTGACTAATGAAGCCATCACGACTGAATTTCACAGCAGACGTCCTGGAAGGTATGCTGGAGCCCACTAACTGTGTCCTTCAGGGTCCTCTAGGTTTCAATTAGAAAATGAGACTAATGATCTGCTGTTTCATAGACAAGTATACAAAAGTTTAGGCCTGTAGTGTTCAGCGGTTTGTTTTTTTATGAAAGGTAAAAAGGAAAATAGACAAACAGTAAACAGTAAGGCTTCTGGCAGAGCTGGGCTTTGTAGCCAGAGGCCTGGGAGCTTGAGGGTCCTGCACAGTATCTTTGCTGTTCCAAGAACTGCACATTTCTGGACTGAGATGTCTGAAGTTCTTTCAGGGACCTGCTGGAGCCATTCCTCCAGTTTGGGGGTAACTGTCCCGAGTGCTCCGATTACCACGGGTACTACTGTCACCTTCACCTTCCAAGCTTTCTCTAGCTCCTCTCTGAGCCCTTGGTATTTCTCAAGTTTCTCATGTTCCTTCTTCTTGATGTTATCATCACTTGGTATTGCCACATCCACCACAACGGCTTTCCTCTGCTCTTTATCAACCACCACAATGTCCGGTTGGTTTGCCATTAACATCCTGTCTGTCTGGATCTGGAATAGGGCTGAACAATTAATTGCATATGCAATTAAATAACAATTTGGTAAAATGCGATTTCCTACTCGCAAAGGCTGCGATTTGACTTGATGTAAACATATCTGGCAACGTCACGTGACTTGCAAACAATGCAGGGAGAGAAGGAAACGTTGCACTTTAACCCGTTATAAAATGACTAAAAGCTTAACAGAATCTAACACTACACAATAGTTGTTACCAAAGAGAAACAGTACATCAGTTGTGAGAAATTATATCTGCTATGAAAACATTGAAGCTGCGCAACGCCAGGTATTGTGCAGAAGCCGTCTTGGTATTGTTGCTGCCTCACAAGGTAGGCTACAGTACGAACCTTTATCAACAACTAAGAACATCACACCACCATATATGAGAGTTGCACGGCTAAACTGACCGCCACCAGTGTTTAAATTTCCGGTAAACAAACTTCGAGCCGACAGGGATCGCTGACCGAGCTGTTTGAAAGAATCGCTCCTTACGAACATAAAAAAACGGCACACTGAAATAATTCGTGGTATAACGGGTTTTATAGCCAAAAGTATGCTTTGTTAACCATGATGAATAAGCTAGGATTCAATCTCACACACACATTTTAGCCACATTTTACCTGCGCTGTATGAAAAATGCAGAGAGAAACTTAAAGCCGCACCGAAAACAGCGGAGTATTTTGCAACAACTGACCTGAGATCAAACCGCTCTACGTAGCCATACCAGAGTCTGAAAGTGCATTAGATCGATGGAGAATTAAAAATCAGAGCTTGCTGCTTCAAGCATCCTACTTCCTGGATAACCACACGGAGGAAAACATTGCAGCCGGAGGGAATTACTAGCTGGGATCAAAAGGAAGAAAACCTTGATTGCAGAACGACACCGATGACCATCGAGTCTGATGATTAAAAGTAGATAAAGTTGTTAATATGGTAAATGGACTGAACTTATATAGCGCTTTTCTAGTCTTACTGACCACTCAAAGTGCTCACAGAACACAGCTGGACACTTTGTTCTTTTGTAGTAACTCAGAACAGATTTCGAGTAAAACAGAAAGCATCCAATATGAACAATTTTACTCATCTTCAGAGTAAATTTGCTCTATTAATAATTATGCATGTCCTCCATAGACGTATGTCAAACTACCACATCTTACCAATGGTAAATATTAGAGCAGACTGGACACAAATAAAAAAGTTGGGACAGCTGGTTGGCTTTTAGTGAGCATCACAGCAGCAGATGTTGAATGGCTGCGCTCTGACCGCCATGTCTCCTTTATGGAGATTGATAATGGGCATTTTGCAGAAGCTTACTGACCACTCAAAGCGCTTTACATTGAAGCCACATTCACCCATTTACACTCGCATGCATACACCGACACCCAACATGGCTCGGTAGGACAATGTAGAATTTGGGGGTTAGGTGCCTTGCCCAGGAGCACATCAACATGTGACTGGAGGAAGCTGGAATCGAACCTACGACCCTCCGATTGCAAGCCAACTACTCTACCACTGAGCCACAGTAATATTTATGGACTTATGGAATAGAATAAATTATGTATAAAAATCTGTTTATAATACACAATATTTTTGATTGCAATAATTCAAAAATGCATGACAAAAGCCCCACAAAAATAATTGCACATTAAATCGCAATCGCAATATTGAAGAAAAAAAATCGCAATTCGATTAATTTCCAAAATCATTCAGCCCTAATCTGGAAGTCACACAGGATCTTCTCTTGGTCATTCTCCACCACCTTTGGAGGTGTTTCCCACTTTGACTTTGGGGTTTCCAGCCCATACTCCGCACATATGTGTCTGTATACTGTGCCAGCCACTTGGTTATGACGTTCCATGTATGCTTTCCCTGCTAGCATTTTACACCCTGCTGTTATATGCTGGATTGTCTCAGATGACTCTTTGCACAGCCCACACCTTGGGTCTTGTCTGGTGTGGTAGATCTGGGCCTCTATCGCTCTGGTGCTTAGAGCCTGCTCCTGTGCAGCCCGGATGATTGCCTCTGTGGTGTCTGTAGGCCACTCCTCTGTAGCCATTGTAAGGTTTTCTTGAGATCAGCCACTTCAGTTATGTTCCTGTGGTACATTCCATTTAGGGGCTTGTCATCCCGTGATGGTCCCTCCTCCAGCTCCTCCTCTTCTTGCTATTGTCTCAGGCATGCACTAAGTACGCCATCTGTTGAAGCCTTGTCCTTGATGTACTTATGGAGCTTCGATGTTTCATTCATATATTTATATATACATTTATATATATCGATAGTTAGCTTTAGTTAGAGTTCAGTTATTAGGGATGAGAGCATTTTTGTTTTTATTCGTCCTGTCTGGTATTGTTACACTCAGAATTGATGTATGGGTACCAAGTAGAAGCCCAACAGATTTACTTTCACTATTGGAGCATTACGGCTATTGCTATAGTACTCCACTCAGTATATGTGTAATAAATCTGTATTAAAAATTGCAGCTGGTAGCGCAGCTCACCTCACAGCTAGAAGGTCCTGGGTTCGATTCCTGCCGGAGACGCTGTGGGTGCTGAGGGTGTGTTTGTTCTTCCATATCACCAGCACCCACATCCTGGGTGGGGTTGGCAAAAGAGCCTTTCTGTGTGGAGTTTGCACGTTCTCCCCGTGTTCCCTTGAGTAGTTATTGTGAGCTAGTCCCACAAAAACATGCACCAGTTCTGGGCTATGTACTGCCTCTTCCTGGCTGATCGGGGTGCCTAAGGGGTTGGAGAGGATCTGGCTGGAATAGTGTGGTCCTTCGACACGCTATGTCCAGCTGGGGGAACCCCACCCCCTCGGGTGTAAAAATGGGCCCGCTCACTCCTCAAGCAGGAAGGAGGCTTGAGCTTCAGTGCAGGGCCCTCCTGCGGTCGGCAGAGGGAGAGCAATGCCCAAGACTGTGCTTAGGTAGGAACACTGGGGTGAAAATAATGGGAAAAAACAATAGGAAAAAAAAACATTAAAAAAAATAAAAGGCTGTATCCCCCACCTCGATATTATGGTCACTTAGATCTGGAATAAAGAGGGGGAACGAAAGATTATGAAGAGGGGTAAGGAAGAAAAAACGTTAAGAGGGAGAGAGTGAAATGAAGATATAAGAGGATATAGGGGCACAAAGAAACAAAGACAATATTGCTGTCCACCTCCACAACCGCAGGATTGTAGAGAGAGGGGAATAAAAACAAAAACAAAATGCGAGCTGAGAACTGTACAACCACAAGAAATAAATATATAACTGCAAGTTCTAACTGTGGAAACCTTAGCCCAAAAATGTATCTGTAAACAATGAATGATTCTTGACAATGAAGTAAAATAAACATCTGTTTAAGATAGCAGTTTTGCCCTTTTTTGCATCCCGATTGATGTGAGGGCATCTAGAAGCCATCGACTTCAAGTCACCAGCACGCACCTGACCTCTGAGAGTTGCATGTGCAAAAGGGAAAGCTCATTGCTCACACAATAAGAACTTCAATTTGGATAAGCTTCTATATATTTAATAATGAATCAGCAACAGTTGTACATGTTAATATATGGAGAACATTTAATTTATAGTTTTAACATGATTAATTTAGGCTTTTAGTTCTAAGACACAAAAGGAAATTAATCACCTAAAGAGGGAGAGAACAAGCTTCAAAATGGATACCGAGAATGTCAGAAAATAAAGGATAAATATATATAAATAAAAAAAATCGAATCAAATATGATAAATACTGTTGAAAAAGGCCCAAATGTTTGCTTCACGTGTTCTTTTGCCCGGAGTCCAAGCGTGACTCCCTTTTTACTCAGGCAGCATCTCTGTGCATTAAGTCAACCCCCAGCTTCTCTGGCTAAATTCCTCCAGATCACACAAAAATGAACGTATATTGCTGACCAGAGGCCATGTTATGAAAAGAAAGGGGAAAAAAAAACTGTTGAGTCACCCACAACAAGACTGTTGATGGCTCAGATTATACTGAAATAAATCTAAGACTAACAGTCACAAAATGAAGAGAGTTACATTTAAAAGCTGGAGGGACAAGGGAGAAGTCATGAACTGCTCTTTTTTATGACAATTTATTAATCTTCAGCAAATGAATGAGAGCCAAGGTTATTTGAAAGGACTTTGTTGCATGTTGGAATCCAAGATCACGTAAGCTTGTTGCATTTTGTTTGCTATAGATTGTCTTACTTTCTTTATAATTGCTGATTTACTTATTTGCAAGTTAAATATTCAGATTTATTTTACTTAAACACTATATATAACAATAACACTATTCTAATGGGCTCTATTCCAATTGATTAATAAATGTTTGCCAACACAGTACAAAAAATACATCCACATAAGATACTAGACTGAGGAAAATTGTAAATGGGATTAATTATATAGTGCTTTACACTACTCACTACAACCACTGATTAGTACATTGGAACAGAAAGGGATTCATTGTCTTGATCGGGGGAATTAATGTGGTGGTGGAATCAAGAATAAATCTGACAACCTTCTAGTTTCTCTAGTTTCCTGTAGATCCCACAGCTGACAGTTAAGTCAGAGTGGCAATAACAAAACTGAAAACAACATTTATTTTAAAAGATTAGGTGAAAACCTACCTAAGGAGAAGCTACATTTCATGAAAAAGTGCAAGGGCAAAGTTTACTGGTTTACTGTTAAATCTATAAGGGAAAGAATACAAGACATTGATACAATACAAGACATTGATAAACTGTGCTAAATTCTCAGGAATATCATCAGTAAGATTTTATTTTATGGGTTCTATGGACCTCTCCCTACAAACTTGGCTTAGGTATTGAATCAATAAAGATGGACGAAGGAAAGTACTGAAAAAAGAGGCAAAGCTTCTGAATTGACTTTCAGGTACAGGAACTATAGTCTTACTATGCCACAAGCGATCATTTTGTCCCCCGTTTTAACCTAATTTAATCCTCTTGCAAGTTTACAACTAAGACAATAAAACATTTAGCCAAACAATATCTTTAAAAAACAAAACAATTTTTAAAAACACGAAAAATACATTTTTTAATTTGATAGAGGAAGTTTAATTTAGCAAGATTTAACAGTTTTAAACAGCAGTACATTTTCATTTAACTCATTTGAAAAATTTAACACAGACATATTACTACAAATTTACAACTGTTTTATTTTCCTTCATCACAAAAACAAAATCAAAGCAGTTTTTGTATTAACAAACAATAGTTAAACGGTAACAGCAAGCAAATATAGGTAAAAAGTAACAGCAGGCTTGAGAGAAACAAACAACAAACATCAGAATTTGCATCCCGGAAGACCACATTCACTCTCTCTTAGGTTCTAACATTCACTCTCTCTTAGGTTCTAACTAGCTAGGACAAAAAGCTGAACAACATGGTTATTGTTTTGAAAACATGTCACAATTCCCTGAAAGTTGTAAGTCAGAGCTGAAAGTTGTGCTTCTCTCTATACGTATTGCAGCAGACACACGCATAATCCCGTAGGCTACCCCAGTTCACAAAACAAACATACCCTAAAGCTGGCTGCTGCCATCTCAGGAGCACTGTCATTTTATTGGATAGAACGGTTGTTTCTTATCCACAAGAGCGCCGAGAATCTGCAAGAATTTCTTGTTTTGAGGGTAAAGACGATACACTATATATCCCGATACAAAGGGGGCGATATAACATATTGCAATATATCATGATAGTATGAGTAAGACTATATATTGTCTTTTTTTTTTACTGAATTTAACTGTAGAAAATCTTTCACAGCATTCTAAACACTCCATCCTGTTACATACTCAAAATATGCTGTTTTATTACTAGATCTTTTTGATCCATTGGAACGAAGAAAGTGAAAAAAAACCCACCAGCTACCAGTCATACTTTTAATTTTATGACAAAATTCAGTCATTATTAAAGTTCCAACTGAAATTCTTTGATTAAAACTGATACTTTGCTTTTGAATATCAATACAATATTGTGAAAAAGTATTGCAATATATTGGCATATTGGAATTTGTTACATCCCAAGTCATCATTATGTGTTATTTCTTGGGATTTGCAGAAGCCAGTACATAAACTTGAACATTCATTCTTTAACCTGTTGTTGATTAATCATTCTAGATTGACTTCCAACGATCAATTGAAACTAACATTTGAAATAAATCATTTGTTTCAGCTGAGCAGGTGGCACCTTGTAACCATTTATTTTATTAAAAGTAATAAAGATAATTGATAACTGTCTTTAAGCAACAATTAATGTTCCTAGTACATAAGCCACCATGCTCATTGCATAAATGTTTTGACAGCTTCATGGCTTGTGTAAAACTGTAAACAGGAGATCGACTTTTTCACCTTTCTTGTGTAATTGGCAGAAATCTACAGTGCAGAACTATAGGTTATTCTGTAAACAAACTGTCCTGACCTGTACAGCTTCTCCAGAGTTACCATATGCCTTTTTGCTGATCCTCTTCGTAATGCTTTCCTTGCCTGTCATTCTAGGTGAGGTAACTAAACTTCTCATCTTTATCCCTGACCATGTCTCCTGTGTTTTTTCTGTCAAATTATTTGTTATGTTATTTGTCGAATATTGTTGTCTGCAAAAGATCTTCACCTCAATTAGAAGATATTTATTAGGTGATTTTGAAGAGCAGTTCTTTGGACTGGATTTTGTTTACGGGTATTAGATTAAAGAGAGCACAAATACCACGACAGGCCAAATTTTTCACAATTTTCTGTGCAGAACAAATTTAAAACCTCAACTCTTTTTCCTTTCACTTCATAATCATCCACTACTTTGTAGGTCTAGCACATTAAACCTTAATAAATTACACTGAAGTTTAATGGTTATAATTTGACAAAATGGGAAAAGATAAAAGGTTTTAATACTTTTACAAGTCACAGGATGAATGAAGCAACCATTGGCATCATCCAATTACAGTCTGATTTTAATGTCTTGTGGAGCTGGGCCAAAATTGAATAAATAATCAAAGATTTAGATTTTTCAAGACACTCCTTCCCCTCCTAAATACATATTCATCTACACATTTATGTCCTAAAAAATGTTTTTCTACTTCCTTCGTGACTCTTTAT
Source organism: Apricaphanius iberus (assembly GCA_028564705.1). Classification (NCBI taxonomy): domain Eukaryota; kingdom Metazoa; phylum Chordata; class Actinopteri; order Cyprinodontiformes; family Aphaniidae; genus Apricaphanius; species Apricaphanius iberus. Next base: position 205,118 of record JAPXFQ010001999.1, read on the forward strand.
AATGCTGAAAATAAACTGCATCCTTTGGAGAAAAAAAAAGTGTCTTGCTAAAAAGTTAAATGGATAAATTATTCTATTTTTCACTGACATGAAATTAGGGAACAATTTTGCCTGGAGACCTTATTAATTCCTGTGCCTAAATCAGTACATGCTCCAGTACAAAGTACAGTGTTAAATATCAGTGTCCATCTCCAGAGGGCCATTGTCTTTAATTAAAGTGCGGTTATCTCCTTCATTTCGCCCTTCATCATTAGCAGAGTCTCTACTTTGTGCAGACACTTCAGGTCACTTTCAGGTAGGTTCACAGCTGAAAATGAAGACACGTGTTTGTGTTTGACCTGCAGATTTGTTGGTGGCAGGAAAACCCCAGGTAGCTAATAAGATGTTTTAGCGAACTGCTGTGTTCCTGCAGTGTTTCACTAGCTGGCATCAATAAGTAAACTTAGAGCAGTTACACACAAAAAAGAGGACATTAAATTTGAATGAAACCTTTAGGTTCAGAAAACATTTGTTTTCAGTTTCATTGTTATCGGCATTTAACTTAAATAAGACTTCCTCATGCTGCACCCATTCTTAATCCTCAATTCTGAGCTAACATATTGAACATTAGTAAGAAAACACCCTGACTTGACTTTTGACCTGTGAAAGCTCTCAAGACATTCACAAGTGTGCTCCATTATGGCTGATTGAATTTCTGTTTAAACTGCCTTTCATTTAAGCTTTGATTAAATGTGTCTGCTACATTCTATTCATTTGTATTTTTTTGACATGATCCAGACTTTTTCTCATATCTAAAGTAGGCATGGTTACTCCACTGATACGTGAGGCAGTAAGTTGGCTCTATGTGGACTTATGGAGTTTTGGTATTAAGGTTTTTTCTGAAGTATGATATGAGATCCTTTATGTGGTTGCCATCTCGAGTTAACAAATGCATTTTTTGGTTCTTATAGGAGGATCTTTTGTGACGTTAGTGTTCATGTTTTCTCACAGTGCATCATGGTAATTGGTGGCAGGAAACGGTGTATTTTACCTAAAATGTGATTGTTTCATATATCAATAATTTTAATTTGATGAACAGAAAGTTTGTAAAGTCTGTATAAGATGATATTGTGATTATTCTTATATTAAGAAGATTTACTGGATTTAATGTTGTCTTCTTTGTTCCCACAGTCCTCAACACAATACGTCATGTATAGGAGTAAAGTACTTAAATTGATTTAGATATTTCTGAATTATTATAAATAATAAATATTTAGCTTGTCAGATAAATATTTTGTTTGGAGTAAAATATTTTTTTGGATAACTGAGCATTTGTATTAGAGCAAAATATTTATTTAACAAGTTAAAAAATAATTTGAAGACTAAATAATTTTTAAACTGCATATGTTTACATTTCTAAGTGAATATTTAGTTTGCCATTAAATATGTAGTATGTAACTAAATATTTATCTATCAAGCAAATCAAAAAAAAAATGTTAAGGTAAATAATTACCTAGAAAGAATATGTAGTTTGTAAAACAAAAAAAAAATGTTTTGCAAATTAAACTTTTAGGTTGCTTAGTAAATATTTTGTTTTGACCTAATATTTTGTTTAGATGATACAGGTGCTGGCCAGTAAATTAGAATATCATCAAAAAGTTGAATTATTTCAGTAATTCCATTCAAAACGTGAAACTTGTACATTATATTCATGCAATGCACACAGACCAATGTATTTCCAATGTTTATTTCTTTTAATTTTGATATTTATAAGTGACAACTAATGAAAACTCCAAATTTGGTATCTCAAAAAATTAGAATATTTTAAAGGCCAATGAAAAAAAATGTTTTTTTTAAATGTTGGCCAACTGAAAAGAATGAACATGAAAAGAATGTGCATGTATAGCACTCAATACTTAGTCGGGGCTCCTTTTGCCTCCATCACTGCAGTAATGCGGCGTGGCATGGACTCGATCAGTCTGTGGCACTGCTCAGGTGTTATGAGAGCCCAGGTTGCTCTGATAGTCGTCTTCAGCTCCTCTGCATTGTTGGGTCTAGCGTATTGCATCTTCCGCTTCACAATACCCCATAGATTTTCTATGGGGTTAAGGTCAGGCGAGTTTGCTGGCCAATCAAGGACAGGGATACCATGGTCCTTGAACCAGGTACTGGTGGTTTTGGCACTGTGTGCAGGTGCCAAGTCCTGTTGAAAAGTGAAGTCTGCATCCCCATAAAGTTGGTCAGCAGCAGGAAGCATGAAGTGCTCTAAAACTTCCTGGTAGACGGCTGCATTGACCTTGGACCTCAGGAAACAGAGTGGGCCAACACCGGCAGATGACATGGCACCCCACACCATCACTGACGGTGGAAACTTTACACTGGACCTCATGCAACGTGGATTCTGTGCTTCTCCGCTCTTCCTCCAGACTCTGGGTCCTTGATTTCCAAAGGAAATGCAAAAATTGCTTTCATCAGAAAACATAACTTTGGACCACTCAGCAGCAGTCCAGTCCTTTTTGTCCTTGGCCCAGGCGAGACGCTTCTTACGCTGTTTCTTGTTCAAGAGTGGCTTGACACACGGAATGCGACAGCTGAATCCCATGTCTTTCATGAGTCTCTTCGTGGTGGTTCTTGAAGCGCTGACTCCAGCTGCAGTCCACTCTTTGTGGATCTCCCCCACATTTTTGAATGGGTTTGTCGTCACAATTCTCTGCAGGGTGCGGTTATCCCTAGAGCTTGTACACTTTTTTCTACAACATTTTTTCCGTCCCTTCGCCTGTCTGTTAATGTGCTTGGACACAGAGCTCTGCGAACAGCCAGCTTCTTTAGCAATCACCTTTTGTGTCTTGCCCTCCTTGTACAAGGTGTCAATGGTCGTCTTTTGGACAGCTGTTAAGTCAGAAGTCTTCCCCATGATTGTGGAGCCTTCAGAACAAGACTGAGGGACCTTTTAAAGGCCTTTGCAGGTGTTTTGAGTTAATCAGCTGATTAGAGTGGCACCAGGTGTCTTCTATATTGAGCCTTTTCAGAATATTCTAATTTTCTGAGATACTGAATTTGGTGTTTTCATTAGCTGTCAGTTGTAATAATAAAAATGAAAATTAATAAACACTTGAAATATATCACTATGTGTGGAAGGAAAGTATACAGTATACAAGTTTCACGTTTTGAATGGAATTACTGAAATAATTCAACTTTTTGATGATATTCTAATTTACTGGCCAGCACCTGTATTTAGTTTAGATTCCTAAGTAAATATGTAGTTTGGAGTTAATTTATAACCTAAATATTTACCTTGAAGCTAACTAAATATTTATTTGACAAATATTTAGCTTGATAATTATATATGTAGTTTGTCAACTAAACGTTAAGCTTGCTTATTAAAAAGCTAGTTAGAAACTGACATTTATAAATTAATGGAAATGTGAAAATACGACTTTATTTTTTTTGTTTCTCTCATTATAGGCTAAATAACTTAAAATATTGCTGCTAATTTTTGATTGTGAAATTTTACAAAGAAGATTTGGTAATATAGTTTGGCCTGCTGCTTAAAAACCTACAGACAACCTGTTTTTAGTTTCACTGTATGTAAGTTAAGTATGAATTTTACTGACTGAAATAAATTAGTCGGCATCATGAATGATAGCTTTCATGTCAGCGCCACCCCAGCTTTTAGAAAATAGGGCGTTCTGGGTATTGAGCCAATCAGTGTTCTTGGCTGAGGTGCAGTCTGTGGCCCGTGATAAGGCCATTAAAATGCCTGGCTGAGGCCAGATGGTTTGTCATTGAGAAGACAAAGAGAGGGAAGGACAGAGAGAGTGAAGGAGGTAACATCATATGGGAGGTGAAAAAATGAAAGAAGACACAGACGGTTGGGCTAATTTAAAAGATTAAAGAAAAGTAAAAAATTGGGGAGAAGAGAAAAGGTTACCATACAGAACATTTGTCACAACCTCAGTTATTACTCGTTTTAAGATTTTTACATTAGAGAAAAGGTCATTATAAAGTGTTTTCTGTTTCCTCTTTAGCGGTTGGAAGTAATTTTACACAGTTTCAATAAAAGTTTATGAAGGCTCTGATAAAAATTATTTTATGATTTATTTTAGGGCTGCTACAATTCATCGATTTGTCACGATGATGTCGATGAGTAAAAGTGTCGACAAAAAATGTAGTAATCGATGTTATCGTTTATTTTTTAAAAGCTTTTCTTTTTTTCTTAAAGGTTGCTTTTCCTTTATCTACTCCCTTTCTGCCCCTGATACACATGCGCAGTTGTGGCAATAGGGCTCAGCTAAGGGAAGCATGTGTTGGGGGGTGATATGGCTACATTTTTATATCCTGATATAGCTCCGTTTATATCCCGATAACGATATACTTCATTACAGTATATAGCAATTTTTCTGTTCATTTATTTCATGAATAGTTTTTAAAAATGTACAGTGTGGAAAGCAGTTTTAAATGGATGACAATAACACCACCCAGACTCATCATGTGGTGATCTCCTTTCATCTGTAGGAGCTATGGATATCAGTGATTTTTTAGGAGAGTGGCTCAGTTCTACACTCTGCCTTTGAATTAAACACATTATTTGAAATACATCCAAATCCAATACCTGCTATTACTCATTTTCTTAACTTTACAGCACGTTTTGGCAGTACCATTTTTTTCTCTCTCCTCATGCACCCTTTCGTTTTAATTTTTTCACTATTTGCGCGTCTCCTATGTAAAACAGGGGTGTAATGTCGATATGTGTTCCCCCCTCAAGATGTATTCTGACTCCACCCACATGTGAGGCGGCTGCTGCTCCTAAATTTTAAACAGATGGATCACATTAGGTTTAGGCAATGGTTTTTTCGAATTGTAGGATTAGGAAAATAGTCAAGTTATGGTTATTGATGCCATTTGGATATAAGAAGACCGATGCAGATTAGACAAGAGTTGTTTGTAAAGTTTACCAGCTCCCGGTCCGAACAACGAACTCCAACACTACACATTTATTTTATTAGCTGCTCAAGAACAAGCTAATAACGAATACAGAGTCTATGTCCAGTCGTGGCGTAAGCTCTGATAAACTCTAGATACAGACACTGTAGCACACCACCGATGTGTTGCTAGCGAACGAAACAGCTTTTAGATTCGCCGTCTCTCAGAGCCGTAGCCTCTGAGAGATGCTTTTTTTCTGTTCTAGCTGTGCGTTGGGAGGGAAGGCAAGACAGGCAGGGAGACCAACCTTGGGTTGTCTGATAATCTTGTTTAGATCCCTGGTCTGAAAAGTGTTGGTTACCGTCTAGCTCTCTTTTTTTTTTCATATATTGCAGCATGCACAGGAATGCCATGATGTGAATCTTGACGTAATTTACTGCCGTAAAACACTATCATGGCTTAAACGATAGAAACTGATACAAAACGATAGACATTTTCTAACATCCTGAACATATATTTCGTCATATCGCCAAGCCCTAGAATGTGTGATGTAAATTCACAAAGTTGAAGCTACTTTCCACGGCAGTACGAAACTGTTGTTTGAGCTTCTTAAAGGGAAGCTCGTTGTTGCTGATGACAAAGAGGGACAGTAGCCTCTGTCAGCTAATTAGCTTCTTAACTGCTAACATTAGCATCACCAGTAGAGCGATTTTCTTCTTTCTACCAGACATGTCAGCTTTTCACCTTCTCTCCTAGGTATCCAGGGGTATTCATAGATTGATGGAAATGTCTAGATTATCTCATATGACGTCCTTTATGGCCCAAGCTGCTGCTTAGTAGCTGGTTCTGATAATTTCATAGACTAAACAGCAAGCGCAGCAGTTGCTGCTGTTGTTTACAAGACATCAAGGTGTAGGTGTTGAAACAAAAAAAAATTGCTTATTATTTTTTTTATTGCATTAAAATGCTTATTTTGTCAAAATGTAATGTTTACTATGACTTTAGATGTTACATGGCTTTTGGTAGGAAGGATCTTTCTGTAAGGATCAGTCAGTTTTGATGAAGCTCCTGACTGAAGAAACTGTTGTATTACTAATGATAGCTGCAATGGTGATGATAATTTCATTATCCTTAGCATAAGTCATATGCTGCTGTATCTTTAATGTTTTATTTTTTATAGTTCATAACTATTAAATGAGCTATCACCTTAAAAATCACTATTTTAGTTACTACATAACAGTTTTAGGTAAACTGCAAATATTAGAGCAGCTGCAACATGCATTTTACACATGATCCGATTAGTCGACCAATAGGCTAAATTATTAGTGATTAGTCGATTATTAAAATAATCTTTTGTGGAAGCCCTAGTTTATATTATATTATTTCCAAACCAAAAAAGTGATTCAGGTCTCTAAACAGCAGCTAAAATTATTTTTTTGTTTTAGAATATTAAAATAATAATGGGAATCATTCAATGTATTGAGCCATCAAATCCAAGTTTATACAATTATGATGCTTGTGGTATGAATACTAAACATACAAATTGAGCAAATAGATCATTTATAAAATGCAGTTTAAGGAAATGCTTGGTTTGTATTTAGGTTATGATGGAGTTCAAGTTGAGGCAGCTGGAGGCTCATTAAACAGGAATCACAACAAGAGCATTTTTGTACAGTACTTAAACAGCCAGACGATGCCCTGTGCCATTAGGCGGAGGTGATATAAGAGGATTTCATTTAACCTTCAATTCATTTTCTGCTACCTGCTTTCCGGGCTGTACAGGAACCCATCTGCAGCCAACCTGAGACCTATCCTGTTTCAACCTGACATTAAAAATTTAATTTAAAACATTTTGATCGTGAAACATATAGGCCTGGGAGATTAAAGCATAGTGAAATAATTTTGATGTTAATTTTTTTCTATTTTACATTAGTACAACTCATTTATAATTTTGGGAATAACTGCTAAAATTTTGTCACTGACAAAACGAGACGGTGACTGAGCTGTGTGACAGGGATTCCCTCACACAGATCTGGGAAGAAATGCCACAAGACACCATCCGTCGTCTCATTGGGAGCATGCCCCGACGTTGCCAAGTATGCATACAAGCTCGTGGGGGCCACACAAGATACTGAAAAGCATTTTGAGTCGTAGGAATTTACTTTTTGAAAAAATTGACTAAACTGCCACATCTTCATTTCACTCTGATTTTAGGGTGTCTACACAATTGAGCCCTCTGTAGGCTGAAAACTTTTATTTTCATTAAAACACATGGCATCCTTTTGTTCCTAAGACATTACCCTGTCGTTATTTGTATAGGTATCTAACTTCATATTGAGATCTGATGTATCTAATGATACATCAGATGATCAGCCCATGGTCATTGTGTGGTATTGGATTGGAATTTTGTGATTGGCTGAGAGTGGTACATCTTTTCCATTGTCTATGTCACAGGTATAGTCTCACAGAGACACCCTCCCTCTCTCTTAGACACACTCGCCCGCCCTGTGGCGAGCTTAAATGTGTATCTTGTGTGCAACGCGCACATTTCTAAGAGAAACTAAAATCCGTATATCGCACTCTGTAAGCGTTACCTCTATGAGGCTCGACTGATCCTGTCTCCCTGCAGCAGCTCTGGCTTCAGGCAGAACTTCTGGCCAAACGGCATGCCCACTCTGGTAGAATTTTATTGTGTGCAATAGTTCATAGTGCTGGGTTAACTTGTTTACCTTTACAACTAAACCAAGAGAAAGGTTTTGACAACAATTCCTTAAAGTAGTTAAATGTTCTGATCGATGTTAAAACGATAGTATTACAGCAAATTTTTTGAATTAACTTGATGACGCTTTGTGAACTCCACTAACATTTGTCTCTGACTTAGAGGAAATGAGGAAACAGGAAGTTATATCACTTGAAGTGACCTTATATAGACTCTGCAGGAAGGCAGGATGCATTTGGCTAACCAAGTGTTGAACCCTGGATTACGATATGCGGAGCTTTTGTTGTGGACTACATAATTCTGGTCTATATTGAATGACAGGAATATAAAATAGTATATGTTGGAAATAAGCAAGAGATCCTGTCTGTAGTTGGCAATGTAAGGGGAGACATCAAACATGATGAATTAGTTGACTTATGAAACTAAAATTGACATTACATGGTGAAAAACTTACATTGTACTTTACCACAACACACCATTCCATTGCAAAACATGGTGGCAGTGGCATCATGCTGTGATGCTTTTCTTCAGCACAAAGAAGGAAACTAATCAGGGCTCATGAAAAGATAGTGGAATCTAAATATACAGCAGTCCTGAAACTCCCAAAACTTTTTAGACTCATGCAGTGCAGTTAAAAAGTATTTTTTTTAATGTTTAAATCTCGTTAGAAGCTACTTTTCCACTCTTTTTAAATTAGTAGTTAAACTGCAGCGATCTGTCACCACCAGTCTTTGTTGTGCCACTGGGGCACCCAGTCACAGAGGCCCTCCAAAACCTCACTGAATCTTAGCTGGTGGTTGGTGAAATGTGTTGAGTATGGTGTCCATGTCTGTGATGATGCTCTGATGGGAATCTTTCTCTTTCTGTTTTTATGCTTTGCCTGGCTGTCGGAGAGGAAAGACGTGTTTTCCTCCTGCTCCCTACATTCCCCTTCATGCTTGCTCTTTCTTCAGTCTTATTTTCCTGCTTTTATTTACCTTTTTATTTCTTTTTTAATTATAGTGACTTTAGCCACATTACTCAATTTCATACGGATGCCAGGAGGATTTCCCTGGGACAAAAAAAAATAAATAAATAAAAAGATTGCTAAATAACCCTCTGCTCTGATTATGCTCTTCAGGATCTACTAAAAAGACTGCGTGAGATGCAAATAAAAATCCGACCCCTTGAGGAGAGCGGCAAAAACAATTCTACTCTGCTGGTGGGATTCGGCAATCAAAAGCCTGGCAGGTTGATGCCCACAACACATAGTAAGACCCCTCCCAGGGCCTGAGTGGGACTCATTTTCAGCCCTGGAGTTTAATGCCTCAATCCGGCCCACTTTATATAACAACCTATTTTTGTTCATATTAGGGATGCACCAATACCGGTACTGGTATCCGGGCTGATACTGTTCTGTTGTACTCTTAGTGTTTAAAGTTAACCTATAGGTTACCATGAACACATACTTAAAATGTGGAAACTCTATAACAATTTCACAGAAAGTGTTTATTTTTCCCTTGAATTTTAGTTTTGTGGTCAATTTTTATTATTCTAATTTCTATTGAATTTCCCATCACTTTTTGTAACAAGTAGTAAAGAAAATAAACCTGTCTTCTAATTTATGGCATTTTTTGTGTGGTAGAAGTATTGGCAAGTACTCAGATCCAAGTATTAGTGTATAGTTTTGAGAAAAGTTGTATCATTACATCCTTAATTAAAGTAATGTAATTATAACCTTACATTGTAAAGCTACAGCAGCACACTGTTCTGTAAAGCCTTATAATTTAGAGTATTATTTTCTATAAAATGTCAGTATAAATAAGGGTTAAGTGCTTAACTAGGTGGAGTTATTTCACCATGTGTTCACATCTATATTATTCTTTACAACACATACATTAACAACATCAGAATGTATATTTTGAGCTGCTACAACTGTAATCAGTCCCCAAGTAGACTGTTTTCATGTTCACACTTCTTCACCTACTTTCCCTAATCTCATTTGCTGCACCTGCCACAATAAAAGATAATATTCAGAAAAGCTTTAGTGTATTTAATATGGAAAGCACGTAACTTAACCAATTTAGATATTTTAATTGGCAAAACATCCAGGCTTAATTTATGTTACTTTCATTTCATTCTCTTTCAAGTATGGACCTTATGTTTTTTTTTTCATACTTTTAAAGAAAAAAATAACCGCTCAAACTATCATTTGGACATAGAAAGTGTTTTATTGGAACTAAGGGATGCATGTCAACACATATTTCTTTTATACTGACAAAAGACATCCTCTTATCACTTCTGACTCCTGACTGGTTCAGACACTGATTATCTTTGAAAAAAAATTTAATTCTCAGCACAAGTCTCCAACTTTAACAAAGCCTTTGATTAGTTCACTTCAGTTTTATTATCGTAATGCTGGATCATCTAGCATTGCAGTGTGCTTTTTTGTTTTAGAGCAGGACTACACCATGCTCTTCATTATATTAGTACTCATTTATCCTATTAACCCAAAAAATAAGCCTGCCCTCTTTGGACTTTTGAGCTCATTTTGCTTCATCCTGGAATTTCCTTCTAACTTTTAGGAGCTATGAGACAAAGTTTCCCTGTTATGTGGTGTTGCGTCATCATTTCTAATAACATGACATGATATGTTTGCTGCCACAACATCACAACATTGACTAGATAAATTAACCTGAAGGTTGGTTTGCAGGGAAAAGTTCAACATGTCTTACCTGTTCCATTGTCCTCGTTAGCTCTTTTGGTCCTCATTTTTTGCACAAAAGCAAAAATGGTATGGCCGTCTGTTTGAGCTTTCCTCTATATAATAGTAGCCCTTTCTGCACAAACCTATGTTACCTTTCAAACACCGCTGACTGATTGCTCTGATCGTTTAATGTTGCGGTGCGCGGAGAGAAAAAAATGAAAGCAGCCAGCTGGCCGCTGTGAAGCAGCCCTTTATGGTACGCTGCTTCGGTAAAAACTCTATATGCTTATATCCATTTTTTTCTATGCTAAATAGTATGCAACTACATGGGACTAGTTAAACATTTTCCCCTACAAGTTTAAACTTTTGCCAAACTACTGCATAAATAGTGTTAATAGCAACTCCTTCTTGACTAGTTGCACATTTAGCGCACTCATACAACTCTGCTTGCCATACAATCGGCACTTGCGGCCCAGATATCAAACAGCGTTTATCGGGAAAAACTCCTTACTCATCATCTGATCAATCACTGAAAGAAATATTAAAGCAGCTGGACTAAATATTACATCTCTATCAGGCAAGTCTTTCTTAATCAATGATTACATCGTTACACATTATATACATGCTCTTTTTCTCTCAGAAACGTGTCTAGATGGAAATACAGAACAAACTGTACTAATAGAGACTTGCCCAACTGATTATCACTCAATTAGTAAGACCAGGAAAAACAAAAGAGGTGGTGGACTTACTGCAATCTTTCACAAATCACTAAACTTCAAAAGGGTATCGTTATGATTTTCTGTTTGTGCTCCCAAGTTAGGAAACCAATTATCATTGCAGCTTAGTTTTTAAGTCTTGATTGTAAACTAATTTTTATTCTTGTTTAATCCTGTTTTAACTTTTATGTCCTTAATTGTTTTATCTGTGTGTAGGATGCTGTATTGTGTCCTTTCTTCCTTTTTGGTATATTATCTTTTATTTTAGTTACGTGTTTTGAACTCTGTACTTTGCACTTTTGTACAGCACTTTGTCTGGCTCTCATGTCGCCTTTAAATGGGCTTTAGGAATGAAGTTTGTATGGTATGGCCTGTCATATGACCCAGTTAAAAGCAATTGAAAAAATAAATTGATAACATAACAAACTGCAAATAAATTAATTGACATTGTAGTTTTAAGTTACACAAATCAAACAACTTGTGAAATAACGTAGAAATTTTAATTTGCCTGAGCTCTTATCCCACATTCTACATATTCCAGAAGCAGTGGTTCCTCCATTACCTTTTCATCTGAACTTATCTGTTGATGGAAGTGTTTCTGTTCTGACAAGTGTTCCTGCAAGGGGTATTGTTGCTTTGTTATTAGCAATCTGTACTTTGCAAACAGAAATGCACTATATTTTTCTGTCCTAGTATTAAGAAGTTCAATTTATATGTGTTTGTTTTATTTGTTTATCTATTAATTTTAGGACCCAAAAACAAATTAGCTATTTATTATATTAATTTTCATCTCTGCAAAGCTTCGCACATGAAGCAAACAGCAGTTAATCATTACTGAGCATCATTTTGAAGAAGTATTTATTTATTTAGTTGGTTAGTTAGTTATTAGTTTATTTTTTTATATTTTGTTTAGATCCAATGAGAAGTCAGGTTTAAAACAGGGCTAAATTTTTGAGAATGTGAACCTTTTGAGATGGGATGTGGATGCATTACATTGTTTGCAAGCATTACCCCCTTTATTATTTCTTCCAGGTTCATTTCTATTTTGCTATATCATTGCTATAGTATATGCAGATATAAATGAATATAAATGTGCAGCTGGACAGGCAGTAGCTCAACTGAGCTGAAGTAAGTTATGAATAAAGGTGAAAAATACTAAAAAAGAATGCTAATGGGCTTTTCTGAGGAAAGAATGTATTCAGAGAAATCCACAAGAGCTCTTTGCATCTCTAAATTACATTGGGGACTTTGCTGACTCTCTCAGGGATGCTGATACACCATAGGGTGATGCAAAGACTTCTAAATAGTGTATATGTTGAAGCTATTTTCAAAAGAGAAAAACAGAAACAGAAATCAACAACAGATGACAGATGGTTAAATATTAATTCAGCTTTTAATTCTGATTTAGTAGCCTTTTTTATATTTCACAAAAACAAAAGCAATAGTTTTAGAAAGTCCCCTAAAAACAACAAATTGGTGTGACAAAGCAGTTTTGAGTCTCGTGTACTGAGAAGAAATGGAAATAGTTTTATGTTGTTATGAGCAGAATAATGAGGTAGGAGTTTGTTGGAATTGATAGATTGTGGTTTTCATTTCATTTATTTTTTTTTTTTAATTTAACCAATGAGTATGTTTGTTTCTTAGATAATCAAAAGAATTATAAGGAGATTACCCTTTTTTTTTAAATCACTTTTTTGAAGAAAAACTAATAAAACACATTTTTTGAGATGCATTGTGGAAATGATTAAAATGACTATGAAAAAGTATTTTACAATGTTTTTTAGACTACTGTACTGTATTGATGTGACTGTATGTCAATACAATCAAAGCCCCACAAACAAAACTACTTCAATTAAAGAAGTCTTACAGTAGTGGAAAAAAACTATATGTTAACCACAGATTGTGCAAGTTCTCCCACTTAAAATATGAGCGAGGTCTGTCATTTTCATCACAGGTAAACCTCAATTGTAAGAGTCAGAATAAAAAAACAAAAATCCAAGAAATCACATTGTATGATTTTTAAGGAGGTATTTGCATAATGGTGCTGAAAATAAGTTTTTAGGATCTACAAACAAGCAATTTTTTACCCTTAATTTTTACCCTGTTACTGCTTGAAGACGAAGCTCTATCCTACACTTATTAACTGTGTTAATGACACCTGTTTGAGCGTAATATCTGTATGAAAGAAGCATCTTCACACCTTCATACAGTAAGGAACTGTTGACACGACAACGTATTTCAGCAAAACTAAGGTTTTTTTTCTGCATTTTGGCCTCACGTTTACATGACAACAGGGATACTGGGGGGGCGGAAACAAAACTTTATCGAAAACGGCTTCCAGAGTGGAGAATTCTGAAAAGCTGTGTGATTCGTTGTCATGTAAACGCAAACCCGGCGACTTTGGAAAACGATGACATCACTACCAGCTGCTCAGGGTATATCAAACATATGCACCTCACCAACTTTTTATTGTTCTACCCCCCCACACCTCCATTAATACCCAACTGCAGCCACAACACCTCTTCCTCTCTCTTTCTCAGACAGCTCTGTATGACAGCAGGGGGATATTTCTGCAGGTGGACTGTTTGCGCGATGTTTCTGATTCCCCTCAAATAAAGAGGGACCCCACAGGAGAGGAGACTAGCACTGTCTGGATTTACTCCTCAGCCTAGCGCAAGCGGCATGCCACTCTTAACTGTTTTTCCAGGTAAGTAGGAGGAAAGCGGGGGAAACCATAAGACACTGCATACACAAGGCACACAGGGCGGGAATGTGTACTACATCGTTTTCAATCCACTTGCTCTGCTGTGTAAATGCAGTGTTGTTTTCATTCTTACCTTCAAACAAAAACGGCTTCGTTGTTGTGTAAACAGCCCCTCAGACTCCAACATCCACCATAGATGAGACCTGAGAGCTGTCTAGGAACACCAGTGACAAGATTGTACGCCTGCAACCAGCTTGGTGAGAAGAGATCAGCTGTTGGAGCACTTATTAGAAAATGGAATAAATATGAGATCCCTTACAATTTCTCTTGACCTGGGGATCCATGCAAGATCTCACCTGGTCAGATACACCTGATCGTAGAAACAGTCAGTACGTTTACATGCTAATCTAAATCGAGCTTTTTGGAGTAATCAGACTAAGGTCTTGTCCCCTTTTGTGAGCTGAGTCCCAGTTAACATCTCAATCAGAAAATAGAATGATTAAATTAAGTATGTTCCACTCCCTGGCGATGGATGGCGACATGCAACCCTATGTGTTAGCCTCATAGGGGTTAGCTTCCAGCTGCATTCAGGCAGTAAACTGAGGCTGGTGGGAGTGAAGCAGATGGAGGTAAAGCAGGATGTTCACAGTAACAACGCATCACCTCTTTGTAAGTCCAAACATGCACTGATTGGCCACTTATGTTTGTTTTAGATGTCATATGCCTCTTATAACACCACTGTTCCCGGATTAAGGTGTATATATGCATTTTAAAAGTATGATTTCAGTTGGACTAAGGTAATAATTCGAATTTCTCTTGCTGTATGTAAACATACTGAGTGAGGAAACAGCCCAGACGTATTGGGGTGGGGGTTTGTGGTAGACCAAAAGGTTTGTGGTGTCTGAGAGGTCTCGGATGAGAGAATAAAAGAAAGTGTCAACTATATTCGTACATAGTTTATTTTACGTGCACGGAGGGCCTCCTGCTGAAAACCCTGAAGCGTCAGCACAGATGCATGGGTATATATAGTAATCAGCCACACCCTATTGAATCAGCTTCTGACCGATCATTACATCTTACAGATGATTTCATACATAATCATACAGAAGAGGAAGTGTCACTTCAGTAGTCAGCAGTAAACAATCAGGAGATAGTTTAACTGGACAATCAGAATATAGATAACAATAAGGGACACTTTGTATAATGCTGAGAAAGACATTCACAGGATCTGTCATAAGTGTAACACCAGATAATAACAAGAGTTTTCATAAGTCAAGATGAGATGTTTACATACAATTGGTTCTTGTTTGTACCTTAGAATCAGAACAGCTGTCTAAGAGCTGAGTAAGACAATAAAACCTTTCTTAATGTCCAAGCATTAATAGTAACCTTTTCCGTCACAGGGTTATTTAAGTTTAACATCAAAGGCCTGATTGTTGTGGATTTTAGTACTGTAGTCGGAAAAAAAAAGTCGGCCTAAGGTTGACCTAACCTAATACTATACAGTGTCACACATTCAGACTATCACTATGTCATTAGGAAATATCACACAGTTCTCTCAGTATGTAAGAATACACAGAACAGATCATTCTTAATATAAATGTTATATAAATTTGCCCATAACAGTACCAAATCTTCATTTAAACAGTTTAGTGTTGTTTGACCTCAGTAACTAAAATTTAACTCAAAAGAGTCTCTCGTTCATGCTGTGTATTGTTTTTCTTATCTTTCTCTCTGTGCCTTTCTATTTGCTGGTGTCCCACATGATTAACCCTTCCTATGCTGATATAATACTTTAGGAAAAAACAAAACAAATATCTGCCACTGAAGGCTACGGGCAACATAATCTCAAAAAACAAACATTTTCACTCAAGAGCACACCGGCCATAAAGCACAGTACATTGCATAAAATGCCAGCTTGCATCTACCAGTCAGGAAGGAAAATGGGTTCTGATTTGTCCTTTGGCCTTGTTAGAAAGTCTGTGACAGGCTGGTAAAAAAAAGGGACATCTCTTGATGTTCTAAAACGGTGACATGTGGGGGACTTTTTCACAGCATATAGATGCTTTCTTTAGCTTACTGATTTCTTAAATGACTTTGAGAATTCTTGTCGAGCTCAGCCACAGTCACTCACTATGCTTACATGCAGACAATATTCGGGTTATGGTCGGGTTAAGGTCACTATTCGGGTTTCTGAAACATTCAAGATAACCTGTTTACATGCGTGAGCAGAGAGGGGTAGAGGGAGGAAGAGTAGAGAGAGTTACTCCTGTATACATTGAATTTGTATGCCAGAGCGCTCATACAAGAAGTTCCTCTACTCAGAAGACTGATTCCTTGCAAATAGAACATGCTCAGAACACAAATCCATGTTCCTTTTGATGGGTATATGCCAAGATACGTTTACATGACCAAATATTAGAGTTAGGTAAGGGGTACCACTGGGATAATATTCAGGTTTTTGCCAGTGTTTACATGGCCTTGCGTGACCGGGTTATTGCTAATATTCCGGTCTAGAATGGGTTATTGGCTGCATGTAAATGAAGTTATTGTTATGGACATTATTACGTGGTCCAAGTAATAGGCTAGGAAATACGGAAATAAGAATTGGCGACTCCATTCCTTCTGTACATAAAGTTTACACTCTATCCATACCATTTGCAAGTCAACCTAAATATTGTATGCTCATGTATTTCTTTCCTTCCTGTTTAGCCCCACCTTCAGCTCAGGGTCATTCATTTACACCTGTTTATTAATGTAGTCGGGTTGTGGGTGAAAAGATTCAGCCTAAATTTAAATGTATCTTTTAAATACGTGCCTTCCTTGGATGCAAGATGGCGCCGCGTATGGACGCCTCGGCACTTCGCTCTCTGGTACTAGTTACTGTTTTACTCTTTTGCGTAGTTTTCTGCACTCCCTCTGCTATTAAAATTAGCAGAGAGGAACTTTTAAAAATTGGGCTATCCAGTGCCGGACTTTTTTCACCGGTCTTTACACAACCTGACTGCTTTATGGAGATTCTGATCGGAGGAGCAGCAGCGTTCTGTGGATTTAGACGGAGACGACGACGCGGGAAACGAGCTGGTGTGCTCGTCAAGCTGCGACAGCGGGGATTACGCACCGCTCTCCCATCCATACACCTGGGGAACGTCCGCTCTCTGCCTAACAAAATGGATGAATTGCTCCTTCTCCTATCCAAGAACTCAGACTTTAGTCGTTCTGCCGCCTTTTGCTTCACTGAAACCTGGTCCAGTGAACTCATCCCGGACAGCGCTCTAAAGCTGCCAGGCTTCCAGCTGTTCAGAGCGGACCGCTGCGCGGAGCTGACTGGGAAATCAAAGGGAGGTGGAACGTGCTTCTACATTAACGAAGGTTGGTGCACAGATGTCACAGTGTTAAAGAAGACATGCAGCCCTCACCTTGAGTCGTTCTTCATAAACTGTAGACCATTTTATTCACCGCGGGAGTTCGCCTCGTTTGTGCTGGTCGCTGTATACATTCCACCGCAGGCGTGTGTGACGGAGGCATTACATCACCTCGCCGATCAGATCACAGACGTGGAGAAAAATCACCCGGACTCTCTGCTAATCGTTCTCGGGGATTTTAACAGAGCTAATCTCAAACTTGAACTGCCTAAATATAAACAACATGTGACGTGTCCCACCAGGGACATGAACACTTTAGATCACTGCTACACCACAATAAAAAATGCATATCGCTCTGTCCCCCGTGCTGCTTTGGGACTTTCCGACCACTGCCTGGTCCACCTCATCCCATCTTACAGGCAGAAGCTGAAATCTGCTAAGCCTGTAGTAAGAACTGTGAGGAGATGGACTGATGAGTCAAAGATGCAGCTACAGGCCTGCTTTGACTGCACTGATTGGAGCGTCTTTGAAGCAGCGGCTTCATCCCTGGATGAACTGACCGACACTGTGACATCCTACATCAGCTTTTGTGAGGACATGTGTGTGCAGACCAAAACCTTCTGCTCATTCAAAAACAATAAACCGTGGTTCACTGCAGAACTGAGACGGCTACGCCAGGACAAGGAGGAGGCCTACAGGAGTGGGGATCGGGACCTGTACAAACAGGCCAGGAACCAGCTGACAAGAGGGATCAAAGCAGCAAAGAGGAACTACAGTGCTAAGCTTAAGGACCGTTTTTCTGCTAACGACCCCTCTGCAGTTTGGAGCTACCTGCAGACCATTACTAACTGTAGGAGACCATCCCCCCACCCTGTGGAGAGCCCCCGCCTGGCTGAGGACCTCAACGACTTCTTTTCCAGGTTTGAAAGGACTTTCACACCTCCCACCTCCCCCACCATCTCCATCACAAAAGACCCAGCTTCACCCCAAACCACCCACGTACCTGCCTTGACGATCTGCGAACAGGACGTGCGCCAGCTATTTCAGAGACAGAAAATTAAAAAGGCTCAGGGACCAGACGGAGTGTCCCCAGCCTCTCTGAAATTCTGTGCTGACCAGCTGGCTCCCATCTTCACCCAGATCTTCAATAACTCCCTGGAGCTGTGTGAGGTCCCCTCCTGCCTCAAACGCTCCACCATCATACCGGTTCCCAAGAAGTCCCCAGTCACTGGATTAAATGACTACAGACCAGTTGCCCTAACATCTGTGGTCATGAAATCCTTTGAGCGTCTGGTACTGACCCACCTGAAGGACATCACAGATCCCCTGCTAGACCCCCTGCAGTTCGCCTACAGATCAAACAGGTCAGTGGATGATGCCGTCAACATGGCTCTACACTACATCCTGCACCATCTAGACTCTGCAGGTACCTACGCTCGGGTCCTGTTTGTGGACTTCAGCTCTGCGTTTAACACCATTGTCCCAGAGCTCCTCCACCAAAAACTGTCCCAGCTCACCGTGCCTCCCTCCACCTGTCAGTGGATTACCAGTTTCCTGACTGACAGGAGGCAGCAGGTGAAACTGGGTAAGTTCACATCCAGCTCCCGTTCCCTCAGCATCGGCGCCCCCCAGGGATGTGTTCTCTCCCCACTGCTCTTCTCCCTTTACACCACTGACTGCACGTCGAGGGACCCTTCTGTGAAACTCCTGAAGTTTGCAGATGACACCACCGTCATTGGACTCATCCGCGACGGCGACGAGTCTGTGTACAGAAAGGAAGTGGAACAGCTGGTTCTCTGGTGCAGTCAGAACCACCTGGAGCTAAACCCGCTCAAAACTGTGGAGATGACAGTGGACTTCAGGAAGAGACCACCATCAACATCTCCTCTCATGATCCTCAACAAGCCAGTCCCCACAGTGGAGTCTTTCAGGTTCCTAGGATCCACCATCACACGGGACCTGAAGTGGACCTCACACATCAACATAATAAGGAAAAAGGCCCAGCAAAGGCTGTACTTTCTGCGTCAGCTCAGGAAGTTCAACCTGCCCCAGGAGCTGCTGATCATCTTCTACACAGCAATAGTCCAGTCTGTCCTGACCTCATCCATCTCTGTCTGGTTCGGATCCGTCACCAGGCAAGACAAGGACAGACTGCAGAGAACAGTCAGGACTGCAGAGAGGATCATAGGAACCGATCTTCCCTCCATTCAGGACCTATTCCGGGCCAGGGTCAGGAAGCGGGCCAGGAAAATCACCTCTGACCCCTCACACCCTGGCCACAATCTGTTTAGGCTCCTCCCCTCAGGTCGGCGTTACAGAGCGTTGTACGCCAAAACCACCCGACACAAAAACAGTTTTTTCCCCCAGGCTGTCGCTCTGACGAACTCTGTCTAGTCACAGTGTGTGAGTGCACTCACATAACAATAAACTATAACTCTGCACTTCTGTACATACTCACTGTAAAATAACCCCGGCTTGGTGTATATATTATCCTTTATTATTTACGATCTGATATTTATTTGTATTTTTACTTATTTTTGTTCATATTTTTCTTTTTTTTATTTTTTCTTTTTTATTTCACTTATTCAAGTTCTGTACTGGAGGAAAAAGTTTGCCGGAGTCAAATTCCTTGTATGTGACATACTTGGCCAATAAACTGATTCTGATTCTGATTCTGATTCTGATTCTATAGCAGAATTTCCTGCACTTCAAAACTATCATCTGTAAATATCGATGACATCCCTGGCTATCGATACCTTAAAATATTGAATTATTTATCATCGTGTATATGATTAATCACAGTAATTAGCTGTTGGATATATCTGTTGAGAAATATTGTTTACTAACAACATTGTGTTTATTCAATGTGTGTTTTTAGAAAGTCATAAACACTTAAACATTCTAAATAATAAAAGAACCTATTTCTCTATATTTTAAATAATATGGCATTGGGTACTTATTTCTGGTGAAAAGAGCATATCTTGGCATTCCAGTGTCTGTTTATTTAACACAGCAGGTATGACAAATATAAATAATACAATGAACATATTATTTTAAATAATCTAAATCATTTCTTTATAGCCAATACTTTCTGTAAATAAATAAAATAAATATATACAGTTGGCGTCTTTGATTAAAATCCAATATGTTCTATAAACTTTGGACTTTATGCTATAGGACTTTGCTAGACATACATTTGTATTTGTCTACTTAGATGATTTTGTTTCAGTTTCATCATATCAAGCAGAAAATAACACAAACTGAGAGCAGCACTTCCACGTTGATTGTCATGGAGATACGACGCTGTGGCACAGGCTGCCGACGCAAGCCTCGCTGTCCCAATCGTGCGGTTATTCGCACACTTGTTTGCTACGCACTTGAACCCTTGTCTGCACTTCTGCCAAGTGCACTTCGTGGAGGACCTTAGGGTGCAGTGTGAGGATTGGGACAGGGCCTCACGGTGTGGTGAAGAGCGTGTAGTAGTGATATCGGTGACCGCTGAAACACTTCCCCCCATTAAACATTGCGGAAGTTGTCTGAGCTATTCGTTGGTACAGCGGTATATTAAAAATTTACATCATAATGAAAATAAGCACCGGTTTTCGGTATGAATCAGGCTAAGTTATGTTTTCATAAATTGAAAAATATGGAAAAAATGTTTAGAGTATCCAATTAGATTAAGCTTTCTACTTTGCGGTGGATGTTATAACACATGGATTACCTTTTATCCAAAGCATTCTTTTTTAGCTCTGATACAATATTTAAGGTTGTCTTCCTACCTGAAGTAAACCTCTGCCGCAGATTTAAGTATTATGCAGCCTGTATCAGGTTTTCCTTTTAAAATATCTGAAACAATCATTTCTGTTGCTTATTACATAAAATCGTATTTTATAACATTGACGTATGTGACGTCCTTGGCAAAATATCAAAATGTTTTTATGAATGTCATCTTAAGGGACTGTATGGGTTAATTATACAGTTAATACAGAATTACGATGATAAACCCCACTTTCACAGTCTAAAAATTGTCCATATTTGGACCTTCCACCTGCTGAAATTCTTCCTTCCTAACGTGCAGCGGAGAAATTACATGTCAGCCATGGTGTCAGAATGATTAATTTGCCTCTGCATCATGGCATAGTAATCCTCTTCGCAATGGTGTGATCAATCACAACAACGCCCGGCAGGTCGCTGTGGCACACACCGTACACCCCGACTTAATGCTGAGGCGAGATGGGTTCCTCCCACAATACAGTCACAACAAACAGCTTGATAGAGTCTGCCTGCCTAGCAGGAGCAGAGGGGAAAGCTGCAGAATGAGAGAGGGGATCATGTTTATATTCCACTGCTCTGTTTCCAATGCAGAAGAGAAGTTAGTGGCATGTGGGGTAAATGACAAGGACCGACAACAACATATGCACTTGATAATCAAAAGAAAATACAGAAATAAAGAGGTGAAAGAAAACCAGAAAGCTGTTACTGCATCGTTCTTTCTACTGTTTTCACATGTAAAGCTTGTTATCCACTGGGACTAGTGCACATCATCTATAGGCTCTCACTGAGCACTGACATTATCTGGCTTTCCATCCAGCTGGATTGAAACAAGAAACCAATCATGCAGCACTGTTACTGAATGTAATAAAAGACTTCCCAGGTCTTTTTCGATAAGGAAGCTAAACTGCGTCTTGGTTGGACATCCTAATTTGCTAAAGAATCCATAGAAGCTTCTTTGCCTTGATCTCATAGTTTGCTAAATTTTCTTTGTTGTAAGCCAGCATTTAGCTCTGTAATGAACAACAAGGTTCAACACACTCTTTTTACAAATCTCAGAGATCCATTATAGTTTTCATCTGACAGTACAAGGGAACTAAGGTATTCAAACTAGACCATTTTCATAAACTCCTGCTCAATATGTGAATGATGCCCTAACCCTCGGAAAATGTATTATAAATTAACTTTTCCTTTTATCATTTTAACTCTTTGCTTGACACAGGAACATTTGTTTTCATGTTTTTGTGAGCAGGACAGTAAAAAGTTGGTCAAGATTAGGCCAGGTTGGAGCAAATAACTATACATTTTCTAACATCACTAGCAATGATAAACATTTCTTTATCTCATTAGACCACTTTACTGTCCTTGTGATACTGTGATTTTTCACAAAATTCTAACCAAAATATTTTCCAAGGACTAATTCTAAAGATGCTTGATTTATTAAAAAAAAAGAAAATAGTGAGGAGATATGTGTAATTTAATATTTACAGCATTAAAAGACTATTGAATAGTTTTATTTTTTGATCTCCATAATTACAGAAATGCTGCTTGGCATTTTTAAGATGGAGATGTCCACAGCAATTAGATATGCATTGTTTATGTTGTCATTTTCAGACTAGCACAATTGAAAATTAGTTGCACCAGCTAAATTGTAAAAGAAAATACATTTTGTACGTTTATAAGCTACACCTGAATATACAGAGGGGAGAATTTGAAACACTGCTGATTTTTGAAGTTTTCCCACTTACAAAGCATGTAGAGATCTGTAATTTGTATCAAAGGTGCTCTTCAACTGTGATGGACAGAATCTAAAACAGAAATGCAGAAAATCACAGGGGATGATTTTTTAATAATTAATTTCCATTTCATTGCATCATATAAGTATTTGATTGCCTATCAACCAGTGAGAATTTAGGCTCCCACAGATCTGTTCGTTCTTATGTCAGAAGCCCTAACGCAGCCGCATCATTGCATAGGCTGCAGGGTCCACAGTATGTAAAAAAAAGTAGCGGCTTAGTCCAAAACATATGCTAAAGGTAAATCACACTGGTGTCTTCAAAGTTTCTGTCTTGAAAGTTAATGACTTGTAGTTTAAGCCCCCCGAAAAAACTAAGCTTTCAAGGTTGGAACTTAGCTGAACTGATGGCTGGACATCATGCATAGTGTAAGTATTAAAGGTAGAGAGGATAATTTATTGTCCCATCTAACAGTGGTGGGCCGTAAATTTCAACCTTAGGCCTCCGCTGATACCCTGCTTAGTCCAGCCTAAATTAATAGAACTATCAGAAGTTGATATAATATGACATAAAGAGAACAGACCAGCGAAGAAATTTACTTTTTGAGTATGTTTAGGCCAACAGAGAAGGCCTTGCTGGGCTTGACGGGCCACTACTGACTGTATGGTCTTTTTCTTACAAAAAGTTCAACAGCATACTTTGTCTGAAGTCCTGAGGATAATCATCAAGATAGCTTTTTTGGGGAAATGTCAGACGGTTGTTTGTCAGGAGGGTTTTTTGCCTTGAAGCTTTGCCATAAATACAGTTTTTCCCCAGTCTCTTAATGTTGAATGAATCATAAACACTGACCTTAAAAGAGGCATTTGCTGACCCTCTGAATGTGTCATATATACACTTTTGGAGCAGTAGTGAATATATTTTTATTTGTCCTTAAAAATCTTTACCCATCCATGGTCTATACTGCTTATCCCTGCAGAGTCATATGGGGCTGGTGCAAATCTATAGCAGTCATTAGGCTAGAGGCTGGGTAAACCCTGGACAGGTTGCCATTTAGTGAAACACAGAGACATACCATACAAACACAGTCACTCACACCTCAGGACAGTTTAGAGAGACCAATTAATAATCATGTTTTCGGTCTTTAGAAGAAAGTTGGAGTACCAAGAGATAACCCAGCATGCACAGGGAGAACATGCAGGTGTGTTTCGATAGTTTTACTCCATTAATAAATCAAATCAATGTTTAAAAAGTTAGTTTTGTATTTACTCGGGTTATCTTTGTCTGATATTAAAATGTATTCAACGATCAAACATTTAAAGCGACAAACCACAAAACCGAATCAATCAATAAGATGAACATACCTTTTCACTACACCATTTTAGGTCATCATATATTGAAGACACTTTACGTAACTTTTACACCATAACAACACGTGTTTTCTAAATGTTTTGGTGACACAACATTGTTTTGATGTTTATTTTCGGAGCCATCGCTGCAGGGTGGGTCGAGCTGCTGAATACCGCACTATCGAACTTTTCACCTAAGGACCGCTTCCCTGGAAGCAATGACTTAGTTTTGCTTCACAATAGGATGTCATGCGCTACTTAATGATATAATCAAAGCCACGATTTTGAGACGTGAGCAATGGCGGATCCACCAAAGAAACCAAAGAAGACACTATCAGAAAAAGCAAGGAAGAGAAACCGGGCTGCAAGAGCTGAAAGCTGCTGGAGCTTTACTACTGGAAAAGGCTTGTTTACCCCTGATTCACACTGTGTGATCCGATGCACCTGGTGTGAGCCACTGAGCTGGACGCTGACCTGAGCCAGCTTCTCAACCCCAAAGAAGAAGCCATTAGAAGAAGCAAGGAAAAGAAACTGGGCTGCAAGAGCAACTGCCGGAGCTTCACTGCTGGAGAAGGCTTGTTTAGCCCTGTTTATCAGCGGGCGCATCCGTTCTGCAGGATGTTGCAGGATGTAGAGCTATGGAGCTGGATGCTGTAGCTGACAGCTTCTCAATTAGACCAGGTTGTTCCCCTTGTTACCAGCGTAACTCTTAAGGTTGCTCCTGGTCTGTCTGAGAGCAGCAAGACAGGTCAGAGATACTTCCCTTCACTGCTGAAAAAGACGTTTTCTGTCAAATTGTTGCTCAGTTTGGGTCAAAGTAGAATTAGCTTCTTAAACCCAGTGTTACAACTTTTCACTTTTTGTGCACAGCCGGTGTGAATGAGGCATTAGAGATACAACAGGCTGCACTACAGATGATGAACCAGCGATGTTGCTACTGGATTGCTAATTAATAAATGCTTGTTCCGGGTTTTTTGGTAATGATGATGTGATACAGAGCCAGAGAAACTGTTTAATGGTTCACCAACTGACACGCTGTCTGTTTGATGTTTAGTTGTTTTGGCTGGCGAGCTTGTAAAAACATCAGTTCCCTTTCTTAAGATGCACACCATATAGATTTGTTTTTACGATAGTGACATTATGCACAAGCCTTGAGAAGGTGACAGAGAGTAAATATCTGCCAAGTTATGCAGTGTGTCTTTAAAACAATGAAGTTACTTTGCTATTTTTTAGTGTTTTTTTTTAACTCAAAGTATATGTTGCAAACAGTTATGCACCAATCGCATTAAAATGAGACAATTTTGTTCATGCTTGCCTCTGATTGTTGATCAGAAGGTTAAATGTAAAAAACAAAGTTCCAAACCAAAAACACTATTGTTCAGTTTGTAAACCCACAAACAGCGTGTCCATTGTACACTTCATTTTGAGGAGTTATTCAATAAATTGTGGGAAATTGATATCTTTCATTTGCTTTTGGGGTTGTTAGTGATAATTAAAACATAAAAGCATGTTGTTCTGGCTAAGTAGGGGTTTACAGCTCAGTCCCAACGAAATAAACTGGAAGGTCTGCCTGTGTTAAAGCAGGAAAACAGATACCCAGGCCCTCTGTAGTACTATTGCACATCAATAAACAATGTTATCTTCCTTGTGCCAAAAGCACACTTTGAAAGTTGCGGACACATACACACACTCGTGCCAGTTAAAACCAGACTAATGTGTAGTAACATTTCTTTCTATCAATAAGCTGGATTTGATCAGTTCTTCATGAAAAGTAACTAACTTTCTTATAGCCTCCTAAGTGAGTGAGTTTCTGTTGCTGAGGGAAAGATACTGGTTGCTTTAAGGTGCTACCTCCTGTTTGTTGTTTAATTAAAACAAATCGACAAGTATTTTGAATATGGCATAGTCAATATTGGTTCACCATTAGAATTAAGTGGTTTAAAAAATGCACGTTTATTCACCATTATGTGTTTTTCATTGAAAGGCTAAACTGGTTAAAGCTGGTTCATCTTTGCTACTGGAGTTTCACATTATGTCTATACTATCAGAAGGACAACGAGGCCAGAGAAAGTAATAAAACAGCACACAAAATGAAAAATAAAACTCCGGAGTTAATATGTCCCCAGTTCAGGTGCATGAGGCTCAGCCGTCCTGTGGTCTAAATGCACACCCCAGTGGCTAGGATGACAGGACATCACACTTCTAACCAGATCACAGTGCACTGTGTCCTTGTTTATTCTCATGACACAAACACACTCTGTAAAATACAGTTTGCACTAACCATCCGGAGGCAAAGCTCAGCTTTATCGTTTATAAATTACATATTGATTTCACAGTGTGGATGGGAGGATGGGGAAATAGAGTCGGTGGACTCACTATTGAGTTTTCTCTCTGCAAAGACGTGATCAAATTCCTGCTGTTCTCCACCACCCATGCAAGCTGCCTGATGGCATCCTTCAAAATGTAGCAACAGAGTAAAAGATATTTAACACTCATCTTGTCTGAGTGTGTGAAATAACCTACAGGAATCCGGACAAGAATCCTCAGAGCTTCTAAGGAAAACCTCTGTTTTACTATTTTCAAAGTAGAGTGAAAAATGTTAGGTTGGTTTTGTTTGTTTTCTTAATTTCCTGTTTATCACTTACAATAACGCTGGACATGAATGTCTAGAAGTAGTTCAAAGCCAGCCAAATGAAATGAGAAAACTATCTTTAATTGGATTAAAAACATTTACAAAGGTTCAGAACTCTTCCTGAAAAAAAAAAAAAAAAAAACTCATAGCAGAACAAACTTAAATGCACTGTGAAACCAATATCTTGGACAGTAGAACCAAATTTAATGAATTAATAGACTAAAGCAATGAGATCCCCAAGGCAAGGTTTCTACTAGGGGTGGGGGGGAAAAAACCGATTCACATAAGAATCTTCTTTGCTTAATGATTTTGAATTGATTTAAAAATAAAAAAATAAAAAAACAGATAAAAACAAAACAAAAAAAACTTTTTTTAAATGCAGCCCAGGCCTGGAAAAAAAAGTTCACTTTATTATGACGTATATTTAAGTATCAAGCAGTTTACTTCAGAAAGTCTTTAACCTTTCATTCATTCTGTTGTAAAAGGTTTAAGATGTGGGAAGTAGAACTTTAAAGTCAAGGCAAGGCAATTTTATTTTTATTTTTATAGGACAATTTTAACACAAGACAATTCAAGGTGCTTTACATGAAAAAATAAAATGCAGAGTGTGATATATATCTTTTCGATACTATAGTGAATGATAAATCTGCAATATTGAAGAATCTTAAATGAAATTTAATCAGCACTTACAAAAAAATCGTAATATAATTGAATCGTGAGAAAGCATATTGTCTCAGCCCTACAAATTGGCGCCTTTACTAATCGTATTGATTGTGAATCGATTCTGAATCAAGAAACGATTCTGTATCGAATTGTCACTCCACGAATCTGAATCGAATCGTAAGTTTTTTTAATATTCACATCCCTATTTTCTACACTGATCCACCCCTTTTTAGCAGAAAATATGAGGGTTTCTCTCACTTTTTAAAGACTCGGATCAATAAAGCAAATAAAAGCATAGTTCCAGTTTACTTGTGTTAAAGAGATAGGCTAAACAGGCAATGTCCTTAACATGTGCTCATCAAGTGTGCAGGATCTGCACTGTGTGCTTAAACTAGGTAAAGCTCGGTTAAGACCCAATGCAACTGGTGGCTGTGCAGTAGAACAAATAAAAAAAGAAGTCAGTGCTGAAAAGCTGTGTTATTAAAATTCTGAAAACTAATATTTAAGCATAAATAAAATAATTACACTATTGCACACAGTAGAAACAATTAAGCAGCATAATAAAGTGCACAGTGCGCAATAATGCTCGGAAAAAACTATCAGCGAACGCAACAGCCACTTATCGGCCGATGTGATACAAAAACGCAAATATCGGGCCAATATATCGGCTGATAAATCGGTCGATCCCTAGTTTTAGCTCCCTTTATAACTCATACAGGACAAAATTTGCACAGAAACTATTAAAAAAATAAGTATTATTGTAAATTTAATGTAGCATACTAGAAAATTAAAAGTATATTTCCAAAGACACCTAAGGTGTTTACTCAAGTCTTTGGTTTTCGCTGTCAATTTAATACATGAACTCTAACTTTGCAAAGTGTATTCATAGTTTTTTGCTTCAGTGTGACCAGCGGGATGATTGGCTCCTGTCATACACAGAAACTAATCTGCAGCTCAGAGCACACTGCAATCCACCACACATTAAGTCGTGAACAGGACAGTAGGAGGCAAATATCCTTTGCGGTTAATCCGTGAAGCTACACTCAGGCTGACATTTGAAACATGAGCTGCCTGTGCTGCATCTCAGGGACGACGCCTGGACTGCAGGTGAAAAGTAGGACTTTTAAGGGAAAAGAGGACTTTGCTGCTTACATAATACACAACATATATGCTCCTTTCACAACTAAACCGCCGGCTAAAACACTATCTGCAGCCATATTGTTTCTTCCCATCTCCCCCGCCCCAAAAAAGGTCACCGTGCCACGCCGGACTTTCGCGTTTTTCTCATTTTATTGTTCTGAAAAATTATTGATTTAAAAAAAACTTTTGAATCGCTATGGATTTGTAACATTTCACATTGCAATGAATAGATTTTAGATTAATTGGCACCCCCCTAATCATCTTTGCTGTGGGGATGCATCAATACCACTTTTTTTCAAACCGATACGATACCGATACTTGAATCAGAGTACTTGCGATACCAAGTACCACTGCTGATACTTCTACCATGCAAAAAAAAAAAAAAAAAGAAGAAATGAACTGGAAGACCGGTTTTAACAACAAATGATGTTACAACAAATGATGGTGAATTAGGGCAGTAGGGGGGCGATATGGTCCCCTACTGCTCACATATAAACAGCGGAAGACGCTACAACACATCTGTGGAATCTCCGTGGAAGGTGACAGCTGTTGCCGAAACTGTTGTAAGAGGAAAAGAGGAAAAGAACAATTCAACGTATTTGTGTATAACAAAAAGAACCCCCCTAATCAGTAGCCTCAGTCGCAGTATTTCAGGACAGGTACCTTATATTGTGCACAGTTTTAGCAATATAAGAGGTTATAATGATAAACAGCCACAGGCTGTTGCGGCTGAAGTTGGTATCAGATGTAAATCTCGTGTGTAGAGGAACCTTCTTCATGTTGAAAGGAAACAAATTCCAATTGACCGCATCTAGTTCAAAATCTAAAGTAAACAGAGTGGCCAAACATTGAGTTATTGTATGCTGTTGATACTGTATGTTATTTTAAACATAGTTTGTGTTTGTAACACCTGTAGTTCTTATGTAAAAAAATAAAATGTAACAACAGTTTTCTGAAAAATGTATTTACAATTCTGGTTTATCCTGACCTTCATGGTTCCTGTTTGGAAAGCATGGAGAAACTTTTTTTTTTAGACACTACCCCAGTTTCTCCTCAACATAAGCAAATCATTTTTCCTCATCACAATGAAATCAAGATTTTTAGATATATATTTCTAAAACCCATAAATTTAGGTTGAAAGAAGTTGTTACAAAAATAGAATTTTAATTTCTAATATTTATTGTATATTTGAAAACCATAAGTAGCAAACGTCTAATTATCTCTGCCTCCTCCAAAAGTTGAAAGCTTAAAACAATCCAGCAAAAACCATCCCATAGTTCTGGATATTATCTATGTCTTGAAGGTATGCAGTTTATCAAGCTGGTCCTTCACAGACCGTTAGAGTTAAGCTTAAAGGCAATTTAGGTCTCTATAAGTGCACATTAACTGCACTTTGTTTTTTTTTTACAAATGTAGTGCTATTTTATTTGTGTCTGAAGGTTAGTAAAGTTATTATTGTGTGTTTATTGTAAAACTATGTCCATAATATAATAGTTTTGAACAAATGTCATGGCTTATCATATAATTGTGTGTTTCAGCTGAATATAGGTAGATATGTTTGTATGACCATAACATGCTGAGTCTATAATTGGAGCACACCGCACTGAAGTGTAGTTAAGACCGCCTGCTGCGCTCCTTATTCGCAAGAATAATATGATTAAGAGCCTCCTATCGTGCTTCGTGTCGTGTGTGTCCATGTTTGTGTCTGTTTGCGTGTCTTTTTGCAGCAAAATTGGTCAAGAGCCAAAAGCTCCATCTTCATTTGTGCTTTCTGCTCATCCCCCCCTGCAGGTCTGAAGCAATGCGATGCCTGCATCAAGCAGAGCCTCACCTTCAACCGGAGCCAAATCATCAGCCAACTATCACCCTGTACAAGGTTACATTATCACTCTTAGGTGTGCATGCACATATTGGGCTTCATGTACTCAAAAGGTTAAGAGTTAAGCTATCAAATGCAATGTTAGTGAGAGCAGTTGTCTACGTGTATGTGCATATAACACAAGCCTTTTGGGACAACTCTAACTAGAATACCACTTGGAGAGCGCAGACATCTTCCAAGGCAACTCAGTTCTCCACATAATTTCTATGAAGCTGTAAATAATCTTGCACCTATTTATATCAGCCAGTTGTTGCAGCCCTGTACCCCCAGCAGGTCCTTGAGATCTAGTGATCAGCACTTGCTGGTTGTCAGAAATGAAACAGTTAAAGACTAATCTTTTTAGCATTGCCTTCACCTAGTTTATTGTATTTTTTACTGTATTGTGTTTTAATGTTTTTTTATTGTTTGCTTGTACTTGTTGTCTTGTGAAGCACATTGTGATAATCTCAAGAAAGGTGCTATAGAAATAAAGTTTACTTACTTACTTACTTCTATATTTTTAGATTCCTCGACCATAAAAACATACCTTTAGCAGCTGGATTGACACTGATACCATTTGGTTCAGTATTTATTTATGAAAATCCCTTTCTGGGAATGGTGGTTTTCTTCTTGATCTAGCTTCATAGCTTTTGAAAATGCACGCAAACCATTTCAGTGCCTTGGATATATTTTTTTCTAGATCAAATAACCTTGAATTTTGTAAGGATCCAGTTTATAACTTGGAGAACCTGTTGGGAAGTTACATTTCTTAATGCAGACATGTTGAAAAGAGCCCCATCCATCAATCCATCCATCCATCCATCCATTTAAAAAATGTGGTCTGGTCTTGCTTTTTTAAACAAAACAGCATTGAATCATGCTTTTTTTAAACTGGGATTTATTAATACAATTCCATTGTTACTTGTCTTAGTAAGGGCTTGGTAGATCACGTCCAGTTGGTTCAAAATACTGCCACAAAACCCCTGACACAGTCCACAAAACTGTCTCACTTTACATCGATATTGAATTCTTTGCACTGTGAAGTAAAGGATTCAGTACAAGGTTATTGTATACACTTTGAAAACTCTACATGGCACTGCTCTATCATATATTACAGATATCATAAACCCATATCGCACCACAAGAACTCTGAGATCAACAGATCAGGGATTGCTATCCATTCCAAAGTGAAGACCCAAGGACACAGCTTTATCAGTGATATCATATTTATATAATACTCTGGAACACTTTCCCTTTTCAGTTGTGATCTATGGATTCTAAGGAGCTCTTTAGGAAACAGCTTAAGATTAATCTTTTAAACTGGCATATTAATAGCTCGTGTACTGTTTTGTTTTTAATATTTTCAGATTTCATCGTCTTTTTTGTACAGCACTTTTTGAATTTTGTCTTAAAAGGTGCCATATAAAATATCTCTTTATCTTCTCTGTTAGGGAAAAATAATAATGTTGTATTATTATTTTCTTAGGGTGTATTTCTTTATCACATAGTTTAAATGTACTTTTTAAATGTCATTTGGTTTCAGCCATATGTTCCTTTGTATACACCCTGTTCTTTTAAGATGCTAATGAAGTTTGACCAAATAAAGAGAGACTGCAGTGGGAGGGCCTTTTGAAACCAGGTGACAGAGCTGTGTGATCAGGACAAAGAGCTGGGAGACTGTCTGAGAAGCTGAGAGGAGAACAGACACACGGTCAACCAGAGTATCTTCCTGGTCTCCCTCTGCAGAACTTTACTTTATTTTATCTCCCATTACAGAGCTCATTTAACTTCAATTTCTCTCCGACCCCCGTGTGTGATTCTTTCTAGGTTAAACCACTATTTTTTACCCTAACAGTCTCCTCAAAGGGTTGCGGGAGGGGGGTCTCGTGCATATCTCCAGTGATCATTTGGTGAGAGGCGGGGTACACCTTGGAACGGTCCACAGTCCATGCAGGCCCAATCTCCCGATGATAAAGAATCTTTAAAAAAAATCTCTGAATCCAGATTCAGATCACCCCCAAATTGTATTCACTCATTCCCAACCCCATTGCAGACAGTTCCTGAAAATTTCATCAAATCCACCCATAATCTTTTGAGTTATGTTGTTAACTAACAGAAAGACAAACAAACCCTGGTGAAAACATAACCTCCTTGATGAAGGTAATCATGCCAGTTCTTGTAAAATCTTTATGTTCAACTGAGTACTACAATATATTTGCAGGCATATAAAACATGAAGGCCTTAATATAAACTACCCACAAGTTAAATATAATTTATAGTCATACCAATCACTTTAGACACTTAGTTCATCAACTGTAGTTAATGAGAAAGATCCAGGTGTGAGCCATTACTACTAATACATTTCTCTCATTAAGTGTAGGACGGTTAAAGAGGGAAGAGATTAGTAAAGTGAAAATAAGGTAGAATGTATGGAATACCAAACTGCTTAAAATTTAATGAATAAACTTTATGAAATATCTACATAAATAAAGGGAAGACAAATATTTATTGTGACAGTGAAATTGTGAATTAGTATGACATATTTTGCATTGTTCCTCAAAATGTATTTATTAATATACACATAAACTTTCAGTAATTTTTCTTATAATTACAATTATTGTTAGCCATATGATGGGATTTGTTGGGGCATTGCTCTTTCTTGCTTCCAGATTTCTCCAGGGTGACGTAACAGATCCAGATTAGACTAGAAAATGCACGACTTTACTTTTTAAAAACTTTTTCTTTTGCCACAAAATAAGATCTCCCCGTTGTACATCATCTTGCTTTTATGATTACTGAATCTCTGGTTGAAGTGAGAAATTGAGATTCAAATCACTACAAAAAGAATGATACTCTGCAAATAATGTTGTCTAAAAGGAGATAGCTAATTAACAGACCGCAAAACATAGGACGCAGAACTGGAGGAAAACCCTTGAAAAGACAAGAAGCAGGACTGGATGTTGCAGAACGCAAGATTTTCAGACTCTCTCTGGGAGGGATGAGGATGGATAGGAGAATGAATGAGTACATCAGAGGGACAGATCATGTTAGATGTTTAGGAGATAAAGTCAGAAAAGCCGGACTGAATTTGTTTGGAAATGTTCAGAGGAGAGACAAGGCAAGGCAAGGCCGGTTTATTTGTAGAGCACAATTCATACACAAGGCAATTCAAAGTTGCATAAATTAAAAAAACAGATAAATATTAAAAAAAAAACATCAACTTAAAAAATAATTTAATTACAATAAAAAATACTTTCAATTGTCATATGCACGGGTAAAAATAACTATTTTCAGTCTGGATTTAAACATATTTAGAGTTGAGGCTTGTCTCACATCCTCATGAAGACTGTTCCAGATTTTAGCTGCCTGAAACTGAAATGCAGCCTCCCCGTGTTTATTGTTGAGTCAGGGAACCACCAGGAGACTCCTCCCTGAAGTTCTCAGGCCCCGAGATAACAAATACTGGATATGGGTTAGAGGGGGGCATTATGCAAAATTGACTTTTTGACGTGTAACATCCTGATAACATGTTATTTCCTCATTAAAAATATGTCTGAAATGTTGCTTTGACTCATCCATTTATGTGGATCCACTCAGCTACGGTAGAGTAGCAGGTGCTACAGTTAGCTTGGAAACAATCGTAGACCGAAAAAGATCTGTTATCTTTTCACAAATCACTTCACAGAGGACGGCCTTCTCAGCAAAAGCATTTTTTATAGTGGATTAATAAGAAGATTGGCCCTAAAGGCGAGGCTACGCCATCAGAACTTGTACAGGTAAGAACTGTATCTTAGCATTACTAACTCCGACTTTAAACGTATGTTTCTATGGGCCTGTGAATGTTTCTATGCTTTTATGGTTGCAATATAAAAGGCAGCTTTATATTTATGTCATTTTATGGTTGCACTGCAAAACGTAGCTTTATATTTATGTGCATTTATGGTTTCAGTCATAGCTTCATTTCTCTCTACACTTTCACCAACTTTTTTTACAAATAGTAAAATGCAAAACACTAAAAACTTCTGTAAACTATCTGAGTCCGACTCCAGGCGTATGCTGTGCTAATAGTTGGTGTATGATGTTCTGCAGGGGGAGTTTCACAAAGGGTAGGAGGGGCTTAGAGAGGCTCAGGCGAATAGCAAGGCGTCAAATACGGATGTGAAGAGAAGGCAAATTTCTTTAGGGTCAATTTTGATATTTTCGTGATTTTACGAATTATTTAGAGTAAAAATTTAATTTGAGTGTACCATCGAAACGTACATGTTTTGTTTGTAATCATGTGGTTTTATTATCACTAAATCATGTAAAGCACCTTGAATTGCCTTGTGTTGAAAGTGTGCAATACAAATAAAATTGCCTTGCCTTGCCTAGAATGGTACTCTGTCCCTGGAAGAATACCCCCCTCTTTAAAGGATGTTGAGTTTGGAGCCACTAGGCAGGAGGCAATGAAGACCAAAAAGGATATTAATGGATGTGTTGAAAGAGGACATGAAGTTAGTTGGTATATATACAAATACAAAATACAAAAGAATGCAGTTCAAAGTGCTTTACAGAATTAAAATGACCCCACACATAGCCTCCCCTCCCCCACAAGGTTAAGCATGAACACATTTATACCCCCCCACCTCCCTCCAATCCTAAAAGGACATTGAAATGGACCATAAAATGGAAACTGGGCTGAGCACAGATGGTATGAGGGTAGAGGATGCAGATGATAGGACTAAATGGGAACAGATCATTCGCTATGTCAACCTTGAAGGGAGAAGCCGAAAAAGAAGGAAAAGGAACCGACTCTGATGAAAATCAGTTTTTTTGTTTTGTTAACTTGTTTTTGTGGCATTTTTCTGATGCTAGAGGACATATCTTGAGAAAATTAAGCTCAAAATTACATTTCTGAGAATTCCGGCATACACATCTCTGTGCATCTGTAGCAGACACTAAAACACATGTGACAGTGTGGAGGTCCTGTCACCATGGCTCCGTTTGATGATGTGCTGTGGCTGCTTGGCCACAGGGATATCCCTTTGACTGACTGGTTAGTGTGCATGACTCTCACACGGGAGTCGCGGGATCGAATCCCGCCCGGGATGTGCGTACCTTGCCACACACAGTTTAAAGCAGACTGCTTTTGTGACATAGCAACTACACTAGGTAGGAACAAGCTGCTGCTCCACTCCAACCGCCCGCTAAGGCTTTGAGGAGTATATAAAACGATGGAGGGGTGTTCATTCAACACACACGTCAGATGATACCTGACTAAAACTTCCTGTCACCAACTTCGGCCATTTAAGAACCCTTAGCTCTTTGTTAGTATTGATAGCTCCCTCAAGGTGGACAAGTATCAAACAATTATTTATTAAACTACATCTGAGTAACAATTACCTTATTCTAGAACATTTATTTTATCTTAAACCATATTCATTGGTCTTTTAAAATATTTGTCCTTTCGGTTTATCCCAATCCCAATTAGTGCTGCGAATTGTACAGATTTTATAACAATCAAGTCTGTGTTCAAAATCTGTGAGTGATTTAAATGGTGTCTTAGGTGGAATTTTCTCTCTTTACTTTGCCGTTCTTTCGGAACATATGCTTATAAATGTGAACATGATACTTTATTTTCCACCAGATGTGATGCATCAGGCATGAAATAGAGCCTCCAGTGTAATTATGTGTCTTTATTTTCCTTCTCTGCTTTATTGTGCCAGCCAGTGAGAGTGCACCAACATATGCTGAAACTGATTGGAGACCTGGTAATGTCACATGTACAGTAACAAAAAATTGCCTGTGAGCATCAAATTTACATTTTCTTTCTTGTTTATGCACAACATCAAGGTATGCAAGTCAAAATACCCTACTTTATGTCATTTTAGTAAGCTTGATGTTCATGTAAGCTGGTTTTCTTAAAGCTTGTTATTTTCCAGCAGGGAAATTCTCCGGAGATCTGCATAACCAGGGAGCCTAGAATGCACAAGTGTGGTGTTGTTCAGTCCAATCTTGGCTTGCTGTTGTGGATACATGCTTCTGCAGTTGAGGAAATCTCTCTAAAAATGTCTCCTTTAATGCTAGATCGCTAGCAAATAGGTCATTCATTTTGAATGGCTTTTATTCAAGACTGAACTAAGCAGTGTATGTCTTTCTTCATTTTATTATTAAATGTTATTATTAATTATTATTATTAAATTATTAATTTTATTTTTAATTATTTTTCTTTTAATTCTTTTCAATTTTTTAGCTCTTGTTCTATTGTTTTTACTACCTGTACTTGTCTTAGCTTTGCCGTCATGTCAGATTTTATTGTATTCTATTTTGTGAAGCAATTTGGGCTGCACTTTCTATGGTAGATGTGCTATAGAAATAAAGCTGACTTTGACCTTGATGAAGGTGCTGAGGTTAAATCTTGGCTGGGCCATAGGTCTAGAGTGTAATTGTAATTAAAAAACTTTTTTTTTGTTCTAAATGTATTAGTCATATGAGTATGAGGATGATTTTTCAAATTAGTTAGCTGATATTTATTCCTTTACAGAGGACAACAGTTCTTCATGTGTCTATATTGTGGGTGATTTTAATGCTGATATATCAGATCGTAAATCTTTATTTGCCAAACATCTGAAACAGTTTTGTAAGGGAAGTAGGGAAGTCTGTAGGGAAGTCCTCTTACAGACTGTGAGGAGGTTGAATACACCGGGCATTTCAACTAATGACTGGACTGATGATAAGGACCTCTATCGTCAGCGATGTTAAGTTTATTCTCAGGCTAATACACTCATAAGGAAGTTTGGTATGTGCTCTGACTCTGTGAAGTGCTTGTTATTTAGATGTTACATTGCACCTCTGTATACTGCTCAGTTATGGTCTGGCTACAAGAAAAAGAGTCCGTAAGGGCTCAAGGTAACCTTTAAAAATGTGGTGTATGTTTTGTTTTTGTTCTCATTATGATGTATTTTTGTCTTATTTTCTATGGACCTGTGTCTGGAATAAAGTTTAATGATACAAATAGGCTGAACCAAATTGTACCAGTTTACTGCCACATTTACCTATGAAAATAAGGGTATGCATTTTAATAATTAACCCCCCATACATGTGATATTAATCATTCTTTTTGTTTGATGGTGATTATGCTACTGAAAATATAGATTTTATACTCTGAAACAATTGTTGCCGGTGGGAAACCTCATAGTCTAAATTCACAAACATTTTCTAATCAGGCCCATTTAAACACATAAAAATAAGAGTAACAAGGACATGGATAACGTGGTATAAGAAATGGTATTACAAATTTGTATAGAACAGTTTTAGATACATAAAGATACAATGGCACATCATGCAAACCACACTGTCTCACTGTGCCAATAGACCCATAACCTCGTTTGATAATTTTATCAATGAGTGTAAAAGGTTATAATGTCGTAATGTGCATCCTGGAGACTTTCCACCAGTCCATATACTACACCTGGGTCCTGTTCTTAGCTATTTTCAAGAAGGCCGTTTCTGGACTCTGTAATAGGGCTTCATGTGAAACATGCACCCTAAGGATGAAACAAGGCTGCATATCTTGTACCCAAATTGTATTGGTTGCCTCTTAATAACCTATGTGTAACCATATTTGCCATTATACATTATGATGCTTTCATCAGTTTATAGCAGTTTTGTGTGTGAAATTATCTGATAGGAGTTATTCAGTTGTTAGGACCTATCATGTTCCTATCTTTATTATTCACTGGCTAGGTCACCTCTGCTTCAACATTCAGCAGATTAGTAGGCACATGGCCTGTTTTGCCACATTCACCCATTTATGCTCATTATGTGAACCAATTTATACACTAAAAATTTGGGGTTAACTGCCTTACATCGAACATCGACACGTGACTGGAGGAGGTTGAACTCAATCCTACAACTTTCTGATTACAAGACGACTACCACTTATCTAATCACCCTTTTGTGATAAATTAAGTAAGTCTATTTGAAAATGTCTATGTAATCAATTAACAAAAATCTTGTGGGCTAATATCAGTCTGAAACACAATGATCCCTGTATTTAGTAAGCTTTGTTTGTTTTGCCAGCAGAGAGGAAATTGGAAACTGATT
Organism: Apricaphanius iberus; assembly: GCA_028564705.1. Lineage (NCBI taxonomy): Eukaryota > Metazoa > Chordata > Actinopteri > Cyprinodontiformes > Aphaniidae > Apricaphanius > Apricaphanius iberus. Next base: position 243,441 of record JAPXFQ010001999.1, read on the forward strand.
AAATCAGCTTTACATTGTTATATTTGAAGTTAGGTGCACAACTGGCATATGTTAAAAGTACTTATTGTGCACCATTAAATGATGTCTTGTCATTGATCTACTATATTGCTGCTGTTGACAACTGTGAAAGGCTCATCGGTCCACTTCAAGTGAAATCTATAATATATTTGCAGTTCTAACAGAAAAATGCAGACTCTTTGCTGCAATGCCTATGGTCCAATAAATCTTGGTTTAATTAAATTTAAGTTGGCCTTGTGTTTCCCTGTCAATGTATTTATAAGGTTTTTAGCTGGTAACAGATTTGACAGACAGAACAAACTATTCTGAAACCTGCAGGAATTTGGTTAAAAACCTTGGATTAACTGCAAGGCAATGTGTGGCTGCTTGAGGCACAGGGTTAATCTCTTGTAATAAGATTTATTTCTGCATGTTGGTTAAACAGTCGCATTTTTTAAAAGTCTTCAAAACAGAATGCAAACTTTATTTCTTGGAGGCTGAAGAATTCCTGCTGTATCTTCATTCCCTTCTTATATCTTAGATGTCGTCTGTAAACAAAAAAAAGAGTTTATTTCCAGTTAATATCTGGGTGACATTAATGGTTATCTAGATATTCAACAGTGATACTAACAAAACAGAAAATAACATTGCAACCGTTACCACTAGGATTGGTTTCATTCCTACACACGATGTTGTCTCAGTAAGAAAAAAAGAGCTGAACACCTCTATAAAGTAAAACTGATTGACTAAATAATATCACAGATGACTATAATAAACTAAGGTTATAGTGTTGGTAATACATCAAGGAACAGAGTGTATAAAGTCCTTAAACCAGGAAAGCAAAAAGAAAAGAAATTGACTTTATAGGAAAATGTATGTGAAACAGATTATAATACTTCTGCTATTCTTGCTAAAAGCAAAACCATGTTTCAGCTTTGGTCATATTTAAGTTAAGAAAAATGATTCTGAATCTGTACTTTTGCCCTTTGTGCATTAAGTTTGTTTAATTAAGGTTCATTACACAAACAAAAATGATTTTTTCAATTAATAAGAGAGGAAGTCATCTACAAAACCAGCAGTGTGTTGTTCAAAACCATTGGAAATTAGTTAAGGACTTAGTCTATAGTTTAGGAAAAGTAACAAAAGCTTGCAAGCATCCACTAAACTCTTCCACTCACTGTTAAAAATGGAGTCTGGTGCTTCAGCTCAAGGTTAGAGTCAAAGAGACACCATTTTCTAGTTCTGCCAAGTCATTGTCGTCAGAGGGAGGGAAAAAAATAAGAAAATATAGAAAATGTCCTTGTATTTTGTTAATGGGAAGCACTTTGTGTCAAAAAAAACCTGTTCAAAATAGACATGATGTTTGGCCTCCATGCTTTTGTAATCTGCAGAGTCAAGAAATAATTTGGTTATTAAATTGAAAACACAATAACAGGTTTTAGCACTAATAGATTTTATTTTACATCGTTTTAAACACTATAATGTTTTCATTCTAAATATATTGAAAAATAATAATATGATGAATTTGCATATAAGATACCAGGGGCAGACTGGAATAATAATTCAGGCCAGGAATTTGATATCATCCCAGGCCACCACCCAATAAATGCAAAACGCCTAGAGTGAGTTAGGTTTATTTAAAACTGTAAAATAATAAAACAAAGGCTGCCCATGGTCCTACACAGTTTTTTTTTTCTGTTTCTTTCCCCAACAAATTCTTTCTGCTGAAATAACCTGTACTCAAATTGCATTATTCCAGTTGACCTAAACATATACTGGTAAATGTAGAGCCTGCACATATACCAAACTGATTGACACTAATCCTTGGTTACCTATTAAAATACAGACAAAAAGGTAATTTGGAATGGGAGCAATTCTGAAGTATCAATTAAAACCCTGCCCTGATTTCTGCTTGGTTTCTCCCTCCAATGAATCTTTTTCTCTCAGAAACTTCTGACCTCTCCTTACCTGTGTAATCTTTTCTGCTGCTGACCCCAAGTTCTAAATCTCCTCCCTGGCTCAGATTTTTCTGTTATAACACTAAAGATATGCAAATGAGGAAAGCAAAATGTTAAAATAGATTTAGGATGAGTAGCATTGAAATTACTGTGATAATTAACCTCAAGTACCTTTTGTGCCAAGATATTTTCTCTCCAACCCCTTTATTCTCTTTTCACTTTTGCAGACCCTCCTTAACCTGCTGTCTTGTTTTGATAAATATTTTTTTTTTCAAATTTTTGGAAAGCAATAGTGAGCAAAAGTTCTGCACATGAATTTAAGAGGGTTGGGGTTACTCCCAGCATAAACTGACTGGTAAGGGATGTAAAACAGGCAACATTCATATTGTTAACTAGCTTAACATCATATATTGACATGTATTTACTAGTCATCATTTAGCTACATATCTCCATGCAACAACATAACTCAATTTACAGCTTGTGTGAAAAAAAAAAGTCAAACGTTTTGGCCTTTTGCTGGATCTGGATCGGTTGCTGATCATGCCTCTCTGCTGATGGAAGCATAGCTGTATCACATACAGGCAGCACCTGTACGTGATACTGCTTCCCGCTAGCTTGTGAACGCTTGAGGTGCATTTAAAGACAGTACGAAAACTAAGTTACTACAAATTAATCATTAAACTGGTGAAAAAAATATTTCAGGGGACAGAGAGCGCAAACAACAGAATGTGTGGGAGACATGTGCCACAAGTACCCTGTGCCTATTATGCCAATGTCCAGTACAACAGATGTGCTAATGAGCCATAGGACTGAATCACCACCCAAGGGGACCATGTGCAGTCCCTGAGCAGGCCAGTTCAGCAGCCAAGCCACCGGGAAATGTCCCGATTTTCACGACGCTCAATCCGCACCTGTAAACTATATAGTTTAAAAAGTTTGCCCCATATATCTGATTTGCTCAACAGCTTGTACTGCACCTTTGAAACTTTGCCTAGTCATATAGCCCAGCTTATACCAGGTGTATGATTTATACTATCCATGTGAATCTAAACTGTTAACTGAAACAAAGATTTTCAAACATTCCTGATTTTCTTTTGGACATATTAGCTACTAGCATCTTGAAGTAAAAGTTTTTTTTTTTTTTTCAAATTGTACCTTATTTTTAATAAAATATTACGTTCAATTACTCACCCAGACAGACTTGGAGTTACTTGGAACCGTTCAGGAGGAGTTTATATCTGGTCATGATCAGCGTATAACCATTTAATGGGAGTCAGTGGGGACAGGAGTATGTAATAATAAGGCATTATCTGACTCAAAATGCCCTAATTTAAACAATGTTATGAAAAGTTAGCAATATTTCCCTGTGAGGTCAAAACATCTCAAAGGTGCTTGAAGTATTAGCATCCATTTTTTTCCGCTTTTAATCTAACCGATTCCAATTTACACTAACCTGGAATTTCAATTATTTCACACCCGCCGCCATTACAGCTGTTGTCTGTGCAGCTTGCAGAAAGGGAGACTGTGGAAGCTGAACTTAGGCCAACTGGTCATTTGGTTGGTGGAATATGGAAACACGTAAAGGGAACCACGTTGATGTTTGCAGTAGCAAGTTCTGTCTAACTGACTGCTGTAGAGCACTGAGTGAAAGTCTTGCTCAGACTACAACTCAGATGTAGTAGTGACGATACTGTAATCGTTAGTGTAGTGTAGTAAAGTGCCTCTAAATCATCCCACAAACGAACAAATAAACACTTCTGAGACATTCTGAACACAGACGGAATCCTGTTAACTATTCATAACAAAACACTGGTTAAATGAAGGCGTTTTGGGGCTGATAACGCCTTATTACAGCCGGCAAACTCCTGTCCCCATTTACTCCCATTATATGGATATACGCTGTTCGTGACTCTATATAAACTCCTCCTGCAGCGTCAAGTAACTCCAAACTCGTTTGGGTGAGTAAATGAACATAATATTTGCTAAAAAAATAAGGTTCAGGTTGGAAAAAACGAGCTTTTCCTTTAATACATGTCTAGAATAAAGGTTCTCTTATCAAAACAGGACACGCATGCTTTCATTCTTAGTAGATTGGAATACTTTAAGAATGTCTATACAGGCCTCGATAAAAACATACTTGGACAGCTGCAACACGTCCACAATGCTGCTGCCAGAGTCTCGACCTACACCAGGAAAATTGGATTGTTAGTTTACAGATGAGCTGGATAAAATGATGAGCTGAATAAAACTTTTAAATATTTAGAAGACATAAATAGGCTAGTGTGATGAAATTTAAGGACTTTGTAAAAACACACTTCACTTATAAACATGAAATTTAAGACCCCACGGCTGCTATGATACATTGGATACATCAATGCTAAAAAAGGATAAATATAACTTATTTGTCATGTTGTTATTTAAATAAGAAGGCATCTTAAATAGCTATAATAAATAACAGTTCTTTAATATTGCCATTTTCGATTCAAGTCAAATATTACATTATATTATAATTTAAGCACCAAGCATGAGGAGTATATGCTGCCCAATAAATACTCATTGGGCCCAATAATCACAAACAGTATCAGCTGTGGAAGAATTATTATTTTGCACATTTAGCTGATTGAACAATGAGGACTTTTATATAATACTCAAGGCAATCCCTTTGTGGGCCAGATTGAATGACTTGGGGTGCCAACTTTGGCTCATGGGCCCCACTTTGGGCACCTCTGCTTCAAAGCATTAGCTAAGGCATCTGCATGTCAAGACTATTTCAGCATTCAGTAGTGTCACTTATCAATGCCAAAAAGGTGCCCACAACAGTAGAAATAACAGGAGATTGACAGTGTTAAGAGCAAGGATGGTTGCTATGTTTCTAGTTATGATGCTATAAACAGTTTGGCCATCCCTTTCAATTTCATATAGCCGATTTTATACAATGTCTGCTCTTTCAGCATTAAGGGGAAGTATTGTTTCTTTTTCAACCTGGACTTTATTTTTAGCAGTCCTTAAGTTACGAAGGAGAAGTTTAGATCCATTCGCAATCAGCACATGTCCATATAATGCGTGTTTTTTGGGCAACCAAAGTGCAGCTTCAAAATAAGGATTTATCTGCCCCAAAACTCCTTCATTTCACCAATAATAATAATAGTGATTATAATAATAATGGATTGCATTTATATAGTGCTTTTCAAGACCCTTAAGAGAACTTTAAAATGTCCTTATTCATTCCACTCTCACATTCACACACTGGTTAAATCGAGATACGATTGTATTATATGTTATGAATCACTAGCACTATTCCCCTGAGAGTTCAGAGCGTATCTGAGGTTCTTTGTTGCTTTTTTCTGGGTTGTTTTACGGGCTTTTAATCCAACTACACTAACAAGCCGTTTTAATTATGTCAATGCCATGCGGCATCCCAGTTGTAATCTGAGCAGGGCTTTCTCTCTGTGCCCGATGGAGGTCGGTTAGACAGAACTTGCTACTGCAAACTTCAACAGGCTTCGCAGTTGTGTGTTTTCAAATTAAACAAACAAAATTACCAATTGGACTAATAGTGCGTTCACACCGCCCCAAAACGTCAGCGTCAAGTGTGGTAAGATTACATATAAAGTCTATGGTTGACTCCGTCAGACGTCTGTCAGAGTCTCTACTGCGCTTTCTGTGCGTTGGCTGCATTAATTTTTTTAAGCATTACCTGCGTTTCAAGCGGCAAAGTAGCAAATACAAGCAACGCAAAACTTTTGATGGACTTGACGCACTTGACGCAAGGCGCCAACCAATCAGAGCGTCTTACTGTAGTGATGTCGCCAAACATAAATGTTATCTAGCCAATCGCGATTCGCTGGTATTTTAAACATCCGACAGAGAAAGGCCCACCCACTTACTTTGCAAGCTTCATCTTAAAAATGTAGATGCATCAAACTAGATGTGTTGTGAGCGTTGCTTGATGCTGACAAAGTGTGCAGTGTGAATGCACCATAAGCTATGCTTCTACCAGCTCCCTGTCCACAACCTGCGCAAACTACAGCTGCAATGGCGGACGGCTGTGACATACTTGAAATCGGCGATTAGTATAAATTGGAATTGGTTGGATTTAAAACCTGTAAAAAAATCGGAAAAAAACAACGCAGCACCTCCAAGACACACCAAACTCACAAGGGAATAGTGCTAGTGATTCATAGCAAAATATTAGTGAAATGAGGGAGTTTTGTGGCAGATAATGCCTCATTTAGAGGCAGAACTTTGGTTGCCTTGTTAACTCCTATTATATGGGTGTACGCTGGTCGTGAATGGAATGCATATAAACTTCTCCCGAGGGACTTCTGTGGCAACAAACTTGTCTGGGTGAGTAAATGAATAAAATGCATGCTATAAATAAGGTCCAGATTGAAAATAAACTGTACCTTGCCTTTAAATAGCTATCCTTCTCAACTCTGAAACCAACTCCTAGAAAACCTGATATCCAGACACATCAGGAATTAAGGGGAAAAAAATATTACTGTTCAGGGCAGCTTCTGTATACGGATGAAAATATTACTTGATCATTTTTATCATGTCTTAGCTTTTAACTGTCTTAAATATTGTCCATTTAACATTTTAAATGTGAAAGTGATTTTCTGGTTGCACTTCTCTGTGAATGGACCTCAGATTAGCAGAAGACAATTGATATATGGTTGGAGAACACCAGATGATGAAGTTATGTAAAAGAGATAAAAAGAGAGTAGAAAATATTTGGCTTCATCCAAATGCATGAAGGTATTTCTCATATGAGAAAATCACCCTGCAGGATAAACAATAGGATGCAACAAATTGCTGTGTACATCCTGCTTGCCCATGCTTCATTTTAACATATTATACTCTGTTCTTTTTGAAATCTTATTAGGAGTTTGAGTATTTCCTTATCCATTTCGGTTTGGATACAACTGATCTGTCCTCTTGTAATAGAGTAGATTTTCACCCTCTGGGTACCTTCACATTATGCATCTTTGTTCTGTGTAGACTCATGATCCAATAAACTGAACACTACACATTCTTTTTCTAGCTGTGGTGTTTTTTTCCCCCTAGTTTGTTCAATAAATCTCTGGAGTCATAAACTTTTCTGCATCTGTTTTATGGCTCACTGGCAACAGCATGAACCACAGAAGCACTAACGGCGTCTGCCTCACCTATTTGTGTGTGGATTTTAGATGTTTTGTTTCACGGTAGCAGATGGATGTAAAACAGGAAAAGACAGAACTGTAAAACTGCTGGAAGTTTTTACGCCCAACTGCTGCGACATTTGGAAGCCAAATTATGGTGCAGTCATGTAAACAAACTGCATTTTCAGTCAGAGTGTGGCCGTATGGGAAACAATTCTCCTTTTATCAATCTCACTTACAGAAAGCCAATTCTGAAGGTTTCACCTTAAGGTTTTTTTTTGTCAGAGATGAAGCAGATTGCCTTTCTGATGTTTTTCTGTGTGGGAACATTTGAGGAATTTCACATACTGGCCATGTGAAATTCTTTTCCTCCATCTCTCTTTTCCTCTATAGATGATGTTGTCAGTCTTCTACTTCAATTCAATTCAATTCAATTCAGTTTATTTATATAGCGCCATTTCACAACAGATGTCATCTCAAGGCACTTTACAAAAAGAGTTATTACAATACAATGTTAAGTGTAGAAATTACAGAACCACAGAAGATTGCGTCGTGGAATTCTCAGCAATCCCTCATGCTGAGCAAGCATGCAGCGACAGTGGGAAGGAAAAACTCCCTTTTAACAGGAAGAAACCTCCGGCAGAACCAGGCTCAGCACAAGCGGTTATCTGCCGCGACCGTCTGTGGCTTGGAGAATACATAACAGAGACACAGAAAGAGCAATAGAACTGATGCAGAAGTTTGTTGCAGGACGTGGAGAATTTTCCGTCACTGCAATGCCATCTTAGTCAGGGTCGTCAAGCAGGGCTAATCCGGAGCACCTACTATAATAGAAAACAGGTTAGTGCTTGAATTGACAGCACATCATGCAGTTGGGGAGAAGTAGGAGAGAAAGTAGGAACAGACCCTAATAATGTCCTCCAACAGCCTAGCCTAAAGCAGCATAGCTACTAACATTAACCTGTCTCCTAGCTACTAGGAGACCTGGCTACCAACACTCTGTCTGAGTCCTCCTGACCCGTGGACGGTGTAGGGCCGGTAACGGCCCCCGTCATGCCGGGGTCTTCTCGGAGTCGGGTTGTTTGAGAATGCAGCCCAAAGTGGGTGGTAAACTCCATCTAAGGCTAAATACCGGCACGAGACCGATAGTCGACAACTATCTTAAGGAAAAATAGACAGAACTGAGAGGACAGAGTTGAAGAGGGCGAGAAACGTTTAAGAGATAAACGGGTGGGGTCCGCACAGTCTGCCCGGGGGATTCAACCCGGCAGGTAATGGGCGGCCGCACTGTGCGGGAGGATCCCCTTGAGGGACCTCTCTCCGGCGCTGGCTGGCCCCTGTGGGGCACATTTCTTCCGCGGCGGTAAGCCGCGACCGGCTCCGGATCTTTACCTGGCTTACATTAATCTATCTCTACCTAGCTACTCTACCTCTTCCTATCTCTTCCTAACTTTTGACACTCTGCCTGACTACTAACATTAACCTGTCTCTTCCTATCTACCTGTCTGACCTGACTCTAACTACCTATAAACATATCTCTAACTGTAAGCTTTGTCAAAGAGGAAAGTTTTTAGCCTAGTTTTAAAGATAGACAAATTGTCTGCTTCACGAACCAACCCTGGGAGCCGGTTCCATAGGAGGGGAGCCTGATAGCTGAAAGATCTGCCACCCATTCTACTTTTAGAAATCCTAGGAACTACCAGTAAACCTGCAGTCTGAGAGCGAAGGTCTCTGTTAGGAACATATGGAACAATCAGGTCTCTTATGTATGATGGAGCTAGATTATTAAGGGCTTTATATGTCAGAAGGAGGATCTTGAATTCTATTCTAGATTTTACTTCTCTCTTCATGTCCTCCAACACACAAATCCAGCGCCATAAAATGAGAGCAATAACGACATTTTACAGCACAGCAGCTGTCACTTTTTTCTGGGATGCCTCTTCATTTGGCAGCTCAGAATCTCTGTAATGTCATTCTGTCTTTCACTCGCTGTCTGGGAACGAATGAGCAGACACGTTTTGCAGACTCAATCCTCTAGAATGTGAAAGCTCTATTTGCAAAAACCCGGCTGACTTACAAACTGAAATGTAAAGACTTTGCTGGCCAGACTATTTAATTTTTTCGAAATGGCAAAGTAATGTATTTATATAGTCTCTATTTCAAGGTATGATACAGTTTTTATGAATTGCTAAAACACTAAACTACATTCTCTAAACCAAATTTTTAGAGACTTAACTAAATTAAACTGTTGAATCAAAGACTATTTTGGCTAAAGGTACGTTAAGGTACAACACAATTTGCTAAACTCATCCTCCATTTTCCCTAAACCTCAAGCATAAGTCACTAACTACATTTCACACTTCTATTGTAAAACTGAAAACACTGGGAGCAACATGTGAATGCAACTAAACACAGCTGTGAATTTTTAGACACAGCAACTCAAAATTCTGTACATCCTGTGATGCAATCAGACACATTGGACAGGATAAAGTTCAGAGTTCACAGGTGGCACATATACATGTCCAATGGATACACACAATAAGAGAGGCAGAGGTGAAAGAGTCCGTGTGAGAGGTGAGGGATGAGGATGACAAAGACCGATTGTTACTGATGAAATTCATCCAGCTATATAACACTATTTAAATCTGTGATTTACAGTGATATGTCTTTTATTTCGGTGCTTTTATTTTGTATTATTTATTAAATTATTGCTATTTAGATTCATGACTTCATATCTCTCTAATCACAATCATTTTTGTTAAATACTTTTCAGATATTTTCATGTTAACTACATGCCCTGGATAATGTGTTTTCAATTATTCTGTGGTGAAAATACAACTTGCTGTGTGTATGAGATGAATGCAGTGTTTTGTTTTTAACACAGGTTTTGGGGTGAACGTTTGATTGTGATTGAAAAGTCTGGGGCTTAGTTAATGTTGTTAAAATTTTTGGATTTGTGTTTAAGGTTTTGAGACAATGGGTGGAGGTTTCAAGAAAATTTTTTTAGAAGTTCAGAAAACTGCAAGAGGAAAAGCTTTAGCTATAGGCAGATCTAGATAAACAGAACTTTGTCAAGTGGAGGAAGAGACCCTCAAGTCTCAAATAAGTCTGGAGTCATTAGTCTCAAGTCAAGTCCCTAATCTTAAATCTCAAATTTCAAGTCATTTTCTAAAAACGATGTTGCAATTTAATGTTCAGTGTAAATCATAAACCATGTGTTCTTTTTAAAATCGTTATTTATTTGAATAACTGAAAGACTTTTGAAAAAGTTATGATCTTGAACTTCCGTTTTGTACTTTAATTTAAAGTACAATTAAATTTAGTAAATCTAATTTAATGTAACTCAGCAAATAAGAATACTCTTCCTTTGAACAACATTTCTACAGATTCACTGCAAAGGATTGACGAGATTTTACAAAATATTACTGGTGATGTAATTTTCAAGATGATATTTCGATTTTTAAGAGGCACAGGTATTTCCTTAAAGTCAGAAATTTGCAAGAAAAATTACATTTTTCAAAAAAAAAGTTCTGAAGTTTGTTCAGAATCAGACATTTCCAACACAAAAGGCTCCATCTTGGTAACTGTGAACGTCGTGGATAAAAATAATTTTCTAACCTCTGCTTTTAACCGGACTCTAAGTGGCACATTATATTCCCCATGACCTCAGCAGGATGTCCCTTCCTGCTGGGAGCAGGTCAGATGCGTAGTGCCTGTGAATGCGTTTCACACAGCTGGTCCCAGGAGATCACAAAATCACAGAATTGCATTGTCAACAGAGCAGACACATTTTGTAGACTCAATCCGTTAGAATGTCTCACTAATGAAAATTAAAAACAGAGCATACAAATAAGTTACAAATAAACAAATAAATTACAATTTAAAAATTACATACAAATAAATTTGCTTTGTCACAAACATTGCTCCTTGGCACACTGTTACAGAAAAAAATAAATACATATACATTAATATATGTACAAATACATTATTATACTGTTAAATGCGTTTTTTCATTCAGATGCAATTCCAGACATCTAAATTCATGACATTAGTGCCAGCTAAAGACTGGATTAGCAAAGAAGTTACATATAGGACTTTCTAAGTTAGAACTGAAAAAAGGTTCAAAACAACAGCTGCAGAGAGCCTCATGTCTTTGTTTGCGGCTGAACAGACTGCTAAAAGGATCCTAAAACATGTCTATGAGACGGCATCATTGACAACTGTTATCAGCATCAGTATTTCTATTCTTGACATGAGTAAACGTGTCCAGTCATTTGTAAAATAAATTCCCAATGAACCACTGGTGCCTTTAAGAAGTAGGTTTATTCTGTGTTTGCGTGCAAGAAAGCACAGAATATGTTTCCTTATAAACAGGGCTCATCATACTCAGAGCAACATGTGGCTGTCAGTGAAACCCCAGCCATGTTTTAGGTGGACAGACAGAAGTCCAAAAGCAGTACACAAACACACAGCGCCGTTCCTATTTCTGAAGAAGTTGAAATGTGGTTGGTGAGCTGTAACTTATCGTAGCTCATGCTGGTTACCCTCACTTAACACTGCTTCTCAGGTAGAAACTGCCCTGGGAGTTCCCAACAATGCATATAAATATTTATTTTTTCTTTTTTTTGTAACATTTTGCAAGTGTCTCTGCACCAGAAGCAGAATGTTTCTGCTTTTTTGATTTCTTATTCTATTTCAAAGTACCTGTCCTTTTTTATATGACTAAGTCAAAGTTGTTCTCTGAACTAGCAGCTACAGTGATTCAGCTGAGTGGGGGTGAGCACTGCTGAGCTGTGGGACATAAATGGCAAGCACGTGAAAACAAAATCATTCCCCTAGTAACACAAAGAGGCTATTCAGCAAAGTTATCTTTAGCTTGTTAGAAGCTTACAGTACAGTTTTGCCACTGTAAACATAATGGATGTGTTTGGGGTGTCTCTGCTGTTTTGCTCCGTCCACAACCTCTCAGCAGTCATCAGATGTCCTTTAAGAAACAGCGGCCAGAAATTGAAGTTAAGGTGAAGTCTCCAAGGGTCTGTTTGCTTTTGGGAGAGAAAAGAAATTTGATCAAAGATTGAGTTTTTGTTGTTGTACATGTGTTTGTCTCACATGTAGCGGAGACACATAAGGACGACTAAAGAAACATGTGCAGAGGGCATTGGTAAAAGTGTCCATGTGGGCATTGCAGTGGTTGGGGAATCCATCATCGTCAGGCTTCTATTGATGTGAATGTCAGACTCAGTGAGGACCAGTCACACTGACGTGCACCACAAAACCACTCACTGTAATTAGACACGCAGCAAAACTCAGGTACTGTGTCCCAGAATCTTTGACTACAAACACACATGAATACAAATTTGTTCATATTCAAACACACACACACACAAATTTCTGCACAGCAGTGACATCATGCTCATCGTTTTTTACCTTAATATTCCCACAGCTTTGGCCAAAGTCATTTTTTAGAGCACCATATTTACCCCACAGCATTTATTTCATTGAAAGATGTGTACTTTAAAGATGTTGCAGTGGAAGAAACCCCAAAGCTGTTAATTAGAAACAATATTATTAGTAGTACAGTAAGTGAATAATGTGTTTGATTTTGACTATAAAAGTAAAATCTTTACTTTTCAGTTTTCTTTCAAACAAAATGTTATGTTGTAAGTACTGCTACTAAATGTATTAACAAAAACTCATTTATTGGAAGAATTATTGTGGGGATTTCTTGGAGCAGCCATAGATGGGAGGCCCTGCAGTAGCATGGGAGTAAATTGAAGGAAGGCACAAAATATTTTATTGCTGCCTCTTAGATGCAGGTAAAATAAACAAACATTGTACTAAAGTAAAGGTTACACTACTTCAACATATTTTTTCTTAATTAAAAGTACAAAGTAGTAATCCAGAAAAAAAATGGTAAAAAGGGTAATCAAATATTGAGTACTTGAGTACTTCTTTTGAGATAATCATATATGACTTAATATTTAAAAATGTTAGTGGACAAAATATAAAGTTATGTAAAAATTCTAAAGACTAAAAATAAATATATATATATACAGAATTGCAAAAACAAATCTAAGTATAAGAAAAAAAACATTTCAAAGAAAAACTATTACTTACAGTAGGTAATGTGTTAGACCAAAGTCAGCTATCCCCATTTAGCCTCCAAATGTCCCAACAGACACAGCAGATATAAAATTAATGTTAAAATGATAGAACTTCTGTAAAAAAAAGGTCATACTTAAACATAAATTGTAGGTGAGTTTCATGCATTTTGGGTTCAAAAGACTTTTTCTTCATTAATTAGATGCTTAATAAGGGTGAAGTAGCCATACATTTTACTCAAGTAAGAGTAGCAATACTTTGAAAAATATTAAACAAGTAAAAGCAAAAAGGATGTTGTAGAAAAACTACTCCTAAAAGTATTTTGTTTTCTCTCTAAAAGTTACTCAACTAAATGTAATCAGAGAAAAAAGAAAACCTAGTGAAGCATCAGCTTTTCTATATGGAAATAATTGTATTTGATTTTCTGTTCTCTGCCTGTGAACACTAATTTCTGGGCCCAAAATAATGTCTTCCTTTGCTTTATATTTCTTTTTATGTTTTACTTCTGGTGAATTTCTGATTCTTTTTTTGATTTTTCAGTGGCTTGACACTTAAAACTTACCGTTTTACAAAATAATAGTTAGGAAACAATAAAATAAAATCCAAACAATTTAACCAGTATTTAGATTGTCCAATTTCTGGGCCCAATATGTCATTTTTCTGCAGAATCTCTATTTCACTATTATACAAGCAGTTTGTGGTTTGAATACAGCAAGAGGAATTTGAATTATTGCCTTTGTCCGACTGAAATCGGACTTTCAAAATGCAGGTATACACATTAGCTTGACTCAAGTCGTACCGAACTCAACTTTGAGAAATTAGACTAAGCTACCCAGAAAATGCGATCGGAGAATTACATTTCTCTGCATGTATGCTGTAGTCACCACCACCAAGCTTATAAAATCCTGAACACTCCCACTTCAGGAAGTGAAAGTGGGAACAGCAACAAAAGACATGACAGAAGCAAAGAGTGAAACACAATCAAACAGTGCAGTACTTATAAAATTAACTGTGCTGTTATTCAGATCAATTCAGTTAATTTATATAGCACCATTTCACGTCCAATATCGTCTCAAGGTACCCTGGAATTCAGAGGTTTTGCGAAAGCATAATTTAAATTGTCTCTGCAAGACACTCGGAGATCGAGCAATGATACTGTTACTGCATTATATAGTTGAAACGGCTTTGGCGGCTACAATGAATGAGTTACACTTGGCTTTTCATCTAAAATACTAACAGAAAACCGGGCTGGAATTGTTCCTTTGCAAGAAGGACGTTTTAGCTGTTCTGCCAACTGGATACAGCCAGAGTTTAATCTAGCAGTTAGCGCTGCTGGTAGCTACGCTACCGCTCTGGATACATAACACTGTGTATTGTTGTGATTGGTTGTGGCGTTATCCAATTGCCTGCAGTGAAAGTTTCAAATGCATGCTTGACTCCACTCCTCGAGTTAGACCCTTATCATTACTCGTTGCCAGACCCTTAATCTTAATAGATTAGGGTCTGGATTTTTCCAGGGTAATCTCTTTACAAGAAAAGTAATTTTAGTACAATTGTACAAACATTCCAATCAGTTAAAAGTTTTCTATTTAAGGAATTCTAGTAAATTGCATTGAGTCATTGACAAGAAGTTGTGCCATGAACATGCAGACTCCAACCACAGCAATCCCTCAGTAATCCTTCATACTGAGCAAGCAGGTAGAGACAGTGGAGAGGAAAAACTCCCCTTTAACAGGAAGAAACCTCTAAACCTCTAGGAAACACTTAACATTTCATTTTATTCAAAGTTAAACTAATATGGGTATTTTTGTCTGTTTAAAAGAAACATATTCAAAAGAGGTTCTGTTTTAGTTATATTAAAAGTTTTTTTTTAATTTTGTAAAAATTTTTTTTAATATTTAGTATTTATTTTTATTTTGCTTATATTCACTGTCTCCAATGGATGGGGAGCAGCATCTCCAGGTATGGGAACACTAATTCTCCATCTACTATGTGTACTGATAACTCAAAGAATGGGATCACAACCATGAGGGACATGAGCTTGTTCTACAGAATAGCTGGAACTTTGTGCTTTGCAGCCTTTGAAGACGTCTTACTGGGGAGGCGCCAGCAGACTAAGACCCCTTGTTGAAACGATTATATCTCTTAACTGGTATGGAAATGTTTTATATCCCTCTGTATGTGAAAGGTTTTTTACATTAATCACATTTAAAGTGATATTACAGAATCTTAAAAAATTCTGAATGGCAGTTATCAACAGTTAATACTTTGTGCCTTCATTTTTCAGAAACACAAATTAGTTTTTCCATTTGCCTGATCGTAAGCCAAATTTGGGTCAAGACCAAAGCAGACTTCATCCTGAAGTAATCCTGTCAAAAATGTTTTTGGGTTTTTTTGGCTTATGCAAATGCTATTTAATAAACCTCAATGAATTTGAGCATGGACATATCTAAATTGGACTGATTGGGCAGAAATGCCAAACATAAATGACCTATTGGTAATGTTGAGTCTAATTTAAGGCATTTTCTTTGTGTTAAAACCATCTTTATTTATCACCATGCAGGACGTAAATGTTAGTTTGTGTGATAAGAGAAATGTGTCTGTGGCAGTTACTGAATTTATTATTTAACATAATATAGCCTAATTTTACACTATAATATAAAGAAAAGGATTTAAAAACAACCTACCAGTCACAATTATATTATGTACCTGTATTAGGCTAACAACATAGTTTACACTGTAAATTAGAGGGAAAATTTGGTCAATTTACCCAGTGGAAAATGTTTAACTTATTTATTAAACTAAATGTTATAGGAAACATACTGTAATTTGAAGCGTAAAGATGAGGAAATTAGTGGCATTATATGGTAGTGACTCATACTGTAAACAAGGAGCCTTTCTGTTTGCATTTCATGTGTTTTTATTTTATTTATTTTAATTCGAGAATATGTTTGCAGAAGGCATCCTGCATTTAGCTGCTCTTTTCAGCCTTTGGCTACATCTGTTCCACTCTACCCCAGGGGAATACATATGAGCCTTCGTGGGACAGTACACAGAATACAGGAATCAGAGAATAAATTGGATAAACAGTAGGAGGACAAACCGGAAAGAATCAGGTCTCCTTTGATAGGCCATACATGACCTCACAATCATGAAGTCAGGCTTACGTTGGCTGCTATTTAGATGAATGCCTGAAAGTCCCAGAATTATGTACTCTATCTAATTTACTAAAATAGGGAAATAATCACAATGTAAGGTGGAATAGATAGTATTAATATTAGTATATTGTGACAGGTTTGGTTATGACCAGTGTTTTTCAACCCTGGTCCTCAAGGCCCATTGTCCTGCATGATTTATAGACCAGCACCAGGCCCCAAACGCAGAGACACCACAGTGTGTTTTCCTTCTGCCTGGCTTAAATAAACGGTTGATTCACAGCTTTTGAAGCACATTATGGCAAGCTGAGGAGGTACTGCAATAATTTAAAACAGGTGTGAGAATTAGAGACACATCTTAAATGTGAAGATCTTCAAAGACCTGAAAAGAGATGAAAACATTTAGCTTCGATAAGGTAGGGGGACCATGTTTTCATTTCCAAAAAAGAGGACACAGTGCAAAGACTTTTGATTGACATCTTGTAAAAAACCGCTGCAACAAGTCAAAAAGAAGCAGCACATTGCAGCGTAGCACAGCCTGCTTTCTGTTCTGTCTAAACTTGCGCTTTGATATCCTGTAAACAGTCGCAGCAACATGTGCAGAGACGGTGCAGTTAATCAGACCACTGTCCATTCCGTCTATACATGGATCAGAACCATGCATTAGGCAGTAGAACGAGGAGGAGTTCAAATGAGAGAAAGGCTGTTGTATTCCATGCAATGCCACAGTTAATTTAACCCTCTTAGAGCTGTAATTATTAAAGGCCACCTGTTGCTTTTTTTTCTTTCAATAAATGTGTCAGAAAATGTCCTATGTGCACATGATTTGTACCTTTTTCAGGAGAATTTTACATTTTTATATCTGCAAATAATTTTGGCCATTATTAAGTTAATGCTCAAAAATGTAAAAACACAGAAAGAAGATTTGATTTGTATTCATATGTTTATGTATAAACATTGTAAATGTTTATTTGGAGAAACATTTTGAACATGCATAAATGGAAATTAATATGTATTACAACTAGGGATGCATCGATACCAATACTGGTATAGGGTATCGGCCCCGATATTGCCTAATGTACTGGTATCGGTATCGGTTAAACTTAACCGATACCATGAACCAATACTCAAAATGGGGAAAATCTGCAACAAATTCACCAAAAAGGATTAATTTTTAATTTGAAATTTTATTTTTGTGGTAATTTTATATTTTACATCTGTTATTTTGTCTCAGTTATGTTTAGTTTGTAAAGTCTGGTGCCTTTAATCCCTGTGGCCAAGAAGCCAGGGCACATGATCTATCGGAGCCATAGTGACAGGACCTCCACACTGTCACAAATGGTATCGGATCGGTATCGGGTATCGACAGATACAAAAAATCCAGCCATCGGTATTGGGACTGAAAAAGTCAAATCGGTGCATCCCTAATTACAACCTTGGATTTATTTTTTTATATGTAACGTGATTTTCTCTGTGAAATGGCAATTTCTTTATTTTTAGCTGTTATGTTGCACTCCTGGTACATCCAGGGAGGGTTTTTTTTTGGCAGTGTGCCAACATCATTACTTCTGCATCAACAATGCATGGTAGTGTTACTTTTAGGACTAATACTAGAAAATGAAAACTGCAACAAAAATTTTTTTATACAGGAATACATTTGCAGTTTAGTGAAACCAATATACAGTGCATCCGGAAAGTATTCACAGCGCTTCACTTTTTCCAAAACGGATTAAATTCATTTCTCCCATAAAATTCTAAACACAACACCTCATAATGATAATGTGAACAAAAGTGTATTTGAAATTATTGCAAATTTATTAAAAATAAAAAACCTAAGAAATCACACGTACATAAGTATTCCAGACCTTAACCCAATTGAACATCTCTGGAGAGATCTAAGAATTGCTATGCACCGACGCTTTCCATCCAACCTGATGGAGCTTGAGAGATACTGCAAAGAGGAATGGGCGAAACTACCCAAATATATGTGTAACAAGCTTGAGGTACCATATTCAAACCGACTTGAAGCTGTAATTGCTGCCAAAGGTGCATCAACAAAGTACTGAGTAATGGCTATGAATACTTATGTACATGTGATTTCTCTGTTTTTTTAATTATTACTAAATTTGCAACAATCTAAACATTTCTTTTTACATTGTCATTATGGGGTGTTGTGTGTTGAATTTTAAGGAAAAAAATCCCTTTAATCCATTTTGGTATAAGGCTGTATAATTAAAGAATGTGGAAACAGTGAAGCACTGTGAATACTTTCTGGATGCACTGTAGTTACTGCAGTTGTGATCACACATAGTCTTAATCCACATCTGAATCCTGTTCCACAGATCAACATGGAAGTTTCAATTCCTGGAAGTGATATTAGTATTTGCAGTAATAGACTACAAAAACTATAAAACTTATTAGATTGAAGCTGGGTAAATACTAGTATGGAGAAACTGAAATACTTACTGCAGTTGTGAAGACAAAACATTTTGTCCGTATCTTGATGCAAATCTAGACGGATGTATTCTCTTTCTGACAGATTTTCTTAGTAGTTTCCGTCTATTATTGACAGAATGTGACAAACTGAACTCATACAGCTAATAGTATTATTTACACCGGTAAAAGCAAAAGAACTCCGCTGTCATGATGAACTCAAATCAATGTGTCTGCTCCAGCTATTCTCTCAGCTCGTTTGAATTATGTTGATGCTGCAAACAGTAGAAGAGTTACGGTAATTGAACGTTCCAAAGCCATATCCACTGTTAAAGTGTCCTCCCCTGAAAAATTATGAAAACCCGGACATTTTTATCATCTATGTAATTTGCCTGGATGCCCTGGACAAAACATTAAAAGTGGGCGTGTCCTCAGAAAAGATGACAGTTGGTCACCCTAAGGTAAGTAGTCATACAGTCAACAGTTAGAATTGTTAGCATAAATTTTCAGAGGATATACAATGTCATGAGTAGTTTGTCTTTAGTTATAGATTTAAATTAAATTTTATAAGTGCTGAAAACTGAAAAGCTTAAAAGGTCACATTTAGTGGTGTTTTTATTATTTTTCTGTGTTTTCTGGTATGAAAGAACACAGTCTAAGTCGGTTTCTGTGAAATAAATCCCTCCACTTTCCTTTTTCAGTTTATTTCTGGTGCAACGCGGCACTGGACAGGAAGAAAAGGCACGATTCAGGGGCTTGCTGATTAACATTAATGAAATGTACGTTTCTTTGGACTGGCTAACTGCAACACAACTCCTACACTGTCTATGTTTACAATAATCAGTAAAGTGTAATGTGAGACAAAAAAAAAACGTATTTAGCGTAAACGTAATAGAATTCACCACCCAGTTTAGACTGCATTCCCCCCAAAAAAAAAGAAAAAAAAAGGACCGCGTAGCGACTGGTGCCATTCCTGAGCTCACACTGTGCCTCGATAAGGATTAGTCAGGCCCCAGAGCGACTCCAGCCAAGCTGTGTTCTGTACACCAAACACTCATTAGTCGGATGGGGATTCGGCTCTGCGCTCTTCCCTGTTCACTACTGAGATAATCCTTGTTAGTTTCTTTTCAACCGCTAAGTAATATGCTTAAATTCAATTGGTCACCTTGTCTGATCTGAGCTCAATGTCAGATTGACCAACCCCAGGCTCACGGCGAAGTCTCTAGGCAAGGAAATTTACCTGCGGTAACCCGCTTTGGGTCCAAAACATGTAAGTGTGGTGTCTTGAGATCCTCTTGATATACTAGAAATAGCAACATGAAAGCATCTGCGTTTTATAACTTGAGTAAAACAACAGGACTTGAACTGATAAAGGCAATATACATTGACACATATATAGGCTGTTGATGTTAATTGTGCTGCCACAGTACCACTTTTTAACTGACTCCGCAAAAATGCTTTTATTCTCCACCAACAGTTGGAGTCACATGCCTCTTTGTGGATTAAAAGATGAAAAGTTTGGGGACCACTCCTCTAAGTTCCACAGTTATGAAGCCACTGTTCTCAAAGTGAGTGAACAAGTACAGACCCAGTGTTGCTTTTTCCCCATGGTGCTCCAAAAACAAGTTCTAATCATTTCTTCTTCAGCTCCTCTTTGGTGGATAAAAATGTGTTATCTCCACAAATGCCGAACTTAATCTGCTGTGTTGTAGAGCTGCTTCTCGTCAGCTTCTCGTAGCTGGAGCTCAGCTCTACTTCTGGCGAAAACACTCCAGTGTTCATGTGGGCAGTCCCAAGCCAGACAGCGGAGGCCAATGAATATAAATTGTTGCTATGACGCTCAAAAGACTGGCTTTTGCAGACTCAGATGTTTTCTGGTCTATTTTTTTCTGTAACTGATGTAGGGAATGGAGTTTGGAGAAATATTCACATGCAGAATGCTTATATACAGTAACTCAGAGTGACTAATTATATTTAAGGTATATTTTCAGCAAAAATCATGAATAAAAATTCAAATACAAATCAGCCACAAGTTATTACACTCAGAAGACAATCTCTACTCTGCAATTAAGTTTCTCTGCACATCTTCCAGGAAAATGTTTTACAATGTGTTCACACCAAAGTGTCAAAAATGTGCTGCACACCTGCATTTGGACGCTTGAACATTATCATTAGCGTCGCAGTCTGCTGGCCTCCTCCTTGTCCCGACCCCCCAGGGCATGGAGAGGGGCACCATTTCTGTTAAGCCACGCATGTGTGGGGACAGCTACCAGTGGACTCTGGTCTCTGAGCTGACCATGTACGTGTTCGGCCTGGCCTCCGGCACAAAGTTCCCAACGTGAATCTGACAACCGAAGGAGGCAGAAAAGCGTTTTCGCCATGCAGATCTGGTTCTGACATGATGTGGGACCTCCTGACATGCATCAGCATGCTTCTCCATTGACTTTACATGTAAACCTGACACCCAAGATGCTTCAAAACAGTTCAGTGTGAATGCAACGGTAAACAATTAGGTCATTTGTAGCAGAAAGACATTGAACTTTGAGGCTACAGAGCATGGATGGAGCTTTTATTGAGCGTCTGAAGAAGATACAGATGATGTCTATGTGTTTACACAAAAAAGTTTAAAACTGTTCAGTGAGCTCCAGCCTAATTTTCTGTCCTCCAATAAAAGTCCTATTGTCAAGTGTAGTTTAAAAGATGGGTACAACTTTCAGGAGAATACAATTATTAAATCCATAAAATATAAGACTGTTAATCAGGTGTTACAAATTTTTATTGTTGTAATTTTTGAAATATTTGATCCAAATTTAGGCTGATGTAATGAATGATTTAATAAGGAAAAATGGATACTTTACAATTAAATTTATGCAATTATACAAGAAGAATCCAAGGGTTAGGTGCGGAGACAAGACAAATAATCCACCAATAAGGTAAAGAAATCAGAGAGCTTAATTATACTCAGGAGAAGTGGAGAATGGCACAGGATATGGGGGAGGTAATTAAGAGCAACCAGATGCAGGAAAATTAGATAGATGGTTATAGAGGAGGATTAGAGATGAGTTGCTGATGGGACATGAGGTAGAGTGCAGGAGGAAAACAAAAATCTGGAAATAAAAGAGCATAATACAGATAAATAGCTACAATTGATTAGATCTAAATAAAGAAACATTGAAAATGTAGGAAATGAACACTCAAAATGGGAACAAAATAATCTAGAGTCCAAACAGGACACAAAAATGACTAGGAACGTGACACTTGTAAGAATTACAGGGAGACAGCATGCCAGTTTTTTGCTAGTTAAAAAAAACAATAAATCAAATAAAAAATAAAAAACACATAGATATTCTATAAACAGTTTGCAGTATTTGAAGGTAAAAATCATGTCTTTCTGGAAAAGTTTTGTTTCTGTGAATAACAAAATGTTCCAATAAATTAAGGAATATCCAGCTAGTTTTATATTAATCTGTAAAGGTTTAATACTAAAAATTATTTATTTGTATTATTACAACTAGTACTGGCATGCATATATGACCAGCTTATTTATGCTTATCCCTCAGCTAGCTCAGAATATTGACTTGCCTGTAAACATTAAGAATTACATTTAATTGTTTTCATCTGGAAGTCACTTCAAAAAAGAGAGAAAAACTGTAAATAATTTATCCAATTTATCAACAGAAAGAGCATAACTCTGATATCTTAAAGCATAAACAATGATAAAAAATAAGAATGTGTCACCTTTAGGTTTTCTAGATCATTCTCTTCTGCATGGATGAATCCAAAACTAAGATCATTTTCTTTAAAATAAAGTTGGTGAATTAGTTATATAACAGATTAATTTCCATTGACCACATTCTTAAAGGTGAGCTCTTTCTGGAACATATCTGTTTAGCCTGGCATGTTTCACAAACTACAATAACTTTGAGACAGAGCAATCTTAACTGAAAACATCTGAAACATGTAGGTTTATGAATGTCATATTGTGAGGCCCAATCAAAAACAACTGAGTAAATTAAAAAAGCTATTAACTGGACCTGTCTTTAAAACAAACCAACAAAAGCTATCACAATGCTGAAAATAATCACAATGCTCTTATGTTTGCAATAAAAACAATGCTAATATTTCACACAACCTAGCTGTGTAATAACTTATCGCTACAAAACAACACAAACAAATATACTGGCATGAAAACAACTAAATAATTAGATCAATTATCAAATCAACTCTGTAAACAATCCTCAGACTTATGGTTCATACATTTTTTATCAGTCGGTTTTCTCATCTTTTACTAGTCCATGCTTAAGCACCTGAGGCAAATGTAATTACACCTTGCTCCTGGCACTAATACAAGTCGACTGGCTTCATGTAATATTCATGTTGTCTAGCATGAAGTGCTGGATTTTTGATTTAGAGTTCATTCAAAATTAAAATCCTGGAAACTCTGAATAACATGCTACAACAGACACGCGCATGTGTATGGCTTCACCTGCAAGTCATTTTTGTTAGTTTATTATCTTGTGTGTATATATATGTGGAGAAAAATGTATTTCAGTCGTTTAGAAAACTTGGAGATTTTCTTTTTTTTCACCTGGAGTCATATGCATTGGTAATCTCTCTTGTTAGAACATCAAAAGATGTTTAAGTTGTGTGTTCTGATAATTTGTCCAGTTTGGTTGGACAAATGAACAAGCCACAGCCAAAAGCACATTGTTCTTGGATGTAGTGTTTGTGAAGAAGCAGTTAATGTGAATAAAACTGTTCCACAAAATTTGAAGCAAACAACACACATTTTAAAGATGCCTGTTAGTTTTGTTTACGCTTTAGATTTTGTTTTAAATCTTAGATTGCAGGACTCAGAATTGTTATATTCAAGAAGTGACATTTAAAAAAAAGCATTTTCAAATGGATTTTAAACCTAGTCATGATGACCCAAACAGGTATTATATCGCAGGTTTTCCTGACTCATTTGGTCTTTATTTTATCTCATATAAAACATATAATGGTTCTAAAAACGTTACACAGCCCTGCTAAAATGAAAGTTTTAACAGCGGGCCTGATAAATGATTTCAAAAGATTTCCACCTTTCATGTGGAACATTTATCCTATACAATTCCCTTGGAGAAAATAAAATATTTTTGAAGCAGATGCAATAACCTGTTGGTTTTAGAGTGCACCCTAGGAAGCAATCAGACCTGCCATGTTTAGTCCACTCTAATCAACGTCTAATTCTATTGCCCAGAAAGTCTGGTGTTTGGATAGGTGTGAATGCACAATAAAACTCTGATGTAGACCAAAAAGTTAACTCATGTCTCATTAAAAACCTAGCTCTTTGCTCAGTTGAAATCAACTCTTTTTACAACCCTTTCTGATTCAACCAGTCCGTTGAAGTAGGTTAGATTGATCTAAGTTTTAGCTGTCCAAGTTTTTTTTTTCTTTTGTTTTGTTTTTCTTGACTTTTGCTAATTTTGATCTTTTACATAAAGCTAGAGTTTTAAAGCAACAATGACAACTTTGACATTTTTTTTACTCGCAAGGGTCCCCTGCAACCTGAATGTTAAGCTTGTTCGTGAGGAAGACATGCTGTGTTCAATACATATGAATACATACAAACTCAGATTGGGTCCTAACTAGAAGAACATCTCTGCTTTTATTTTGGTGCTATAGTCCAAGACCCACCCTGGCACCTTTTAGGTGCTCTTCCTTAACTTCCTGGATACACCCCTGCTCAGCAGCACTAAAGTTAGGAATAGTTAGGACAGTACATATCACTCATTCTTAAAAACTCAGAGGAGTCTCTGTGTCACGAGAGATGAGAAAGTATTTTTTCTCAATCTGGTCGCAGCACAACATTGAGTCTGTTGATTTTCATGCTGTAACTTTGGCTTCTGCCAGACCAAAAGCATGACCAGGTGCGCTCTCCAGCTCAGCTGGAAAAAAAAGCCTTGATCCCCTGCAGAGGTTGTCATCGCGCTGTCCAAGGAAACTAGACTTCCGGTCAGCTAAAACAATTTATATCATTAATTACTCATGTAAATAGTAACTGAAACTACAGCTTCTGTCAGTCACATAAATACTTCTCCTGAAAACTTGCCTCATGCTTCTGCTGTTTCTGTGTATTATAGGTGATTGTTTTCCTCATCTGACATACACATATCATGCATGTGACCTATTTTAAATTCAAAACGGTAAGTTTTGCCAACAGGTGAAGGATTTTCATGACTGGAATGATCAAACCGTACCCCATAGCATCTTACTTAGCAAAATGCACCAGGACAAAACATATAGCATGTTTTATTCTCTATCCCGCTCACATAAGAAAAAGGGAGTGCAGATGATATGCAACACTGTCAGATATCGGGAGAAATTTGGGAGAATGTTGGCCCTGTGAGATGTGCAGTAGTGGCACAGAAATTCGGAACTCTACCGAGAAAATCGAGAGGGATGGCAAGTATGGATAGAGCCCACTCCCGAACGCACAGAAACAACAGCTGAATCAGTCCCATCCTGGACAATTTACTGATTTGCAGCCACGACTTCAAATTAGGTAAGAAATGTTACTGTTATGTAAGTTTAGTTGGGGTCTGGACCGGAGTTTTGCTGCTGCTAAAACCTGTTCTCTGCTCTGCTGATGCCATCCTCCAGTTACCTCTCGCTCTGCGGTTGTTTATGATAGAGGTAGCGCATGCTAGACGTGAGTGTGAAAGTGCATGCCGCCATTACACAGGCTTCCGTTAAAAGCAGTCAGGAAATCTGCTTTTTCGACACAAACACTCCCTATTTAAGTGAATTTACAGGCATGTACTGATCAGGGCATTGCTGGAGCAAGTATGAGGAATACATTTTAAATGTTTATATTTTTATTTGTGGCTAAACTTATTTATAGTCCCTTCAATGACAAAAATGAAGC
This sequence comes from Apricaphanius iberus, assembly GCA_028564705.1. Lineage (NCBI taxonomy): Eukaryota > Metazoa > Chordata > Actinopteri > Cyprinodontiformes > Aphaniidae > Apricaphanius > Apricaphanius iberus. Next base: position 269,134 of record JAPXFQ010001999.1, read on the forward strand.
AAAGCTCTGTAAAGTGGTGGACCATTATTGTTTGATAAGTGATCTTTCATCTGGGTAAGGTAAAATCTTTAGAAAATTAATTTTGTAGTTTTAAGGCGCACTATTAGCCACTCTAATTACATTTGTTTGGGGGGGGGGGGGCTTCTGTCAGGTGGCTGTGAGGACCTGATGTTTTGGTTGGAGCTTTTCTCTCTTTCTACACGCAAGTTGGAGCTGGCAACCGGTCGGGTAACAGCAGAGCAGCAAAGTCGACAGGACCAAGAAGCCGCGGCATCTAGAGTGGGAGACGGCTAGATCAGGCTGGAAGACTACAGAGTTGGACTCTAGACAGACTGGATGATCACTGGTTAAATCAGTACTGGTGTGAGGAACACAGCTGGAGGCATGAATTAATCGTGTCTGAGATGTGAGGTGAGTCAAAAGCCTTTTGTGAAACCAGCTGCAGCCTACGTTAGCTTCAGTTAGCTCCTGACTAGCTTCTGAGTAGCTTGTAGCTATGTCGGCTCTGAGCGTCAACCCTCCGCCCCCAGCCTCACAGCGCCACTCTCAGCTCCACCTCTTTGCCCATTTTTTGATTTTCTGAGGGCGAAGGCGAGTGACGCGGACAAGATGACAGCAGTGCGAACCACCCAGTTGGCTTCATTTTTGCTCTTTAGGAACCTATGGGTGACGTCAACGAGGTTTTGTCCATTTATATATGCAGTGTATGGTTTCAGCCTGTATCCAAACATTAACTCAATCTCCATCTTTACCTGACGTTAAAGGAGTCATTACCTAGTATTATGTTGGATACCCACGCTCTATTATGGTGTTTCAGGCCTTATAAAAAATAAAAAGAGAGCATTAAAAACACAGCCTTACCATTTCAATTGCAGGCAAGTCTCGGATTGTTGGAATGGTCCCTTTTACCAAACGGATCTTCGAAGCCAACTTTGCCTGATATTGCCCCAAATTAGTGAATGATTCCGGCGTAAAATGTTTTGCACACACACCTAAGCCAGTGGGAAGAGTTGTAGGATTCGCCCCATTGTAAATGAATGTAATCCACTGATCCCTGTTAGCTTGGTCCGTTTTTGGGAGAGAAAAAGCATTTCCATGTTGATTCTGGCAGTCAAGAACAGAACAACTCACATGTGCACCACGTTTCTGCATCTTTCACGGTCGAGTTCGTAGTAAAAAACAAAAAAACAAAAGAGTTCGTAGTTCGAATCGGAATTCAGTAATGGCGGCGCTGTTCTGAGGGGGGAGAGGAGCGGGGTGGGCTTCCTGAAGGATAGGTCTGTGGTGTCCAGATATGGTATATCCTGCCGACTTGACTTCAAGTCGGCGCCGAAATTGTGATCTTGTATTTCAGTGCGTATGCACATGCCTGGTTGACGAACTCTAGTGTAAACAAACGCTTCACTTTTCAATATCAGCTTCCCGGCCAGTGTATAATCTTCAGGCAATCATAACATACCGTTTTTCTTGTGGAAAAGTGAAAATTACAGGTCATGACTCCTTTAAGGTGTGGATGTCTCTGAGCAAAAGCCAAAGCACCAAACGTGAAATGCTGCAGAAAGCTTAGAGGAAAAACCTGTTCATCCTAGTAGACCACAGATGTTTATACATGTTATTGGATGAGAGCCCTGTATTGGATCACTCAATAAATAATTCAGACAGTTCAAGCTTGACTCTTGAACCCTTCAAGAACATGAGTTATACAGAGCACAAAGTGATACATTTGACACTTTCAAAATGTGAAAAAAAAAATACTATTGACGTCAGTTTAAACGTTTAATGTTTGGATGTATTTTTTAGAATTTTTTTTTTAATCATATTTAATTTAATTATTTTATTACTATTGAATTATTTATAACCTTAAAATTCAGAAATAAATAAAAAGTTCATGAAAGCAAACAATAACTCAAGGGCAGCCAAGAAACCATCTAAAAGGTGGCAAAAAGTCACAATATTACTGTGAGGATAAACTATCCTTAACACATTGACCATCCAATACATAAGAAGTGATAGCAAAGTTCATATTTGCCTTTATAAATTGAAGATTTACATTTTGAGTTGGGGGGATGTCTGAATAAATGTTCTAATTTCAAGCTTGGAGACCAAACAAACTGGAACCCTACTAAACCTATTAAAGAAAATGTAACTACTTTGATGATGAGCTTGGTCTGCCTGTAATTCATTGCAGTGGTGAATTATCGATTCTCGCAAACCAGTAATTTCAAACACTAAATTTATGGCAGAATTGAGATAATCTAATGATGCAGTATTTGATTCGCACCAAAGTTATTTTGATTTGCACCCTTTTCTCACAATAACTGTGTCTATAAAATATTACTCAGATTAGGAGGCCAAACATTTGCAATTAGGCCCTAAAAGTTAACTTCGATCAATGCTAATGTAGATCAAAGAGAGGTCCTCTCCATTACTGAGCTCAGTTTACTCATAGATTAAAAGAGCAATCCTGCCAATGTTTATTTTTTTATTATCAATATCACTAAAGGTTTTGTACTGGTACAGGACACAAAATGGTATAAAAAATTCTCTATAATGGGAAAATGGTAAATGGACTGAACTTATACAGTGCCTTTCTAGTCATACTGACCACTCAAAGCACTTTACATTGAAGCCATATTCACCCATTCACACTAACATTCATACACTGATAGCCAACATTGCTCGGTAGGACGATGTAAAATTATTATTATTATTTTTATAAAGCTAGCGATGTCCCAATTAGGTTTTTTTTTGCCCTCGAGTCTGAGTCCGACTCATTTGATTTAGAGTATCTGCTGATACTGAGTCCCGATCCGATACTTCTATAGGTAATGCATAAAAAAAGAGTGAATAAGAGCTAAGAAACAGATCCAGGTTCTTCCTTTTTTTATTCACCTTATTTTAACATTTAAAAATTATTTTAAAAAACACTTCAGTGAGGCAGCTTGAACATTCAAGTAATACATATCATAAATTATTCACCTTTGGACTTTAGTGCAACAGTAGCCTAAACATATAGTCTTAGGCTTATATAAAAACAAATAGCACCTCATCTTAAATAAACTGCATAATCTGAATATATAGACATATCAGGGGTCGTGTTCCCTTGAAGTGCTTTGCTTATTGAATATCTTTTTTTTTTTAAATGAACAAAAAAACTAATGTTTACACTTGTTACAATTTACATGTGTACAGATTCCATCTCCCAAAAGTTGCACTTATAATTCATCTTTTTTCCATTTCCCCTCTTCCCCTTTCTGCACTGACAGAAAAGAGGTTGTGTGAAGTACAATGTCAGGCCCTCCTGCTGCTCGTCGATCATGATTTTCCTGGTAGAGCTCTCAATAACTCAGCAGGCCCTCATGGACCATGAGAGTGCAATTAGGTCGACTGACAACTGCATTTTTCTTCTCAGGAATAAAGTGTTGTGTCGTAGGTATTAATCTCAGAGGAGGTTTCCTCTGAAGTAAAAAAAAAAAGGATGCCCCCCCCTGCTGAGCTTGGTACTGTCGCCTGCTTTCATGTAACAGAGAGACAGGAAGAGGATAAGATGAGATTTTGTTTCTAGTTTTTTTTTATCTTTGATCAAAAAATTTTTTTGCAACTGAACCATTTGCACTTAACAGCTGGCAAACATTTATATGTATACAGTTTTCACTTGTTTATTGCAGGGGTTACATTCTAAAAATAACACGCAATAGGTGAAATCAGTGAAATAGTCATGTTCATTTTTTACAATTATATATGTTTAAAAACTGTAAAGCCCCTCTCAACACTTTATATACTTTTCTCAGACATATATTAACATTTAGTCATGTGTCTCACTAGTTTAAATACTATCATTTTTATTTATTTTATATTTTTTTTTACGTGTCCTTTCTAGCAGTTTGCTACTCAGAATTGGTGTCTGAGTACCAAGTACAAGCCCAATAGATTTACTTTCCCAAGCAGAGCATTACAGCTTTGCTATAGTACTCCACTTGATATATATGTATGAAAAATCTTTATTAGTGATTACTGTACACCCAGATCTAACAGCTCCCGGATCAAGATCCCGCCCCACGCAAAACGCAGAGACCAGGGACCCAGCCAATGCCGGAAAACCCCCCCAAATTAACTGACCAGGCAGCAAAGCCCACGCGGTCCCCACTGACCAACCGAAGGGCACAAACCTACTCTTCAACCCCAGCACTCCCATAAGAGGTGCCCCAGTCAATCCAAGGAGGACATCGGCCTGAAACACCAGCCACCCGACACACCGGCCCACCCAGGACCAGCTAGGCCTGCACCAGGGCCAAGCCGGGCCGCATCCGGGCCCCCAGCCCCAGACATCAAGAGCCACCAATGACCAGTGTGCAGGGGCATCAGTCACTGACAGGGATTGATGGAGGGAAAAGAGTCTCCACTGGATGTGGGGCCTGAGAAGCGCCAGGCCAGAGGGCAGCCAAAGACCCAGCCTGACAAGTACACATAGACATACGCACACCCATTCTCACCAAAACAGGACACCCGAAAAAAGGACCCTGTACACTCATTCATACATCCCATACATACGCTATACTCCCAGGGTCAGGGACAGACACCCCCAATAGGGAGACCTGCCCCTGCAGGAGACGAACCCCTTGCCCACCAGGATGGGGACAAGCAGACCGCCAAAGCACCCACCATGGCAAGAGTAGCCCACCAGCCCAGGTCCCCAACCAGACGGCCTGATATACCCACCCCTCATGGTCAAACGAACAGGGGTGTGGGAAGACCCCCTGCCTCTCTCCCCCTGCTCGAATGTGGTGTTGTTGCATGTTGTTCAAATGTGCAGTTAAAGCAGAGGGGTGGGACAAGGGAATGCTGCCAGGCACCCCTATCTCCTACCCCGGCCCTCATTGTCTAGAGCAGCTAAGCAGTGGGCACCGGCAACAAAGGCTCCGCCTCCAGCGCTGAAGTGTATCCATCGCCAGGTCCCTACGTGTGTGTCTCATGTAAATGTTGCGAGTGAAAGTGTCTAAGTTGTACAATTAATTAAATTTGGGACCAAAGCCGCCACTGAGCAGCAAAGACGGAAACTCCTACCCGCACCCTAGTGATGTGCCCACGCCCCAAGGCCCTATGTGAATGCTATAATAAAGGAGCAAGTGGACAGAGGCATCTGGGGATGGGGAGGAAACCATTGGGGTGACACAATGCCATCCCCAGGGAACCAGCTCCCCTGCTGACTCAAAGGGACACCCCATTCAGCACGATCCACCAGGGGTGGTAGGCCCCAGCACATCAAAGTCGGGGCCCATGGCCGCGGCACCACCAAGCCCGATGGAGGTGAAGCCCATCCCCCCGCCCCCATCCCAGGGGGAGATAAACATCCATCCCAGCATTCAGATTACTATCAAAACACAGGACACCAGCCCAGGGACATGGAAAAGGCAACAGCGCCAGCTGGCACCAGCGGCAGAGGCCCCCCACCAGCCAAGCCCCAGTCAGGACAATAATTTTAAAGCATATCTTCAAATCCACCAATGCTATGATTTAAAAAAGATCCTGGAATATCATAGAGGGATTTTCAGTCATCAGATTTAAACTTGACTGCAAGTCTTTAGTGAGATGTAAAGATATTCAAAGATTCTATGATTTTTTTGCTAGTGTATTTTTACAGTGAAAATCCTACAACAAAAATCTGCAGCTGCATCAAAAAGCCATACAAACATCCCTGTGCTAGGGTATTTTACAGATGAGTAAAGGACAAATATCACAGTTTAGCAATTACAAAAAAATTGTACTGTATTTGTTAAAAGTTTTAAAAGCAAAAACTATTATGATCCTTAAAGGCAGGGCATACAATTGTGGGAGCACTCCTCAACAGGGGGTTACTGCAAAATGAAAAGTCCCACCCCTTCATGCTTTCCCCCTAAACCACGCGTCAATAACACAGGCACGCGCAGCCAGCATGGTCTCGTTGGGTCTCCGCCACAGTCAACAACTCGCAGGACACAAGCCATTTGAACCAAAGTCACAAAATATAACGTGATCTTACCTGTCCAGGAGAAAATCAGCAACCAACGCATCGGTTAGCAAGCCCTTAGCTTCCTTGAGTTGACGCTACCGTGTAAATGCAGCAGCTCCGATGCAGATTCAGCTTTTGGCATAATTTCTTTGTTCTCGTGATTGTTAGAAAAGGGTTGCCATATTATTTTAGTCTTTTGTGGTTAGTTTAGTCTTGTGTTCTATTCCTTATACATTTGGACGCACTTTTCTTAGATCATTTTCAAGTCTTTTTCCCTTGGTTTGTTGTTTCTTTGTGACTAGTTTAGGTTCCATTGTGCTGATTATTTACCTTTCCTCAGCCTGTTTGCTCCCTTTCACAGATCTTGCTTATAGCCCACTTTTCTGGAATGCAATAACTTATGAAATAAGTAGGTTGCATATTTCTAAAAGCAACCGAATTTATGTCTTAAAATATATTTTTTTCAATTTAATTATTCAGTTAAGGGTACATATCTAACATACTGTATCTAACATCTGATGTCTCACAACAGAAACTTCTCCAATCCACTTCACCATTTTAAGGATGGTAGCTCCCAGCCTGTTAAATTTATACAGCTAGATTAAGATGTGTCGTTGTTGAGACTGTCCGAAACAAAAACACGGCAGGCTTTTACTTGTATCTGTAAATGCTACATGTTTGGTTATAGCTGTAATACTTATTGTTGTCTAAGATTTGCCCATTAAAAGAAAAAAAAACAGTGGCACAGTTGTTCTGTGCTTGTCAGCTCTAAGCTAAGCTTAGCTAATGGCTCAACTACCTAGCCTCTTCTTTTAGTTTCCAGTTTCAGTGCATCTTCAACTAGCCAGGGCAACCCTTCTCCTCAATCCTCCATATATTATTGAGGGCAATCCTTATATCCATTCAAGACTAAACAAAACCTTGGATAAAGTTAAAATATAAATGCAGTCTTTCTTTGCAGGAAAGACTGCTGTAAACATGCACATCATGTATTTCAGATGGATAATATAATGGAAATATTTACTGTAAAGATTTTGGAAGTCAGGTCAGTATGCATTTGTTTCAATGTAATGCTGTCCTCCTTGTTTGATCAACAAGTCTGTGATTAAAACTTCCAAAAACTACTAAAGGAATTCTCTCTCATCGCTTTGTTTAACAAAATGTCCACAACAATAATGAGAGTGGTATTTCAGAAGATTTTTCGTGTTATCTTGAGAGAAGCAATAAGTACTCTAAAGTATGTTTTTAGACAGCTTCACTGACTTGATAAATCGCTGTAGACCGACACCAGTAGATGACATGGCCTTCAGAATCATCACTGACTATAGACTCCACTTTGGTCCTCGAGCAGATTGGATTCTTTTGCCTCACCACTCACCCATGGCATGACATCAGGAATGCAACGAATGTAGTCCCAGTTCGTAGTTAGGCGGCTATTCAAGCTCTGAACCAGTTCAGTGCATCTGTGGGTTTGTTTATGTGACAATACGCAAAAACATTATTCCAAGACTAAATAGGGCAGGAACAGTACCTGTACTTAAACATGCTAAACTGGTATCAGTTAATTAAATGAACGGCAAATATACTAAATTATGGCAGAAAACATAATCTCCATAATTATGTTAGGCAAGTCAGAAAACGCCAGGAGTGGATATCTAATTATTATCTTATCTTATAAATTATAACATGAATATTGTGCTAAAAGGATTTACAGTTCATACAGAAGTCATTTCTTCTCACTATGCTGTTTTTTTTTCGTGAATCTAGCACTCTTCCCATGACACTGAGTGTTTGATTGTTTCCTTCTACAAAAGCTGGTGATTATCTGCTCTGATATGAAAAAAAATCCCCAAGTGTCTTTCAGATTTTCACTAACAGATAAATGTTGCCAAGACAATGCCTTCAGTTTGAAACTGGAGCCATTGATGTGTGGTGCAGGCTTTCTCCTGACCATTTTGACCTATCCTTCGCCAGCCAAACAGTCACTCTGATAAACAACACTCTCTAAAGAGTTGATAGCAAGAGTCCATTGTGTCGAGCTGATTTCAACTGGATTCTGACTCCCTAACAGCCAGTTCTGAGTGCACAATTACAGGTCTTGAAATAAATAACTCGCTGGGAGCCTTCAATCATACAGTACCTCTTTTCCTTTTATCTTCATCTTTCTAGGTGCAATAAATATCCTGAAACTAAACAGAATGAATGGGAAAGTTTAAACTTTGTATTATAAATTTTATATTTGAGAAAAAATATATAGTTTGTTAAATTTTTTAGTAGGGATGCAACGATACCACTTTTTTTCAAACCGATATGACACAGATACTTGGATTTAAGTATTTGCCGATACGGAGTACCAATGCAGATACTTCTACCACACACAAAAAATCAATGAAGTGAAAGACAGGTTTTATTTTCTTCTCTGCTGGTTACAAGGATGCTGAATTAGTTTAAAATAAAAATATTAATACAAATGACTACAAAACTAAAATTTCAAGTGAAAAATAAACATATTCTGTAAAAGTATTGTAGTTTTCACATTTTAAGTATCAGTTTATGGTATCGGTTAACTGGAACCAATACCGATACAGTACAAAAGAACAGTATGGGCACCGATACCCAAAACCAGTATCGTATCGGTGCATCCCTAGTTTTTCATTATGCCATTCTCAATCTTTTTATACTGAAGTTCAAAATATGCATGATCAACATTGACATGAAGATGGATATGGTTTTAAATGAGCATTCCAAATGACTCGTTTAGAGATTAGGGTAAAAAGGTACTGAACAACCTGTGAAAGATTAAAGGGCAAACAGTTAATCAATTCAGGAATTGTGTTTCTGGAAATTTCCTTGTTCTATGATTCATAAAATCATGAAAGATTCAGAAAAATTCCTGGGCAACAAGACTAAAATCTAAAAGTGGTACATCTGCTGCACTATATTTGAAAAAGACATGATTGAGTTTTCATGAACACTTCTCACAACCAGAGTGAGTGATCACTGTAGTAACTAAACTAACTTAAAAAGGTTTAATACATGGAAACAGATCTTCTACAATGTCTTTCCTTCATCCTAAATAATGTAGGATGGGCTCAGTGAAGGATTACCAATAATAAACTAAGTTTAATAAAATATACTGTACATGAGGAGTACACGACATGTGCAGCTTGGAGAGCTAAGGAGCCCAAACAACATTTGAATGTCGGAGATTTTGTTTTCTCTGTGCTGCTTTTATGTGTAACTCATCATTACCTCTATATGTTAAACTGGAAACGGACTAAACCTCAGTTTGGCTCTGAATTGTATTGATATGAAAGCTATACTATTCTTTGTCCATACATGAATCTCAAGCATATATTTAAGAAGCTTTATGATGTAATAACTACAAACAAGATGTTGACTTATATACTTATATAACAGATCGTTAGGTTACTAAAATTGTAACTTACAATCACAGATTTTCCATGTATGTTCTACTTTATGTTTTCAGTTTGGCAGAGACCTTCTAGTAGATATAGAATGATAGATTTATTAGATCTAGATTTTGTAGTTGTCTGAGTTTCCCTTCTGAGGAAATCATTAATAAAAAACAAAGAGTGGGCAATAATTACATGTCTTTTTAATTCTAGACAGAAAAAATATGGTTCAGACGTTTATTCATATTAAGCTTGACAGGAAGAAGGGCAAAAAGAAAGAAAAGTAGCATGCAGTAAGTTGTTGAAGTCAGGGGTTGAACCTGATAAAGCTGTGAACATTTCATTATTCTGTAATATTATACAGATTTTTTTCAAACTTGTACTTAAATCTTGACTGATATCATTATTTTAGTGACATTCACTTTTTTATTAAACGTTTCTTTTAGCTTCTGTGTCTACGATGACATTTTTTCCTTTAGGAACCTGTAACCTTGCAGCCATACAGACACCGGTCTGTCTGCCAGCATTTTTAACATACAGTGATGAGTCAACGAGTCTGATTCACAACAAAAATGTACAACCTGCTTTGACTGTAAATGTAACCAGCTATGAAAAGTAGGGACACAAGTCGGTACTGCGGTAGAGAAGGTCTAAATTTGAGGCTGCGGCTTTACTAATAAATAAAGAAATCATATCCATATTCAACAGCTCTTCTGTCTTGCATTGTGTGTGTGTATGGAGAACTTTGGTGAGTGCACAGTGGTGTTTGCCGTATTGCCAGTATCACTAAGCCTTGAGATGCCTTCAGTGCCTGCAGGCATTAGAATCAGGGTCATGTTCCAGCGGACAACGCGGACAAAATGGTCTTTAGGAGAAGTCAGTGTGTGTCTCAGAGGGTTTTGTGTGCTGTATTGGAGAGCTTTATAATGATATCACATTAGACTTTATTAGAACATTAAAATAAATATATAATATCATATTAAACTAGATAAAAATCGATGCAATTATGAAACATAAAATCACTTGAAATGTATGGCTATCTGTATAAATATGCTGCTCTGGGCTCAGGCTTGGTCACGAGATCCCCTCTCTGCTGTCTTTTCTTTCTTCCTTTTTCTTTGCAGGTTTGCCAGTTGTTCTTTGTGTTTTTTCTTTGTGTTCCTTCTTGTTTTTCCTTTTTCATAAAAAGTACAGCCATGATATGTTTCTTTACCACTAAAGGAAACCCATGTTTTAAATTCAGATGTCACAAAGTTGTTCAGTTCAATTTGTGAACTTAGTTTTTTTTTTTCTCTCTAAAGTCCAACAATAGCATCTGGTAAGATCTTAACTCTTGTAGAAATGCTATTGAGGAAATCATAAAAGCTTGATCATCCAGTCTACAGGTGTTTTGGCCATCAGGAAAAGACTGAAGACATTTTTTGTGAGGCATTTAGTGTTGGGTCACGTGATAGTTTAAAATCATCAAAAGCTTCCTGTACATTTTCAACATAAAAAGCCATGTATGTTTTCACTATAACTTCAGGGTTATTTTACTGGATCTTTATCTGATTAGGTAAATTTGTTGGCTAAGTACTCTCAGCTGCTGTGTCTCCATAAAAATGGCACCTAAAGGAATTTACTAAGACGTCTGCACACTGAGGCCATTTTTGTAGTGAGTCCCTCCACTGATCACTGCTAAAGGCACCCCCCACAGCAGAGAATGAGAATAGATCAATTTGAGGCAATACACAAATTCTCATCACAAGAAACCCAAAGGGTTCCATCCTGGTGACCCTCCTATTTAGCATTTTCATGCTCCCACTAAGCCAGATAATAACAACAAATAGCAACAACCACAACTACGCTGATGACAATCAGCTTTATATCTCAATGTCACCAGGTGATGTTGAAACTGTCCAAATCCTTAATAAATGCATTGAGCAATTTAACAGCTGGATGTCCCATAATTTCCTCCAAATGAAGAAAAACAAAACTGAATTACTTATTTTTAGAGCCAAAACAGATTGAATAAATATCAGTACACAGCTTCAGTTGGTCAAACTAGAAACTACTGACCAGCCCAGAAATCTAGGTGTAATAATGAACTCGGACCGGAACCTCCAAGGCCACATAAAGGCACTAACAAGGTCAGCTTTCTATCTTCTGAAGAACATTTCTAGGATTAAAGGACGGATAACACAAAGAGACCTAGAAAAAAACTCATCCATGCTTTTATCTCTAGCCACCTTAATTACTGTAACAGTAGCTTCACAGGTCTGCCTAAAAAAACAATCAGACAGCGTCAGCTGAATCAGAACGCTGCTGTTCATGTTCTCACTAGAACCAGGAAAGTAGAACACATCACCCTAATCCTAAAAGTCTGTTATCACGGTACAAACCATCCGGACCACCAAGGTCCTCCAGCTCTAGTCTACTGATCATACCTAGAACTAGAACCAAACATGTAGAAGCAGCTTTCAGTTTCTATGCTCCCCACGTCTGGAACATACTGACGGATAAATGCAAAGCTGTAGAGCAGGGATCCTCAAGTCCAGGCCTCAAGGGCCGATGTCCTACCAGTTTTAGGTGTGTCTCTGCTCCAACACAGCTGATTCAAATTCTCTAACTTCCCCCTCAGCATTGCAAAGTTCTGCAGAGGCCTGCTAACGAGCCCTTATTTGAGTCTGGTGTGATGAACCAGGGAAAGAACTAAAATCTGCAGGATACTGGCCCTCGAGGCCTGGAGGTGGGGATCCCTGCTGTAGAGTCACTGAAGTCTTTTTGATCAAATATAAAAACGTATCAATTTAGACTTGCTTGTGAGTAACTGATAAGACTTTTGCTTTTATTCTTATTAATTACTGTGTTTGCTTTTGTCAAAAAAGTGTTAAAAAATGTAATGCAAATGTTTTGTTTTTAATTTTCATAATTTCACATACATTTTCTTTTATAAATGTTCTTTTATGCTCCAATTACGAAATGTTTTCTTTTCTTTTCAATCATTGTTATTGCTAAATGTTTTGATTCTTGTGTTTCATCAGTTTTTAATTTTCATAATTGTATATACATTTTCTTTTATGCTTTCTTTTAGTGATTCTCTGTTTTAATATTCACACTTTTGTCATGTATGTGGTCTCCTTACCACTGAATCATATAAAGCACCTTATATTGCCTTGTGTGCTATATAAATAAAATAGCCTTACATTGCCTTGCCATGAAAGAAACAGTGATGGTTGCCATGTTTCTGTTCACTGTTATTGTAAACTGCTTGGCCAGCAACACATTCAGTTTTAAAAAGTCAGTTCTTTGGCAGCGTCTTCTTTAATTTCCCTCTTAGTTACAACCAATCAGCATGAGTTAACTACAGCACCCATCCAGCAACTGTAGCAGGCAATTTCCCAGTACATACCTGATGGATATTACTTAGTTTCTTCCCGAATAGGCCCGGAAATTATCCTGTCATTTCTTCAATACTTGATCTCTTATCATCAAGCTGCTCATCTATTGTGGATTGGCCCTGCCCAGTCTTGTGCAAGTGTACAATCTTGTCCTTAGTGTCCTTGAACAGCTCTCTAGTCTTGCCTATGGTGAAGACTGGACTCTTACAGGTGTTTTTATACATATAAGTTCAAACAGGTGCTATTAATACAGCTGATGAGTGGTGGATAGAAGAGCTTCTTAAAGAAGGACAGGTATGTGATGGCCATTATTCTTGCTTGTTAGTAGGTGTTAAATTATTTATTTATGCACCATTATACAAATAAATTATCTAAAAGTCATGCAATTTAATGTCTTGGATTTTTTAAAAATATTGTCTCTCACAGCTGAAGTGTATGTATATTGAAAATTACAGACATCTCATGTTTCTTAGTGGGACAGCTTGCACAGTGGCTGCTTAATACTTTTTTGCTCCAGTGTAGCTCTTTAAATTATTGCTGATTGGGAAAACCTCACACTTGTGTCTGCAGTTCATTTTCTATAAACATGTTGACCAAAACAAAACATTTCTATATTTTAAATACTTTTCATCTGACTTATATAATAATTATAAACTGAAATCACGTTTTCATTTTTGTAAACAATAATATAAAATTAAAAGCTTAAAAATATTCCTCAGTTTATATATGTGAGATTCTATTTTCGGATTGAGTCATTTCATAGTTGTATTGTGATAAACTATTATTTACTTTAAATGTAAATTTTGTGTGCTTTACGTTTTATTTGCATCTTTTTTGATAAGTCAACAATAATTGTAATGTGAAAAACATGGAACAGCTCCAATGTGAGGCAAAACTAGCAACAATTTGCTCATTAAGAAAAGTGTTTCGCTTTTAATAGCACATTTCTGAGAATCTTAAATGTGAAATATTTCCAACGAGCTTTAAAGTAAATCCTAAACGTAATTTCAGTGATTCAACTTCCCTCCCTCTACATTTTTTTTTCTCCCCTGGGGATCTCTGTTGGAGGCAGAACAGGCGTTCAGCCACATTTTTGACACCTTACCGCGCCAATCATCTGCAGGCTTCAGCAGCAGGCAGACCAATGGCAGCATCCAGTGGGCGTCTCTGGCTACACTGAGGTGCGTATTTTGGAGTTTGGTAAATGACTGCAGCAGGAAAATACAGGGTCGAATCGCACAGAGCTGGCACTACTGTGTGTGTGTGAGTGAGTGTTGGTGTGCGCCAGGCAGTGGTCACCTCTCCTGCCATGGAAGAGGGTCCACATCGGTCGGACAAACAAGGCTGCGTTATATTATAAAACTCTGATCAGCAGCGGGACTCTTGTGCTCTCGTCGGGATTTAAACGCGCCCGGTGCGCCGTAGGGAGCGGATGCGGAGCCCAACAGCGGTCGCCGGCGCGTCTCCAACTTGACCACAAGCAGACAATGGGAGCAGCTGAGCCGAGCTGCTGCAGCGCCAAGTACTACTACAACTGTTCGCCCCTGGGAGATAAGTACGAGGAGAAGAGGAAGAACCAGCAGCGAGAGGAGGGGGTAAAGAAGGAGAGGGAGAAGAAGAGGCAGACGTGTTGTACCTGCAGCAGCAGCGCCGGGACTCCCACAGCAGGCGATACGCACAGATCCAGAACGACGCTCCGGCTGCCCCAGGGATCCATGTGAGGTAGAACCTGCAGATGTGAGAGAAAGCTCTCCACTGTGTTCGGATTTTGGGAATATAATACATTCACATTTGTTTAAGCGTGCCAGGGACAAGCGGATGCCGGTTTCTGCAGTCAAACAGCCACTGAAGGAATATGTCTCATTTCTCTGGTAACTGCGGTGGAGCGCGCAGACCGGACCTTAGAGTCATTGTGTGTATTTGTATCAAGTATTAGCAGCCTTTAAGCGGCTGCTGTCCTCTAAAACCGGAGACCCCCCCTCCCTTTCCTTCTTTTTCCCTGGTTGTCCCCCCTTTGACCAAAACCTGGACGTGCTTCCTACGGTCCCTGTGTCTGCCTCTGTCCAAGGTCCTGAACGCATTTTCAGTCTGGATTCAGTGGATTTTTTGTTGCGGCGGCGCTGGAGGAGTGAGAGTGGAAACAGGCATGATTTTATGGAGAGTGAAGTGATGGCCATCCCGCGGCTCGGCACTGGAGAACACGGGATCTGAAGCGGACAGGCATCCCTAGGGAAGCAGGACATTCCGGGCTCCCCTTGGAGGTCATAAACCATCACCCAAGCCCCCTTCTTTCCCAGTCCCTGTCACCAGACCTTCTTCTTAGCCTTTTTTGAAGAGTGTCCAACACCCTCACAACCCCCTCTAAATAAAATGAGACTGGCAAAAATGTGCCGAATGAACGCGCTGGGGATCTATTTGTGGGAAACGGTTTTATTTTTCAGGTAAGCACAGGCATGAAACTGAGTTGATGGGCGGGGAAGGGAAATAAATAACCACGTATGCGTAATTTGTTTTGGGATTTAATGAAAAGCAAGTGAAATTAGCATTTTTATTGCCTTGACGCCGTCTGGGACATGCAAGGAAATTAAAGCTGCGTTCAAAGGTCTTAAACAGAGAAGGGGGAATTTGGGGGAGAAAAGTTGTCAAAGTTACATATGGGTTGTGTGAGTTATGGCTGATAAGCATGCGGGTCCGTCGGAAGCACCCCCCTCTGATGAAGTTGCATTGAGATCAAACCAAGTGTGTTTCGGGGGGAGTGCGACCGCTAGCGGCTGGATATGCATCTAGCTTTGTCTGAGACACATTTTAAACTTCTATGTTTATGCTGAAGAAATGCTATCAAAAACACATAGAAAGCTGCAGAATTAATAATTGAATCAGTTGCCTCTCTCATGTGAATCCTCACCTCACATCCACCCTATTTTTTTTCCCATGACACCCCATGTAACTAAAGGGGGGAGCCCAATATATTCCATTTGTCATTGTTTGGTGCGGCCTATCACAAAGACACTGTTGGATCAAATTTCTTGAATTTGTAGGCCTATAACTAGTACGTCTGTGGGTACATCTCATTACATTAAAATAATATCAAATGTTTGGCTCTTTTCATACTATTTAATTCATTACTCATAAAGTAATAGGCTGTATTCAAAACATATATTTAGTTTATCAAGTATATAGTATCATTCCATATTAAGATGAAGAGAGTGATATATTTAAGCCTATTAATAGACAGTTTTGTGGAAGGGAAAAGGCGGTCTTATGTGTTATAAATTAATTCTGTAAGACCAAAGTTTGAATTTTCAACATCAGTAAGCCACAATCATTAAAATTAATTGCAATGAACACTTGAAGTATATCACTCTGGGTTTTATACAATTTTCTATGATGAGTTTTTATTTTTTAATTGAATTACTGAAACAACATTTTCAATTTGACTCCAATGTATGGAGAAAAAAAAGAGAGTGAAAGAAAGTGAATGCACCAGAAATAGCAGACTGTTTATCCCTTGTACTTGAAAGATTATAAAAAAAAAAAATGTGGGAGGAAATTCATAAAGACCCATCCAACTAGAGGGGAAACAGAAATAGAGGCCACAAAGCAACAGTTTGCTGCCTTGGCTTAGTAAAAAACTTACTGTTGAACTTTATAACAAAGATAGACGTATCCAAAGAGTTGAGGTCAGAGCTTTGGCCAGGATATCCCAGATGTGGGGAGTCTTTGTCTTGTTGGAATACCCAGTTGTTCCTAACTTTCAATTGTTCAATTAAACATTTGAGGTGAAGTTAAAGAATCCATTAATCCATTAGAGCCATGCAGTGCATCGGCACAGGCAGCAAAATGGCCTTACACCATATGACCGCCACTGTGCTTGACAGTGTTGTTGGGTTTAAAATTCTCCCACTGACTACTTAAAACATACTTATTATCATTGTGCCAAATAGCTTAATATTTTTTAATCATAAAAATGTATTTTGAAAAGGTTTGCCTTGTCTCCGATGGCCAACTGTATATTTTAGTCAAGCTTGAAGCTGTCTCTGTTTGTGGTTTCTGAGTGTACAGTGATTTGAAGCTGGTTTCATTGTGGAGACCGGTGATACAGCAGTTTACAGTTTATGGCAAGTTTGAGCTTTGACAGTTACTTGAATGTTCTTAAATATACCAGTTTCAGGTAATCTAAGAAGGTAATTTTTGTCTTCTTCCAAAAACCTCTGTAAAGTGGTGACATTTATGAATAACTTGATATGTAAGCAATTCTTTGAAGAGATGATCTTGGAATCTGTATTGTATGACCTTTTTCACTTGTATAAATCTCAGTTTTTTCGCGTTAGATCTTCACAGAGTTTTTTTCCATGTCCTGTTGTTCTGACAATTGGCCAGTCCAGTTGTTTCTATAGTTTTTTTTTTATTCTGCCAAAACAGAGTACCATCACAATCACTAACCATAAGATAAAATAACTTCTACTTTCTTCAGCACAGCTGTTTCAAAACATATACGTGATTTTTCTGCAAACATTTGATCTTATATGCATTATTTTGATCATGTGAATTTAATGAATATAAATTTATTTCAAACTTGAATAAACCAATAAAAACACACATTTGTTAGGATATTCAGGAAAATGTGTGAATATACAGTAAGTGTCTTTCTGGAATTAGATTTAAAGCTGTATCTGGCTGCATCTGGTAAAGTTGGACTTGGTTCATTTCTCTGGTGAGCCTGTTCAATTTTTTCTCAACAGTTTTTTGGACAATTCTTAATGAATACTAATATGCTTGGTAAAAGTCTATGTTGCTCAGAATTGAATACTTATGCCACTATTAACAGCAGGACATTTAAAGACACAATTTATGACAAATTGTTCTCCATAATTAGTCATGTGGGAGATCAACTAGTTCTTTTTTGGGAAAATACCTCAATTTTTCTTGTCAGAATACTTAACACTGTCTCAGCTCTGAGGTTGACTACACTTCACTTTGGCTTTAATCCTGCCCCCTGCTGCTGATTGACAAATCATCAGTCTTCATGCTCCGTTCAGTGAAACAATGCCTTTCCAACCGAGAAATGGCTGCTTCATTTCATGATGCGAGACAAATCATTCACCTGAGTGTAGCAGAAAGATCCAAAGGTCTGCATTCCCCCAACAATTGATTACTCCAACCATTGTCTCCACGATGACAGAGACAAAAGGATCAATGTCATTGGTGGGTTCTCTTATACCTACTATTCTTTCAGAAATAATGGTTTCTTTGAAGCTAAGAATTCAAACTTTTGTTTTCCTTTTTGTTCCCTCCCTGGTCAATTGGAACCTTACAGTATATGAAAGACTGAGATATATTTTCACTGTTGGGAAGTGTGTTAAAATAATTATTGGTTAAATGCTACCTCAGTGTTTTATACGTTTAAGCACAGATAGCACTTCTTTTTTTTTTACATTTGAAGTGATTAGTTTTAGCTTAATGAAAACTGAGGAGAAATAATGGAACTGTGTTATCTTCATTGTTGCTTTTCTAGAAAGTTTTAAAAAGCAATGCTGATAAATTAGCATGCTACAACTTTTTAGCATAAACACGAGCAAACAGGAAGTCATGGATTAGTTGGTAAAAAATACTAAAAACAAACTGATCATTTCAAAACAGTTTACTAACAAAAAACTTTGCTTACATGTGTTTTATAGGATTGGTTTAGAATACCAGAAATGGTAGCATCAGTTATTATTATTTTCTTTTTAAATTTGGGATTTATTTTCCCACTAAATAGATTTACTCAAATAAGACATTCAATTTTCCTATTTTTACATTCTGAGTTTATGCTAATACAGATATAATTACTAATTGTATACAATACTATTAATTGCATATTTAAAACATATAACATAATTGTATACGATACTAATTGCAAATACAATTTTTCCTCTGGAGATTTTTAACTAGGGTGCCTGTTAGGGATTGCACATACCAATCAGAGATAGCCTAGAAGCTATCAAAAATAATTCTGAATTTATTTACAAACAAAGTTTAAAAAAGGATCAGTTGGGTCCTAAAACATAGGTCAATATAATAGACTTCAATTTAGGCACCAACACAAAAAAACTCAGCACAAATTGACCTGACCAACAAGACACGAGGTAAGCTGAAAAAGTGACTGATCAGATCACTTCTGACACAAAAGGGGTAAATACCAACTAACAATTTAACATAGTAAACTTAACTGACAAACATGCTGGTCAGAATAGCACCATAAATAACCTATAAATAAAAATGATCTGCCCTAAATATAAATAAATGCCCAGACAAATAATAAACCCAAAATGTCCCCTTCCCTTAGCATCAAAATGGTATAATCTGTTTTGGGGGTTTTGGTATTAAGGGGAACTGATTCAATAGGTACTCTTCTATGGGACTTCAAATAGTTGCCAACTCAAAACAAAAACCACATTACTTGTTTACATATTACCCCCCCAAAAACAATAAATAAATAAATAAAATAAAATAAATAAAAAGTAAATAAATAAAACAAAAAACTGACTGAAAAATAAAGTTAACTAGATGTGTCTACTCTAAATATTAGCCTAAAAAGTTAGCTAATAAATAATAAAGGTCTTATTTTTAAATGCTAAATGTGATAGATGGATAAACTAATTTTAGGTATGAAAGTGAAATACAAAACAGGAAAAAACATTGTTTAGCCACTTGCTTGATGTGTGGCAGCATGAACAGCTGCCACATTACGAATTATACAAACTTTCTATGAAGTAAACATTCATCACAAAAGTCTGTGCCTAAGGATTTAAAGTGTTTTATTGATTAATATTTTAACAGTTTTTGACCAGGTGAGCTGAATAAGTCAGTAAGTAGCAAATTAGTCTACAGTAGTTAAGTCATAAGCCATGAAAAATTATATCTGTTAAATACTGTGAAACATAAGCATAAGTCTAAGAAACTCAAAAATCACCTGGTATACCTCAATATTATTATTTGGTGATGATTTAGAGCTGCTTTGCATTTAACCTGCAGGTATACCTCACATTTTTCAGTTCATTGCATCACATATGGATAATATTCTCGCTGCACAGCCTCAGAGGATTCTCATTATGAGAACTATTAGAAGCATTTTTCCATAAGCTGCAGACTTCCTCATTTTATGGAATTAGGAAGCCATTTACAGCTGAAACAGGGGGTATTTTAGTGGTCTGCAGGAGTTTTGCATTCAGCCTACACACTGATTAGTAATGAACCACCGTCAGGTATATTGCTGTCTCAGCTTCTCGGCTCTGGACTCTGCAGTTTTCTGCCTAATTAATATCTCTTTCCCCTCCATCCCGACCCAGACCCCTTACACCTCATTCCCCATTCTGCCTTATTACTAAACATCGATTATCCCGTCAATGACTGTGGGCAGACCTGATGAATACACATTAAATGCTTAAGCATCACTCTCTTTTAACTCCCTCTATTTGTCTGTGTTTTCTTACTCGTTAGAAGGGGAGGGGGTTAGAGTTTAGATCAAAATGTTAATCTCAAAGAAGCATGTAAAAGATGCATGTTTTCAGACTGATTCTAAATAAAAATCTGTTACTAAAAAATGTTTTTTTTTCATTGCTGTAATAAGCATACTTTACACACCATAAAGAGAGAAACAGGCCCATAGCTTTGCAGTTCCTATACACATTTATAGAAAGGTTTCCCTCCTTTGTTTAAACTAAAATGAACTTGGGTTTTTGTTGCTGAAAACCTCAGTCTTAGTTTAATCGACTAAACCACACATAGTTCCAGTTAAAGTCCCGATAGCAATTAGAAAATGTTCTTTACTCTTAACTTCTGGTAAATCGACATCCAGTTAATTAAGTTAGAAACAATATTTATGGTATCCAAAAGAAAAAGCATTAACAAGATTAATAACCTATGTATGGATTTTCATAGCTTCATGTAGGATGTTTAGTTTTCTTTGGTTGTGACACCAAACTGTTGCTGCTTCCCCTTGTTTGGTTTTGTTCTTTGTCCTTGAGATGGATTTAGATATGCCATATAGACCAACAATATTTTAAAAATCTCTCCTTGGAAAACTATCTAACTTTACTGGTATAGGTCAGCACTCTAGCATCAGAATTTAGATCACAGTGGAATATAATATCAGCATATGGTGAAATATTTTGCAATACAGTATCAGTGAGCAAGAATCTGAAGATACAGGACCAAAGTAACCCAATAATTGAGCCTTGAGAGACCACATTTGGTTTTTGTGTTTGTTTATACTTATAAGCAGTTTCAATTGGTTGACCAAAAACTGATCCAATTTAGCAGGGTACCTCAGAATTCCACCCATTATTTCTGTCAGCACGAGTAATGTCAAATACATTAAAATGTCCTCCATCCTGACGTAAAAACTAGGTACCAACAACTAGGAACCTTTAGAATTGTAGAAATTTCTAGTGCTGTAATTGAACCAAGCATTACCAGCACACAAAATAACAATGTTTGCTAAAAGTGCATAAAAACGCTAATCTTATGAGATTAAAAGATAACTTCATGCTCAAGAAACCAGATTCACAAGGAAATAATTTGTTTGTTGTTACTTTTGACTTCAGTTTTTTTAAATAATAGGAATATTTGATTTGTATTTTACTATTACTGGCTTTACTAGTTATGTACAAAAACTTCAAGTTCAGAATTTAAGTGCAGAAGACTGCTTTATCATCTACTTTTGTAGACAAGTTACTAGGCGTTTATGCCAAACTTTTACGATTCCCCCCTGAAACCACTATTTAAAGAAATATAATTGGATGATTTAAAGAAAAAGGTATTCCTACATAAATTATTTGGGCTTTTGGAATCTTTTATGTGAAAATTTTACCTCTGCCAGAACAGACTTGACAACCTGTCAGCTCCAGCAAAAGAAAACTTTGGATTTTAACACAGAATTGACAGAGAATACCACCATATGATGGAGCGTAGCTATTCGCTTCTGTGTGCCCTAGAACGCACTCAGAGATCAGGGGGAGAATTAATGGCCCAAACATTTCTGAGCAAAGCTAACATTGCTAGCCTTGTAAGCTATAGCTTTCCGGTTTTTTTTCAACAACCCACATATCACGTTGCTTCAAATTTTTGATGTCACTCTTTGAACAAAAATGTAAATTAGCAGACGTTATTCAACAAAACTTAAAATGTACAGATCCTGTCTGTGTAGAGCTGAGCCTCTGATGGATCCGTGATCGTGTCTCCCACCTGCTGCAGACCCAGAAGCAGCCGCTCACAGCAGTCCGATGGAGCTGTATGCATGACGTCTTTGCTTCGGTATCCCATCTTATGTTCTGTCAAGTTGGGATGTCTGAAGTGAGCGCCAATAAAAACCTTTTTTTTCATAGCCAAAGTAGAAGTTAAGTCCAGCCTTGTCAGCTGCTCAAAACGCATCTAGTATTGGAATATGCAATTTTTAATTCTTGTTTTGTGTGTGTTTTTTGGAAACCTGAGGACTCGATGTCCTGACAGGATGGAAATTGTTTCAGCCTCAACAAAAACACAATAATTTACAATTAAAAAAAGAAACGATCTTATCAAAAAATTTGTGAACACGGGATGACACAAATGAACAGCAACCACTGATGCAAGTGGACAACCAGTTACATTGACAACGTGTTCTTCTGTAACACAGGGAAGCTGATGTTCCCAACCAGGGGCTTTCAGGATAGAAGAAGGCCCTCCAGCTCCTGCTATCAATTAAAAGAGTCGTTGGTAATATAATCTACGAGCACTGTTTGTTTGCAGAGGTGCATCTGTTGTTGGCTAAAGTGAAATGCAGTTATGCTTTGGTGTGGAAACTTAAATGCATGTGTGTACGTCACTGAATGGTCTGCATCAAGAAATTTGAATGCGACGCCCCGAATGGTTACCTATAAATGATGGATCACATGGGTCCAGAGCCCCACACAGCCGTCACGACTTCCTGGGACTGCCAATAAGTCAGTCAAAATGATTGTCAGGCTTGTGAACAAGCAAAGACATCTCTGCACTGCTGCATTTCTAGACATTATATAGTCATTATTGCTGAACGAGCAGATTTTTTTATGTTTGCTCATCCTTGACGCTCTTGGTGTGGTCGCCAGGAAAAAGGAGCTCCTACAACTGTTTCATAGGTTTTTAGGATTCTTTAGGAAAACTGTATTATGTGGCTTCATCATTATGAGCAATGATGAAAAGAGATAATTGGAGATCTTTACATTTTTTTAGTCATTAAGAAATGTAACTATTGCTGATTTGTTTCACAAACTGAAGCATCACAAGAATTTAGCCTCTCCTTAAAAGGAAAATCCAATGATCCTTTATCCATTTGATCAGTAGCTCTGCACATTCCTCATCCTCCTCCCAGTGATAACGCAGATTGATCACCTCTCCCCTTTCTGGGTGCTTGCACAGATCGTTACTGTACTATGAACCTGGCAACAGCTCTCAGTATTCAAACTATTCATCTTTATGCTAAACAAAATGTCCAGAAAGTGACCTTTTCCTCTATTGATATCTATATTCAATAAGCCTATTTACTCTGTCAAGGGGAAACTTGAGATAATCTTGTGATATAAATGGCTTGCATGAGAGACTGAAATATTCATGAGTTTTTCCTTCACCATTCTTTTTGTTTAATACTATCAAATATCTGGTGAAGTGTAAAATCTATGTATTTCCTACAGGGACATTTAATAAATTTATTGAAGCAAAATAAATATTCATTTAAGCCTTAGGTCTTCAAACTCTCCTTGGTTTGGCCTTGCAGAAGCAGCTGCATTTAAAATTTTCCTCTCTTCATAAAATGTGCTCAATCATGTTAAAGCACAAATACAATTTCAAAGAATTCAAAAATATGGTTTTAGGCAATGTACTTTATAGATTGCATTTAATTGAAAATTCACTAATGTTTAACATTGTTGGGTACTTGCTTCTGTTATTATTCCCCAGGGCAACTGTGGCTACAATGTAGTAGCTCGCCACCATTAGAACTATTAGAGTGTGTTTGTGAATGGGTGAATAACTGAATGTTGTGTCAAGCGCTTTGTGGTCCTCTGGCTGAGCAAGTGCTACAACAAATACAGGCCATCTACCACAAACATAAAAAAACAATCTTATCCTGATATTAAAGTTTTTTTTTTTATCTTGGACCTTACTTTTAGCAAATTGTATGTTTTCTTTCTCACTCTGAGAATTTTGGAACCATTCTGCGCCGTTCAGAAGTACTTACTGTATATCCACTTCCTCCATATGTGGACATGGGAGTGGTAGGGTCAGTCCACATTTTGCATGTAATAAGGTTTAATCTGGCCCAAATGCCTTAAGTTTGCCATGTTTATCCACTTGCACTTATGAACCACCTGGAATTGCTTCTGTATTTTTTTCTGAGCCGATTTGGAAGTAATGCACAATAAGCCGTTTCGGTATTGCAATGCATGCAATGCGTTCTGGGGTTTTGGACCCCAAACAGGCAGAAGCAAACATACATATAGATAGGGAAAGCTGAGAAATAGATAATTTTGAATGGTGCAAAGTTGACAAACTTAAAACATACATTTGCCGTAGAGGGCTGCCTGTGTCCGGGAAGCAAATTAAAGAACTATGTCTACCAGCATGTTCAGCTACAGTGCAGAAACTACTCATTGTTTTTGACGAAAGAAGAGGAAAGTGGCATATTTCAGGCTGATTATACCAGGCTTTTTGACATTCCATGGAGGGACAATCTCAGACCCACAAACATTATTAGATGGCTGGGAAGAAGGGAATGTTGTCATGCAGAAGTGGTCTCAGCTACTTTTCATCCCAGGGCTCATCTATTCAAGATGGGCTGTATCATCTGTGATAACAGGTATTTCTTGCTTCTTAAATATCGGCTCTATGGCTAGCAGTTAGCACATAGTTTATTAGCTTCCGTCGTGCTTTTAAACTCTTACAATTTGTGTTTTTGAACAGGATTTTTATTTGTTAGAAGCAGTGAGAGCCCGAATAGACTGTTATGCTCTAAAACATTAATCCTTTACATCGACTTCCAGCAGTAGGCTATGCGGAGACTGCGTGCTAATGACTATGCTACAAAAACTAAAACTGTTAGATCTAGACGATCAACTGAAATATCGAACAATCAACTTTTTTTAATCTCACATTTCTTACCTTGTTCATCCACCTCGCACGTCCATTTGGATCATTCTTTTCTGTATGTAATGTACATTACATAAATGGTGTTTCATTACGAGGGGTCAGTACCATTCATACACTGGTTCGTTTTGCATTCTCCACCAACCATCCAACCACAACACAATTAGTACTGGGCTTATTTGAAAAACGCAGCCAAAAACAGCCTTTACAAACTTTAATAGGCTCCATATTAACAAAAACACATGCATACGCCGTTTACAGTCAAGCCAGGGATTTATTTGGGGTCCAAAAGCCGTGACCGGGCGTCCAAGCCTTTATTCACATTAAAATAATCAGCTGATATCTTTTTGTTTAACATAAATTTTAGGCTTTACAGTTTTGTAAAAGGAGAGCTGTACAGAACTGCTAACTGGAATGGGAATGTCATGTTACCTGGGGTTAGATTTTATTTCCAGTTCTGGCATTTATCACTTGTTTAAGGTTTCATTGTCATCTGTACATCCAGTCACATTGCATGTCTGCCTTTGCTTTTGTAAGACTAGACAACCAGTAGTTAAACATTTCCATGATATTCACTGTGGCAAAAAACGAAAAATGTGGCCAAGGTTTTCCTTACAGAGAATTAAAGAGGAAATATAATCATTTTTCAAAATATTGTTTTTCCCCCAGTATTTTTGTACCTAAAAATCTACAATCTACCAGTGGTAAGGACCTCTGCCTGCAGGGGCGATGCAGACACCTCTAGCACTCAACCTTCAACTGGTGATGTCACTAGTTGAACACTCGGTCGCTTTCTTGGAGAGGGAGGGGCAGCTGCTCAGAATGCAGAATTCAGGAGGATTACTCAAACATGCGTGAATTAAGCCAAAAACCACTTTGGATGTTTTGTTTTATGAGAAAATTGCATTGCCAGATGGTCGAAAACTCAAAAAAGTTGATTTTGCATGATATAGCCCCTTTAAATTACTGTCATGCTTTCTTCATAAGGGCAGCCTTTCACTTGTGCAATAAAAAAAAGTTTAATTAGTTAAATTTTTATAGCATCTTTAATCATGTTTAGAGGTTGCATTTTGTAAAATAAATGGCAGACCAACACAATTATAACAATGTAATTATAATGAGTCATTGGACACATTTTTCTAGTATATTCATTGTGTAGTATGCCTTCTGCTGATAATCTTTTGGCAAAGTCAGGGAAAGACTGATATACCAAATTTTATGGAATAAAATCCTATATATAGCTGGCTGAAAGTATTTTTGATTAAACTGATCAGTAGTTTTAATTGATAATGATTATCTGAACTTTGCTGTCTGCTCACTTTTCTTGAAAGCTCTTGGTTCTGGGCCATCTTCATTATTGTCTGCCAGAAACTGAAAGCATTTGTTGATTTAAGTGGCACATTTAAAATTTTTTAGAGCAAGAACCTTTGAATTATTTATAGTTCAGGAAGATTAGTAAGTAACTTGCCAGAAGGAGACCTTTACAACCAAAAACCATGATCTCCTTTAAAGTAAAATGATTGTGGGGAAACAGATGCATGGCACATGTCCCTGTTCTAAGGCAAAGATTAGTTAACAGTCATAGTGAAACGAAAGTTTATGAAAATTAATGTGATCCCAGATTTGTAATGTCCAGGTGAAAGGACTTCTGTATTGATATTAGAGAAGCAAATACATTGTGAAACATTTTTCACTGCTGCCAATTTACCCATATTCCAGACAATGATCAGGGTAAAAATCCGACCGCTCCATCTCAGATTCTTTAGGTCTCAGCATGTTGAATGTAAAGTTTTTGATAGAATAATTGGAAAGAGAAACCGTCTCTATTTAAAAAAACAGGTTTGCAACGTTGCTTCTTCTAGAACTTTAGAAAAATGTGGACAGATGAGACAGAATAATGGATGGTTGGTCAAAATGCACAGCACTATGTTTGGAGAAACCATGCAGCACATATGCACCTTTAAGCCGAATCTTGCAAAGCTTGTAGGCGGGCCTTTCTCTGCTGGATGTTTTAAACACTAGCGGATCGTGGTTGGCTAGGCAGCGTCGATATCGGGCAACATCACCAGGGTGAGACGCTCTCATGGGTTGCCGTGCTGCGTCAAGAGCGTTAGGACCAATGAAAAGTTCAACTAGCTGAACTTCTGCTTTGCTAACGTTATGCGCTTAGAAGCTTGAAACGCAGGAAAAGCTTAAAAAGTTGACAGAGCAAACGCTCACAAAGCGCCGCAGAGACTGCAACGCTCCTCCAACGGCCTCAACCATAGACTGAACATGTAATCATGACGTTGCTGACGCTAACAGAGCCTGCGGTCTGAAGGCACCATAAGAATAGATCTGGATTATCAGTTGGCTTTGGTGATGAAGCATCCAATTTAGCTTAATTTGCAGCTACAAGACATGCAGACCTGCAAATAGTTGAGTGGATTCCTTTCTATATCACTATTGTGAAGTCAGAGTTGAAGCCCACTCTCCAAAAAGCAGAGCTTTGGATGAAAAATTATAATTTCAGCAATGTAATATTGTTAAAAGAAGAAAGAGTGGACAAAGGGTCTTCCACATTAATTTAGACTGATAAAGTAAGATGATCATCTTTTTCAAAGTTTAGCTTAAAAAAATACACTCAGTTTCTCCATATCCTGCATCTTTAATAAGTAATGCAAAGTGATGTGATGTTTAGGGTATTATCATACACTTTTTTTTATCGTGTCTTAATTTAAATAGCTATTTCTGCTTTTACACACTGAGCAAATATTATTTATGATAACCTTTATGGAAGTCTTTTGTTTGCAGGGAAAAACTTAAATTAATAACTGCATTATCACATTCATCCACTTTTCTCAAATCCCTGAAATGTCAAAAAGACGATTCTGAATATTAGAGTTCACAGTTCACCTAAAGAGGTCAGACACAGAATACAATCATCCGTAATGTGTTCTGGGTTATATTGTGCCGCTGAAGGAAGGGCCCGGCTGGCCCTCTGCCCTTCTCTGAAATCTTTTCGTGTCAGTTCGCATCCGCGCTGCGTTCAGTCAAATTAAACCAACCGTGTTATTTATGAATCTGCCCTCGGGCTGTTTCATTTGTTCGGCAGCAGCAGGGCCAAACATTTATCACCTGCATCCTCCATCATAACAAATCATAACATACGCTGTATATACATTCTTTTTCTTTGATCAATCCCCCCCCCCAGTTCTGTAATGAAAAACAATCGACTTCTCAGAGAAGTTCGCTGGCACCTCAACAATAATTAACTTCTAGGCAGGTTCATTTCCAAAACCTGATATATGATGAAACATTATTGATTAGGAGACTGTGACACATTTGCACCTTAAATAGCAAACTATATTATAAATGACCTCTCTGAGCTGTAACCAAGCTGAAATGTTAGAACTTACACAAAAGTACAGAAATCAAAGAGGAGAGAAAAATTCCTCTAAATTAGGCCAAAGGAGCAGGCTACCCCTTGAACAAACATGGCAGATACATGAAGCCAGTAAACAGACAGAAAGAGAGGTTTTGGACTAGATTAGTGAATATTTTGTCACTTTAAACTGTGCAGTAATTGATAAACAGTACATTTCTAGCAGGCATTTTTACCTTTCTTGTCTTTATACTGCGCATGTGGGCCTTCTTAGGACCGTAAACTAGAGAGTGTTTGCCGTCTTATTTCAGTTATAGTGTGAACAACTTCACAAAAAAATTGAATTAACCAAAAAAGTGGAAATTAATATTAAAAACTGCATTCTGAATACAGCTTCAGTGTTCAAGGTTTTATAGGTCCAAGCTTTTCTAAAATGTGAGTAAAAATATGGATGTGAGACAGCACATGTGCTATTTCAGCACATGTGATTATGCACATTATGTTGATTATGTGTGACATAATTAGCAAATCAAACAGTATAAATGTAATATTTCTAAAAATTTGAACATTTTAAAAGATGGCATTCACACAAGTATCTATGAATATAAATACATACAGTATACATTAAGAAATGGCTATTAATTTATCTAATTTAGAAGGTCTTGGTATAGGAATATTGTTAGACAAATAATTGACAATTGATGTTAAAGTCAAATATCAAATTAATTCAATTTTATTAATTCCACCTTGCAGGTTTTGATTTAAAATTATTTTTCATTGAACAAGAAGTTTGTTTCCTAATCTTCCTTTAAAGATATATGCAGCATTATAAAAGGCTTTAATGTGGAATCAGTGTTTATTTGTAAAATTATCTTAAAACATTGTACATTAAAAACTGTTTATACCTCATTCATTAATCAATGAAAAAAATAGCATTTTTCGAAACCTTTTCTATAATTTCTTTCCATATTTATTCCCAGTTTGTATTTGAATTTTCACCATTTATCTTTAGTGATGAGCACCAATTCTTTGAACTTGGAAAGCTCATTGCCATCACCCTAAATCTTTAGCTCCTGCCATAGATTCTCTATCAGAATCAAACTGGAACTCTGGCTCCAATAGTTTATT
The DNA here is from genome assembly GCA_028564705.1 of Apricaphanius iberus. Lineage (NCBI taxonomy): Eukaryota > Metazoa > Chordata > Actinopteri > Cyprinodontiformes > Aphaniidae > Apricaphanius > Apricaphanius iberus. The sequence continues at coordinate 298,549 of JAPXFQ010001999.1, forward strand.
TTTTAAAAGATTTCCATAAAGCACAAACATTCAAACGCACCATAACCTTTGAACATAACCAACAAATGTTTTGTAACATGTTCTCTTAAGCTAGCTGCCTTCCTGGTTGTAGGAAGTATAATTGAAACCTGTTATAAGCACTTGGGTTAAAGGGGTTGCAAAGGTTAATTTGTTTGTTTTTGTATTGACACGCTAACACACTCTAACATCCTTTTCTGATGTATAAAATTCAGGCAGAACATTGCTAATCTACACACATTTAGTCAGTTCACAATATAGTGGGCTCCCATTACAAATGACATAATGATTGAATGTTAGAGATTCTTCAAAGTTTTTTAGCTTGCACATGGCTTCTGTACAAATCCTGTGTTGGTTTATTTTAGTCCTGGTAGCGCATGTAGGTTTTCAGTGCATAAATGTGTCAGCAATAACAGCAGATCCATGACATAAGGGCACACAAACCAGAACTTGGTGCACTAGTCTAAAATCAGATCTAATTCCAGTCATGGAGCTAGCACTGTGTCTTCGTAAGGGGAATTTTCTAGTGTGCTGCTGCTCTCTCACAGCATTCAGGTGAAATGTGGCACGGTTTAAATGTTACATTTAATGTGGAAATATGGTGCTAAACTCCATAGCAGCCAATGCACCGTCTCGGTTACATTGAAAACGGAGTAATTATTAGCATCATGTTTGTATTTACTATGATCAGGTTTTCAGAATTTGCTGTTTTCCAGACACATTTTACATACTAAGCTCTTCATTAAACACTAAGCGACATTGTAGCAAGTAAAATAACCTGTGCTGGGCTTTTTTCAGAGACATTGCATAGAAAGTACTTTGATTTAGTTAGAAAAAAAACAGGAAGACATTTCAGAAAAGAAAAAATATATACATTTGTCAAATTACCCAGTCAAATATCACATAGAAACTCTCCTAGATAAAGCTACTGAAGGAACAACTCTACTTTGAGTTGTGTTTAACATAGAAAGAAGTATATCAGTGCTTCTGTGCATCTTCTTGAACCCCCACGATGAAGACGAGCCCTGCTCACATTTGGCTAGTTGCTGAAGGAAATTTTCTTCCTTCAGTCTCACTGACTTATTGCATCCAGGTAGTTATCATTACATTTAGAAAAAACTTCACCAGTTGGCAGAATAAAACTGAGCAACACTGCATTGTTTATACCTTGAATTGTCTACATGATTACACTGAATGGACCAGACAAGTCGGTATATAAATTGAATCTGTCTTTTCTTAAATAATACATTGCATTTGTTGTCAGTCATTGCTTCATAATTAAACTGATTGAATCAAATTTGATAATGAGTTTATCTTTAAATGCTTTTAGCTTAGGTGTCACAGGGTGTCAGTTTCTGTTAATGAGTGTTGCAAGATTTGGCAGTACAAAGGACCCCATAAACAAGTGCAAAAACCAGTTCAAAAAGGAGAAGACCAAAGTTCAAAGAACAAAAAAGATGACTGGGTAAAAAAGAAGAATGTGAAATAACTCATTAAATTTGTTTTTAGAAAGAGGACAGAACAGAGCATCTTGACAAAGCTGCCTTGAAAGGGCAGATTACTTAAATTAACCAAAGAAGGAGTACATTAATCAGGGGTAATAAAGAGGCCAAAATTACCCTGAAGGACCTGAAAGGTAACACTGCAGAGATTTGAGCATTACACACACACACCCAAACCCAACACAATTTTAAACCTCAGACTCTACATGACTAGGGTTTGATTGGGGAAATGATTCAAATGGAATGATACATTATCCAAATAAGTCATAGAAAAACATGACTACTTTAAATTCTACGACTGAGTGTGTTTGCATAAACTTGAGTTTTCAGATGAAATTAAAATTTCCATAAAGTTGTTCATCCTTTAAAAGCAATTGTTAGATGAGCAGTTGCTAGATTCTGTGCTCTATAGTTTTATTACACTTACATATAGAATTTGAATCATTTTTGGAACAACTAAAGACCTTCAGACTATCAGAGGGTGTACATTATTTTATCTATGAGTGTATTCTGAAACCAAACAAAAACCATATCTTTTTTCTGCAATTAAAAAAGATGTGCACAACCTTTCAGCTTAAGAACACCACTGCATCAGTAGAGCACGATGGTAGCATAATAAAATTGAGATGTTTAGCCAACTAACTTGCTTTGTCTTGTTTTCAGTAAACAAAATGATTGACTGTGGTCAACTTCAAAATAAATTGGTCAACTTCTTTAATGAAACATTATGCAAACTTTGTGAAACTTCTGAAAGCCTCTCATAAATAAGAAAAATATTTTCTTTCCTGTTGGCTTAAAGTAAAAAAAAACGTTTCTTTAGTTTTTCTGTACCAAGATATCTTGTGTTCTTGTGTTGTAATCATCTGATTAGAAGCTATGACTAAAGATAAAAATATTACAATTATTCTCTAACTCAGCTAGAAATAGACAGCCAGCCGAGTTTTGGATTCTGTGGATAGCCAGAGTAGAAACATGTATTTTATATTTAAAGGTGCAGATTTGAGTCCATTCAGACCAATGTGTGTCAATCTGTAGGTGACACGTGGCAGTTTAAATTGATTTCCCATTACATTCTGGATGGAAAAATCTAAAAATTGCTCTGTTTGCAATATTTTGCAGTGTTAACTTATCACAAGTAAAGCAGAAGCAGGAAATAAGGACACCAATAAAACTGCAGCAACTATAAACACAAAGCAAAAGTGTGAATGTAGCTCATTATTTAAACAGAATATATTAAATAAATCAATCAAAAGTGCCTTTTAAAATTCTAGACAATGGATGTGTGGTTCTCTTTTCCATGGAGCAAGAGAGAGTATAATGCAGCTCGGTCTTCCAAGTCTAAGGCCTTTGGCATTTGTATTGATGAGCTAGTGTTTTGTGAGAGGCATGTCGAGCATCCGTTACTGCCAGGGATGTGTTACAAAATGCCAGGATGGGATCAATTAGGATTTCAAGTCTACAGAGGCTTTAGGAACATAATGAGGAACACTTAGGACTAATAATTGGAGCGTTGCATTTGCCCACATCTCTCTGTAGCTATTGCTATCTGAGACTCAGGCACCAGACGACTCAGCTGTTTTTCCTGCTCCCATGCTGCCTCAGCACTGGCCACAGGTCTCCACAGTAGCCTGAGCCATCATTGATCTGAAATAATTAAAGCAAATCCTAGGTTTGATCATTGAAAACCTAAAGAAGAGCCTGCTGAGGGGGAGGATTATCAAAATAAACCACTGAAAAAGCTTTGAAACAGATGCTGGTGAATTCTTACCACTTTATTGGACACCAATTCAAGTTAAACTCTGTGTATGTAGACAATAAAATCTATGAAAAAAATTGTAAGCTTTAATAACACCTCGGGAAACTGCTGAACTGCTTTTTACGAGGAAAATGTTCCAGCATACACTTTTAGGCCAGTCATAAGAATTAAATGCAGATCAATCAAGCCAATTTATATAGCCCTTTTCATACAGTCAGGTGGGAAAAGTGCTTACTGGGGTTTATTATCATTTTTATTAATCTCTTTACTTGATTTGACCATTTTGTTGTTTGAGTTTCATGTGCTTAAATGTCTATCCTTTTGTTTTTAACCCCACTAAGCATTTTTTCCACCTGACTGTATAAAAAGGGCTCTGTAAATAATAAAAATCGAAGAATTTAGAGTGGAAGAGATCGATTTATCATGGAGTTATGGAAACAAAATCATGTATATTAGTGAAAAAAACCTGGATATAGAGTATATGCATAGTAGGGATGGGCGATATGGCTTCAAATATAGAGGCTATGGAGATATAATCCGAGGCATGTGGGTAACAATATTTAATGCAGTACATTCTTTTTTTCTGTTTCTTCAGCATGTGAATGTGTATGAGGGGTGAATGACTGAATGTAGTGTAAAGCTCTTTGTGGTCCTCTGACTGAAAAAGTGCTATACAAATGCATGCCATTTACTATTTTATTCAACTCAACTGTTTTTTAAATATTATCATGTACATTCAAAACAATGACTTCAGATAAAAACATGGGATGCCATTTAAACAAAACTTATTGTACAAAATGCATAAAATATGCATATCTTTTTCTGAAATATTCTATTCAAAAATTTTCATGACGTAAATAAAATAGATTTTAAACGAAAAACAAGCCAATTCTGACGTTTGCGTTTAAAAACATCCAAATTATCAGTTCTCAACTCTTATGGGAGGCAGTCCAACATTAAGATAAAACAAATGCTGCTTGTGTTTTGCTTCCCTTCCAAGTATACTTTGATATTTTATTTATTTTGTTTATTTAGTTTGCTGCTGAGCTCAGAAGTAGTTGTAGTGGAGGTAAAGTTCAGAGTGTGAACTGAACAGTGAAACTCGGGTGATATTCTTCAGATGATAGAATGTATTTTTTGTAACCTTTTAAATATTTTTTAACTCAAACACTACTACATTTGTCCATCTGAAAACAGTATTACTTTAGATGTGCTCATCTTCAGTTTCATTCTTCTATTTAACAGAAATAAAATAAAATATTTCTTTAAGATGCATGGGAATCAAGTTTCCCATTTTTTCAATGCCAAAATATACATTTTGGGGGTAAAATATGCAAAGATCAAAGGATAAATCCAAAAATTTAGAAGTATTTAGCGCAGAAATCTTTACAGTATTAAAAGATGAATGGCGACAGGTAAGGACTACTGGTTGGGATGGATGGGATAAGAGAGGGACAGTTAGGTTTATACTTGAACATTCTGTATAATTATAAAGGGATCAGATAATTGGATAGATTGATAGGTTGATGATGAATGAAAGGTGAGCTGGATGGATGATGGATTAAATATTTAGACAACAATAAAATAAGGAACAGTCTTTAATAAATTAAATACATAAATATTCTATTTTCTTCTTTCAAACTTATCCAGACATGTACATTGTTTAAATCAAGAACTTAAATCCAAATATTTTCCTCACCATATCAGACTGTACAGAAATGTGAATGATCATTTTGTATTTGTGGTTTGTCGCCTTTTGGAAATAACACAAGTTGTGAAAAGTAAAGCCTGAAAAACTGCTTCCTTGCTGGAAGGTTCACAGTGTCAAATGGAGCAGCTGTGGCTCAGTGGGAGTAGTCATCTAGTTGTTGGAAAGTAAGAGTTTGAATTCCAGCTGTGTCTCTTGGTGCATTTCAATGTGTCTTTTTGCCAAGTGCTTAACTAAATTTACATCCTAAGCTGTATATGAGTCTGTGCTTGTCAAGAATGTGGCTGTAGTGTAAAGAACTTTGAATGGTTATGACAATAGGCCATATTAGTTCAGTACATTAACATTTTGATCAACAAATATCTTTTTTAATTTGTACTCGGAGAGCATTCACACAAAGTGGATATGAAAAAGGGTTTTTACATTAACAGTATTTACCACAAAACCAATTCAGTTTCAGCTGCTTTCAGCTTCAGATGTTTCTTTAACTTGAAATACATGTTTGACTGGGAAAAAATACAAAAAATCCAAACAATAATTTGTAAAACTTGATTTATCCACTGTTCTCCAGACATGGGGGTCAGTTGGTGGAATACTAAAATTTTAAGAAGACATTATTATTTTCAATTTCACTTTAGAGGTTAAAAGAACATATCAAACTTTATTTATAAAGCACTTTATTTATAAAGCGCTTTTCAAACAAAGAAAGTTACTCAAAGTGCTTTACAGATTTAAAACCCCACAACCCCCCCCTTCAAAAAATAAAATCATCAGTGCAAATACAACCCCCTCCCAACCCAACCCATCAGCCATACTCACTCACACACACACTTGGAAGCTACAAAAAGCGGGCTGAGTACAGATGAGCCAGGAAATGCCATCATGGGAGCCATCTGCATCAGCAGCAGCAGATCAACAGCAGCAGCCAAGGCTCCGACCCAGGGCGCCCAGAGGAGGGAGGGCTGGTACCCCCACCTCCACCCAAGCGCTACCTGGGGGGCACCCAGGCAGCCACAGCCAACCACCGCCCCCGATGCAGGGGGCTCCCCAGAGAGGAAACACTGGCAAGAAAGATTAAAATACATTAAAATATAAAGTTAATAAAATATAAAGTATATAAAGTATAAAACAATAAGTGTAAAACAAATAATAAAAATGCAAAGCAGATTAATAAATAAACAGTTAACAGCTGAACTAAAAATTAAATCAGGTAAAACATGCTGAGCGATTAAAAATATATTAATAAATAATAATTAGTTAAAGGCTAAGCTAAAAAGGTGAGTCTTGAGTCTGCTCTTAAAAACATTAATGTTCTCTGCGGCCCTGAGGTCCTCTGGCAGCCTGTTCCAGAGGTGAGGGCCATTATAATGGAAAGACGCCTCACCATGAGTCTGTGTCCTGACTTTGGGGATGATAAGGAGACGGCTGCCAGAGGAGCGCAGAGACCGCGAGGGTTCATACGGTAAAAGCATTTCTGACAGATACGAAGGCCCAAGACCATTAAAACACTTAAAGACCATTAAAAGAACCTTAAAATCGATCCTAAAACATACGGGGAGCCAATGCAGTGATTCTAAGACCGGTGTAATGTGCTCCCGCCTCCTAGTCTTCATCAGGACACGAGCTGCTGAATTCTGTAGAAGCTGTAAACCTGAGGTAGTCTTTTTGGGAAGACCAGAAAGCAGGGCATTACAATAATCAATTCTACTGGTGATAAAAGCATGCATTAGCGTCTCCGTATTGGCCCGAGAGAGAATGGGGCGGACTCTGGCGATGTTCTTTAGGTGATAAAAACCTATTTTGGTGATGTTTTTAATGTGAGGGGTAAAAGTCAGCTCAGAGTCAAAAATCACACCCAGGTTCTTCACTTGTAAAGAAGAATTAAAAGACAATGATTGTAGTTTTGGTAAAAGTTTTTCTCTCTGAGCCTCAGGACCGATAACTAAAACCTCAGTTTTGTCCTGGTTGAGCTGGAGAAAGTTTTCTGCCACCCAGGATTTAATACCTAAAATGCAGTTAAAAAGTGCATCCATTGGCCGTGTGTCATCAGGAGACATGGAGATGTACAACTGTGTATCATCAGCATAACTGTGAAAGTTACTCCATGTCTCCTGATAACACTGCCAAGAGGGAGCATATACAGGTTAAAAAGCACTGGGCCTAAAACTGAACCCTGGGGAACACCACAAGTGATCTTATGGACCATAGAGGAACAGGTATCTAAACTTACCGTAAAAGTCCTGTCTGTGAGGTAGGATGTGAACCAGTTGTGAACAGCACCAGAGAGGCCGATCTGTTTTAAACGAGTTAAAAGAATAGTGTGGTCTACTGTATCAAAGGCAGCGCTTAGATCCAGAAGAACCAACACTGTCACCTTTTTAGCATCATAGTTTAATCTAAAATCATTTAAAATCTTTAAAAGCGTCGTCTCTGTGCTGTGGTTCATCCTAAAACCAGACTGAAATTTCTCTAGGACATTATGAGCGTTAATAAAATCATTAAGTTGAATAAAAACAAGTTTTTCTAAAACTTTGCTTAAAAATGGTAAGTTAGATACTGGTCGGTAGTTGTTTAAATCATTAAAATCTAAATTGCTCTTCTCCAGCAGGGGCCTAACTACCGCCGCTTTAAAGGCAGCAGGAAAAAAACCCGTCTGAAGGGAGCAATTCATAAAGTTTAAAAGCTCATCTTTAAAAGAACCATAAAATTGCTTAAAAACCTGGTGGGAATCGGGTCCAAAGCGATTGTGGTGGGCCTCACTGAGGAGAAAACTTTATCAAGGGTCCCAGCTTCTACCAGGACAAAACTGTCCAGTGTTTCCTCTGGTGAAGGCAGACACTCTGATTTGTCTAAAACCATGTTTGTTTGAGAGGATAAAATATTACATCTGATGGTGTCTACCTTCCCTCTGAAGTGGTCTGCATACTCCTCACAGAGACTGTTTGAGGGGTTTTTCTGAAAAGTATTAGAATTATGATGTAAAATGTTGTCAATGGTGGAAAACAGAATTTTGGGATTATTTTTATGTTCTGAGATGATTCTGGAAAAGTATGTATTTCTGGAATTTCTTAAAGCGTTATTATATAATCTGAGGTATTCTATGTATATCTGATGATTTATTGTGATTTTATTATTCCTCCATTTCCTTTCTGCCACCCTGCAGCTCCTCTTTAATTTTCTAATAGCTGCATTTCTCCACGGTACTGTACGTTTTGAATGAGGGTTTATAACTTTAATTGGAGCCAGCAGGTTGAGAGCAGATTTAAGCCTACTGTTAAAATCATTAACGATAAAATCACAGGGGGCAGGTAAAGGTATAGGAGGAAATTTTTTAAAAACTTCAAAAAAACCTGCAGCCACTTCAGGGGTTAGATGACGCTTCCTGACAGTTCTCACAGAGGTCCCTGATTGGATAAAACTGGTGATATTAAAAAACACACAGTAGTGGTCAGAGACAGCCAAGTCAACAACAGAGGACACACTGGTGGACAGGCCAGACGTGATGACCAGGTCCAGGTTGTGTCCTCTGTTGTGAGTCGGCTGCATGACATGTTGGCTAAAATCCATATAATTTAAAATATTTAAAAAATCTGTTGATAAAGGATCTAAAAGGTTATCTATATGTAGATTAAAACCACCAGCTAAAATTATCTTCTCATAAGAGTTGTGTAAAATTGAAAAAAACTCTGAAAATTCTGGAATAAAAAGTGCATTCCTTTTCGGAGGCTATAAACTGTGACACATAAAATCTGAGGAGTGCTAAAAACAGAGGCAGTGTATTCAAACGTGGTAAAATTATTAAATAAAACAGGTTTGGCGGAAAGAGTTGATGAACTAATAAAAGCAGTTCCGCCTCCCCTCTGGCTACTCCTCGTTGAATAAGAAAAGTTATAATTAGGTGGCGAGGCCTCTGTAAGAACAGCAGGGGCATCTGCACTCATCCATGTCTCTGTTAAAAATAAACACTGAAGGTTATTATCTAAAATCAAGTCATTTATTATAAAAGTTTTATTCAGCAGAGAGCGAACATTTAAAAGAGCCATATTAATAGTGGTTGGTGATGGAGTGACTGTATGACTTACTGTAGGTGGGATTTTTAGTAACTGTTTATGATTATTTGGGTTGCATTTTCTAGTTTATGATTATTTCTTCGCTCTCTGCTGACAATAACAGGTATGAATGAAGTAGGGTAAGGTCCAAGTCCGATATGGGAGTTACTGTTAAAATCAGGATTGAGTTCATAGGAACAAGGACCAGCTGCACATCAGGATGTTGTGGATGGGGCAGAGAGGACAGGAGCAGCTGGAGCCGGTGCAGGGGACAGGGGTGGGCGAGGGTATGCCAGGCTTAATGCCAGCATGCGGGTACTTTGTCTGTTTAAATGTAGTCCATCTGCCCCCAATAATTGACTCCTACCCCAGAAAATGTTAAAATTGTCTATAAAACCAATGTTGTGCATCACGGTAACAGAGGAAAGCCAAGTGTTGAGAGAGAGTAACCTGCTGAAGCGATTTATTCCTCTGCTGATGGGTGGAGTGGGGCCAGAAATAAAAACAGATAGGGGCTTGTCTTTTAAAAGATTAAAAAGATGAATAAAATCCTGCTTTAAAAGCTCAGACTGCTGTTTACGGATGTCATTGGTTCCAGCATGAATTATAACTTTACTCACAGTAGGGAAACGTTGGATGGAGTCCAGAATCTGTTCAGATATATCCTTTACTGTAGCTCCAGGAAAACAAAGGGTGACAGCTCCTCTCATCCTAACATGCCGGATAATAGAATCTCCAATGATGAGAGTGCTGGGTGGATGGTGTGCTGGCTGCTGGGCAGGAAACCTCTCGTTATCCAGGACCTGCTGGATGTTGGGCAGCTTAGCATCCACAGGACTGCAGCGGTGTTTAGAGGGCGCCGAGGGCTCGTTCCGTGGATTCGGGGTGTAGTGAAGCACTCCTCGGCGGGTCCCGGCTGTAGTCCTGGGTCTGGCGCGACGTGGGTGGATACCGGAGTCTGACTGCTGCTCTGGCTGCTGGGAGGGGATGTGATTGTATGCCTTGTATTGAGATATTAGCTTTCAAATACAGATACAGATATGCTTTATTAATCCCAAATGGAAATTCAAGCATTGCATAGTGTGAGCAAGAAACAAAGTGAGACAAAGTGATAAAGTGAAACATAAAAAAATAAATGATAACTTAAAATAATATGAATATAATAGCAATATAAATATAATATTAAACTGTATCAATATAAATATGAATATCATAATAAACAAGGCATCACCAGAGGTACAGCTTTAAGTCTTAGACATTTTTCTAAGGTTTAAAGAGTTAAAAAAAATTAAAGACTGATAACTACAGGAAAGCAAGGATTTTCTAAGTTGTTCTTTGTAACAAACAGGTGAAATGAGTCTGTTACTGAACGTGCTTCTCAGCTTACCCAGTATGGGAAAGAGAGGGTGAGGACTGTTCAGTATGGTTTTAATTTTGGACAGCACCGTCCTCTCAGAAACTACCATCAGAGAGTCCAGCTCTTCTCTAAAGACATGACTGGCCTTACAGATCATTTTATTGATTCTGTTGTGGATTTAAGAGGAAAATGCACCTATTTGGTTATTAATAGTCAAAGGACTGCTTATGACAGTCAATTAGATTAATAATTTATGAAAAATTAGTAATATTTTGGGGCACCACCTTTATCAGGAAATAATTTAATAGCCAATATCTATATCAGTCTCATAATCTGAAGTAGTGAATTCTTTACCATATATTGACCATAGACCTTGACATATTTTTTAAGAGACTTTCCCAACAAAGGGTCGTTTTAAATTTAATTTGAGCTACTCAATCAAACAGGAGTTTTCCTTTCTTTAAGTTCTAATAAATGTGTTTGAGCAATTTCAAACGCCCCACGTGCGTTGCAGAGAGCTCAAGCTAAACAAGCCCATTTGTTGTTTAAGGCCTGCATTTCAGTAGTGTGTTGGCTTATTTAGTTTGAGTGATTAAATGTTTCTTTTCCTTCTTTTGTAAATAAACTCATGTATTTTGGAAAGTAACTGTTGTCATTATTTTTCCGCACACATATGTCAACAGTTACTTTCCACATTTTTCACTGTGTGCGTGACCCAACACCACCTTCAGCCTGCTTCCCCAGCACAATACATAAACATACATAAAAGGTCACCACCCACCACAGACTTGAAAAATCTTCAGCATCACACTGCAGATGTTGAAAGACCTCAGCCATCTTAAAAGACAGAGACGTCTGTCCCTTTGTGTAGATGGCATCAGGGTTTTTGGTAAAATCAAATTTATTATCATTTAAATGGTATCTGGAGCTCTGTGAAGCACATACTCAGCTGTTATGGACATATTGGAAAAAAGTTTCAATTTGGTGAGTGTTGTGTGTCCATGTGAGAAATCAAAGCCAAACACTTCAAAGGTTCGTCAGCGCTTCGTGTTCGTACAGCTTTGTTGTGCACCTGCTGTGAGTCAAACATCCACAGTTAGGAGCTTTTTGTATCTTTTCCTCTCATTTACGTGCAGTGCAGTCAGTCTGACAGGTGGGAGGAATATTCAGCAAACTGATGTTTTCACAGAGTTTACAGCAAGCGCAAAGTAGGCAGACTTTTAAAAGGCACCAGTTGGATCTGTTAAGCCAAGTAATTATGCAAATGGAAGACACCTGGCAGGTTTGGCTCTGTGACCCACTGAACATCAATTCTGTTGAGTAGCAGAGAAAGAACAAATTAATATGTGTGGGATGAAACAGCACAACAAGCCTTTCATAACCAACATTTTCTTGACAAATACTCAACTTGTTTGAAGTTAACTTTTCTTGCAAGAGGGAGGATGTATCTGTGATTATTTTATTCATAATATCTCACTGCATATATGTTTTGCTGCTTTAATTAGGATGGTTAAGAAAATAATCTAAAGTTCCATAGAAAAAAACACAAGTTTAAAATGGACTGAGCAAAAAAAAGAGTGGTTGCAGGATAGCAAACCTGGACATTTAACAGTTGTTGCTGTAGACCCACATATTTCCAAACATTTAGGCTAAAACCATATTTCAATGAGATAATTTTTGGAAAAAAAGCTACTCTTTGTAAGGATAACTACTGTTGAAACTGGGTGTTGTTATTAATGAAGTCAGCTGTTGAATCTGGTAGCATGTTAAAGTGTCACAGCTCCCTAGAAACGTAGTTGAAGTTTTGTAGTCTGTGTTGTCATGTAACAGCGAACATCCCATTATAAACACATGCTGCATATAGACATATGTTAAACAAATCTGCAAATAGTTACATCTGTTCTTATATTAAAGTGGTGGTTTTCGTCCATCAGATACAGTCAAGAGTATAACCAAGTGTCAGACCTCTTGATAAATTCAGAGAGCTGTTCCTCAAAATGAGCTAATCTCAAAAGCCAGGCTTACTTTAACGGTCCTGGCATAATTTCTCAAAATTCTGTGTCAAAAACGAGGCTACCTTAAAGCATTAATTAGTCACTATGGTGGCATGTGCTCTTGGACAAGCCTGCTCTGTGGCACACTATCTGCCAGGCTTATTTTAGCTTGATGAATATTATCGGACAAGCTGTGTGATGAGATCACACAGTTGTGGCTTCTTCTTCCCACCCATCCCAGCCACTAATATCATATGCAATAGATTGTGGGTTTTATATTTTAAAATGTTGTTATAGTTATATTTAATTTTACAATTTTGAAGACTGTTACTGTATTTGACCTTTATTTGCTCCCAGAAGCTTTTTGTTCCACCCATGTCGCTCCTGACACCAAGCATCATTAGTAATTACAAATGAATCACTTTGTGTCTAAGATCAACATGCTCTTTCTCTTTTAAATGTTTTTGAAACACTTTTAAAGCACTTTGCAACAGATAAAAAATACATATCAAAAAGGAAATACTGTTTTAATGTGACAGGCTTGAACTGTCCTTACGTAGTTTTCAAATATTTTTATATCCTTATTTAAATCATGTTCTAACACATTTAACTGTCAGGTATTTATTATTTTGCCTTTAGTAATTTACAACAGGCTCCATATTATCTTGCTCTACCCAACCAGGTAAAATGGTAATACGATTTATTAACAAAAATTTAGAAGTTTACAGTCACAAGTGCTTCTCAACGCTCACTGTGTCACACTCTAGAATGTCAGTGTAGCAACTTCACATACTATAGAACACCGGTATTACAATTTAGTGTGTAATCAGTCATTTACATTACACCATGTAGCCAGTGTTCCCCTTATCGGTTATGATGTATTTGTTATGCGCATAGGCTTGTATTAACAATTCTTCCTCCACCTAAGAGAAGAACGCGGCTCTTTCCTTTTTTCCATTCTCACTGATCTAGCATCGATTGACAGCGACTGCCTTTAAAGTAGATTTAACTCGCTTCATTCCTCACTTGAACTATTGGATTGAAGCTTTATTTGTGGAACCAAATAAGCCTGGAGTGAGCTGTTATGCTTATTCCAGCAAGGCTGTTTCAAATGAGTCTGGATATTTTTAGCTTGCTTAATGGAATAGCTCTCAGGTGCTGTGAATGGGATAAAGTCGATTTAAGTTTATCTGTATAGCATATGTCATCATCAAGGCAATTCAACATGCCTTATATGATAAAACATAACTCAATAAACAACAAAAATGGAATCAGACATTACAGTGTCAAAAAAAGAGAAGTCATGAAAAACTGGTATCTAGACTAAAAATAACAATGTTCCAGTAATTATTGATCAAAGGCAAGGCAGCTCTAAACTGCAGGCTTTTTATCCTGTAATTAAAATAACTGTGTTTCAACAGTTTTATAATTTTGTGAGGTTTGTTCCAGATTTGAGGAGCATAAAAAGATGAATTTTGCTTACCATGTTTTTTTTTTGTTTTTTGTTTTTTTTTTATTTAAAAAAGCATAAATATTTGCTCCTCCACCACAACTGTACTTTGGTGTTCATATGAGATGTTTTGGCTGATATGGTGTGTTTAGTTTTCCTCAAGCAGGACCACTGTCCATTATGGCCAAACATATTTAGGCCTACTTCTTTACTTGTGCAAAGGATGTAAAAATTCTCTACTTTATCTTCTGCTTTGTTTTGGATTTCCCTCTACAGTCACTGCTTTGCAACTAAAACCTGAATGAACTTGAAACCAGTCATGCTCTACTGAAAGAAAAGCTGATGTCCCCCGCACTCCTTCACGCTGTCACTATGTCAGCACTATTCAGCCTGAAGTGTTGTCCCACGCTTCACATCCTGCGGACATTCCCTTTGTGTCGAGGACACGCAGCTGTAATCCCGATCTGTGACTAATCAGATTGGGCTGTCATCACACCAACAATGTGTTTGTTCGATGCTAATTTAAGAGCCATTTCACACGGAGCTTATGCTTCATTGTGTCATCTGTGCCTTACCAAGCTCAACGCTGAACAACAGAAATTAGTTTTCTGGAAGAGCTCGATTCTATCACTTTTGTGATCATGCTAAAGAGGATTAAACTTGGATTTGTCACGCTGCCACAAGATAATCTCCGATCAACCTAATTTGTTGTTATATTGAGACAGAATCTGATGCATTATGAGTCTGATGCCGCGCACATGATCAACATCGCCTGAGTTGTACAGTGTTATCTGATCGTTAATTTTAATACTCAGAATTGGTGTCCGAGTACCAAGTACAAGCCCAACAGATTTACTTTATCAAGCAGAGCGTTACAGCTTTTGCTATATTACTCCACTTGATATATATGTGTGAAAAATCTTTACTAGAGATTGCTGTGGGTTTAATTTCCTGAAGTTATGGACATGGAAATAGAAAAAGAGAGAAGAAAGAAATAAGATGAAGAAGAGAGGTAGGAGAGGTAGGAGTGTAAGTTGATGATACAAAGGAGAAAGGGGAACAAAAAGAACACAAGAAAACATCCCAGTCCTCCACATCTGCTGGACAGCAGAGAGGTGGGGAAAAAAGAACAACCAAAAAAAAAAAAAAAGAGCGACATTGGCAAAACAAACCAAATAATATGAAATAATAACTACACATTCACAACACACAAAGAATGGGTATATAAATACGACAGCAAGGTCACTGAAAAACTCTTTTCAAGTTTCCAGTTCTTCAAGCTCTATTGATGATAACCTTGGCCCAGGAATATATTTATAGAAACCGATGTCACCACACCTATGTGAATGTAAGACTGCTGTTGCATATAAGGTTTCTCGATATGAGTGTTTGACAGCTGGTGTGAGGAGCTGTGAATCCGTTCTACAGGTGTCGATGCAGACATAATGGAAGCCAGGGACACAGGTGCTTAGAGGGCCCCAGAGCCGAGGAGCCCCAGGTTGACTAAGACAGGGCTGACCGCAGCCCTCAAGAGAGGAACAGAGGAAAGCCCCAGGGGAACATCCAGCAACTACAATGCAGGGGCAGGGGATGCCGCAGCGGTGATCCCATGGGCACCGCCTACAACTGGATACGCTAGGGTGGTGCCCCATCCCCTAGCAGGGCCCCAAGCAGGAATCGGCTGACAGGGGTTCCCTGCTGTCATGCCACCCTGAGTCAGCAGACAACCCCACCACCACCACCTGGACTCCTTGATCCAGCTCCTGAGTCCAAAACCCGCCTCACGCAGAGCGCCAAGACCAGGTACTCAACCAAGGCCATACAAACCCATCAAAGAACTGACCAGGCATACATTCATACCCTGCCAAGCCATTGAACACTACCAGCCAACAATTCACCAGCCCAACCCCTGCGGGCCAATGGCTCAGGAAACAACCAAACCCAGCGCCCCCACCTACCCGTCCCACACATCCACTACCAGGCCAGTCCACCGTAGAGCCTGACTGACACCCACCAAATGTCTGACTTAGTCAGATGCCTGACCCCAGTACCCTGCAGAGCCCAAAGACCAAGACCCAGTAGCTAATTTAACTGTACAGAGCCTAAATGTACCTTTTATAATCAATTTAATTTGTTGAAATTTGTTGATAAGAATTTATTCTTGCTAATTCCATATTGTGTAACTAATGTATTAAATGGGATTCATTATTTTCCATCAAATATGTGTTGCAAGTATTCAATTCCTTTATACCACTACAGTAAGGAAAATTTATCATATATTCTTTTTGTAAGATGTCCGGGTTATTCCAGACGTACTTCTGCATTGGACTAGTGAGAACTCTGTCATTTTTAGAAATTCCCAACAAGCTGCCAGAGAGGAGTTGAAACTGATACTGTATAAGCATTCATGTTGCTTTATATTTGATTTAAAAATGGTTGGTCTCAAAGTTTTATCCTATCGCATAGTGTTTGTTCTACATTTATCCATGACTCATCAAGATAGCTGTGTTTTAACCATCTTGAGATGTATTGGAGCCTGTTGGCTAAAAATAATAACAAAAGTTTGGTAGGTCTAGACCACCTTTATCTTTGGACTTCTGCAGTGTTTTCAAGGTGATATGTGAGGGATTTATCTTTCCAAAGAAATTTAGAGACAGAAGACTCCAGAGAGCTATACGAATCAGGTGTTGGTTTGCTCAGGATCATTGAGAATAAATAATTGATTCTGGGCAAAACCATCATATTTGATGTCTTCTCATAAATTATATGGGTAGAGATTTCATTCTAGCCAGATCATCTTCCACTTTTCTTTAAAGTGGGATGTAGTATAGCTTTGATAAATCTGGCAGTCTTGGTGAGACATTGATGCCTAAATGTATAATATTTCCTGACTGCAGTT
The DNA here is from genome assembly GCA_028564705.1 of Apricaphanius iberus. Lineage (NCBI taxonomy): Eukaryota > Metazoa > Chordata > Actinopteri > Cyprinodontiformes > Aphaniidae > Apricaphanius > Apricaphanius iberus. The sequence goes on from JAPXFQ010001999.1 coordinate 315,282, forward strand.
TTATAACAATGGGACTCTGGAAACAGTTGATTGGAAGGACTGTATATTTTACCCAATTTCTGGAATAATCTGAAACTCTTGAATAAGATTTTATCAACTTGATTACCTGAGAGAGGCATTTGAATGCTGTAGAAAAAGTCATAAATCATCTGCATGCAGACTAATTTTATGTTCTATGTTGTAGCATTTTATACCTTTTAATATTGTCCAAGAGACATCCAAAAAGAGTTACTTTCTCTATCCCTCTTGCAAGAGCTTTGCAGATTATTTTAAGATCAGATATGATAAGAGAAATAGGATGATAGCTTGTAGGAGACACAGGCTATTTTTACTTGTTTTAATAGAGGGTTGATGTAAGTAGAGTTTATATTTGGCGGAAGTCTGCCATTTTCATTAGTTTCCTGCAACATTTTGTAGAATGTCAGTGCCAGAATATTCCAGAATTCTTTTTAGAACTGAAAGTCCATCTGGGCCTGGAGCTTTATTATTGGGCATGCTTTGGAGGGCCTCCAGGAGTTCAGCCACTGTCAGTAGTAAATCCAGGGCCACAGCTTGACTGTCCGATAATTTAGGAAGAGTTTTTTCTCCACAAATTGTTTGATTTCATCATTTGATAGGTTTTTCTCCAGTGACTATAAAGCCTTATAGAATTCTTTGAAAGAGTTGTTTATTATTTCAGGATCATATACTATATTCCCAGTTTGGTCTTTAATTGCATATACAGTTGTTTTTTCTTTATTTATTTTAAGCTGGTTTGCTAAAAAGCTACCTGATTTATTAATGTGTTCAATGATTTCTATTTGAAGTCTTTTAATTAAGAACAGGGTCAGTTTATTAATAATTTAATTTACAACAAGGATTCCACTTCTTCTTATAAACTGCTTATACTTCCAAATAATTACTGCCAATCTCCACTCACGCTCATTAGCCAACAGTTTGACCTCGGCTATTCCAACAAGATAACCGGAAAATCACTTAGAGAGGTGTGCTTGATTTAATCTCATCTGAATCAAATTGTTTAATTATTGTTATCATGCTTCAATTTACATTATTAGATCTAATTAAGTTAACTGAATAGATTACTGTAGCTTCATGTTTCACTTGAATGTAGTAAAATCACAATAAATCATCAGATATACATAGAACATCTCAGATTATATAATAACGCTTTAAGAAATTCCAGAAATACATACTTTTCCAGAATCATCTCAGAACATAAAAATAATCCCAAAATTCTGTTTTCCACCATTGACAACATTTTACATCATAATTCTAATACTTTTCAGAAAACCGCCTCAAACACTCTCTGTGAGGAGTTTGCAGACCACTTCAGAGGGAAGGTAGACACCATTAGATGTAATATTTTATTCTCTCAAACTAACATGGTTTTAGACAAATCTGAGTGTCTGCCTTCACCAGAGGAAACATTGGACAGTTTTGTCCTGGTAGAAGCTGGGACCCTTGATAAAGTTTTCTCCTCAGTGAGGCCCACCACAAGTGCTTTGGACCCGATTCCCACCACGTTTTTAAGCAATTTTATGGTTCTTTTAAAGATGAGATTTTAAACTTTATGAATTGCTCTCTTCAGACAGGGGTTTTTCCTGCTGCCTTTAAAGCGGCGGTAGTGAGGCCCCTGCTGAAGAAGAGCAATTTAGATTTTAATGATTTAAACAACTACCGACCGGTATCTAACTTACCATTTTTAAGCAAAGTTTTAGAAAAACTTGTTTTTATTCAACTTAATGGTTTTATTAAAGCTCATAATGTCCTAGAGAAATTTCTGTCTGGTTTTAGGATGAGCCACAGCACAGAGACGCCGCTTTTAAAGATTTGAAATGATTTTAGACTAAACTGTGATGCTAAAAAGGTGACAGTGTTGGTTCTTCTGGATCTAAGCGCTGCCTTTGATACAGTGGACCACACTATTCTTTTAACTCGTTTAAAACAGATCGGCCTCTCTGGTGCTGCTCACAAATGGTTCACATCCTACCTCACAGACAGGACTTTTATGGTAAGTCTGGATACCTGTTCCTCTAAGGTCCATAAGATCACTTGTGGGGTACCCAAGGGTTCAGTTTTAGGCCCAGTGCTTTTTAACCTGTATATGCTCCCTCTTGGCAGTGTTATCAGGGGACATGGAGTTAGCTTTCAAAGTTATGCTGATGATACACAGTTGTACATCTCCATGTCTCTTGATGACACACGGCCAATAGATGCACTTTTTAACTGCATTTTAGAAATTAAATCCTGGATGGCAGAAAACTTTCTCCAGCTAAACCAGGACAAAACTGAGGTTTTAGTTATCGGTCCTGAGGCTCAGAGAGAGAAACTTTTACCAAAACTACAATCATTGTCTTTTAATCCTTCTTTACAAGTGAAGAACCTGGGTGTGATTTTTGACTCTGAGCTGACTTTTATCCCTCACATTAAAAACATCACCAAAATAGGTTTTTATCACCTAAAGAACATTGCCAGAGTCCGCCCCATTCTCTCTCGGGCCAATACGGAGACGCTAATGCATGCTTTTATCACCAGTAGAATTGATTACTGTAATGCCCTGCTTTCTGGTCTTCCCAAAAAGACTACCTCAAGTTTACAGCTTTTACAGAATTCAGCAGCTCGTGTCCTGATGAAGACTAGGAGGCGGGAGCACATTACACCGGTCTTAGAATCACTGCATTGGCTCCCCGTATGTTTTAGGATCGATTTTAAGGTTCTTTTAATGGTTTTTAAGTGTCTTAATGGTCTTGGGCCTTCTTATCTGTCAGAAATGCTTTTACCGTATGAACCCTCGTGGTTTCTGCGCTCCTCTGTCAGCCGTCTCCTTGTCATCCCCAAAGTCAGGACACGGACTCATGGTGAGGCGTCCTTCCATTGTAGCGCTTGGGTGGAGGTGGGGGTACCAGCCCTCCCTCCTCTGGGCGCCCTGGGTCGGAGCCTTGGCTGCTGCTGTTGATCTACTGCTGCTGATGCAGATGGCTCCCATGATGGCATTTCCTGGCTCATCTGTACTCAGCCCGCTTTTTGTAGCTTCTAAGTGTATGTGTGTGTGAGTATGGCTGATGGGTTGGGTTGGGAGGGGGTTGTATTTGCATTGATGATTTTATTTTTGAAGGGGGGGTTGTGGGGTTATTTTAAATCTGTAAAGCGCTTTGAGTAACTTTGTTTGTTTGAAAAGCGCTTTATAAATAAAGTTTGATTGATTGATTGATTGATAGTATTAAAAAATATCTGGAAAACTGATAATACATTTATAGAAATTGGAAAAATTCCATTTCAATTTGTTTAAATGTACAGATTTTTTTTTCATATTAAAACATACAAAAGAATTTTCAGTGTTTTTTCTTAGCATCTGCTTTTAACTGATTACTAATTTTTGTTGCTATTAAGCCTTCCAGATTATATGGTTGGAATTCTTTGCTTAAAGAGTCCCAGAAAATGTTTCAAGAAATGAATATAGATGAATTCCCCCGACATCCTCTGAAGCTTATTCCAGAAGCTTCATCAAGACATGGCACCAGAAGAATTTAGCTGGGGGGAGGCCTGGTAAAAAGTTTTTATATTTCCCTTTCTGATTTTGTGTACAGCCAAATCTGCCTATTTTTTTGCAACACCCTTTCTATGTACATATATATCATTTAAAAGCAGAGTTTCTTCTTTTTCCAATGATGTATGTCAATCAAAGGTACAATAATAACTGTAGACAGTATAAACACTTGCATCAAACCACACAGAAGGAAAAATAATGTGCAACTCATCATTTGAAGCCACACGTCATAGACAAAATTGAACCATCACAATCAAAAAACTAGTCTTTTTACATCCATTAGGATCCAGTAAATGTCTCTCAGTAAAATAGCTTGTCCACAACAAGTCTTACAACCACAATCTAACAATCTGCAACTTGGAACCTTGACATTCCCCTTTCCTGGGTGTATTTCTTGGGTGTAAATCTGAATATGTCAGTTTTGTACAAAGGCCTTCTTTCCTGAGCTGAGGCCTCTCCCTCCATAGGAATGTTAAAGTAATTTTGTTATGGACATTGACATTGGTCTTTCAACATCTTCCAATTTATGATAGACTTGCACCTTGGTTGACGCTGAAGCACTGAGGCCGGTTTTGGTAACACTTTTAAAACTGCTGACACCGTTTTTTGATTAAACCAGTCAAAAATCCAAAACACACATAAAAACTGGTCATGGGGTGGATAAAAAAGACTATCCTTAAAATTTTAGGAATGACCCTGACCTTAGCCCTAAAAAAAAAAAAAAGCTGTGTACTTTGCTTAAACGCAGATTCTGTGCCAATTTAAAACCATCCTACCAAATCTGCTTATGAGTGTGGGGACTGTTATAAAAAGCAGTATTTTTTTTATTCCTACTACATCTATTAAGTGATTTTTACTTCAAAACAGACTTTGGTGCACCTACATTTCTCTTTTAATTAGTGTGTTACACTTGGTCACTTACATCAAGTATTTTTTTTTAAACTAAACCAGTTTCTTTTTTTATAAGTATAGACAACAATGTTTCTCCTCTTTTTCCAGTAGAGCCCAAAATAATGCAAAAATTTGTTTAGTGGGACAAATGTGAAAAATTGGTTTTAGAGTTAGGATCTTTACATGTCTCTTGCCTACAAAAAATCTGCATTTTTTTATTTAGTTAAGTAAAATATTGCACACTTTTTTATTGTAGTGTACATAGCCAAAAAAAATAAATAAATCACAATCTGCATTTTTTTATTTTATTTGTTATTATACATTTTTTGTCATTTGCATACTTTTAAGTTGAAATTTTTAACAAAAAATGACAAACTTGGAGATTGCAAAGGATCAAATATTTAATTAAGAGAAGATTCCTCAAAAAAAAAAAACAGCATTATCAATATACTATAGGACAGTGAAGTGAGTCACACATTAATAAACATGCAACAACAATTAAATTAACTATGCAGAGATTGAATTATTTAGTGTGATGACCATATTTTATGTTCTCCTAGACTGACGTAGCCATACTAAATTCTAATCAGAATGTGAGTCTGATACTGCTCCATTGGGTTGCAATTATGGGGCGTTTTTTAACCAAACCAGGAAAAAAATGCCTCTACACTCAATTGGATAGACCTATAACCAATCAGAGCTACGGAAGTGTGTGACGTTGCTCTGCAGAGCAACAGATGTTATTTATTCCTCTCTTAGAATTCCTCTATTAAAATTTATGCGCTGTCGGTATCTTCTAGAACAGACTCAATGGCAGAATCTACACATCTCAGTTCTCCAGCGGCAGCCATCATTGTTGTAAACAAATTCATCCCAGGTGCTCTTTGGTGACGTGGTTGATTACGTTACTGTTGTTCACCTGTCAATCATCGTAAGCCCGATTTGATTGGTCCGACCAGATCAGGTTCGGGCATAATTGCTCCTCAATGGAAGAATGCCCGACCGAACTTCCAGACCATGTTGTGGGCAGGAGTAAGTTCGGCTGGCACCCAGGCTAATGTTCTCCTGTTTTTTGACCAAGACTTCAGACATCGGAGTCTCATCTTTGTCAACCATCTTTGTTATGAGTACTTTCAGGACATTCTTTTGATTAGATTTAACAAACATTACCATGAAATAGAATGTATGAAAAGGAACTTGAGATTTAATTTAAATAAAAGTGTTAAAAGTAGAGTATTTGTGGTGTGATGTAAAATGTAAATTGATAAGTTACGTGGTTAGAAGTCGTGTTAGAGATTTAAGATATTTTGCCAAAAGTAACTTAAAGTAGTTAAACTCAGTTACATTTTTAGACAGTAATATGTAATGCAAACATATTACATTTTTGAAATTGTAACTAGTAATGTGAAATATGTTACAATTTATTTGTAACTTGCCCAACACTGATTCTTATTGTGTTATTTTAAGAATTGTTTTCAACAGATTTGTGCAGGATTACCTTCACATTAAACATGGGGAACCTGTTATAGTGTAAGGTGTTTAGTTTAGATTTTTATTTATTTAGTTAACCTTATCATTTTAGTTTATAGGTGTTTCTTAGTGTTCGTTTGTTTTTCTTTGGGATTTTATGATTTTAGCCTTTCCTTGCTTCCATATTTTTCACTTCTTGCCTTTAGATTTTTCACCTTTTTCTTTTGTGTCTGTTTTTTCTTTTGTTTGTGTTATCTTATTTAATCAGTCTTCCTTGTTAGTTTTAACTGTATTTGTCGTATCTGATGGATCTTCTGATCTACTTCTCGTTTTATTTTTTATTTCCCTCTGTTCTGTTTCTCCTCTCTGTTCTCTGGTGCTTTTTTGAGTTTCTCTTAGATTCCTTCTTAGACATATCTTCCTTTACTTTGCTCTTCTATCTAGTCGTCCCTTCTTTCTTTGTGATCTTCTGTTTCCCCACTGTCATTTTCCCTCCCAGCCCAGTTATTAATTTTTTGTGTCCCTGTCACTTCCACCTTTCCACAGTGTTTTTAACCTCCTTGGTCACTACTTTTCTCTGCTTATTTTTCCATCTTTCTTTGCTGTCTTCATGTAATCTTTATCACTGCAGTTATTTCCATGTATATAATCCATCTTTTGTACATTTCTTATTTTCATTGAACAACTAATATAACTCAGTTATCTGCAATTATTGAAGAACCTTTTAAAATAAATTCCCATGGCCTCATTTTTAATATTAGAAAAACCTGGCATTTTAACATGTATGTGTATACTTTTGAAAGCCACTAAAAGGGTAAGCATGGAAATGTGTTCCAAAATACATAGAATAAACAGGTGTCGAGTTTGCCTTAACAGTTTTTTTTATTTCATCAGATACAAATTCACTATGGTACAAAGTAAATGCATTAAATGAGAAATACAAATAGTTTCTCATCAGTTAAATTTACTACAAAATATAGATCAATAAGAGACATTTTAGACTCTGCTTGCAAAACTCACAGTGCAGCATTTGCCTGAAGACACATGATCTTCAGTTAGGACAAGGACAGCCAAAAGTGACATCAGCTGATGACACATTGGAGCAACCCCCACCACCACCCTTCCCCAGCCCAGTACAACACCCAAAAATCTCTCTGATTGAGCTTAAAATAACAAACTGCTTCCCACATATCAGGGTGCGATTTGCTGGGAGGGGATACCCCCCTCCCCATATGGTTTTGATTAAATTCTTATCTCTGGGGGGGGATACTTTTTTTTGTTCCTCCTGCTGAGCCTACAAATTCATATTTCCCTTCATGTGAGTTCTGCAACCCCTGTACTACTTCTGCTGAAGGACTTAAACAACATAGCCACAATTTTGAAAGACAAGAAGAATAGAATGATTAAAAACATCCAATTATCTTCCCTTGATCTCTGCATGGATCCTGACCAGGGTCGGGTGCAGACATAATTTTCAGGTGTAAGAATAAGTACCCTCAGTTTAATAAAACGGGCATCTGGATTTAGAATCCATCCGCATGTTGTATGTGCGCGTAGATTTGGGCATGGTGCTGGACCTCTTCAGAGCTTTAAACTTAATAAAAGGGCATTATTCCTTTAACTTGTACATAAGTTGACTAAGTTATACTCAAATCACTAGTGACCTTGGGTCTCATTTATAAAGCTTGCTTACTCACAAAATGGGGTCTGAAAACTACGTAAGCAACTTTATACCCGAAGTTTGAGATTCATAGGAAAAAACGTTGTATAAAAATGTACGCAACTTTAAGCACACTTGCTTACGCACTTTTTGGACACGGGGGACACAGAAAGCGCATCAGGAGAAATAAAAATGAAAATTTGATTAAAAATATGTTGCATTTAAGCATCATCTTTATATGTATGTCTTCAGATTATAAAGCAATTGGTGCATGTGTGAAGAACAAATATGCTGCAGCGTGCCAGAAATATTCACAATGGATGCACTGATATTCATAGAAGATTTTTTATTTATTTTTTGTCAGGCACGCTGCATCAATTATGCCGTGTTAACTGCCGCTTTTCTATTGATATTTATGAACCCAAATTAATATTTTGCATGGATGATCCTTTTTAGAAGTAGTTTTGAAGCGCATCTTTTCGCTAGGCTTTAAATATCTAGGAGTGCTTAAATTTATTATGTTCTATTGTGATTTAGTTTTATTTATTTTAATTTACTTTGATTCCAGTCTTACTGTCGCTACAAGAGATAATCATAGGCTATTATTGAAACTTTATATTTAATGTTGTCATTTGTTTCGTCTCTTGTGCTGCTGCTTTATTTTTTGTATCAATTTTTACGTTTTTACTTCTTACTCTTATCTTTTAACACATTTTTTGTAACTATATTTTTGTCTCTTTATGCTGAGTTTACCCTATCGCGGTGGAAAGAACATAAATGTGCTGTAGGTTGTTGACTTATGCATGTTGGTTCACTGTATAGTTTCAGTACATTTCATAGTGAGTTAGCATTTGAATTAACGGAAAGCGAGGGATTTTGTAGAATTTCAGGAAAGAACCGACCTCTCCACTTTTAGAAAAAAAAAGCACATTCACAACAATAATCTTCCTGTGAAAGTTACCATATACAAGGGATGGGCGATATTTTATCGTTCACAATATCGTTGAAAATTCTCCTCAAAATAAAAAGTCTCCTTGTGATAATAACGTTAAGTCTAGTTGATGACGTAGCTTTCAGGTGAGGAGTAAACTACCGTAATGTGCAAAGTTTGGAGAAAAATAGTGGTTACAAAGAGTGGAAACATATCCAATTTGTTCCACCATCACCAACACAAACCAGAAAACAATGTTGAAGATATGAAAGGCAACGGAGGCGTCTACAACAAGTGGACCTATGGGTAAGAAAATTCCCTCCCAGATTAAAATTCCCTACACTTTTGATAGTTGTGTCCATTATAAGCAAGGTACGATGGGTCGAATCGACGGAAGTAGTGACGTTTTGTTTGACAAAAGACTTGTTACCATTACAAATTGTTGAAAAAGGGATCCAAGAAAATGGTCCATAAGCTGGATCCAAGATACAGCATGCCCTCAAGGAAGTACTTTTCCTTAACAGCCCTGCCAGCAACGTTAAAAGAGTGCTGCCGTATGGTACAAACATCACTGTCTATGGTGAATTTCTATGATTTAACTGCAGACATGTGGAGTAGAAGAGCGACTGAGCTGTACATTAGCCATACATTGTTGTGTGATGGTTTTTAACACAGTCACAGGAGCACAACTTAGACATAACATAATCTGCTGTTTTACAGAAGAAAATATATACTTGATATACCTGGTATACAATATCTGAAATTATCGTTATAAATATTTTAGGCCATATCGCCCATCCCTGTCATATAGACGTAGTTAACTTATTCTATCAGTAACCCTCATGTGCAAGCAGACTCTCAGGATGGCTTCCATTTGGAAGATAAAAGGTCTTCCACCATACCTTTAAGTAATGTTTAACACAGACTGGTGATATTAAAATGTTTAGTTTATACATATATTTCGGTTAGCACTGCATTAGTTGTATTATTTTTTCTATAGGAGATCACAGATTCATTCATCAGCCTCATATGTACAATATACTATGGGGACCTGTATCAGCAGCTGTGTGGAAATGATTAAGAGCCATAGAAATATAACAGCCTGTTCTTAACCCATATCTTCTCATACTCCTAAACCTTTAGGCAGTGCACTTGCAGACATTCGTAGTGTGAACAGAGTGAGAATCATTACCTCAATAGACAGCTCAGTGTTTCCTCCGTTATGGTAGCAGTCTGTATTGCAGCGAAACTGATGATGCCTATGACTGAAAACAATATGTTGTTGTAGGATAGTGCCATGAAGAGGGTGCTCAGGGTTGTCCAATATAACATTCAGAAAATGTTAGCCAGTTAATTTGCTTTAGCAACTGGAAAAAAGATGAATAGATTAAAATGGAAACCTGTAAATTTGACAAAGTCACAAACAAAAGTTCAGTGGATCTCAGCTTCATTTCCTTTAAAAAAGTTATATGTGTGTATGTATATAGGTGTGTGTGTATATATATATATATATATATATATATATATATATATATATATATATATATAGATAGATAGAGTTTTGAGTTTCATATTGAGAAAATAGTTTTTGGGATACAGTTTATTTTCCTGAATTTCTAACTTTGTAATCATGTTCTTTATTTTTATTTCTTATTTCAGTCTTTAAAATATGAGAATTGCACTTTACCTTTATGTCTGTGAGTTTTTTGTTACTCTTTCTGTAGTTATTTCTAAGATTACTGTTCTTGTCATAGTTTCTGAATAGGTACCCCTCAAGTATCACCTTGTTTGCCTTTACTAAAACTGTGATGTGAGACACATGTTCGATCTGCACACTGGCCTTTAAGCTGCTGGCTTGTCAATATATAGGTATGCAGCTAAAGGTCAAAATTCAAGGCGTTTAAAGGCCATAAATGTTCCACACTTTGTGGATCTCCTAAAGTGTACCTCCATCAACATTTGTATGTGCCATTCAGCATAAATGGGACAAATCCCTCAAATATTGAAGCTCAGTGTTTGCTCAGCTAAGTCCACTGAGACTGATTCAAGCTGAGGCCTTCATAATAGCATGTAATATTGCTAAATTAAAGAACTAAATACTGCAGAAATTAATACAGTATATATATATATATATATATATATATATATATATATATATATATATATATATATATATTAACATGTTGATATACTAACCTGAAAACATATAGCCATCACTGTAGCATCCATCACCAAGTTTGGGACTGCATTCATGATGTGATGTGCACTTAAACCTTTCAGTTTCATCATCAACATCATCAGTCAGCATGCATCTTATGTAATTATCTTCGTTTTGATTTATGGTTATGACACCATCATCAGCATCACTGTCATCATTTAACAGCAAAGACACAGACAGAGCCCAGCATCATCCTTCAGCTGTGGACACATGGTGAGACATCGTTTGAATCAGACTGAACTACAGTGACATCAGTTGCATGAGATATAATCTGCATCGCTGATAAATTTTTTCCACCAGTCATTAGGTTTCTTTTTTTTTTGTGGTAATGGCATAGAAATTAAATACAATTTCATATTGGAATATTTTTACTGTTTTTAACCCTACTGGCCCTAAATAAGGGTCTAATAAAAAAATTTGTGTTTATATTTTAACAGGAGAGTCTACCCCCACCAACCAGTTTAACAGTTACAAATGCTTCATTAGTCAATCATCCCCACAGATCAGTACATTTAGATATCAAGATGTGATGAAGACAAGTCAAAAAAGTTGATTTAAAACCTGTTGCTCATGTTCTTGAGCTATTGAGGTTATTGCGACTGGTCCAAAACTGAGGTAATATCCAGGGATATCCAATTGTGTGGATATACATTTCTGTAAAAGTCAGAGTTGAGGGTAAAGCCGCGTTCCCACCGGACAGCACGTCCAGGTCTGAAATGACTCAAACAGACCAAAGTTGTCTGGGTCACAGGCTAATAACTCTTACTGAGCTACAGCCACCCTGAATGAGGAGACTCCTTTATATTCCAATGAAGGTCTGGAGCAAAGATAAAAAGGAAGACTTTCTCATTGATTGTCTTCACTCCAATGAGTTCTGGGATCTGCTGAGAAAAGGAGGGAACACAATGCAGAGGAGCTGTTGTCTTGCATATTGGAATCACATTGGTGAGGATTAAGCTGTAGAAGGGCCATTAAGTTCAGAACTTTGGCTTTTTGCATAGGACATTGTTCAACAGACTGGTTCAGCACCTTAATTTCTGCAAACAAGACTCTGATTGGACAACACATCTCCAACTCCATCACACCATCATTCATCAAAAAGCCAAAAAAAAAGAATAATTTGACACTTGAAATCCTCAATTTGTAACCAAGACCTATCTCAAAGGGAGGATTACACTTTTTTCTATTTGAGAACAATGACCTCAGACTAGGAGATTACTTAAATTTCTTTACCTGCCAGTTGACCTGAAGCTACTTGAACGGCAGAACTGAATTTGGCACTCCCTTTCCTCGCACACTCTCCGTCGCCTCCCCTTTATCTCCTCATTAATCTGCAATATTTGCTTCCCAATGTTTTCACTGATAAGGGCAAGTCATATTGAGTCTGTGTTTGTGCATATTTACATGCATAAGCAAATGCGTAAACTTGTGTATGCACTTCATAAAAGTTTTTGTGTACTTATCATGGTGTTCATTTACTTTGTTTGTACACACAGATGCCCTTTAGTGCCAGGACTAATGAGGGATTTGTCCATTTTCTTTTTGTTTTCCAATCATGTCTCCTCCATATTCCCCATTTTACCTCGGCTGACTCTGATACTGATCAGGACCTTCCAGATAAAGCCACAGCACTGACTGCGTTGCATGTTTATAAATTGCTAATGGAGCCATTTATCATTCCATACGACACGATTTACCATATTGAAAGTCACGCTTTGCAGTTTTACATTTAGAAGGTGAAAATTTAAGTGCAATCGACTGTATCAAGTGTCATTTTAATTTATGGGAGATTAATGTGGCTGCTGTGCTCTCCTCCCTCGCACTCATCAGGAGTTACAACTAATGCCTGCATAATCACCATTTTTACATTTAATGTCAGTCGCAATCTCAGTGCTGCTGAAGGCAATGTAGTTTTTTTGGCTGTTTTATAGAACATGGGAAGAATAACTGTTGGCTGATGTTGGCTTAATGATGATTAATTTCCTTTGAGAACTTTCAAGATCCACTAGATCTAAAAATAGAAACAAAGAGAGTGGCAAAGTGAAACATTAAGTTAAAGTTTTCCCACTTTTTTGCCATGCTAAAATAAAATCTTGAGGGCTAATCTCACAGAAGTTTAGGACAAGATCTCATTGCACCATACATTCATCTTTTGCTTTGTGAAACATTTTTTGCGTGGTTTAAATACTTTAAGAGTGGGGATGAGCTGAACGTTTTTTTTTTGTCATGTTTCTAGCAATAAAAACAAAACTACATTTTCTAAAACATCAAATAATTTATACTTTTTCGGAACTCTAGTGTTTTTCTTTATCTTTAAAGACATTTGAGTTTTGCTAACCCAATTAGTATTCTCGCCCTGCAATCTGCTAATATATTGTGTGAATAGTTTCTTTTATAAATATTTTTGTTCATTTAAGATACGCTAGAGGTTTCCTCTTGAATCAACACTATGTCACACAGAGAAATGCATTATTAAATTGCAAAAGTCAAAAAACACACACACACACAAATCTCATCTCAATTGTAGCACAAGATGTGTCACAAAGGCTTTTCAGGGGGTTCAAGAAGCATACCTGACCCCCTTCCTTTTTTCTGTTTCTATAATCTTATTTTCTTATTGCAAAAAATACGTTTGCAATAGTAATATAATGAATCCACAACACATCTGAAACAATTCAATTCAGTTTATTTATATAGCGCCATTTCACAACAGATGTCATCTCAAGGCACTTTACAAAAAGAGTTATTACAATACAATGTTTAGTGTAGAAATTACAGAACCACAGAAGATTGCGTTGTGGAATTCTCAGCAATCCCTCATACTGAGCAAGCATGCAGCGACAGTGGGAAGGAAAAACTCCCTTTTAACAGGAAGAAACCTCCGGCAGAACCAGGCTCAGCACAAGCGGTTATCTGCCGCGACCGTCTGTGGCTTGGAGAATACATAACAGAGACACAGAAAGAGCAATAGAACTGATGCACAAGTTTGTTGCAGGACGTGGAGAATTTTCCGTCACTGCAATGCCAGGCAGTAGACATCTGAAACAGACAGTAGACATACACCAATCACTATACTGATAACAATAATTACTGTTCTATGAGTGAAGGAAGGTAATAAATGAGGACCAGGATGTATTGACTTTTTCAATGGTCAGTTCAAGCTGTATCTGTACAGAGATGTACACTATAGCGACAGTTAACACCACCAGGGGATTATTCTTGTTAATTTGGTTAAGGTAGAGCAGGCATCTCCAAATTCTGGCCTCAAAGGCCTGTGCCCAACCAGTTTTAGATGTGTCTCTGCTCCAGCATAGCTAATTCAAATTGTCCAACTTCGTCCTCAGCGTTGTAAAGTTCCGCAGAGGCCTGCTAACAAGCCATCATTTGATTATGATGTGTTGAACCTGTAAAAGAACTAAAGCATACAGGATACTGGCTTTTGAGGCCTGGATTTTCTGGATCCCTTAGGTAGAATGTTGAAGTATAAATAAGGAGACAGAAAAATGGGAACAAATAACATGGAAATAGAGGAATCTTTGAACTGGTGTGCATTTGCAAAATCCATGAATGCTCCTTGTTTGCAATGTGAAAATATTTCTGAAGTGAATCCCATTTTTGATCATTTGTTACCTGTATACTGATATCTGTGGAAGATTTTGAATTGAATGAGTTGTAAATTGGAATTATTGGTCATTGTGTATATGTTTGTACAGATTTGGATTGGATTTGGTAAAGTAAAATCTAATAATGACACAAAATCTTATAAGACCAACAATTCTTACTGGTGTTGAAAAATTTTAAAAGATATTTAAGAATCTATTTATGCTGCCAGACCAAACATTTATCATTCCTGAATTACTGTCACAGATTGCAGAAAAACATTCAGAGGTCAGGCAGCACTTCGGACACCCCCGTGTTCGGCTGTCCATACAGAAATGGGTCATTATAGAATGTTGGCCCACAAGGTGATGCTCTATAACTTAAATCAAAAGCTACTTTGATCAGACATTAAATTTAATTTGGATCACTATTATTCTCCCACTGCTGATACCAGTTTTGTTAAATGGGCCAAATGAATATATATTGGACTGATATTGTCCTCACTCATGGTGATTACATTATATTTTAACAATCACAAATCCGGTTTAAATTTGAAATACAAGCAACTACAAGGGATATGTAGAATACATTTTGCAGATATTTACAATTGCATGCTTTAGAACACAAATAAACGTAATTTATTAAATTCACAAAATTAATTTCTGCCGCATAAAACTGGATTTACGTCTAAATTCACGAATCATCCCCACACTGCTACTGCCTTAAGCAGCTAAGATCAACAAAAGACATTTAAAAAACCTGGGAAGAAAAAAAAAATCATTGAAATCTATACTATCGATCAAAAAAAAGAAGTTTAGATATGTGTTTAAAGTTATTTACACTGAAATTAAGATTCAATAACTTTAATAAATAAAAGCACTTCACTTAATTATTAGTATTTGTATTTTGTGTAAAACATTACTATATTTGGCCTGTGGCTCTGATATATTTTCATTTTGGGCCTCTGAGGGAAAAAGTTTCGGCATCCCTGATCTCAAGGATCTAATGACCTCAAAATGCATTGGTTTGGAAATTTTGCATAAACAAAAAATATATTTGCAATGCATTTAATTTGCAGAAAGAAAAAATTAACTAGAGAGTTTTTCTTTTGTTCCTTAAAATAGAACAAACCGTGGCAGATATGTGACAAATCCATGCAGAAATAAAAGCTAATTAACACTATATGAGTAATGAAAATCAAACTTATTCTAATTGCGAATGACTTTAATTCATATCATTTTTTAATTCCTCTTTGTGAAGTTAATGGGAAAATTCTACAGCTTATTAGTTCTTATTACAGGTGACATGAAATGATTGCCATTTCACCAATATTCTCGAATATTCCTCTTGTTTCTCATTCAGCATTAAAGTCATGGATTTTTTTAGGTTCTGAAGTCTGGCTTTATTCTTATTTGCTAGAGTTTTATAGCAAGTGAAAGCATAGTTGATACCTTAGTCATCTGTATGTACTAGTTGCTGAAAGTTGCTCTGATGTTACAAACGTATTTACATTTCAGATATTTTGTAGTCAAGGAATTAGTATCAGATGTGCTAATCTCATATTAGTCAGATATCCAAAATATATCTGTGATTTAAGAGAAAAACTTACAAAATCTGAAAATGCCAAAATTATTTGATAAACCTAAAGGCGGAGCAACAGAAGCCTCCCGATCGAACTATATTCCACTGGTCCTAGACTTACTAGAGACCATGGGCGAAGTCTAAATTGGGTGGGAAGGGGGCTTTGAAGTTGTTGAGTCACATCATAAGGGTTCAAATCCCAGTAGGGGGTATTTGTGGAGTTTAGACTCTCTTCTGTCAAGTACTCCAGGCACTAGAATTAAAATTGAGGATGAATGGATATATCTAAACTTTAACTTTTAAAGTAACTTTGACTTAAATCAGAGGAGAATACCATAGCACCAAATGTGGTTTGAATAATGATATATTTTTTAAATTATATATAGTACAATTATAAAAATATTTTAAATTGATTTTATACTGAGAAATATCCTAGCTGTAGCATCATTGTAGCAGGTGCAGCCAGTCTCTGAAATGTAAGGTGAAGACTTTATGGTTTCTCAGTCTAAATCACTAATTTAGATAAATTATTATTATATTTTTCTTAATATATTTTTCTCATGACATCTCCCACTGTGCAGCATTCTGTCTCTAATCAAATTAATCTCTGTTTTCCAGCTTAGCAGCCTCCAAAGAAGCTGCGGCGAGGAAAGCTGCTACCCCGATGCCACCATCAGAGTTTCTCGACAAACTCATGGGGAAAGTATCGGGTTACGACGCCAGAATCCGACCGAATTTTAAAGGTAGGATTTGCCACCAACACTCAGTTGGATAAGGCAGGAATGTAGCCAAAGATTACTCTAAAAAAAATCTTCTTACTTCTGCATTTCTACTAACATCTCAAATGCATTTTTAGCAAAGATTATCTCCGGTGGAAGGTTTGTATGTTTTTTTCTTTTTAGTGAAAAGTGGGACAAAGTTTTTAAATCAATGTTAAAATTGTGTTCTCTGTTTAATTTTGTTTGGTTTTAAATCTCTTGATCTTTTGTTTGCCCTTTGCAGTGATGAACAAAGGTAATTCTGCAAATTGCCCAAATTGTAATAGACAGATTTTACTGACCTTAAACATAATTTTTTCTTGCATAATCTTGAGCATAAATCCCTTTAGATGCACTTTGAGCCCCTTTATAGTGGCAAAACAGCATTTCCATCAACATATTTTAGATCAATAGCTGTCATGATGCTAGTTGGCTACATTCCTTGGTATCCTCACAGTATCCTGAGTGCTTGTTTTGGTGGTCAGGGTAATGTGCCTCCTTCCTGCCAGTGTGTTGCTGAATATGATCTTATGTTGAGGATGCTGTTGATGATAATAAAAGGTGACCTCTCCCTGAATGTTAGCCCCCATAAAGACACATG
Source organism: Apricaphanius iberus (assembly GCA_028564705.1). NCBI lineage: Eukaryota > Metazoa > Chordata > Actinopteri > Cyprinodontiformes > Aphaniidae > Apricaphanius > Apricaphanius iberus. Next base: position 332,539 of record JAPXFQ010001999.1, read on the forward strand.
TCAGAGGTTTCTTTTATAAAATCTCACAAACCCTTGCATCAGAGAATGGAGAAGGCCCTCAATCTTCAATAACACATTTAATATGTGTGATTATTACAATTTCTACAAAAATTATTACTGAGTATCATGCAGAAGTGGATTTGTGTAGTTTTAGCTCAAAACAACATAAGTGAGGTTTATCAGGTGAATGTGAACTTTTTCCTCCTTTTTGTCAAATCATTTGTATGTTTGTATCACCAACCTATTTTTTATTTCAGTATATTGCATTATTTCATTATTTTCCTCATACTATTATACATGAGGGATACTTATACTTTGGCCTTCAAAAGCCTATTAATCTTAAAAAGGATTTCAATGTATCTTGGATCACTAATCAGTACGTTTACATGCACACCTAAATCCAGCTAACACCTTAACCAGAATGAGAGACTTTATCCCAGTTTTACATGTCACTCAGAAAATCTTGAATTAACCGCATTTGATTGCACTAAGCTAGGTGGCGACATGCTCCCTTTCATCTTGGTATTCTTCCAGTTGGAGTAGAGTGTCACACAGATATTAAACAAATGAAAAAAGTTAAGCATATGGAGTAAAAGCAGGATATGCACAATGAATAAACAAATGGACAAGAACAACCCTGCAGCACAGTACATTTTTTTAAGCACTGTACTGTTTGACTGTGTTACACTCGTTGCTCCTCGTTCTGGTGTCATTCTCACTTCAGCGGTCTTGATTAAGAGAAGGCCAGTTCAGTTAAACTCCAGTCAGTCTAAGGTGTTTACACACATTTTAAAAGTCAGAATTCAGTCAGACTAAGGCAATAATACAGTCTATTCTTACTGCATATATCTTATAAGTAATACCTTATTTCAGTAGTAACTTTGTGCTGTTCTTCTGCCGATTCTGATCTTAGGGCTACTTTTACCAAAATCCCTTTCAGTAGTCAGTAGTATTGAAAAGTATTTGTGTATCTCCTTTAAATATTCCATTCTCTAAAACAAATTCCTCTCCCATCCATCCATCCATAAGTTGTCATGTGTTGCAGATTTCAGCCTCCTATTTAAGCATAAATATAATAATTCCCATTCATGTCTTTTAAACTGTTATCAAGCTTGTAACATATACATCACAATACAATAAACCAGTTATGAGTTTTGTGTCATTATATTGTACTGACAGTAAAACTCTCATAACTGAAATCAGTCTGTGACAACAACAAAAAAACAACCTGCTGGTTATTAATTGACCAACCAGTGACGTGCGGTCAGGGAAAGCACTACTGATAGAGAAATAGTTTTGTCCACTCATGTTTTATTAATTTATTTTCTTTGATATTTAACCATTTTATGTTCATATCACACAAGTTTCCCTGATGAAATCCTTTGAAGAAGATCAGGATGAGTCAGTGCTTTGCTATGCCTCGCCTCTAGTGACACTATAATCAGTGCCGTAGCGTACTTTGAAGCAACCGCACATTACGCACATCGCCAGCAGTACGACACTAAGCAGCATGTCTAGCGACGAAGTAAGTAATGGTGTTTAATTTACAATGTCTTAAGTCTGTGTTCTTTCTCTTCCTTCTTCCAGTTAAATCGAGAACGCGCAAGAATTGTAGATTACCGTTACATCCGCGTGTAAGCGCGGGAAATTCAGCCAACGAATCGGAGACTATTTTGCAGCAGACAGGCTGTTCAAGATAATGTGATTACACATGGGTGGGCTCATTTTACTTGGTTTAAAACGCTTCATTACACAACACAATTACAAAACTGAACATGAATATAATTTATTTAAAATATCCAGTCCCCTGCTCCTTTAAGGTCAAAACTCTGTCGGATTTGGGTTTTATATCTCAGATTCCAGAGGAGTGAGTGCCTCACTGTGACTTCCTAACGACTGATTCACACAGAGAGAGGAACGAATATGGTCTATGCAGACACCAAAACATGAAGTCCAATCAGAGCATTGTTCTCAGCTGCATTTAGGTGTGGATCAGGTGCTCCTGAACGTTTATGCATGCTTATTTCCATAAAGTTATAGAAATTACATGAGCCAGACGGGAAAGGAGATATGAGCAAGCAAGGTGAATCTGCTGTTTTTTAAAGTAAAACCCATGTTGCATTTCTTTTCCCTGCTTTTTCTTTAATTGGCAGGAGGTATCTGTCTGTCTGTCTGTCAGTCCGTCCGTCCATCCGTCCGTCCGTTGCATGATTACTCAAAAATTATGATTTCATTAAAATTTTCTGGAAATGTTGTTAGCGCACAACAAATTAATTGCACATGCTTGAATCTCCCCTTTCTGTTGGAACAGCACAGCAACAGCACAAACACAGACAAATGTCTCATTAACTTGTTTTATGAGAAAAATATTAGATCAAAACATGGGGGGGGGTGATTGATTGCTCTCTGAGTAATTTTCTAGTTATAAGTGACTGTATTAGGTCAAATCTTGTCAATGTTTTGCAGACTATTGCTAGATATTCGCTCTGTGCTTTCATGGATGTTCCACACCGGAACCGCAGTGTAAATGGCGGTCCGTACGAAACCAGACCGAATCCATTCCGCACTCAGTGTGATACAGGTGTCAGAAGGAATGGTCCGGTTCTTTGTAATTTGATCCAGAGAAACAACAGGTAAATCTATGGGAACATTTGCAACGAGCTTGAACATTCCAGAGTATAAGTGGTGGCATCAGAAGACAAAGTGACTGTGTTTTCGGTAGCTAGCGATTTGCCCAACAACCAAAACAGTAATTAGAAAAATCCATCTTAGATTGGTACTTCACTGTTATTTTTACCATATGTTGCACACTATTTTTTCTATTTTCATTCCTTCTTTAGAAGAACTAGAAATACTCAAAAAAATAAGTTGCAAATACAAAGTTAGAACTGAACTAGAATTTGGCCAATACATTTTTTGTCTAAAACACAACAAAAAAACAAGTCATATTTGAGTTCATTTCCAAAAATCTTATACCCCTTTGTTCTAAAGTGTAACATAGAAACACTCCTTTCATATTAAAACAGCTAGTGTGCCCAAATCCTGCTGTGTCTTAGAACTAAGAATGAGGAAAACAGAATGAAATCAGGTTTCCTCATAATGCCTTAAAGCGTCCCAAGTGTGGATAGATGATTCTTTCTTTATTGTTTCTGAATTTTTCTTTTTTGATCCTCAAATGAAGTTTTCCTGATATTTTGTAAAGTGGGGATGGTGACACAGAATAATGTGCAGTTGGAAACCTGAGCTTACATTTAGAAATTATTCCGCAGAGCTTTATTTTCCCTCTCCGTTGAGCCCATTATGTTATAACCCATTATATGGTGATCTTTCTAAGTGAGTTATCTCAGCTAATGCGAGACAGAATTCAGAGGGGCGGAGGAGTTTTGGCGTGACTAAGCGTCTGTTATTAAACCTGCTGTGGCTGCACAACAGCTGAACTGGATTTCTAACATGCAGAGAATTTACCCAGGTGTGTGCTGAGAGTTGGTTTGTAAGGCCATCTCTAATTCTTTCACTTCTGTTCGTCAACAATTTGTAGAGGTCAGTGCTGCAATAATGTATTCCAGATCAGGGTAGAACGCAGAATTTATTTAGATTAAAGGCATCAACAATTTTTTATATTGCTAATCTGATTTAACAAAACGGTTATAACATATATATATATCTATCTTCAAATAACAGCTAATACAAATACAAGTGAAATATTACATTTGTGTACCATTCATATTGGCTTTTCATGGCAAATTTCCAATTTTCAGTTTTTTAAAGGATTGGATCTTCCAATGCTAAATTTAGTTTACTTCAATTTTTATCTCAGTAGGTATGTGGGTTTGTTGGCATTACAGCAAGTGGGCAGCTGCTGTTTTTGCCCCCATTGCTGATCAGCGATTACATTACTGCCATCCCCTCATAAAACAGCTTTCAATTTACAATTCTATTTTGCACCTTTGAGAATTCCAGATTGTAACATACAATACAAATAAAAATAATTTAATTGATATATTTTATGTTAATAACATATCCATTAAAATACTTAGTCGGTTAATGAATTTGAGTAGCTATGTTCTAACAGTACAGATACACTGAAATCAATAGATTTGATATCTATGCCAATGCTTAATTTGGACCTGCGGTTTAATTTTTCATAAAAAAATTCAGAATATAGCCATAATGTCATATTTAAAAATAATGCAGAGCTAAGCATTTTTGTTGTGGTCATTTAGGGTAGAATATCTTCTGTCAAACTGTTACTTAAAAAGTTATTTTCTTTTCTACAAGTGACATTTGTGGTGAATAAAAGTGATCAGTAAAGTAGAGTTTAAGGCTTTTCAAACTAAAACAACATTCCTTTTAAAAGTTGTTTATATAAGCAGATTGCATTGAGTCATTGATAAGCAGTTATACCCTTGATACAAACTCCAACCACAGCAATCCCTCATACTGAGCAAGCATGTAACAACAGTGGAGAGGAAAACTCCGCTTTAACAGGAAGAAAGTTCCAATAGAACCTCGCTCAGTACAAGTGGCCATCTGCCACTATCGACCGGGAATTGAAAAGGGACACAGAAAAGGGGAAAATTTTATTTTTATTTTCACCTGTTACCTAAGTTTCTTGCTGAATGATGTGATTCCTTCCTTTTTAAAGTTTTTTCAGCATCATCCTCTTAAAAGTTTGTGTTTGGGTGAATAACAGGCATGTGAAGAAAGCAGTCTTAATTTTTTGTATGTGTGTTTCTCACTAGGAATCACCAGGTTTAGTTATCTAGTTATACAGTAGTATGAGTCAGAGAAAGTCCTATTTATTTTGATAACTATTGTTCAGCAGACAATGTTCTCTGATTATTATGATATGTACATACATATGTATTATTAAATGTAGAATCTATATGCAGAAATCACACATTTATTTTCCAAAGTGCTTCTTTCAGCCAACACGGTTTCCCTTCCGCTGAAATTAGCACCAGCCGATCTACTTTTTTTTCGAGGCAACAGCAGAATTAGCAGTGAGGGAAACGTGAGAGGAAAGAGATGAGATTTGCCCAAAGCTACGAATATAGTACCAGCATGAGAGGAAATTACAGTGATCATGACTCAGGGCGTCCACTGTGTGAGCAAAAAGCTTCCGATTGATTTAGCAGGTTCCTCTATTGGAGTGCGTAGAGGAAACACTGCTGACACATTCAGGACAAGCCATTTATAATCCATGAATTCATCCATCCTTTCATTCTCTCTCTTCTCCTGCTTTGTCATTCTTATAATAGTATGCTCTTTTGCCCTCCTCTTTTTCCACTCCCATCCTTCATTCATGTTTGGAAAGTGTCCATTCTTCTTAAACCACAAACTGTTTTTTTTGTTTTTGCTTTTCTTTCTTGTATATTTCATGTCCCTGACTGTTTTTTATGCAGCACGCTTATTTGCTCCCTCTTTCTTTTTCCTACAATAACATTAAGTTCTTCTCACATCAGACCATTCCCCAGACAGAAAAAACAGCATCACTGATACAAAGATGTAAAAATGCATCTTCTCCACTTTCCATCCTTCAGACTACCTACTCCCTACCCTCTCCTCAGGTTGTTTAACTATCACTGAGTTATGAAATAAATTGGACCCTTTTAACTCAACCGACTGGGTGAACAAGCAACACTTAAGCTCTCAGAGAAGAACGATGCTGCCGAGTTCCTACAATAGGATCACTGATGTGCTCTTCTCTGTGATGATAGCTCACACTGTGCTGTGAAGATAAATGAGTTGGTATGGGAGTGAAAGATAGGGGATCAGAGTGTTTATTGGTGTCCTCCCTCCCTTTGTGTTGGTTGTGTCTTGATGTATGGCAGAGACCGCTGCGGCAACTCCCCTCTTCCACTCCGCCATAACCTCGTCCTTCCTCATCACTCAATCTGAGCAGCAGCAAGGACGACGGCAGCGACCATGCCCCCAGTTTTAGGCTCGATCAGAAATAGATGAGCTGGCTAAAGCTGGCACTACGTAACTCCTCTTTCTCCTTCAAAACTCGTAAGGCAAGTGTCCCAAAATATGCTAAATATGTTGGCTGTTTTAAACTTACTGTAGCTCCTAGTACAGTTTGAACTCATTGAAAGAGTAACATTTTGATATGTGTCGTCAGCAGGTTTTATCATACATGTAGTACTTAAAAACAAAATATTGCATGAGATTATTCCAAGATCTATCAGGGCAGAAAGCTCAAACACCCATTCTCTATGCAGTTCAATGAAACTACGAAACAGCATAAAGAAACTAAAACTTAACCCAAAGGTATGGCGTAGATATTTTTAAAATGGGATTCCATTCAAAGGTAAGAAGCAGTTAACATCTTACCTATACTAGAGAGACTTCATATTGTTTTTATTTTGCATAACTTTAGAGGAGTTTTAATTCATAATTCTGTGCTACCAAAACACTCCATATAAATACACTAAATTTTGTGGTTACAACATGAGTAAGTGTAATAGTTTTACAACAGGCTGTATATACATGTCCATATTCATTAGAAATCTTCTGAAAAGTGAATAAAAAGCATTAAAATAAATGTACTTTTATAGCTTTTTATTGAAGCAGCATAATCTCACAATTTATAGTATACATATTTAGAAGGGAAAATCCATCAATAAGGGATACATGTTTTTATACAGAACCACTAAAACAACCACTTACAATCTATTTTAAATAAATCTTTTTTTTTAAGGTGATCAGAGTTTCTTTAACCTCTTATTAGTAATCCACATCTTTCAGTTTCCTGGAGTGTAAATAAGACAGGGATGTGATGCAAAAAATGGCTGTTAGCCACTAACTGGACATTGACCTATATTTATCTTGCAATCAAATGTGAGCAATTGTTACTGAAGTAAAAGGAAATCTAGATAGATTGCTGCTGGAAAACTGTAGGAGACTGTTGCTTTTTTGGATCACAAAATCCCAATAACAGTTTTGGACACAATCTGCACGCTAACTGGTTGCTTAGAATACATGCAAGGAAAAAACCATTGACTAAGTTTAGGACTGAGCTTTTCATCACAAAGTCGTTTAGGTGTGTTAGTGTTTAAACAAGCAATGAATATGGAGAAAAGAAATTAATCTCCAATGTTTGGTATGATGGAGAATCTGTGATACTGTAGGTAGATTTCTCTTTGAAAGTCGCTGAAAATCTTTTTAGAATACACAGCAAATTAAACTCTAGAAATCCGGCAGAGTCTGCCTGTCAACTCAAAAAGAATTGCCATTCAACCTGAAAACGATCCAAATCAACACAAAAAGAGTTAATCACACGTAGAATTGACTTTTTTTTCAAGGCCATGATTGTTACCGTCCAACCTAAATCCAAATTTTTTTAAATTGTTGTGAGCTGAAGGGATGCAATCATGGGACCAACAGAACTCCTTACAATCTAGAAATTGTGCCAGGAAGAATAATCAAGAATCCCTTTTCTTTTTGCCCCCACTGACAATGTGCTGTCCTGTTGGCAAAAGAGAGTATCAACAAACTGTGGTTTGTTAGAACAATTAATTTTTAACCTGGGAAATTTCCCACTCTGAAAAAATGTACCGAAATTAAATATCAGAATATGCAATCAAAGCGCAGTGATAAGAAGCTCTCAAAGCCTGATTGTGGTTCATGAATAACATGCAGTCTGTTATACTCATGAGTAACAGAAAACCTAAGTTCTCATTTGTTTTTCAACTGTACGTAAGACAACAAAGCTTTTATAATTCAGTTATATGTAAATTTTGTTTTTGTTTAAGGTTTGAGACGTTTGGGTTTTAAAATTTTGTTAGACAGTTTTAGAAATGTCACTAGTGTCTAGTTTATTTGGGTCATTTTTACTGTAACATAAACAAACTCAACCATGTCTGTAGCCAGAAATATAAGGGAGGAGACCAAATCCAGCTAGTTGAAGATGTCTCGTAAGTTATTTCAGACTTTTAATTAAATCTGGATCTTTATTATTTTAAACAACTTTGATTTAAGAAGAGCCCTGCGAGTGATCTTCCTCACACCTACACACCAACCTTACTTGGAGGCGGTGTGGCAACAGCTATAAGATAGCTTCAACGTTTCATATCACTTCAGTCTTTACAATAGTCAGGCAGGTTCTTAGGCTTGATTAATATTATTATTTTATATCTTACCAGAGGAGTCATATGTTAAAGAATTGTGCTATAAAATCACATATATAACAGCAAGTGACCACTATTTATTTTTTTTCCTCCATTAATTTACACCATTTAAATACGTGATGCTGCTGTCACTGTCAGTCTCTCACTCAACTATCTGGCAACAGTATAACTGTTAAAATAGAATTAAAGTGTAAAAAGAAGCATATCACAGCAAATGAACACTTTTCAATGTTTCTCCAGCTCTTTTCATTAGATGTTTACAATAAAATGGGTACTGTTCCCAGCTGTGGAGCACCTTGCTCCTCGATGTAAATAACCACATTTATGATGTTAGCTAAGTTTAATCTAAACATTAGAGCAGTTTATTCGTTTCTAACATTTTTTAATGATTCATAATGATGTTTTTGAAAAGAAAGTGGTCTTTGTACAGCTCTGACAACCAGTTAGTCCATACCTCTGGGAAGATTAAATCTATATTTGTACAAAATTAAGAAATTAGGACAAATTATCTTCTACAAGTAAAATAATGGCATATAAATAAATTCTTTCAAAAGCCAATAAACGAGAAAAAAAGTCTGATTTTCACCACTAAGCAGGCACAGTAGTTTATCTTTATCCTATCTTTCACTCTGCTCCCTCAAACGATCTGGGAATTCATCCTACACCCCTAAATCCCAGCAATAAGTGTGAAATGACGGGGGGGAAAATCCCTCTGAAAATCCACCGCCGTGTCACTTTACCACTGAGCACAGAACAAGTGGAAACAACTCTAGCATAACAGTGAAGGAGAATGCTCAGTATCCTGTTTTTCTTTTACCCTTTCTTTTTCACAGCTGGAGCACTTGTTGTTTCACATAGTGTTTCCTTTTCTCCTTGCCAGAGTTGAACATGTCAACGTGGGACGGTAGTTATTAGCTGTCAGAGCTTGACGTCCATTTGGTATTATCAGCACTTGTTTAATGGCTACTTAATGGGATTAATGGACATAAGGTAATGAGCGTGGGATGGGGGACCGGCTGCAGGGGAGAAAAATGGATGGTTGAGGGAGCAAGGGGAAGGGAGGAAAGGCAACAATGCTAATGGCATACAGAGGAGCGAGTAGCTTAAGAAAATAGTTTGGTAAATATGGCTGATGGCAATGGCGCATCTGAGGGTTTCATGTGAAAACACAGATTATTTTGCCTTCATACATACCATCGTTCCCAGTCGGGAATAGCATTACTCAATTCTATTCAGCATTATCTCTGAGATCCACCCTGGATTTTCCACAGCTTTCTCCTTCTCTCATGTTTTGAATAACTATAAGGATTCAAACTAACTGAAAGCTGCTGGAGAAGGTATACCTCAATGCCCAGAGGAACTGCCTAATATTTCTTTCAATATTCCAGAAAACAGACATGTCCTTTCTGAGTCAAACAGGGAATTTTAATGCCGCCATAGTTGTGGCAATCCCAGGAGTTATCACAAAGCTATTGATCATGCTTCATCATCTAGCAGGCGGAGTAAGAGTGGCAGAGAAGGTGAGGAGAAGAATAAAAAAAATGGTCAATGGTAAAAGAAAGCTATGGATCTGAATCCACTCCAAATGTCCTTGAATGTAGACTGTAGGGGGGAAAGAGCCAATGAATTAAAAACAGAAAAGGAAATTCACGTAGATTCTGCAGATAAAGTAACAGCTTCAAAAGTTTTTGTTAGATATCTGGTTTCAAGATTTACTACAAATACCTCCCACAATAATTGTTTTTTGTTGATCTAAAGATAGCAGAAACATGGGGCCTCTTTGGCTCAAGGCGATGCAAAGCTAATCTAGAATGTGTAAGGGAACTTGACGGCTATATTGTTCAGCTTTCCTCCCTAACAGTCCACCCATCCACAGCTAATAAGTTCAAGAGAAGGGGGACACAGCTTTATTAAAGGCCATTCAGTCCTCATGTGAATCCAATCAGCCTTCTAATTAGTAGCTTGAGGGGAGAATTGGCTGAAAGCTCCCTGCATTGTTATAAAAAGGCTCACAAAGATGTTCCCACTATTTACTGTAAAGGCACAAACATAGAAATTGTGAAAAGCTGTTTCCAATTTTTTTTAATTAAAGCTGACAGAAGAAATAAAGACAAAAGATTAAAGAAAAAAACACCAAGAATATCTACAAACCTGAATTAATTAAGGTATTACATCTAGGGGTCTGTTTCTGCCTCAGGGGTTGAAGGAGTTTTGTGATTTGTTTACAAGTGATCACAGGATGGAGCAGGAGACAGATTGATGGATTTACTGTAGGTTACAGTAATGTGGAGGGCTTCAACTGGTGTTTTGAGACTATAAAATGATTATCCAAAAACACCAGCTCTCAACTTGCCAGTTAGTATATGTTCCACTCCTCACCTAAGGTCATGAGATATAGAACCTGATACAAAAGAATGAAATGAGCTTCCTCCATGGGGTGGATTAACTCAACTTTACAGAGATGAGGAGCTCCTTATATGGTAAAACTCAGAGTTCCTTCCTGCTCCTACGTATTAAAAGGAGGCTTGTAATTAGGATGCCATCAGGATGCCTTTCTTTATAACAGTGTCTATTGTACTCCATCTATTGTAATCAGCTGATGTCTGTTCAGATTAATAAAGAATCAAAAGTTGGGCAAAAAATGTTTTTTGTGTCTGGTGGGGAAAGACCACAATTCAAAATGGACAACTGTGAGTTTTGGAGTGCATGCCAAAAAGTTATTATATGCACATCCACATTATATATTCTTAAAGATACCAACTCCTGTAGGGTTTTAACTATGACTAAGAAAGAACTTTGTGTAGGTGCTTATAGAATAATCCTTTATTGACCCACAGCAGTATATAGTTCAAGTATGTTTGCTGAATTTATTAATATTGGTAAAAGGAGGAGCAGGGACTAATTGTTTGATATAATCTAGATGACACCTTCTAAGAGGAAGCATTCATGACCAGTGGCTGTTAAACAGCTAGTGTAACAGCTCTCTAATGTCTGCAAGTGCTTCCTTTAACAGAAACAAATTATATGAGAAATGCAAACTATGAGGTGTGGCACCTTTGTTATCTAGCACAGAGGCAAGGTGTTTAGTTTGATTTAGATAATCGCTGTAAAGCAAATAACTCGTGCTGTCATCACCATAAAATTTACTAAAGTGATGAGAATTAAATTGCTGGAAAAGAACAAAATACCTTTCATTTTAATGCTCAGAAGACTGGGCTTGAAATATTGGACAATCTGCCTGGCTACAAGGTTAAGCCTGAGCTGGGTCGAGACACCTAGGGTTCAATTAGATTATAGAGTTTTAAGTCACCTGCCTACACACTTCACCCTTTGCAATGAATGCTTCCATTTTACCCTAAAAGCTATGTCCTTTTTTTAGGGGGTTGACAATGACTGATTGCAAAATCCCTCCCAGACTTTTACTCGATGCTGCTGCATCATTCACTTTGGCAGTTGTCAGGTACAGTGAACCAGGTTTGGTCTGGTTCAGTTAGTTCAGCTTGGAGGCAAAACAGGACATCAGCCAACAAATCTAAGCTTCAGGAATTAAAATGTATGAAATATCCAAAGGACATCATACAACAATTCCAAATGCTGAGAGATTTACTCCACTTGACAAACTTTTGGTAGATGAGTATGCACTATATCTTACCCCAAGTTAATATGACAAACAGTTGTTGTGGGTTGGATAGAACTGCTGATCAAAGCACCGGTACAACTTTCTGTTATACATGTTGTACAACTTTCCAGACAAATCCAATAAATCCAATAAGCCACCAATCTTCCATGACACATTGGGCAGAGTCTGCAGTCAAGCACTAACTTTCCCAAGTGAACAGGGGAAAAATGCCTTGTCGCTGCTGAGCAATGAATTGTTCGGCCTCTACTTCCAGTTACTTGACATGAGCAGGCTGGCATTTCTCCATTATAAATCAACCTCGCTGCAGCTCGAATCTTCTTTCACTGAGATGATGTGGCCCATTTGTGAAAGGTTACAGATTTACATCATGGGCTCCATTTCAGCCAAATGACTTCAATTTAATTACGCCCATTAAGCGAAAATAGGGTTGTATTCCACATTTGGAGATCATTTATGAATCCTGAGCTTATACTACATCTGGACTGAAAGTTTCGGAAAGGACAAAGAATATAGTATTTTAGTTAAAGTTGTGATTGAAAATGTAACTTATTACAATGTTGCTAGAAAGAATACAGAAATAAAAGTTTCCTTTAAGGCAAAAACAAAAAGCCGAAAATGAAGCCAGTTTGACATGTAGTCTTTGCATCCCTACCCTTCCTCCTCGCCCTCCTCTCTCTCTGGCCTCCTGCATCTTCTTTAGTGCATTTTGCTAGTCTTACTTAAGCTCCTCTTGACAGAGCCGCATTGCAACCCTCCTCCTCCTCATCACAGTGCATTGCCTCTCCTCTCCTGCCCGCTGCAGTATGGCAGTAGATTGTTTCCTTAAAAACTCGTTGCATCCCTCCTCCCTGCTATTGCCTTCCCTTATTGCCCCCCTCAAGTCTCCCCTCTGCCACACACTCACCTTCGCTGATTGTTGGCAGTAGAGCGACACCTTAGATAGGCGAGCCTTGCTGTCTTGTTCGCTCTTTGATAGAATAAGCTGTTGTTTTCCTTAATGAGGACAAACAACATATAGTTGGTAAGGTGGTGTTAGTATTTGCTGTGTTTAATTCTGATCTGTTTTTTTATTAGACCCCAAAGGCTCGAAAAATGAAGCTACTCACAAGAAAGGTACTTTCCTTTTCTTTTTCAGTTTGTTTTCTTTTATTTGTTTATTGTTTTATTTTCACTCTTCTTCTTTTATTCCCTGGCCACCTTTTTATGTTTAACAGTCACTCATGCAGTAATGGGGCAATTTCCAGATGTTGAGAAGAACAAATAACAATCGGAAATGCCTTCCTGATGTAGATATAGATATTACCATGTGTTTTCACGTTATATGAATTAAGATAAGAATCTGTTTGACTGGAAATGTCAGGAGTTTTTACAGCTTCTGTCTACTTAATGCCTTGTGCTGATTCAGTAAAATTCTTCACTAATGCCTAACATGATTTTTTTCCTTGTCTCGAAGCGGGTTTGAGTAATTTATTTCCTAAAAAGAAAACCTGACAATTCTTGGAAATTTAAATTTTTTATTTATTTATGCCGACCACTTTTTTAACTTTGCAAGCAAGCAACCTGTTTTAGCTCTACGGATATACTTAACATTTTTTTTGCCTTAAAAGTATAGTATTCTTAAATGTCTCTGTCCATCTTCCCATCTCAGATACTTTTATGTTGATTGGAATCTTTGGTTTCATGGATTATTCCAAAGCGTAGAAGTTAGTAGTTTTTAGAAATACTGAGTCATCCATCTTCATCTACTTATCTGAGGTCGGGTCGCGGGGGCAGCAGCTTAAGGAAAGAGACCCAGACTTCCCTCTTCCCAGCCATTTGGGCCAGCACCTCGGGAGGAATCCCAAGGCGTTCCCAGGCCAGCCAGAGACACCTCCCCAGGGAGGCGTCCAGGAGGAATCCTGACCAGATGCCCGAGCCACCTCAACCGGCTCCTCTTGATGTGAAGGAGTATCAGCTCTTCTCTGATTCTCTCCAGGTTGACCACGTTTCTCACCTTATGTTTAAGGGAGAGCCCAGACAATCTGTGAGGGAAATACATTTAAGCCACTTGCATCTGATCTCGTTCTTTTGGTAAACACCCAGAGTTCGTAACCATAGATGAGGGTAGTAACATAGATTGACCAGTAAATCGAGAGCTCTCTCTTCACCACGGTAGACCAGTACAGTGCCTGCATCACTGCAGAGGCCCCACCAACCCGTCTATTGATCTCCGGCTCCAGTTTTCCCTTTTTTGTTTACAAGATTCTGTGTTATTTAAACTCCTCGGCATGGGGACCGACCTCATCTGCCGACCCAAATAAGGCACTCTACCTTTTTTCGGCTCAAGACTTTGGTCTCAGATTTGAAGATTCTGATTCTCATCACAGCCACTTTTACACACGCCTGTGAACTGCTCCAGCAAAAACTGTAGATCGTGTTCTGATGAAGCCAACAGGACCACTTGTTGTACGAAAAGCAGAGACACAATCCTCTGGTCACAAAATGGATTCCCTCATCACTTTGGCTGCGCCTAGTAATCCTGTCCATAAAGGTTATAAAGAGAATCGATGAAATGGGGCGGCCTTGGCAGAGTTTAACTTTCACCGGAAACAAGCCTGACAAACTGCTGGCAGTGTGAACTAAGCTCTGACACTGATTGTACAGCGACCATCAGCCCATATCAGGGGGCCTGGTACCCCATACTCCCGGACTCCCTGAGTAATAGTGTTGAACACTTTCTCCAAGTCCACTAATCACATGTAGATTACTGGGCCAACTCCCATGTACCCCCAAGGACCCTGGTGAGGGTGCAGAGCTGGTCCAGTGTTCCACGGCCTAGACGAAAACTGCATTATTCCTCCTGAATACGAGGTTCAACTCTCCGTCGGACCCTCCTCTCCGGAACCCCTGAATGGACCTTACCAGGTAGGCTCAGAATTGTGATACCCCTGTAGTTGTACTTTTTTAAATAGGGGGACCACCCCAGTCTGCCAATCCAAGGGAACTGCCCTTGATGTCCACCAATATTGCAGGACAACGTTAACTAACACAGCCCCAAAACATCCAGAACCTTGAGGAACTCTCATCCACTCCCGGAGCCCTTCCACTGAGGAGCTTTTTGACGACCTTGGGGACCTCAGCACCAGAGATTGGAGAGCCCACCCAAAGTCCCCAGACTTTGATCCAAAATTGGAATGCATGTGGGTGGGATTGAGGAGGTCTTCGAAGAAATTCATCCACCAACCCAAGAAGTCCCATGTCAAGGTCAACAGCGCACTATCCCCACTGTAAACAGTATTGGTGGTGGACCACTCCCTTTCCTGAAACTCTGGATGGTGGACCAGAATTGCCTCAAAGCCACACAGAAGTTATTCTTCATGGTCTCTCCAAACTCCCATGCCTAAGTTTTTGCCTCAACTACCATCCGAGCCGCACTCCGCTTGGAATGCCACTACCTATCAGCTGCCTCTGGGGTGCTGCAGGTCAAAAAGACCCGATAGGACTCCTTCTCCAGCTTGACAGCATCCCTCACTGCTGGTGTCCACGGTTTCAAGGGTTGGCACTACGACAGGCAACGTCTACCTCATGGCCACAGCTCTAGTCAGCTGCCTCGACAATGGAGATGTTGAATATGCCCCAGTTGGACTCAATGTCCCCCAGCTCCCTTGGGATGTTTTCAAAGTTCTGCAGGAGGTGAGAGTTGAAACCCCTTCCAACAAGAGACTCCGGCAGACGTTTGCAGCAGACCATCAGAACATGTTTTAGCCTGCCAGGTCTTTCCAGATTGCTCCTCAACCATCGGAGCTGACTCACCACCATGTAGTGGTCGGTGAACAGCTCCGCTTCTCTCTTCACCTGAGTATCCAAAAAATGCAACCTAGGGTGTCCTGTTGCAGAGTGCACACCTGGACACCTTTATGCTTGATCATAGTGTTCATTATGCACAATCCATAAGGAGCACATAAGTCCAATAACAAAATACCACTCGGGTTTAGACTGGGGGAGTCATTTATCCCAAACACGCCTCTCCAGGTCTCACTGTCATTGCCCTTGTGACCGTTGACATCCCCTAGCAGAAGAAGGGAGTCCCCGGGGGAGCACTCTACAGCAGCCCCTCTAAGGACTCAAGGAAGGGTGTGTAATCTGATCTGCTGTTTGGCGCATAAGCACAAACAACAGCGAGGACCGGTCAAAAAACCCATAGGTGGAGGGAGGCCAACTCTCGTTCACCAGGGTAAATGCTGAGTCAATAAAGTGAAATCAAGATGAACAAAAAATAGTCTGTCTGGTCCTCACCAGGTTCTAAAATTATTTAAATCCAACCTCCAAGTAACATTTGAATCCCCACTCTAATTGTTTATAAATACAAAGATGAAGCGCAAATGGAGATGCTGTGTTTGGAAAAAAAGCAGTTTTCCTGAAAGAGACAACATAATTAACAGTGGGAAACAATTCAAGACACTGATTAAGCCTTCCAAGGGTGAATATCCCAGAATATGCCCTTCCCAAGATCTGAAAATGCAATGATGAAAGAAGTGAATACAAACCCAATAGCTTACTCTTAGGTCCCTTAGGCCTATGACACCATATAAATGTGAAAAGTTAATGACAGGGCAAGTAAGGCTTGATTGGAAAGATCAAAAATAGAGTTGCCACTCTGAAAAGTATGTGGCCTTACAAATGATTAATATAAAATTCAAAAAAATGTTCCAAAGTTGAGTTAACCTAACCCTGGCATCTGGACAAGGCAACTAACACTGTGAGAATCATGTTATCCAGTGTATAAAACAATTCAGCCTGATATCCTTTGTCAGAAACTCCTGAAGACAAAGGTAGAGGCCTCAACAATCAGCTGGATAAATAACAGACCACAGTTTGTGAGATTGAAGAATTTTGTGTCAAACCACCTGGTCAGCAGCAAGGGGAACCAAAAGGGACTGTACTTTCACCATTCCTTTTCACTCTGTACATCTCAAACTTCCGGTAAAAGACGGAGACCTGCAGAAATACTCAAACGACTCAACAAACAAAACAAAGGAGTTGATTGTAGATTTCAGAAGAAATAGGGATAAATCAAAGACCGTTTCTATCATCGGGGAAGAAGCTGAGGTGGTTGAGGAGTATAAATACCTCGGAGTTCATCTAGACAACAGACTAGACTGGAGACTCAACAGTGAAGCCATCTACAAGAAGGGACAGAGCAGACTGTACTTCAATGCTGCAAACCTTCTAGAAGTCTGTTGTGGAGACTGTCATCACTTCGTCTATCATCTGTTGGGGTAGCAGCATAAGAGCCAGGGACTTAAAATGGCTCATCAACCTGATGAAGAAGCCTGGTTCTGTTCTGGGGACAACTGTGGAATAACTGGAGATATTGATCCAAAGAAGGATTCTTCATAAAATAAAATAAAATATGGACAAACCTGAGCATCCTCTTCATGGGACTATTTTACAACAACAGAGCATCCTCAGTCGGAGGCTTCTTCAGTTTCGCTGCAACACAGACCCCTACAGGAAATGCTTTCTCCCCACAGCCATCATGGTCTACAACAACTCCTTGAAGAATGAATTAGTTATGAGCTACAACAACACTTAAGTTCCCTCTGGGATCAATAAAGTATTTTTGAATTTAACTGAAATATTTGGCCAAGCACAGAACCGTGTTAGGAGGAAGCATATAAACACCAACATCCAAATTCAATTGTCAAGCTCAGTAGTGGAAGGCTGGTAAATTGGGCCCATTTGCCTACCAACAGGACCTGTGCACCTTAAAATTATTAAGTATGTTGGGAGCATAAAATAGCTGTGCATAAAAAAAAAACAAAAAAAACATTGGTTATAAAAATGTGCCAAAAAAACCTAAACATTGATGTGAGAGTCTCATTAAATCAGACAGAAAAAATGACTACTGGAGTTATTGCTGCTAATAGTGGTTTCTAAAAGCTGTTTGATCTTTGGGTGTTCTTACTTTTTCACACATCTGGCACCATACTTGTCTATAGATAGCAGTGTGTACTCTTTGGTGTTTCTTTACTATAAACTTAGTTCAATGTAAATAATTCAAGAACATGGTAATGACCAGACAATTATACATTGTTTTATTGCAACCCTTAAATTGAAAGAGGGTCCAATTATGTTTTCTCACGTTAGTTTATCTTTACAAGCTTAATGTAATTAAAATGTTCAGCCTTTAACAGTTATCGTGCTGTCTTGTCATTCAATAGATCCAAAACAGAAAAATAAAGGTTTTTTTAATATGATTTACAGTTTCATTCTTAAGCTCTGTAGGTCTAAAATACTTTTTAATGCGACACCATCCTTTGACACCTATCTAAGCCTTGGTCATTGATCCTGACTCAGCACAAACTCTGGTAAACTAAAATGCTTTATCCAAAGCAGCATTTGGATCAATCTGGCCTTCTCCACTAAGAAACACAACAAGCCAATGAATAAGATAAAGTTTCAGAGAGAACAACTTCTGGGCATTCTTCCAAGCTCTGTAAGCATCTTCAGGAATGATCAAACATAATGACTCTGGCCTCCATTTTCAGAAACAGTGTCTCATTTTATGACTTCTAATTTATTACTCTGTAGTGTATTAACCCCCTTATGTGCTATATTTTAACATAAAAGAATTCACTCCCAGTGAAAATGCAGTGTGATCACATCAGAGTGTCGTCATTAGACCTCATTTAGTCCTGAATACCTCAGGCTAAATATAGACCACATTAACTGTGAGTTTGTTTGGTTACTTTTTACTCACCTCAAATATTTTAGATTTGCTGTTTTTCTAGTTTAAAAAGTAGATTTGAAATATGAACATCAAAGACCTTGCTTTCAGACATTGATACTGAGGCAATTACATCCTGCAAAAAAAAAATATTTCCTTGTTTGGTTAATTGTTGGAAAGCAGGCAGTTTGGTGGATTATCCATATTTATATGCCACTGATATATGAATTTGTAAATCAAATTCTAATTAGTCTATTGATTTCATAACACAATAAAGGCTGTATGCCACTGAGGCATGATGACACAGTAAGGGATGCATGTAACCTGGAGTTCAAAGCACCATCGATACTTTTGCTTTAATATTCAATGACTAAGCTATACATACATGCTGTCAACATCATAGTAAACCACAATAAACTTTCTATCGAGGTTTCTCACTAAAAACCCTCTGGGAACCTTCAAAGTCCTTCACAGATATCCTAAAGCTGACTACATTTTAATATGATTCTGCATATCGCTCCCTGATCCATCTCAATTAATTGTCTTTCTTGGTAGCTCCCACCACAGCCTGTTCATTACAGACTAATGTGGTGCAGGAGTCAGATGCATGTCCAAATCTTCTACAAAGTTTTTCAGTAATTTAGACTCTGGGGAGATTAATTTTATGGCTCTAGCAATGACAGTGCAGTTGATGTTTTGCTTAGTCTACACAGATTTTACCACAGCAGAAAATCAAGTACTTACTGTATCTATGACAGTTTCAACAGTTGCCGTAGATTCTGGTCAGTTCAACACTTAAACTTGCAATGGAAGAGACTCTGTATCTCTTATAGAATCTAGAAAGCACCTCTGCACATGGAGTTCTACCCTTAGTTTAACATGGTAAATCATTGCAAAGCAGGTGTTTTTAGCAATGGAGTACTGAGCTAGGGGAAATTAGAACTTTATACTTATCGTGATACTGCTCCCTAATCATAGACTGTATAGTAAAGTGGATTTAGAACCATCTGAAAATCCTGTAAAATTCTTCTGTATTTAAGGAAATTAAAAATTTGGGGGGTTGCCCCCAGAATATCAGTGAAAGTGGTAAAGAGTTAGGTTTTTCACCTAAGATTTAAATGACTATGTTGTAGCTCTCTTGGCTGAGACATCGTCATTGGCATGAAGGTACACAATAAAAACGACATAGTAAAATTCGGATAAATACATTCAAACCTGGTCATGGAGCAAATTGGTAAATTTGCTCAGAACCAGAAAGGGTTTTTAACAGCTTTACAGACCGGTGGTTGGAGGTGCAGCAGTTAGTGTACAGGGAGACAAGCAGCGGAGAAAGAACACAGCCCTGAGTGGAGCAGGTATTATGGTCTGAGTTGGCGACACATTCTTCCCCAGCCTCAAATGCTGCTCCTCTCCATCAGGAGTCAGTGATCCATCAGCAGATGGGATCAAGCATGTTCATCTGGGAAAGCTTGCTTTGGAAAAGGTCTGGAAGGATGGTGTTGAAGGCAGAGCTGAAGTCAACAAACGGGATCCTGGAGTAGGATCCAGATGTTGTAGGATGAAGTGTAGAGCAATGTTCACAGCGTCGTCTACAGACCTGTTTGCTCTGTAGGCCTGTTGTTCTCTGTTGCAAGGCAATCTACATAGTACAACACGCAAAAAAGTACAATAAAAAATGCATAAGAACAGGCAGTGTGAAGAAAAACGTAATTTGGGCTATGGCATTAAATCAAAGTTCAACTTTTTCACGATCTGGTGCAGATTTTGTGTCTAATTACCCTGAGTGAATAATGTCTTCAAGGGAGAGTATTGGTTTGCCGACTAAAGAGCCCAATTACCTCCTGAGCTTATTCTGTCGGCCACTGCTGTCAGCTTCACAGGAGAACATGCTTTATATTAGCAGTCAGCAGCCTGTCTGCCTCCAGGCAGTCGATATGCATAACTTACCCACTAGCTTGGCAAAGGAAGAAAAAAATAATGAAAGCCACAGAGCTAATAACTTAATTTCTCATTTTAATGTTCGAGCAGCAGAAGCACACTTATAGTTTAAGAAGTTTTGAGATACAAGGAAAGAGTGTGGACCTAAGTCACATAATAAAGGCTTATGAAGGTAATTTGCTACAGTGCTACAGTGAGTAGCATTGTTTCACTTGGTTATGTAGAATACATTATTTGTTTCTGGGCTTCCTTGTTTATCCTAAACTCGGATTCCAATGTAAATATTAAGTACTTTCTGATTTAATTTACTAAAAAACAATATTCTGAAGTCAAAACAATTTACTTTAACAGAAATATTGTTTACATATAGAAGATAGATGGGTAGTCTTGATGGTTACACTTAAAGGCTAAAATGCTGCCAAAAAAGCCCATCGTCCATGAAATATTTATACATTTTTAATCGAATTTAAAAATCAACAATGAATTTTGACCGTAGTTAGGAAAGAATTAAACTAAAGTTTATTTGCAAACACAAATCAAAAGCAAGAAATGAAGGCATTTACATAAATAGAGGAAGGTGTATATTGAAGGGATTTCTCCTCCAGCATGTTCAGCAGAATCCAGTGAGCAGGTCAGGCCCTTGAGTCATGCTACAACCACTGCAGGCAGAAGCCGTTCCTCCTGATTAGAGACTGCGCTCTGATCCTTCTGTTGTCCAATATTCAGCACATTTTACACACAGCTCACCTTCTCACACTGGCACTTTTATGTCTGCAATGTTAGGCCTAGGGATATCTGATGACACAGTCCAGGCTCTCCTTCCCCCTTTAGTGCTCTTCACACAGCCTGCAGATTCAATCTGTTTCCACAGATTTATCCTCGTGTGAGAGTACTTGTCCACTGAGGACAACCCTCTAATATGAATGCAATGGGCTTTGGAGAATGTGACTGCAGCAGGTTGGAGCATATTGCCGTTACTCAACTTTTCATTGAGAGCAAAAAATTGCTGCTATGTAGATTTATACTCATTCAAATGGCCTGCCTTATGATGCAAGTCTTAATAATGTGATTGCACAGTGCTGCAAGAAAAGCTAACACTGCAAAATGGTTAATAAAGGTGGAAGCACACTGCATTGTTTAAGTGAAGATAGGGCTGAATATACACTTGCACAGATTTATGCTAGCTGGAGTGGCCTCTCTCTCAAAGAGTACATTATTGCTATTCAGTGATGCAGAAAGGAGCCACAGCTGTAAAGGTATTGCTTAAGATACGTTTAACAAATACAACTATTGATTTTGAGAGGCAGTTTGACATCATGAGTAGAGACCTTCAAAACCTACTCAATCCTGCAAAGACTTGGTACAGATATACCAGAACAAAATTATCCTGCAATAAATTTCCATTGTTTTTAGAAGAGGCAACCCGAAAGTAGCAGTATTCTAATAACACAAATACATTGGCTATTCTTAATGTAACTTTTTTTGAAACCAAGAGTCAAAATTCATTGAATTAGTGTGTGCTGCACGCAAATTGGGCACCTTAAATGAAAGTTTAAATAGCATTAATAAACTTTTTTGACAATGACTCCATTTCTAACTTGTCTAGAGTGCTGGTCTGTCTTATGCTTAATTATCTTTAGCTGATTGAACAGGTTTCTACGGGTTCAGGTTTGGACTAAGATACCCATGCTAGAAGAGTGATTTTATGTCTGATTATTATGAACCAATTTTTTTGTTGATTTGGCTACACGTTTAGAAGCATTATTTTGCTGACACTATGACCCATTACCAGGTTTTTCTCTAAAATATTTGGGCACTTTAACATGACACCCAGGATCTTTAGAGGGGCACCATGCTCACATCAACTTAGATCTCACAACCTACCTGGAGTGTGTGTTGCCAAAAAGCTCAGTCTTAATCACCCAAAAAGTTTATGGTTGTCTCAAACCCATGTAGTAAACTGTAAACCCTTTTATAAAGGTAGGAAAAACACCCTTTTCCTAGCATCACTCCCAAACATCCATTTGGCATTGAGGTAGTTTGTAATAACTTTTATAAGAATTGGTGACCCTTAAGATGCTGCAGTTTGTTTCACTTCTCTAACAGTGAGATCTGAAAATTAGTCTACTATCTTTGTCATCCTACTTATTATGCATAGTGGCAATATCTCACTTCCTCAACGAGCTTTGTTTATATCAGTTCCAGTTGTTTTGAACTTTTAAATATTACTCTTTTGATTTTTAGCATTTATCAGTGATAGACACTCAAAACTGCTTAAGTGTGCTAAAAGAAGAATAATTTTGACTTTGTATATTAAAGACCAAAAATGTATCTTGAGTTTTTGCACCCAAACATATCCACTTTGGTAACGTAAATTGAGGCCAAGAATGAGGTTGCACAACCTCATGCCAACAACTCAACACAATATGCTCGAATTCCTTACATAGAAAACTTTTAACTGATTGGAATTTTTGTATACAGTGGGGAGAACAAGTATTTGATACACTGCTGATTTGTGAAGTTTCCCCTCTTTCAAAGCATGTAGAGGTCTGTAATTTGTTTCAAAGGTGTTCTTCAACTGTGAGGGACAGAATCTAAAACAAAAATGAAACAAAAAAAGTGGATGATTTTTAAATAATTAATTTACATTTTATTGCAAGACATAAGTATTTGATCACCTATTATGCAGTAAGAATTTAGGCTTCCACAGACCTGTTAATTCTTCTTTAAGAAACCCTCAATGCCAAGGCCAGTCTGAAGTTTGCCAATGACCATCTGGATGATCCAGAAGAGGAATGGGAGACCGTCATGTGGTCTGATGAGACAAAAGTGGAGCTTTTTGGTCTAAACTCCACTCGCCGTGTTTGGAGAAAGAAGAAAGATGAGTACAACCTCAAGAACACCGTCCCAACTGTAAAGCATAAAGGTGGAAACATAATTTTTTTGGGGATGCTTTTCTGCAAAAGGGAACAGGACGACTGCAACATATTGAGGGGAGGATGAATGAGGCCATCCTCAATGCTCATTGATTGTCACTGGGTCTTCCTGCATGACAACGACCCAAAATACACAGCCAGGGCAAATAAGGAGTGGCTCTGTAGGAAGCATCTCATGTTCCTGGAGTGGCCTAGCCAGTATCCAGACCTCAATTTAATAGAAAATCTTTGGAGACAGCTGAAAATCTGTGTTACCCAGCGACAGCCCTGAAACCTGAATGCTCTGGAGAAGATCTGTATGAAGGAGTGGGCCAAAATCCCTGTTGGAGTGTGTGCAAACCTGGTGAAGAACTATGGAAAACATCTGATCTCTGTAATTGCAAACAAGGGTTTCTGTACCAAATATTAAGTTCTGTTTGTCTGATGTATTAAATACTTATGTCATGCAAGAAAATGGAAAGTAAATATTTAAAAATCATCCGCCGTGATTTTCTGCATTTTTGTTTTAGATTCTGTCCCAAACAATTGAAGAATACCTTTGATACAAATTACCCTGTACATGTTTTGTAAGTGGGAAAACTTAAAAAAAATCAGCATTGTATCAAATACTTGTTCTCCCCACTGTAAGTGTGTTGAAATGACTTCTCTTGTAAAGTGCCTTGAGATTACATCTATCATTAATTGGTGCTACATAAATGACGTGAAATGAATTGAAAGTATGGTATGAAAGCAGATCTGACATTTCATTCCTACACTGTCAGAAAAAGGGGTACGGAAGGGGTATATTACTATGTCACAAGGTATGTAAACGACATTAACACAGTCAAGACAAATGATGGGTGACCCTTTATTTAATTTTACACTTTTTTAAATCAAACAAATAATTTTACAAGGATCTTTCTCTGCTTTAAACATGGTAAGCTGATTTTTAAAATTATTTAGACCAGAGAAAGTTTGCTATGCCAGCATACATATTTGGATAAATTGCAAAGCTCTTTGTGCAAGATTAATTTATCCTTCTAGTGGAGAAAATAAAGTTGTTTTTATTGGTGACTATTGGCTACATCGTGGTCAGGTGATGTATCAATCATGTCAAGTTAATTATAATTGGCTGCATAAGTAATACTAATAAAGGTACATACTATAGGGGTGCAAATGGGTACCTACAGTTAAGGGTACAAAATGTTACCCTTGAGGGTACCACCACAGGGACAAGACATAGTACCCCTAAAAGTACTATTCTGTACTTTAATTTTTTGAGCCTGTGAGGATGTAAAAAAAATATAAACTTAATCACTTGGGTACATAATCAACCAGATTCAAATACAACATTTGTACCAATTATATATGTACTTTGAACTCCAGAATGGATTTTATAACACTGATGGGAATTGATTGGAGAGGATTCTGATTTAAATGTTCTTTTTAAATTGCTACAGATTTATCAGTAGTTACAACTGCAACACTAGACTTTGGTGATAGGAATGCAAAAAAAAGTACTTTAATTCAAGTATAACCTTTTTTATGAATTCTAAAAAAACACACAACAGGAAGTTTTATCTTTGAGACCACAGTCTTTGTACAAACCTATATCTTTCTATGTGTGTTAAAACAAAAATGTATTTTTATTTTTATTTTAGAAAAATGTAAACAATTAACTGAAATACATCACAGCATGCCTACATTTGTGCAAGGTGCAAACACTTGATTGGGAAAAAAAAGGGAAAATTAACTGGGGTGCTCATAGTCTTCATGTGCATTGTTATTTACTCCTCCAAGATCAATACTTTAAATCACTCCTTTTCAAAGGCTCACTGCTGAGAATCTCTTGACATGTTCAGCAAATGTAGCTTCTTGGTTTTTAATCTTTGCCTCAGGGCAGAAACACTCCAGCTTTTTTAAGGGTAGATGTGCTGCATGGGTGTATCTGATCAAATAAGGATAAAATAAAATAGCTTTACGCTACTACAAACTTTAAGTCTAGGAAAAAATAATTCAATTTACAAACATTGAAACAGATTCAACTAACAAAGTATTAATTTGAATTGATTATATCATGAATTATTCATTTTTAAATTAAAAGAAAAAAGGTGTCTTGGTTGGATGATTAGCTATGTTTAACTTTTAGTAACAGAAACTGACTTTATTTTCAAATGTACTATATGCTGTAAGTCCTGGTGCAACACTTTGTTCTTTGTAAATTATTGCAAAAGAAACTCATTATTAAATTTCAACATATAATCTAAATCATTTGGTTAAAAATCAGAGAAGCCACAGACTCTTGAGGAATACTCGATTTCTTTATAGCAGTGGTTGACTATCAATCCAGAGTTGTCTCTCTTCCTGTGATAGCTGCAATGAGATCCAGGCCCCCTATGACCTTGAACAAGACAAACCTGGAATGGAAAATGCAATGAATATTTGAATTATTTCCCCCTAAACATAAAGAAAAAATGACTTAAAAATACAACCCTGTTTTGCCAGAAAAATAGCAGGAAGATGGTTGATAGAATTCTTGGGGACGGTGAGAGAATACTGAATGTACAAAATTGTGTTTGTTTCTCCCAAAATCCCTGACTAGTGTCTATGTTCATCTCATGGTGATTAGAGGCATCTGACTAATGGACGCGATCACACCACAGCACTAAATCACCTTCTGATTTATTGAGCAGCTGACCATAAAACAAACAAACACACTCTCTCAAATGGACCATCTGTACAAGCATGCAGTCTGGAATACAAACAGTAACCATACTCGACACAAGAGCTGCAGTCAAACAGAGAAATAAAACACGAGCAGCTTCAACACACATTGCTTGTACTTTGACATTCTTACACACTCTTGACACATCACTGCCTTTCAGTAATCCACTGATATAATGCTGTGGTCACCTCATGTCCATCACTGCGTTGCCACAACAGACCTGTTATTGATTTTTGTCTCATTGCAGTCTGGTGGCTGCCAGGTTGTCATGTCCACCCGTCAGTCAAAACCTGGCCTGGAAACCCATATTGGTCGCCTATTAATTAACTTAAAAAAAATACTTACTTATCTCCTTATCATCATGAAAGGACAATGATACATAAATGTGTAACCCACTCTATCTATCTATCTATCCTATCTATCTATCTATCTATCTATCTATCTATCTATCTATCTATCTATCTATCTATCTATCTATCTATCTATCTATCTATCTATCTATCTATCTATCTATCTATCGAAAAACAGCTGAGTAACTGAATACTTTTGTGTACCAAAAGCAACTCTGAGTGTTTACATTATAAAAATAGTCTCATTATTCCTGTTTCATTAAAACTGCTATATTACATTTCCAAAACATGCTAGCTTAAAACATAAACAGTGCTACAAGGCACTCACCCCTCCTGTCAGCTATCATCCCTAGGCCACGCCCCGCTGGTCTGGGAACATGCATCAGACGACAAAACACACAAAAACGAGTCCCAGTTCACTCACCAATCTTTTGTTTCCCGTGTCTTCAACTGAACTTTATCTTTTTGGGACTCTGCAGTTTTTTTTCTTAAATTTGAAGTGGTAGAAGCCAGCTGTTTCTCCTTCACTGTAGTTATTGAGCATAGCATTTCTCTCACCAGTGGTGTTCTGTTGCAAAATGTGGCAGAGTGTAATCAGTGATGGAGCCATGTAAATGCGGATCAGGGGCCTGTTCCAGAAATCTTGGTGAACTTACCATGTGGTAAACTCTGAAGTCTCGGTTAATCAACCACAAACTTGCTTAGACTGAGTAGGTGGGTTCCAGAACACCTCAAAAGAACCTGGTTAATCATCCTACTCCTAGTAAACCATGAAACATAAAGACCCTCTCAGTAGATCACAGAATTCACGAGTCACAAAGGAAACTGAAGA
This sequence comes from Apricaphanius iberus, assembly GCA_028564705.1. Lineage (NCBI taxonomy): Eukaryota > Metazoa > Chordata > Actinopteri > Cyprinodontiformes > Aphaniidae > Apricaphanius > Apricaphanius iberus. Next base: position 359,780 of record JAPXFQ010001999.1, read on the forward strand.
GAAAAAAAGGGCATAATGCCTCAAAGAATTTGAGTTGGAAGTACTAATGCTGACCTAGGCGGAATTTAAGCCAATCATTATGGAAGAAGAGCAATAAGGCTAAAGAAAAACGTTGGCTTGGCAAAAAATAACATCATGTGTGAGTTTAAAGTCCAACTCAACCCCTAGTCAACTTTTTTTGCTGATAAGCTGTATAAATCAGTGTCTAATAGTATGGTCTACATCTCTCTTCATTATTTATTTTTTTTAGTACATTTTAGTAAAAAAATATTAATTTTCTACCAAACAAACCTCAGTAGAGTACCCTCTTCAGGTTAAAATGTTACACTGCACTTGAATTTGTATAATAAAGCATTCTCATTGGCTCAGCCTTATTGCAGACATCAGCCTTAAATATACTAACTCTCAATCTTCATTTTTATTTATTCTTTTTCTACCCCTTATTCCCAGTTGTGGTGCTGGAGGATATAATGTATAATTTAAAATTTGTTCATGTATGCTGGATCATTATTCAAAATGTATTTTTCTTTACCACCAATTTGTTAGACATATATTGACCTCTAACTTAATGAAATTTAATCCTTCTGGAGCCAAAATAACTCTTTCTCAAGTCAAAATGAAACACAAAAAGATTTTCCAAAAAGGTAAGATTGAACTCAAATAACTATTGGAGAGAGGTAGGGCTATTAAGTATCTTTTGTGCATTCTTCATGTCATGTAGCTGATCAAAATAAGGCTGAGGCCCATCTAACTGATGGGGGGCCACCACCATCTCCCCTCACCCCTGCTGAGGAGTCGGTTCTGTAAAGGCTGACCAGTGGTTGATGGCGTTCCTGGGGGCACCACATCATCTTTCTTCCAGTGACTTAGTTAAATGGAAGTTTACAACATATAATAATATATCCAAATAAACAACTACCTGAAGTTGAAGAAGATACCTACGTTTTTGGAACCGAAATTTGAGGTTATCTACAAATTTACCGTCCCCTGGTTCTTCATTGAATCAGACCACCAGATAGTCCAATCATTGGATTCTTACCAAGCCATGTTATTGGCTGAGGTTTTTAGACATCCATCCATCCATTTTCTGAACCGCTTGTTCCTCAAGGGGTCGTTGGGGGGGGCTGGTGTCTATCTCCAGCTGTCAACGGGCAAGAGGCGGGGTACACCCTGGACAGGATGCCAGTCCATCACAGGGCCACACATAGATAGCTTTAAATATTGTCTACTTCTAAGACATGAAATAGTTTAGAAATGGCCTTGTAACACTTCCCAAATAAATGGCCTGCTAGAATTGCTTCATTCATTGCTGATATTTTTCCATCCAAGCATTGTGTAACACACACTTGTATGATCCAGACCAGCAAATTGTATAAACTAATACTTTTACAGATGTGGTCACATTTACCGATGATGAGTTAATCCGTTTTTCAATTCAATTCACTTTTATTCATATAGCGCCAATTCACAAAAAATATAATCTCAGGGCACTTTGCAACAAAAGTAATTTCAATACTATACAGACATTCCAATCAGTTAAAAAAAGTTGAACATTGTTGCTATTTTCTCTCTTTTGTCCTATAGAAAACTTTATGTGTACTTTCTTTAAAGCATTTTTCTTCATTCTAATATCCAGACAGCAGTCAGGCCTGGTGAAACTGAATAAAACAGATGGTTTTTGTATTTATTCATGTTATATGTGTGTGCTGTTAAAACTTCTTAACTTATCTGAAACATTTAGGTATAAAAAAAGTGCTCATGCTCAACTTAGCAACAATTATTTATTGTTTTTGACTGTAATAAGATCCATCCTGCATTTTGTGTCTTATATGAGTGTAATCAATTGTCTTAAATGTTAATTGCAGATAGGGTGGACCTTGTTGTAAGGCTAATTTTGCAAACTACGATTTGCAAAATGGACTATCTAATACGTTGTTATTGGATTTTTAGGCAGTCGCTTATTTCAAAATTTTAACTAAGTTGTTTTTACGGCTTACCCAGATCATTAAGTTTATTACCAACTCCACCTAGCCTAAGTAGAAATATCTCCATGACCACAAAGCTTTATATTACATTTAAAGACAGTTTTATGAATTGCCGAGGGACTGTGTAGGTGTGTAATAGGGATAAATAAACCAAGGAAGTCTGGAGGGAATGCTTATATGCAAACAAGCACACACTCCTGCAAAACCACACACATATATTTTCACTGCAGATAGGGTACACACAGTTTCTTGGAGAAACTACAAATGCTGGAAGACATGAATGCCAATTTTAACTAAATATGCATAGAAACACACATACACCCGCACACACACCTACATATATATATATATATATACACACACACACACAATTGTCTTTTACTATCTTTTTGGGGACTTCTCGTAGACATAATGCTTTCCGTAGCCCCTTACCCTAACCCTAACCATCAAAAGTGAATGCCTAACCCCTAATCCTTACCCTAACCATAACCTAACTGTAACCCTGACACTAAAACCACAGTTTGAGCCTCAAAAATGTCTTCAGATTTGTGGGGCCTGGGATTTTGGTCCCCACAACGGCTGTCGGTCCCAACAAGGATAGTAAACTTCCTTTTTTTGGTCCCCACAAAGATATTAAAACACGCCCACACACACACACACACACACAGTTAGTGCCTCAGGTGTTTCCTGACCAAGCTGCCACCCATCCATCCATCCTCTCCGCTCTATGCCCTCCTCCCACTTTGAATACATTTCATCCCATAATGAAACCTGAACACCCTGTGGCTGCAAGAGAGCATATGAATGAGAAAGGGAGAGAAAGTTACAAGAGACAGGAAAGGAAAATGAGAAAAAAGGAGAAAAGAAAGAATCATTTTAGCAAAGACCCAAAAAGAGGCAGGAACGTACATCATAATGGCATTTCTACTAGTTAACCAGGGAACAAAATTAAGGTTTTTTTAAAAGTTCACTGAGTTGAAGTAGTGTTGATGGATGGCTGAATATGATGTCTGGAGAAACCCCTGTTCTTCATCTCCCCAATCTAATTAAAATACGACGGGGAGTGGTTTTCCTTTACTGCTCATCAGCTGCAGTGTTTACAAGCTTGTTTAAAAGAAAACAGAATCTGTGAAGCCAGGTACTTTCAGTTTTATGTATGCAAAAGAAATATGAATTTTCTGTTGAATTGAAGATTAAAGATTGGCTACAAAATCTGCATTACAGAATGATCCACACAGGCCTTTTACAAGTGATGAATTTCACTTTAAAGCAAACAGACACAGAGAGGACATTAGGAAGAAAATAAAGTGTTGTTGAAATGCTATTTAAATGTTACTTTGGGAGACAGACTGGACTTTCATTGTTTGCAGCTTTCCCTGATATGTCAGCATTAACATCGGGATCTGTCCATACTGGTCATTTTTAACAAATCGGCATCGGTAACATAAGTAAAACTGTGTCAATAATTACCCATCCAAGTTATTTTTATCTTCTTGCCACAGGTGTATTTATTTTGGTAGGGTTCTTTGCCATGTGGTATTTGTTGGACTTGTGACAGTCATAGTGATGTAGGGAAGGATTGTGGGGTGTTTAGCAACAGCAAAGAGGCAATGTCACCAGAGATGTATTTTTTTACAATATTGACAGGTGGCAAAATATATCTGATATATATGCTGTATAAATATTGGCAATCAGCCATAACAGAAATATGAATATTTAACATTTACAAAGAAGTCTTAATTTTCCTTCTAAATAAATGTTTATATGGCTAAAATACAGAACAGATATTCACAAAGAAAGTATTAGTCTTTTTCTTAGGATCTAAAGGTCTCTATGCAATCTAAGGGCCTGCTTGTCACACTAGACACATTTCCACTATCATTACCTTAACTTAAGGATAATTCTACCAGTCCTTCGCATTTTATGCATCTCCACTTCACCAGCCCATTTTTTGGGCCACTTCAGGTACCAACTCAGCATCAGTGCTGGAGTATGTACTCACAAATGGACTGGTAAATCGCTGGGTAGGAGCTGAGGTTAACTCATACTTACTGGTTGTAACTCAGAGGGAAATGATACAAGTAGACATTGCCAAACAACCGGCTTTGTAATATTGGAAGAGCTGCTTGTGAAGCAGTTTTTATTGCAACATAGCAAATAGAAACACAGCACCCATCCCTACTTCTACTATTGTCAATCTTTTATTATTCTCAGCTGCTGTGGGTGCCTTTTAGCTCTGATAATTGATACTTGTCACTGGTTTTGATATGAATGTTTGCAAATTCCTCAAAGGGACAACTTTGTACAGAGACACAATGGCTAAGAGGACCAGGCCGACTGATTTACCCAGATGGGAAAAATGTGGTTAAATTACCCTGAAGTTCCAATAGTGGAAATATGCCTATTGTTGGCAGAAATTCGTACAACAGGAACCCCAACCAAGTATTGACAGTGTTTGGAAAGTTCACTTTTCATATGAACTAGTTCAAAGTTCAGTTCATATATTTTAAAGTGAATCAGTTCTGTTCATAATTCACATTTCTTTTACTAAATTCACAGTTTCAAAAATTAACTAGTACGTAGTATTTTTTATTTTATTATTTATTTTGCGGTGAGCCAATTCCTCCCAGATTACTGCATTTTCTGATTGTTGCTACCCATTCAATCCACACTTGTACCCAGCTGCAGCTTTAACCCAATACAGGATATTCTCAAAAAAGAAAAAGCTTTTTATTATTTTTTGAGGAATTATTAAACACTCTGAGGTAGGAACCATGTTGGGGTAGTAAACTAAGGCTGTACCTCAGCCTTACCTATTACCTTGTAATATTCAAAGTGCAAAACATTCAAACAATAATTAACTTTTGCCAATTTTCAGTTTCTGTGAATGTTTTTCTGACCAAAGAAAATGTATAGAACTTATACTTACTTAATTATAAAGTGCAACAATCATCCCAAATGAATAAGTAAGGTTGCAATTCCTAGTATTAGTTTATTAAAGCTGGGCATTCCGTTTTTCAACAGAGCTGCTGCTACTGTACCCCGTTATCAGCTTTTGAATGGTAGATGATCTGTTTTGGTATGTCGTGGTCATGTCTTTTAATTTTTTTAGTTACTTGCACATACCTTGAAAGGCTAGCCAGCTGGATTTCGCAAAGTTTACACAAAAATGCAAGATTTTTCCCTCTTGGATTGTCACTAACCTTTTAAAAATATATATTTTGTATGGTCATACAAAGATGCCACTTTATTAATTGATCCCGAAATACTACTGCTGCTCCAATCACTGGAATTTGCCTGCATACTTTAGAGTTTGACACAAGCATACGTGGTGCGACTCGATGACTAGTGTTGAGACAATTGATCTTTCCCCCTGTTTTAATCACCACGGCTTGAGCCTAGTCTTTTGTCCAGAAGGCTTGAATGAAATTTGCCATCATTTGAAAAAAAAAAAGAACTGCGAGAGAGCGCCGTTCACAAAGGCCAGAATGAGTGCTTTCACTATAACGTTCATCAGACAAAAAAGGGAGTGAGTTCATTTCATATTCACAAACAATATGAACAAATTCATGAACGATAATTCAATGAACTTGTTCAGAAACAGCACTGAGTATTGAAGTGTATATATTGCATAGTTGCCTTCCTGGGTTTTTTTTTTCAGTACGACTACATTTTTGTATTTGTGCTAATTTACTTAATATTCGAATTTTGGGCATTCATTGGATTTAATCCACAATATATTACATTGGAGGCAATGGATCTAGATATTCTTGTTTATTGAAAAGTGCTTATGTAGGCTGTAACAAAAGCAATGAATACAGTTACTGTCACCAAGTCCAAGAAATTTTTGTAACATATAGGCTTATTACTTGCATACTGTGAACATTTGAATATAGAAAAAAAATGTTTAGGCAATAATTTTAGAAGTTCAGAATATATTCCATGGAGGAATCAAACTAAAATGTATCAGCTGTAAAACACCAGGAGCTAAAATTGGAAGAAAACATACATGTGTATGCAATAATCTTCAAACAGACTCAAGAACCTTTTTCCTCAAAATTCCTCTTTTTTCACTTTTGACTTAATGATTTCTTTTATTTCAAACCTGAGCCAAGAAACTTTTAAAAATGTAGAGCTTCCAGCGTTTGATAAAATGTTCCTTATTTCATTGTTTCACCCTTGAGTCAGGAGATTTATGGTGCCCAAAAATCCCCAAATAATTTGTTTCCCGCTCACTTGGATACAATAATAATAATAATAATAATAATAATAATAATAATAATAATAATAAAGCATATGCTTTTGTCTGTTTTTAAAGATTTTCAAAATCTTTCTTCTAAAGATTTGTTTGTTCTTCTGTGAATATGTGTAGGGATTCCATATTAGTTCAATAAAAAGTAAAAATGCCTTCCACAGACCATATATGCAACACCTTATAAATATTTAATGTCTTACAGCCATTGTAAAATGCTTTTGCTGAGTGCAGCTCAGTTGCAAAAGAGGACAATCCGATGCCATTTAGTCTCTTATTCATTTAATTTTCAGCCTGTGACTTTTTTCGTTCCTGCCTCGCTTTCTTTTGCTTTGTTTAACACATTTGGCGATGACAATAAATTCAACTTCAGCTCTGAGTGTCACTTAGAGAAGTTTAAATTGGGTGTCAGGAGACTTTCTCAGAATATCTATGTTTTACAACCCACTCAAGACACGATAATGGAGCAGACTCTACAATACCACCTACACTTCTCCCTTCGCCTGAAAACCCAAGATTCTGTGTGATTTCTGCTGCTTCATTAGCTACATTCAGCAGCCTGGGTTTGCCGCAGTGACGAGTTAGTGTAAAATGAAGATGTCAGCACAAAAAGCTGTTTTGTTGACCAGCTAATTGGTCCCCTAATACGGTGCGCGGATGATGAGGAGATCGGAGGATGTGGGTTTGGATAAGTCTCTGGGGATAGATCTGTCACCAACAATAAATACATCTGAGTTTAGATTTGGTGCAGTGGTGGAAGGACCATTTCAGCTCTCACATCAAAATGATGAAACATAAACAGTATGTGGGCTTTGTTGTTAGCAAAGGGCTGAATAGCAGGATAGAAATCACAAACGGAATCACCTTTGAAGTGTCTTGAGATTACTTTTTTGTGAATCGGCACCATATAAATTATCTGGATTGAATGGGAATGTAAAGATACACAGAGAAAACACATGGAGCATGTTTCTTATCCTCTTTCTTTGTTGATATCTGCTTCAGTTTAATGTCTTTTTCACATTAGATTTTACCCCATTTGCTATAAACCGAAACATTTTTCAGAGTTTAATGTTAATTCAATTAAACTTTTACATTAGCTTAATAAGAGAATAAACAGACTGACTTTGCATTTGCCATGGATTCATTATTTGGTTAAAACGTGTTGTGTCTGTGTTTTCTTTTCAGTACGGAAAATAGAAAGAAAGTGCTAAATAGTAAAGCTACTGTCACACTCTATTATACTAATATGTGTGGTGCCATATTTAAACGAATTTAACATTGGTCTTCATATTAAAAAGAAGTGCATTTTGTGCAACAAGTCTTGTCCACCAATAGTAAGCTATCAGAGAATGAAATAAAATGTGAACACTGCTCGATTTTTGTTGTAAGTCTTCTTTGGCTGTGATCGCAGAGAGCTGATCAAAATATCAAAACAAAGCGCACATCCGGAACTTGGAATAAGACACGTTTTTTATGGCTGCCAACCCTTATTCATCTATTTATTTATAACAGGTTGCTACCTATTTTAGGCAGGTTCTTTTACTGTCTTCTTTAAAAAACTTTTTATAGCTTCATGGATCATTTGTTGTTTTGCATGAGCTGTTGGATTGGTTATTGGTTTTTGTGTTGTTTAACTTTACTATTTTTACATATTCTCTTAATTTTTAGCACTTCGGCCATTTGTCGTGTTTGCTGTATAAATGAGCGTGATTAAAAAGCATGTATAATATAATTGTGGTAATGTTATCAAATTATTCTTGGTTATATGACAGGTTAGAACTAATTCATCTCTTTTTGTTTGTCTATTTTAGGGCAGCCACAAATTATTATTTTGATACTAATCACTAATTATTTTGCATATTAGTCGACTAATCTGATCACGTGTAAAGTGCATGTAATTGCGGGAGCAGCTGCTCTAATATTTGCATACTGGGTGCACCTTAATGAAGACCGAGCTAGATTTTAAATGAAAATACCTTTTGTTCATATATAGGCCGCACAGGACTTTATGCTGTATATTTTCTTGTAATAACATGAGATATTTATACGAACATACGTGGTACACAGACGATTTTTTTTTTGTTAAAATGTAAGATGGCATGGTTTTTCAAGCTCTGCCTGAAAGTCAGAAGCATGGCATCAAGATAACACGACAGTAACATGCCCGGGTAGAAAATAAAACATACTTTAGCCGAACAGAGAATTTTCTTAAGTTCATCTTCCTCCACTGAAGCCACTGAAGTCGTTTTCTTCAGTGTCTTTATGTCCTCTGAAGGCTTTTGTCATCTTTTTACATGGACTCTGTTCTTCTCGCTGCCTACTCCATGTCAAGCTTACGTGAAGTAGCTCTATTTCTCTAACTCAAAAGTTGAATTACATTCCTTTCTTCATGTGGTTTGAGGGTGTGTGCATGAAAACTACCAGTATTGTGGTCTTCTGCACGAAATTTATCCCCACTTTTGTGTCATTTTGGACTTCTGGGTATAGTGCCCCCTGGAGGCTGCTAGCAAGTAAAAAATTCTATAGCTGCATCGTTGTATAGGATACAGTGTCCAACGTTATGACAAAAGTAGTGGCTTATTGTCTGAAACTTAAAATAAAGCAAATATAAGCACAAATCCTTTATAGTAAACCATATTTATTTGATATGATATAATATATATATATATATATATATATATATATATATATATATATATATATATATATATATTTATTGTATGCCTTTTTTTCTTCTCGCTTAAATTCTCTCCTTCGCTTCAACTTAAAGGATAAAAATATATATATATGTTCCTGAGACCAACTTTTCACAACACCCACTTGTAAATATTTTTCCCAGGGCTTTAGTATTTATATGTGCCATTCAGGAAAATCCCAGACCCACCGAGTGCTAGTGAGCTCAGGGGATGTTTAAGGCATATCTGTGGTAAAAGGGGCTTCGGTGGATGCAGTTAGCAGAAGTGCCGAGCTGAGCCGTTTGCTGCATCCTGCTTTATTGCTGTTGTCACTTGTTTTTAATGAAAGTGGAGCTCGGCTGAAGAAGGAGGAGAATTTATTTGCAGTGATGCAGTTCAGCAGGACAAGCTTTGATTGTCCTGGTGTGTGTGAGAGTATGTGTGAGTGTGTTAGTTACAGGACACTCCATTTAATAAAAGACGTAAGATATGTCTACCTCATATCGATCAGACACATTTATTTTCTACATTGATGTACAGAATGGCGCAACTACTTTTGTTTCAACTTAGTTGAATCTTCTCAAAACGCGATGGAGTATCCATTTTATATCTTTTGGATTGACATAATTGCGTAAATGTGCGTGTAACAGGATAAATCATATCAGCTGCAGAAGGTGAAAAAGTAACAAGGCATGTAAAAAGCACGGATGTGCATGAAACTGTCTATTTATTGTATGCCTCAGGGCTTCTCCACATCTGTATGGGCTTCTGTACAGAATGTGTGCGTATATCTGTGCCGTCACATTTAGTTTGTGTGAGTCTGCTCGTGACTGAGACTGTGTGATCATTGGCCCAGTATTCAAAAAGTTTTCACACCCTTTGAAATTTTGTTTGTTCACAAACTACTAATGTGTATTGTTGGGTTTTTATAAGAGTAGTGCATAATTGTGAAGTTGAAGAGAAAAAGAACAAACAGTTGAAGTATAACAGTGGGCTCCAGTTTTCTGACCCACTTTTAAAATCACGCAAGCAGACTCAGAGTAAAAGTTAAGTCGAACTTATTTATGATAATAATAACCAATGAAAAAAAGTACCCATAATACATAGCGTCTGGTAAGGAAAGAAGAGTGGTTAGCTCTAGAAGTTGAAGATGGATATGCATACTTGGAGGTAAGAGAAATAAATAGAGATTTAAATGATTACTGTATTTAAATCCATATATCTTCCCATCAAGTTTGACCAACTTTTGTATCAGCTTCCCCCACAGCATAATGCACACAAAACCATGTTTCCCTATGGGGATAGTGTGTTTAGATTGACATGCATTGCTGGTGTCCTTCCAGAGTATCTTGGGTCAAAGCCAAGAAATTTCAATTTGTTCCTATATGACCTGGACTACCTTCTTCCACCTGTCTATTGAGTCCACTATGTGGCTTGTGGCAAACTGCAAACAGGAGTTTCTTTGCCTTCCTTAAACAATGGCTTTCCTTTTGCATCTCTTACAAAACACAAAGATTTGTGGAGTACATGACTAATAGCTGACCTTTCAGCAGAATCTTACCCACAGGTGGACTTTATTTACTTGTTATGTATCATTTTCTTTCCAACTCATAGTGCTGCATTTCCTACTTGCAATGTAAAAAAGTAAAGAAGTTCAAAGGCTGTGAATACTTTTACAAGCCTCTGTGTTTATGCTTTCTGTATTTGTTTATAGTTGATGCATAATGTCTTTAAGAGTACTTGCAAACAAGAATCTGTCTTAACCTTTAAATGGTCATTAAAACACATCAGATCTTCCAACCCAGTTTGGATAATTGACTAGGGGAGGGCTTTAATTTAAGATGAGATAGTTGTAATTTCTTATATGAAAGAAATTACAAAGTAAAACCCAACTGATCACTTTTGAGATAAGTAGGAAAAGTAAAAAAAAGTGCCTCTACGTCACCCAAAATAATTTTTGTAACTTCACATGCAAACTGGATACAAGCACACATTGTGGCCTGACTCTTCGTTAAATTCTGCTTCTTAGACAGCGACTGTCCAATCATAACTTTAAATTAGAATGGCAGGTTTGTAAAGCAAGTGGCATGCACAATAATGGATGGATCACTGGATGGTGTGTTGGAAATTTCTTGAGAGATTGAGCTTTTTGTCTAACACACAGAGTTGGTTGGATTTTCAGGTTTGTAAAGCTGATCAAAGCTGCCAGGGGCATTTTTTTTATTTCTTGAACCTCACATGCTTTAGAACTTTAGAATTTTTTTTGATTTTTACTATTAAATGCAATTAAGTTGGGAGATAAATTCACAAAACATTTAATCTGCTTTTCTAGTCATACTGACCACTCAAACCACTTTGCATTAGAGCCACATTCACCAAATCACACTCACCAACACACAAACATTCACACACCGACACACACACTAACACGCACACAGGACTACACTTACCCTAAGCCACAGTCACCAACTTTACAGTTATTTACACATATTTAAACTGTAGAGTTTATGGAGATTTATACTTTGTGCAGTGGAAACATTTTGGAACCTGGGCTAAGAAAGAATCTTTACAGACAAATAACCTAAATCTGACATAAGTTGTGTTTTATTTGTAGCCTTAAAATTCAAGGCAACACATACAAGGCCATCCCGTGTAAAGGTGTTTGCACACAGTTTGTTTTAAAATTGTTTTGGTTCAAGATAAAAATTAACATAATGTTACACTATTCTTACAATGCTTTCTACATGTTCAGAAAATAATAGTATATAAAAAAACAATTAACCAAAACTTGAACCTATAAAACGTAATCATGTAAAATCCGAAATGTCATCTTTTTTAGGCCACAAATATCTTTACCCATACAAAAGCATCAGAATCAGTGAGCAAGATGTATCTGAATTATCACACAATGGATGTGAAAAAAAATAATTGATGCGTAAAGCCAAGTGAATGAAATCTGTATTTCATTCAAGCTCCAAACCGAGCATTATGTAATAAAGGATCCTGGGAACACAGACGTGTCTGTGAGCTCATACACGCTGAGGCCAACACAAGAGCAAAGCTACAGAAGCCTGTGACTCACTGCCAGCCTTTCCTCCATGACAGTTAATGAGCTGTGTCTGCTTTCTCTTTGTCTTTTTCTGCTGCATCCCATCTTCTGTTTTATTGAAAAAGCTATAAAACAGAGTGAACCTCTCTCCTTCTGCCCTTTACTTGATGGGTATGAAATGAACTGTTGTGGCAGAAAATAATTTGGTGGGTTTTTAAACTTCCCTTCATCCTCATTTGTATTTTCTTTCTTTTTTACATCATGTGTTTCAAGACATGTCAAAAAAAGACAAATTAAGACGTTCCCCTACTCGCCTTCCACTGCCACACACTGAGAGGACTTGATGGAGGGATTTTAAACAAAGCTAGGATGCCAGGGACTCAAGTGAGGCTCTCAGAACCCTTCTGAGAAAAAAACACTCTGATAATGTAATACCATGTGGTTGTATGGATAAACCCTCAGATGCACTCAGACATATCAGAGCTTGTACTCACTGGGTTTGTGCAGGCTTCATACACAGAAAGATGCAGTCAGGTGCCCCAGTGGGGGGTTATATTCACCAGAATTCCATTTATCTTAAAGTGTGTTTACTCGGAGTCTGTTTCTCCTTTCCGTCGGTCAGACTCATGGGGTAGTTGAAATCCAATTGGAAGGTTTAGAGGTGATTTTCTGTCAGAAACAGGGTTTGTGCAAACAGCAACCAACAGTTGTTATTGTTACAATGTTGGATTTGTGGGAAAATAAGCAGAAATATTAAAAGAAAGTCAAATTCAAAGATGCACTTGCTTACCACAATTCTACTGGTTTAAACATAATAGAAATGTATAGTTCTGCCATATTGTTTTATCCAACTGAGTCTTTTACAATTTTGTAAACATTTAGTTGTCCATTCTAATAACCAAGTAAGCTACGTATTATGCATTTGGACTCTGTGGTCCCTTTTAAAAGACAGTTTGAAATATAACATATTGACTCTCCCTTCTCTTAATGGTCTCTGTGTTTTGTCGCATTGTTAGCTCTGTTGAAGCATATTTTGATTTTATATCTAAAAGGTGCTCCATAGCAAACATTTTTCTTACTTACAAGTATTCCAATTTGTTCCTAAATAATGTGGAAATCTGTACAATTCTTACAGTTCAATATAATCATGAACAATTCAATTATTTCCTTTGTATTTACTTTGTATTAAAATTAACCCATGTTGATTTAAGCAAATTCAGCGTGAATTTTTAATAGTTAAAGTTTACATTGTTAAAAATAATTCAATGAAAAACAGCCATTAATGTCCAAATTTAATAAAGCTCCATCCTATTTATTGTAAATGAATGCAGACCGATTTAAACAATATATGTCAAATATCCATGTCCTTTCTAATTTCTATGGTAGTACTTTAAATACACTGCATGTCAACTTAAGTTTAACTGTATTTCATCCATCTCATTTCTCATAAATGCAGACTAGATTAAGACTATTGGATCCTGCTCATCTGAAAACATTCATTCTGATCTTAATCAATTTAAACTAAATTATGATCATTGATTCCAGCGTAATTATCTTAGTTTCAGGTCAGACTTTATAACTTTCCATCAGGTGAATCTAAAATAAAAAAAGAAGTTGATGAAAATAAACGTGATTCTTCAAAGCCTAAGTAAACTAGTTTTCAATTCCATCCAAATAAGTCAGAGGTTTAATTTCAATTTATTGGTTTTAATTCACTTAATTCCCCGTAATTCAGACCATAGTCTGAATAGTGGTTTATTAAAAAATATCATTCAGTTTCAATTAACTCATTTCCCCCCATTTATATACAATTTACTTTGTTCCAAGTCAATTAAAACCATTCAGTTTCATTACAATATGATCCAATAATACCAATTAGATGTAATTAAGTACAGCTTAATGTGAAAAAATATTGAATAGTGCAGTTGAAACTAGTGTAAACCCTTTTAGTCAAATGAAATAAAAACTGTTTCTATGTTATTAAAAATATTTGGGGAAAATCATAGTAATTATTTACATTTTATTTCAGTTATGAGCTAGTTTAATTCAATTACTGTAGTTTACAGTCAGTTTGAAGGCAATTGAGTTATGTTTTTAATGTTTGATTGAAATCTGTTACCAGTTTTAATATAGATAATCGCATTTATTTAACAATAAGTAACAATTTGCAGATTTACTGATTAGTCAATATAATTAAATTTGTCTTAAAATGAGTCCAGTTAAGCCTTTAAATCCTTTTAATGCAATTTTGTCCTAATAAATAGAAACCAGAAAATTCAGTAAATATAATTCAATGAAGTGGATTTTGCCCTGTTTTCTACGTGTTTGTTTACCAACTTACTTTAAATAAATTTGGACTGATTTGTGTTGTGTAAACATCCTGTTCAACAAGTTTCAGTTGCACAACTCAAAACAAATTCAGTGAATTTCAAATGTCATCTTTTTCAGTTCATCTGTGTAACTTTATCATCATCCCATCTCACTAGTCTGTAAGTAATATGTATTTTCTAATTGGATGCTGTACGTATAACTCACATGAAGAATGATGGCCTCAGGCTAGCTTTAATGATTTATTTCCTCTTTTAACCCTACTTCTACAACCTACTCTATGCCTTCACCAGAGTTGTGTGTTCCTGTGTGTGTGTGTGTGTGTGTGTGTATGTGCGTGTGTGAGTGAATGACTCTGACATGATATTTCTCTCCCGTGGCCTCGAGCGTTCCTCTGACTGTGACAGGAAGAGTAATTGGCCATCAAAATAATCCAGACCCCTTCCTTCATTCACAGGCAGCCCCCGGCAAGTGGAATTAGCCATCGTGTTGAGTCAGGGACGTTGAACACAAACTCTATGTCGATGTTTTTTAAGTGTTTGGTGTGTGTGTGGGGGGGGGGGCTTATGCGTGTGCATTTGCAAGAGGCGTAGTCTGACCTTAAGTTACATCATCGTGTATTGGAGGATGACAGTCATGTACCCTTTTCTGTCATTAAACATAATTTTTTTCATGCAGAGCCACATTTTTACCTCACAAGGTATAAGGGGAAAAAAATGATTTTAATTTGAGGGAAAAATGGAGCTGGAGATCAATAGACAAATTGGTAAGGCGTCTGCAGTTCTGTGGGCGCTGTATCGGTCTGTCGTGATTTAAGAGAGAGTTGAGCTGAAAGGCAAAGCTCTCGATTTACCGGTCGATCTACATTCCTACCCTCATCTATGGTCACAAACTTGGTGGTGACCAAAAGAACCAGATCATGGATACAGGTGGCTGAAATTAGTTTCCACCGCAGGGTGGCTAGGTTCTCCCTTAGAGATAGGATGAGAAGCTCGGTCAGCCAGAGGGGGCTCAGAGTAGAGCCGCAGCTCCTCCAGATTGACAGGAGCCAGTTGATGTTGCTCGGGCATCTGGTCAGGATGCCTCCTGGACGCCTCCCTGGTGAGGTGTTCCGGGCAGAGTTTTATGCTGATTTTAAAGACAACGAATATGAATAGCTAAATTGATTGAAATCCCTTCTAAAAAATCACCTAAAACTGCCTATTTTATGTTATACCTCAAGCATGTATTAACACTCACAGTCAAAACTGTCTTCGCACTACCACGAAAGCTTATATCTACAGTCATTCCTATTTCTACATTATAAATATATGTTATGAGATCGGTTTCTCAACCTTTCTTGTCAGACTGCTTAGTTGGTTTTATCTTTAAAATAATAAGTGGTATCAGCCTTGCTGTCTAAAGCTCGATCTTAAAAAATAAGCTTATCTTTCCATTGACTCAATCTCCATGTCCCTCTTTGCAACTCTGGTCTACTAATATTGCTTGTATTTGTACAACCCGGAAAAGCTGTGATTTAGTGAAGTGTGTTGATTTAGTGCTTACTGTCCCCTTAACTCGCCCATCTGTAAACAATCTTCAACAACACATTTCATCCCTGAGAAAAGAAGGTAAAGATAACTGATGCTACATATGAACAACTGTTCTTTCACATTTTGTACTTTTTTGTTTCCCTGTTTGTACTGAGATATTTACAGTTTTCCCAGCTCTCAGCGGCCAAATATACCACTGTTGTCAGGTTCTTTCGCAGGTTTTGACTTATTTATTCAGCCATTATTTGAGTCTGTTCTTACAATGCCAGACAGCGACTTTAGCTTTGTTTACTTCCAACAGTCTCTTATCAGTTGAGCTTTGCTTTTATCACTGAGGCTCCTTCCGTTTATGATCACACAAGAACTTTTCTCTCAAAGAGACATCTTCACAAGCTCAACACCAGATGCCAAGCATGCATTGAAGAGAATAAAATCTGCAGTGCTCGATAGAGTAAAATTAAAAATTAAACCCCAATCAAACAGCCCATTTTTGCATTTCAGCAAGGTGTAGGAAACATTGACATGTCAGCATAACATAGTTTCCGATTTGTCAGCTTCATCGTGCTTTTCCTGTTCCAATACATCCTGAAGCAGAACTGACTATGAACTGTCTGAGTATGTCTAGAAATAGTTGACCTGATGATCTGTTTAATCTAAAACTTTTGTAGACTGAGCAAATATTAATGATCTAGATTGGAGCTAGTTTGTGGGTACTCTTGAAGACAAATGTGAGGATTGCGAACTCAAATTCTAAGCTTTTCTGGTAGCCAGTGCAGAGACCGAAGAACAAGAGTCTCAGTGAAAGTGAGTTTGTGTCTTTGGAAGTAAAATTGCTGCTATATTTTGTACTAACTTTGAATTATGCTTATGGGGAAAATGGGGCCAAAGCTTTGCAACCACCAGCCTGAACCATATATACAAGACAGTCCCCTTTTAAGTGAACCTGTGTGAATTACAGTCTCAATCTCAATTCAGTTCAATTAATGTTATATTGTGCAAATTCAAAACATGTCGTTATTTAAATTCGGGACCCTCTGTGGTCCTCTGCTACTGTAGCCCATTTGTTTAGACATCTTTCGTGTTACCAGATTGTATTCAGTACACCTTGATTGTAAAAAGTGATTATTTGAGTTGTTGCATCCTTTCTGTCATTTGGAACCAGTCTGATCATTTTGTGCCAACCATTGAACATAACCAGGAATTCCTTATTTTCGCAGCTTTAGGTGTTTGTTTTATATTTTGGATAATTTTGACCAATCTCTAAGCTTAGAATTTGAGTTCGCAATCCTCACATTTGTCTTCAAGAGTACCCACAAACTAGCTCCAATCTAGATCATTAATATTTGCTCAGTCTACAAAAGTTTTAGATTAAACAGAAATAGTTGACCTGATGATCTGTTTAATCTAAAACTTTTGTAGACTGAGCAAATATTAATGATCTAGATTGGAGCTAGTTTGTGGGTACTCTTGAAGACAAATGTGAGGATTGCGAACTCAAATTCTAAGCTTTTCTGGTAGCCAGTGCAGAGACCGAAGAACAAGAGTCTCAGTGAAAGTGAGTTTGTGTCTTTGGAAGTAAAATTGCTGCTATATTTTGTACTAACTTTGAATTATGCTTATGGGGAAAATGGGGCCAAAGCTTTGCAACCACCAGCCTGAACCATATATACAAGACAGTCCCCTTTTAAGTGAACCTGTGTGAATTACAGTCTCAATCTCAATTCAGTTCAATTAATTTTATATTGTGCAAATTCAAAACATGTCGTTATTTAAATTCGGGACCCTCTGTGGTCCTCTGCTACTGTAGCCCATTTGTTTAGACATCTTTCGTGTTACCAGATTGTATTCAGTACACCTTGATTGTAAAAAGTGATTATTTGAGTTGTTGCATCCTTTCTGTCATCTGGAACCAGTCTGATCATTTTGTGCCAACCATTGAACATAACCAGGAATTCCTTATTTTCGCAGCTTTAGGTGTTTGTTTTATATTTTGGATAATTTTGACCAATCTCTAAGCTATGGCATAGAGATATGGTAGATACTTTGCTTCAAGGTACAAGAAATACATTAACACAGTGTAAGCACAAATATTGAACATCATGGAAACTGTATATGCCTTTCTCATTTTATAAAGGGTACATATGTGTTCCTACTGAAAACTAAATTTTTGTACCATTTCTTTGATCGGATACATTTTATGGTGATTATCTTTTTCACATAAAAAATACATCCATGAGCAAAGCTAGATTTATGTAAATACAGTTAATTGTTTTATTGTTAACACATTTTTTATTAGATTTTTATATTTCTATAATCAAATCAATTTAAAAATGGTGAACTGATTTTTTAAATGATTTATCAAGAGACATTTCCCAATGCCACCATGAAAGTTTTTGATAAATTGCAAAAATTCTTAGTGCAAGATATAATAATCCTTCTTGGCTGTCAAGGTAAAAAGTACAGACTGTAGGGGTACAAAAAGGGAACTAGTTAAGGATACAAAATGGTACCTTTATTTAATACATTTATTTTAAAATTTTCTGAGCTTGTTTGGACACAGTTTTATTTGTGCTTCAATAATCACTTTAAAACAATCTTTATTTGTCTGAGTCATTATTTTGTCAGTTCTCTTCTAAAATCAGCACCAGAGTTCATATGTCTGTCATAAAAATATATTTAGGCTATAAAACCAACATTTTCAACAAGCAGCTCAGGAAATGTATTACATTATAAGATGTGATAGAAGAATGAACAGTCATCCTGTCTGGAACTGAATCCTCTGTTTTCCTTATCAGTATAAATTATAACTAACTTTTTTTAACCTTAAATTAACCTTTGTATAAGACAAAAAATAACTATTGAAAATGAATCTGCAATTATTTATTATTCTTAAAATAAATAGTTGCTTTTACTAAATCGCATAATATACCTCTCATATATTTGTTTTATAATTACTGACTTCTCATTTTCTTTTCTCCTCTGTCATTTCTGCAGGTCCTCCTGTCAACGTAACATGCAACATTTTTATCAACAGCTTTGGCTCCATTGCTGAAACAACAATGGTAAGCTTATTTATTATAAATTCCACTTAGCAACACAGCCTTAAAGTGAATATTTTTGAACTTGTCACTCGTATCGGTGTGTGGATTTGGATGCTTAGGCCCATAATGGAGACAGTCACATCTCACCAGAGCTTCAACTCAGCTCTGGTAATTTTCACTTGAAAAAATAAGATAATTAAAATGAAGGCTGTGTTGATATTCCGTGCATCTGAAGTTGCATTTTTACTACATTTTAGAAAATTAAAGCCTTTTGACCTCTCAGTGTTTGGATATTCCCATGCCTCACTGAACCCACATTTCATTTCATTTGAACGAGCGCATCACTGCCACCACCATTAGCATAACAACACAGCAACTGCAGAGGTGGCATGTCTTTTTACAAGCAATGAAGGGAAAATTTACACCAGTTCATTACACAGGAAATCCATTAGTATAAATATAACAGAAGCATCAACATTCATTGAGCAACAAAGGCTCAGAGGAGATATGCTGTGTGTGTGGCTTTACAAAAACAAGCCATTGTCGCCCGCTTGAACCCCAAGAAATGTCTTCATTTTTCCAATGAAAGCAGTACATTTTTAAGTTATACAAGCCCACAGGAATTCCTAGGACGGGAAACTCCTTCTTTGTGCACATAAATTTGGGTTTTAGCTGAGTCGGGTTGGATTAACAAGGTGCTAATATACAGAAAGGTCAAAAGAATCAAAATCTTATTCAGTTTATTTGTATGGCGCCAAATTACAGCATATGACATCTCAAGGCAATATGCAAACAGGTCCAATTTATATGCAGGTGTAAAATCTAATTCTGTACATATTGAATTCAGATCCATTCAGCGCATAACAATGCAGTCTTCTGCAATCACATATATGCAAAAAATGACACTGTTGTTGAAAACTGGTGTAACAATATTCATTCATTTTATCTTTCATCATAATGTTCACATTTCTCTTGCTGAACATGCTGATCTTGGTCATATGAGTATCAGGTGCGGACAAAAAAGGTAAAGAAGTTAAATTCTTTCCAATTGGCTAAATATATTTGAAAAGCAGAATTTTAATACATGCTATATCACCTGGAATATTATTTTACTTTTTAATATTGGTTTTAAGCATTCCCTTGCGATTGTTATATAGAAAAAAACTGCAGTAGCAGAGGTGAAGGGTCACACATTGGAAGAACGAGAAGTGACTTCATGAGATAGAGTTATTTTGATAACTAAAGCCGGGACTTTGACAAACACCCGGTCTTCGGATTGAAAGTAATTAACTTTCAATAAAAAAAAAAAATGTTTAAAAAAACACAAAAAACTAAAGGATAAAATTCTAGCAAAATCTTTTTAATGACGTACTTCTACAAAACAAACATTTTATGTATGGTTAGATTGTAATCGGGTGTGGTGGAAAAGTTTATATTAAAAATCATCTGTTTTGTGTATTCCACCGTAACTCATAGTCACTGTGTGCTGAGTCTTTATTATTGTTGATCAGTCTCACTGAATGACGCTGTAGACTTAAGTCATGGTCAAATGGAGAGATATTAAAATTCCTACTGCATGCATTGCCGTGGAGATGACCCTCTCAGAGTGAGTGACCTGACATCCTACAAGATTGTGGCTTCCCAATCAAGCAGAAGGCGCCTCCGAGTCTCCAAGAGTTACCCTGAAGAAGTGTCTATCTATAATTGTAAGGTTAACTAAATTAATAAAAGGCTGTGTTCATTAGACAGAGACAGGTCAGTATTTCACATGTCCCAATGTAAATGTCTGTCCTCCTTGGCTTGATCACCCTGAGTCTCATTAATTCCTCCAAACGTTAACGGAATCTTCTCTCATCATTTTATTTAAGAGTTTCTCCGGTAACACGGGTATAATTTGAGGTTTTAAAGCAAGAACTGAATGCTGCTCTAAAAATTGACATATAGATTCCTAAATATGTACAAGTCAGTTGTCTATAAGCTGTTCTGACAGACTCCTGGATGCATCATTAATAGCCCATAACACCATTTTACCACTTGTGATGCAACCCGCACTTTCTCTTGCTGCCCTTTCAAGATGCAATTTTTGCCAATTGAATTGGTCTGCTTGTCAACCAATGAGTTACTAAAGTTACAGTTACTAAAGTTAATAGTTCTGGTAAGAAACCAATATGAGCTATCAATCCTAGATGGTACTGAAATTAATCTCTGTATTATAGGAAATTTAAAATGTATCAGCGCTCTAAAACTGTCACCAGATTAACAATGTCAGTTGCTAAAATCCAAAAAGGTGTATCGAATTTCTAAGACAAACAAAGTGTAATACCTTAAAGCTGCTTTTAAAACACACAGTTTGATTAACTGGGAATAAATTAAAGGAAAATGACAATTTTAAATTTGTATTTATTCATGGTAATATGATAATCGCATAACTCATTAGTAGACGCAAAAAGCAGAGAAAAACATCCATAGGGAACTAAATGAGTTGGTATCTGAAGTTTAGATATCATTATGAGAGTTGACTATTTCTTACGGCTTTTAAACACAATGACAATAACAAATCACCTCTGTTCATCTTTCTAAAAGCCTAGCCCAAACCTGAGCCTGGCCTGAAAGTGAAGGCCAACCTAAATCTAAATTGCTGTGTAAAAACTGTCCTCTTAATATTGGTCCTCACAGAGATAAAGGACACACACACACATGGTGTTCCCGGTGAAGAACAGTGATCGATGAATACGGTAGAATGGCGCAGTGCTTGTTGAAGTCCAGCGCTACATGGCTTCATTCGTGCTTTGGCACTCCCACAGCTTCTTCACTCTGTCTCATCTTTCTTCATCTGCCTCGTCTAGTTCTCTCATTTCCTTCCTTTCTTCTCCTTATTCAAATGTCATGTGTTGTATCTCTCTTTACCAAATCTAATGTACTTGATTTAGAAAAAGATTATTGTATATAACAATACAAAAATGTCTTGAAATACCAAAATACCAAGAAAATGTTCAGGCAAATTGAATGCAAAGGTATGCAAATTATTGTGACAAAATAACTGTGATTTAAGCAAAAAAATAAAAATAAAAATAAAATAATTTCCTTTAAATTTCATTGTAGGAGTAAGTATTTAAGTGTTACAATAAAAATGATCATCAATGCTTTCGCTAACCAGCCCTTCCAGCTAACACCTTAAGAACTATTCGGCTAATACATTCGGTAGACATCTTGCTGCTCTGACGTCTGTCATACCAGTGATATGACATCTTTATCAAGAACATTATGATGGAACAATAAGGTTGTTTTCTCTAACTTGACCTCCTGCCCTAAATACATTCACTAAGACACAGAATTAGTTATTAAATCCTAATTACATCGGAATATTCCCACAACACTTTTAAAGTCAAACCTTTAAAAGACATTTAACTGTAATAATAGAATTCTAAGTGTGATAGTATGAGGGTCCTGTCACTATGGCTCCAATTGATGATGTGCCCTGGCTGCTTAGCCACAGGGATATCCCTTTGGCTGAATGATTAGCGTGCATGACTCTCACCCATGTGTTGTGGGATAAAATCCTGGCCAGTTCCTTGTTGTGTATCTTGCCACATAAGCAAATATTTTAAAAAGTAATGTAACTTTTAGGAAAATAAATTAACTTTCCACTTGGGCAGGGCGAAATAAGCAAAAATTAATATCACGGTGTATGGAGCATTTAACCTCAATAACGGTAATGTGTCTATACAATGGAACTGCACAATGTGCATGTAATTTCTCTGGCTGACATCAACAGGAGTATCCGTGAATGATAACTTAATATTAACACGGCTATTAATAACATTGATTGATTCATTTATTAAATCAAGTTGGGGCACCACTCCTGAAAATCCAGGAGAATGTTAACATAAGCCAGACAAATTCACTACATTAGAGTCTAAGTGTCCAATAACATCATAAAAAGTCACTTTATTTGTCGCTAGTCGCATTTTTCTGAAAAATAGTCGATAGATGAGTCTAAACCCTTCCTAAATATAGCTACACAGTAGCTTCATTAGCAGCGCTTCCCCAGTTCAGTTGGATATTATTGCCTCTGTGTGTCACTTGACTGTGCGTAGTCACGTGACTCAAGGCAACACTTATTTCTCTAACAGGAAGTATCACAGCTGAAATAAAATACATCGGTAACAGTCATAAACTTCGGTATCGGTAAATTTTCGGTATACCGCCCAGCCCTACTTTCCACTATATTTTATTATAAGTACCAGTCTTTTTCAGCAGCTTCCCTGGTTGCCTATAGAATCCTGGATCAACTTCAAAGTTCTAATTCTCATGTTTAAGTGCATCCATAGCCTTGCCACTCCTTGTCTGACCTGCTTAACATCACCACTCCTTACCCTGCTCTTAGATCTTGTCAGCCACTCATCTTGTTTTTTCTTTCGCTTGTCACCATGGGTATCAGCACTTTCAGTTGCTTTGCTTTTCTGCTCTGGAACTCACTCCCTACTGCCATAAGAAATATTGAGTCTCTTCTATGTAAATAAAATGTACATCACCCTTATGAATTTTTTTTATTCTTAACATCGAATAAGGGTTCCAGTTTGATGACTCGTACCGCTAGCTGATGACCGTAGCTCAAGCAATTAATGAGAAATAATGTTTTTATTTGCTTTTTCCATCTATATTTCATCATTTATATCTTTAAATCTCTATCCATCCAACTTCTTCCGTTTAATTCTGGGTCCGATTGCGGGGCAGCAACTTAAGCTAGAGAAGCCCAGACTTGCCTCTCCCCAGCAACCTGGGGTGAGATGTCAAACTCATTTCCATTTTGGGCCACATAAAAATAATGAATGTCCTTAAAGGGCCGGTTGTGGCAGAAAGTATTGACTGTATTTAACAAACCGCTAAAACATGAATAAATACCTGTCTCGACAAGTACTTTTTGAATTAAAGGATACTGAACATCTTTTCATAATGTTGTGATTTGGAACTATTCAAATAAACACTGATTTTAGTGATAGAAGGGTATTTAGGTGGATATAAATTTTTATGTAGTTCTATGTACATGGTCCTCTACAGTTCAGAGGGCCACATCAATGGCCATGGCAGGCCGTATTCGGCACCTGGGCCTTGACGTTGACGTCTGTGTTCTAAATCAACAAGAAATGAAATAAAACAGATAAATTGGAAAAAAATGGAGATCAATTAGAAATAAAAAAGATTATGAATCTGAGATAAAAAAAATTTTATCTTATTTAAACAAAAAATATTTTTTGGAAACGTAAAAATAACTAAATTAGGTATCACAAACTTGGTTAATAATAGCCGCAATGTCACACATATTAAATCAAAACTGATATGTTAATTTAATTATAATCACCCTCAAGTCAGTTCAGGTTAACTGTGTCAGTATTTACTGTGTTATCAGGCCTCTCATTTATTAAAACTCCATTATGATCCAGAGAGAAGTTTGCTCTCTGGATCTCTGTAAATTTACTTAACATCCCACTGCGCTGCCGGCAAACTGTGGCTCCATCTGAGGCCAAACAGGAAAAAAAGGCATATTTCTGCCTCACTGTCATAGCTGAGCAGATGTGCTACCATAATGTGCAAAGCTCCGTATCCTCTTCTTCCTACCTGAGCAGACTCCAGGAAGCCGGCAAGATGTTTTGACAGCCATTGAATTAGAATATGGCTGCAGATTTTTCTGCAGTTGTTGTCGAAGGAAGCACACGAAAAAGAAGAGGAGGAAGATTGTACTCCTTCATGCGTGGTTTACTGCCTGAGTTTAATACATACTGAAATGGGTTTGGTATTGTGTAAGTACAGCAATTCCTCTGCTAATGGCTCTGTTGCAGCATGCCGATGGGGGATAATTTTACTGTGGTTTTTAACAGTCCAGTGGCCTCATGTCACATCTGTAGATGGAAGGGTTTAATACAGATTTTCCTCAATGTCAATAACATTTTTAATAACCCGATTACTCAAATGAGTCATCCGCTCTGTCGAAAGCTAAACTCCAGCATGAAATCAGCCATTTTTCACCAATAGTACTTTCCCCTCATTAGAATTCAAAATGACTTTTGCTAATTTGAATTTTGGATGGGAGCGTCGTTCCTGACTTCTGGCCAACGTGTTTACTGTTCATCCATCTGCGCCCGTGACAGGCCTCTGATTTATGAGGCTCCGTGCAAAGCCAAACATGTGCAATATGGGTGTCTTGACCAGGGGATGAAACAAGAGATTTATCTGCTTGGAAAAGTACAACAGTACATTTTTCCAGTTTAATGAAGCGGTGAAAAATATTTGAGGTGACTTAAAAATGATCTGCAAATTTTCAGTCACAGCAACTCCTTTACTGCATTGCAAAAATATTTATACACCTTAAACCTTAATATATGTTAATAACAGAGTACGTTTTGATTCAAACCATTTCTTTGTTGCTCTAGCTGTGTGTTTGGTGTTTTCTTATTGAAATTTAAACTTTCTCCACTGCCTTAACTCTTTTGAAGACAATAAGAGGGATTCTCCACTATTGCCTTGTGTTTAGTTCCTCTTATCTTCATGACTTGTCTGAACTTACGCGAAGCATTTCCACAGTGCAATGCATCCACTACCACATTTCAGTGTGGGCATGGTGTTTAAAGGATATTGTACAGTGTTTGTTTTTTGTCACTAAAAGCACAGTTTATGTTGATCAAAATGCTCAGTTGTGATCTCATCCAAGCAGCACATCTTCCATGTGTTTGAAGTGTCACTTACGTGACTTGGGCCGAACTGCAACTCGGACTGCTTATGGGATTTCATTAACCCCTTAAGCCTCCTATCCCCCATTTTTGGGGGCACACCTCCTAGAGTAACATTTAACTTTCAAATTTGAATTATTTGTTATAACAGACACCAAAACTTGGTCTGTTGGTGTCTGTCTACAATAGACCTTCCTGTTATACGATCCACTGATATGCAATGAAAAAAGGGAGTGTTAACTCGCCTAGAGAAAATGGCGAAAAACTCGACTCCAAGTCCATTATGATATATATAAAGAGAGACTGAACAAATATCAAATAATCTTAAAGGATGCAAGGGAATCATTCTTCTCTGAGATTATTCACAGAAAAAAACAATATTGCAAGGACATTATTTAATACAGCGGAGAGATTACCTACCCCTCCAGTGACAGTAGCCCCCGAACTAAGCTCCTGCAATGAATTTGCCAGCTTCTTTACTTAAAAGATCTTGAACATCAGAAGGGCAATTAGTACATCAGTTTCAAACCTAATACCAATAAACATTAAATCAACAAGCTTTGATTAAATTATTTAGAAACCAAGCTTCGCCATCTGCTCTCTGGATATCTTACCAACATGTTTTCTTAAAAAAAGTCCTCCCAGCCATCAGGGCGGATCTGATCAAAATAGTTAACTCGCCCCTCCTATCAGGTGTTTTCACATAAGCTCTAAAAACATGAACGTTATAACGTTTATAACATGCATTACGTAAATTTTCTTTGTAGTTGTTTTACAAGTGTTTATTCCAACTTACACCACCTGGCGATTGCAATGGCAGACCACAGCGACGTAATTGAAATCGCTGTTTGTTCTAAGCTGGAATCGGTTGCAATAAAAACCTGTAAAACTCCCCAGATGACAACAACAAAGCACCTTCGAGATGCTCTGAATTCACAGGGCAATAGTGATTCATGCTAGCGATTCATAACAAGACATTGGTGAAATGAAGGAATTTTGTAGAAGATGGTGCCTTATTTAGACGCTGCACTTTAGTTGCCCCAAAAACTCCCATTATATGGATATATCCTGATTGTAAATGGATCTAAACATCTTCCAAAGGACTTTAAGTTGCACCAAACTTGTCTGAGTGAGTAAAAGAACATAATTATTGCTTTAAATAAGGTCCAGATAAAAAAAAAAAAAAAAACTTCCCCTTTAATCTTTGGATCTCTGCATCTTCTCCAGCGTTACCATAGGCCACATGACCCCGTCACTGATTAATGCTCCTCTTTACAATCTGTCAGTTTAGGCGGACAGCCTTTTTAGTGGATTAAAAGTTGTGCTGTACACTTTCCTTTATTGGATGATGGGTTGAGCAATGCTCTTTAAGATGGTCCACGCCTTGGACATTGTTTTTACAACTTAAATCTACTTTAAACACATCACAAACTTAATCTCTTACCAATTTGCTGTTAACTGGGCTTAAAGATGCAGTTTCCAAACTAATGATCTCGACAAAAATCCGATTTAGATGTATTCTAAAGGCAATTGGTTGCAATGAAATCAGTTTAGGAGCATCAGAGTTTTTAGTTGTTATATAACAAAATGTGAAAAAGTTAAGACCTATAATTTTTTTTGCAAGGCCCAATATTTTCTAAATTTTCTGTGAAGACTCCAATTTTTTGCTTTTGTTTTAAGTGACTATCACAGCCATCCACTCAGCTATTTTCTGGGGCTGAAATCAAACTGCAGGCATCTTAGTGACTGATGACGCTGAAATAAGCCCACAGCTCTCCTTCGTTCTTTTCTCCATCAGCACACACTCCTCATCTCTGCAGTGTCTAAGGTTATTTGTCACTTTCCCAAGCAGAAAAAAGGTGACTCATTCAGAAAAGGTCGAGCTCATTTGTTTCATGTGAGATATTTGGTGCAATAAACAGTGATAAACAGAGCAGGAGCCCGGCCAAGGCTGTTGCGGCTCACACATGTTCGACTCAGCAGCTGATTGCTTCTTCAAATGCCACCTGCTGGGGCTGCTGGCGTGGCCGTACGTAGTTGCTGCAATGCTTTTTTTTCTGCTACGCCACACAGTTTAATGACAGCCGAAGCAGCCAGGCTTCATATTCCGAGAATAATTGACAATTAGGGAGATCGAGGGGTAAACTGAAAGCCAATTCCACACAGGGGAGAGCTGGACTCTTATTGTAAAACAGAGAAAGAAGAATGGAGGGTTACACAATAAAGCTCTGAGAGAACAGCAGTTAATATCTTATAGCTGGATCAACCAGCCTCCACACAGACAAAACAAGGTGACAAGAAAGAAAAGAAAATACAGTCACAGACAGACAGTCACCGAAATGATCTCAGAAAGAATATGGATATACTTTACTGCAGTTAATTTAAATGTTTGATCCTATTCCAACTCGGACTCTAACCCTCTAGAAAAATACTTAATCGAATATTGGAATAATAAAATATTACATGAAATAACAGCTGGTGCATTGACTAAAGGTCTAATGCAGTTAAATGTTCTGGATGCAGGAAAATATATGAATCCATCCATTTTTACCCACTTATCTAAGTTCAAGCACAGGGGGAAACAGATTCAGAGGGAAACCACAAACATTCCTCTCCTGGAATATCCTAAGGCATTCCCAGGATAGAGTGGTTTGTTTACCCTGGGATTCTCCTCCAACAGGCATGTGCCCAAATGTGCTCACCCCATCTCATTCTCAGTTCTTAGTCTAGATCTCAAAATAGTGTACTACAATTAATATCCTTGTTACAGCGGGAAATGTGAAAAAAAGTATGTCAACTTGCAAAAAGCCAATAGTAACAAAGTGTCTAAATAAACTTTTTAATTCATTCATGCTTATTGATCACTGTAGTGGACTACTCATAAACTGTTTTATAATAAGCCTTCTGATTCAACTCCAGCTTGCCACTCTGCATACTGCCATCTAAAGGCCACAGAATGTAAGGGCATGCAAATTTCATTTCAAACCGAAATGCGGAGCCCTCTGTGATTATCTTGACAGACTTTTTATAGCTTGATACCCTCAAATAAATATCTGTAACAATGTTAAAAATTAAAGAATGTTAAAAGTGTGAAAAAAGGCTGAAACAGCGCTTTAAAATTTGGAATGAATTTTAATTGTTCATCTGTCCAATAAAAAGGACATCATGTAAGCCAGGCAGTACAACTGCAGCTTTACACGCACTGTTTGTTCTTTAAAATGCTTACATATAAAAACTGTCTCTGATGTGAAATAACATATTTTACTTTAAATTTTATAACTAAAACAATGTCTTTGCAGATTAGTTCATTTTTTGAGTTACATTTTCTTTAAATTTCCCAGTCTGAAGAACACATGATATAAAGATTGATAGAAACGAGTGTTGGAACTAATACCTCATGGTGCATGGTAATATATGTAGCCCCTTCATGTTATTAAATAGTATTCACAAAGGATACAGAAGTATTAATTTGCTTGTAAAATTATATATTCTAAACCTATTTTGTCCCATTTAAGGGGATATGTAATTTTTTTTTATTACATTTTTTTAAAATCATATTTTTTAGAAATGCTCTGTGAAATCTGGCATTGTAAGTATAAGACTGCAGGAAGAATTAAAGTCATCACTCATAGCTGTATATTTTCTTTAAACCTGTCTTTATTGTAATAGTGGTCTTCCCTCAATAGGTGTGTTTCCACTATTGGTACTTCAAGATAATTTTACCGGCCTTTTTCTCTATCGGGGTAAATTTGTTTGCCCGCTACTACCGGCTGCTGTGTCTCCATACAAAACTGTCTCTTTAAGAAATCAGCTAAGACATCCGCATATCACAGCTGTTTCAGCTGCGAGTAGTCATTTCTTCGCACCAAAAGCTGCCCACAGCAGCAGAAATAACAAGACATCGAATGGAAGAAGCAGTGACAGTATCTGCGTTTATGTTTGCTAGGTTGTTATAAACTGCTTTGCCAGCGACTCTTCCACCTTAACAAAGCCAGTTCTTTGGCGATGCCTGATTCCCTATGAGTTACAAGAAATCAGCATGAATTAACAACATCTCCCACCCACCTACTCTACCGGGCTATTTCCAAGCTCATATCTCACAACCAGAACTCCGTTGGTTCCTGAAAAGGGACAAAAATGGCTCTGTCGGGCCACTCCGGTGAAGGGCAAACAGATGCATACGGTGAAGTTCAGATAAAATTAGCCTCAAGTTCTGATAGAGGAAATCCACTTTATAGTTCTCCATTTCTTTTTTTATTATTTCAGAGTTTGGCTGCTATCTGCTAACTTACAGTCCAGTACCTTTAGAAATCTGCTGACCAACAACCTTCTGAAGGATTAAAGAAAATATTGGCTGCTTTTTTTCACATTATTTAAAAAAAAAAACAAAGCAAAACAAACGTGTTTTAGTTTAACTACCTTGTTGTGTTATCCATTATTCCGTACTCGAATCTTAAAACTCAACTCATTCAGTAACAAAAGCATGTACAGTAACATCTTGTTTGATATACATCACCCTACCATATAAGAAACTTGTCTCTCTTTCTCTGATTCATCTTAACTTTAATGTGTTGTCACAGTCTATTTTCCTGTCTATGTTTGGAAGACTAAAGAAGCAGCAGCTCAGTGACCTTCAATTGCCAGGAATCACATCCATCTGCTTGTCTGCTGTGTATGGCTCTATTTCTGGCAGCCGCCTTATTCTTAGTCCTACCTCTTTTTACTGGTTCTTAACCAAAGCAGGCATGCACAAATTGTGCATTGTTTTCTTGTTGTTTCAGCAATTTAAATTAAAAATAAAGCAGAATGGAAAGAAGTTTAAAAAAAAGAGCATGCGATGAGGTAGCTTTATATTTCTGATGCAGAACCTAAAGTGGTACATCTCTATGGTCAGTAAAATATCAAACATATATGGATCAACACACATGAGTGCTGTCTCATCCAGCCGTGAAATCCTGCCCATCACCCTGTCGCTCCAATCTTTGGTATCTGTCGATGCCGTATTCCACATGGAGTTGTAGCATCTTGAGTCAGCAGTGCAATGACCTATGAGAAGATATTTTTTTGCCTTCTTTTCCCACATCATTGCCTTTTCTTGTTTCTTACGGATTAGAACATCTCCCTGTGGATGAACTTACAACCTTTTTCTTAAGGGTGTATGCTTTGTAGCCTTTTCTGCTTTGCCATAATTACATTTTTCTACCAAATGAATTTCTTCAGAGAATGCTGCTCCTGCAGCAGAGGGATGGTTTTCATGTGGTTTTATTGATGCCCATTTTGTCTCGCTTTCATTTGATATTTTTCTCGCATCCTTGCAGTTCAGTCAGAGATGAGACACTTCAAATTGTATTATTCAAAGAAAGGCGTCGCTTTATAGGTCTTTGTTTTAAAAAGCAGGTTGAATGTTAATTCATTTGAATGTTGGAGTTGTTTTCTTGAGAAAATGTAACCTGCGCCAGACTGGAAGTTATATATCCAGAGGGAGACCTGTCATAACGATCATTAGAAAATTAGAAGATTTTAATGCCAACTGACTAGGAAGAAACTTTGAATGTTTACACATGTGATGGACTACATCCATACAGCTAACAGCCTGTTGCACGCCACAGAAAGAGTCGAGGGGAGAATTAATGGCCAAACATTCCTAAACAAAGCTAAAATTAGCTTACTTCAGCTAACATCATTGCGTTATTTATTAGTTTGGTAACCAACATATCACGTTGCTTCTAATCTTTGATATTAGATGTTAGACAAAAAGACTTAGATTGCACCGATTCTGTTAATGTGGAGCTGAGCCTCTGATGGATCCATGATCATGTCTCTTACCTGTGACAGGTCCAGAAGCAGCTGCTGACAGCGGTCCCAATTAAGTTGTAAGCGCTGAAAGACCTGGGCTGATCACTTGATCTTGCTTTGGTTTTCCATGTTAAATACCATCATATCCCTGGGATGGATATCATCCAGTCTGAAATAAATGCCAGTCTGAAAAAATACGATCTTTCATAGTCTAAGCAGAAGTCAAGTCCACACCTTTCCAATGGCGCCATCAGGGGGTGGACTCGTGGCCACCCCACTGGCCATGATCAATTTTACTAGCATCAGTTGTGAATTTCATGTAGGTCTGATAAGTCCAGATTTCCCCAGTTCAAGAGTGATGGCCGCATCAGGGTAAGAAGTAGAGGCAGAGTCAAACCCGAATATGGCATTCGGAAAGTCACAAATATCGTGTTTTTACGAATACTTATTGCAAACAAATACTTGAAGAAATATTTGCATTTGGGAGCAAGAACAACTGCAACGACAGTGCAATGTCATTCAGTAACTGAGTCACTGGATAGAAAATATCAGCTGCACTCTTAGCATCCTGGCACAGCATGACTACGAGGGGGCATGATGTTATCCCACTCATGAATAAACTGAAGAAAGACAGAACCACCACATAATAGTCGAGGCACACATGCCACTCCCCTGCACTGCCATCTCTAAGATGGTGCGCAGAATAACCACCCTACAATGACAAAAACATAAATCAAATGATAACTGTATAGCACAGCTACATTTGGAACACAAACTATGATGTAGAACGGAGAACTTCTACAATTAAGATTCATACATTACACATAAGTCTTTGCGGCATACAATAGTGCCCCAACTGTTTTGCTCCTTTGTATCGGTATTGGTACTCGTTATTGGCAAGCACTGAAATCCAAGCATTAGTATCGTATCGGTCTTTTTGAAATGGTATCATTGCATCCCTACTTTAAAGGTAATTAATTTGAAAGTCTTCTTTGTTGAGAAACAGGAAATGCAAATCATGAATAAAATCACACACATAAACTCGAAAACAGTGACCATTTGACTGAATAGCAAAATTAGTTTTGGGGGGTATGTTGTTGTCCAACGATAGTTAGGGTAATTTTATTTTTTAAGTTTAAGATAATACAAACCTGAGCCATCGCAAACTCAATATAAACTAAAGGTAGAACGAGCACCATTCTAGAAGCAGAATCAGTACCTTTGTAAACTGGGAAACGCTCTAGCCCTACAGCAAGAATGTACTGTGGCTCAGTGGTAGAGTAGTTGGCTTGCAATCGGAGGGTCGTAGGTTCGATTCCAGCTTCCTCCAGTCACATGTCGATGTGCCCCTGGGCAAGGCACTTAACCCCCAAATTCTACATTGTCCTACCGAGCCATGTTGGGTGTCGGTGTATGAATGCGAGTGTGAATGGGTGAATGTGGCTTCAATGTAAAGCGCTTTGAGTGGTCAGTAAGACTAGAAAAGCGCTATATAAGTTCAGTCCATTTACCATTTACTGCTTTCATATAAAATTTTTGTTACGTTTTTGTTTGGTAGTCATTTTGTCAGGGTACTCCAGTCCCTCAAAATCCACAAACATCCAAGTTTATTTGAGTTATTGCATGTTATTCTAATCTGTCCTTGGGGATGGGTTTCACATTCTTACCCATCAATACTTTTTCCTCCCTCTCTTTAACCATTTGATTTTCGTCTTTTTTTTTTACTTCTGCATGTAGGACTACAGAGTGAACATTTTCCTGAGGCAACAGTGGAATGACCCCAGGCTGGCTTACAGCGAGTACCCAGACGACTCACTGGATCTCGACCCCTCCATGTTGGACTCCATATGGAAACCTGACTTGTTCTTCGCCAACGAAAAGGGGGCCAACTTTCATGAGGTCACCACAGACAACAAGCTCCTACGCATCTCTAAAAATGGCAATGTGCTCTACAGCATACGGTTAGTGGAGAACGTGCTTGGTGCTTCAACTGCTAAAGCCCACCATAGATACATGTCATCCTTATAGTTATTTTATTCTTCTTTCCATAATTATTGATAGCACTATTACCAATTTCTGTCCCTGTTCAAAATGTGCCCCTGCTTCAACACATCTGGTTTTGTGGAACTTTACAAAAATTCGAGAAGATCTCTAACTGTTAGATTACTGTAAGGTGTGTGGCAACACAGACATTTCAAGACAAGAGTTCAGGATCTTTGGTTTGAATAGCTGTTCAATCACACAACTGTAGATTATCCTAATGCAACAAACCGTTTACCACACAAATCTCCCTAAAAGATAGTACTGTTGGCTCCACCCATGACATTTAAAGAAGGTGCTTTTTATTCTTAACATTAAAACCCATTCTTAATAAGATCGGACTGAAAGAAAGAAAGAAAGAAAGAAAGAAAGAAAGAAAGAAAGAAAGAAAGAAAGAAAGAAAGAATCGATCTATGGAAACTAAATTTCAACAAAAACTTTAGGCCTAATAGTTTGAATTTTAGCTTCGTGTCAAATTACCATTTTAAAATGTAATATTGAATTGAATTATTAAAAAGTAGAAAAGTAGAAACATATTGTTCCCTCTCTAATCTAATCATAACCTGGTCACATTTCATTTGATCTTGCCAAAACTAAAAAAAACCTAATCAATTAATTCCAGTTATTTTCTGTTTACTTATATAGCACCAATTCACTACAGATTTCATGTCAAGGCACTTTACATGAAAAGTCATTTCATTACAATTATACAAAAATTCCAATCATTTAAAAGTTTTCTTTGTAAGGAATCCTGGCAGATTGCGTTGTCAATGACATGCAGTGAATCGTTTACCGATAAAACCGAAGTTTATCAACAGATACAGTAGTTCAACACATAGTTATGCATTTGCTGAAAAAGTTATTTAATAAATTCAGTAAATGCAGAAACCCACTACTACAACACAGAACACACTTCCCCAGTGTAAAATAGCGCACACAGCTAGTGGTCAGGTAAACCAGGCCCCTACCCAAGACAAGGGCCTCCAGAGTACCAAACCAAGTTGGTACAATCAGTCACTGCTGTGCTGTGTGGTAGGGGGTCCAATGAATTTGGCCGTCTGAAATACGCTTAAGGGGCCCTGTGTAAATCTTGCCCCTCCCACATCCTAACCTGTCACAGAGGCTTTGCTACTCCTGTGTAAATAGGTGTTATGCTGAAAATGTATGCCTGCTGAAAACCGCTCGCCTATCGCTGTAATTGCGCAGTGTTCAAAACTCACTGAAAACAATGAGAAAACAGATTAAAGTATCAGCAACATGGCAGCTTTTAAATATATTTGTAATATTATCATGCTTCTTATATGCATGTACGTCCTGAAAACGTAACGTGTTATCGCAGATGAATGTAAAAAAATGACAGCTTTTATCTGAACACGTTTGACTTTACAGTTTTAACGGCACTGTGTCTCAGAAATATTTTTCATCATTTATGACATCTAAACTTTTTAAACTAGCGATTAAAGGCTGATATGGATGATAACACGACAAAATGTAAGTAAAAAAAAATTCTATCCACTGTTAATGGCAGAGAGCACAATTTTATCATTGGTAGGTCTAAAAACTCTTAAATAATAGCCTTCATAAATTATGTAAAAAACACCATATGCCCCCTCGATGTACGTTATGATAGAAAATATCATGTTTTGTTCGTTTGGGGGGGCTGGAATTTTAGTTATTATGAAGGTAATTATGTTAATGCAGTATTAAAATTATCAATAAAGGGAAAAAAAATCCTACCTGGTGAGTTGTTAGTGTATAGCCCTCTTCAAAACTTCTAAACAGTCCTCAATTTTTCAATTCTCCTTATAGTGTACCATCTTTTTTTAACCCTAAAATAGCATTTGGCAGGCAGTAAAATAATGGCATCTTCATGCAATACTGAAACAACCAAATAACCACAAATTAATAGCCATTGTCATGCACAAGTAGGAAATATATGTTTATCACATATGCACAACGACCAGAAAAATAATGTGGTATGTTGGTATTCAGTTGTCTCACAACCAAATACCTGCTGTTGCAGCACAGAGTTAAAAGCTTGTTTGAGGTGAGCAAAACATTCGCCTGGGATAGACCAACAAACCTAAGACGTTTTCTGCCTCGTCACTTTATTCCTAGTTGTAAATTGTTGGCTAAGGTTACATGACAGCAATATTCGGTCTGAGGTCGAATTTCCGGCTAGGGAAAAGTTGGGGGACAGGGTAAAACTTGTTTGCATTTTTAAAATTAAATTACATGAACTGTGCAGCAGAAGTGTGTATAAAATCGCAACTTAACCTCTATGTTTTGACATGTGTGAAAGTATTTAGAATTTTCAACTGCATCAGAGGCTCTTGTTTTAAAAGTGTAATACTGTAACACTGACTCCATCGTATTGTTGAGGTTCTCTTCCTCTTATTTTTGTTGCGCCAGAATTTATTTTTGTTTATTCTTTCGCTGTTCATCATTGCAGAATTACCAAAAGTGAAACTGTTGACTGTAGTTTACAGTCTGCTACTTGTAATCAGAAGGTGGCTATACTTAATTCTGTCAAACAAGCAGAAATTATAACAGCAAAAATCACAATTCTCTATTATTTAGGTAAAAAAGCCAACACAGCAAACATTTCTTTATTTGGTACATCAACATTATGGAAAAACTATGGAGGAACCTCAGTGGTTCTAGGTCCACATACAACTATTGCCAATATTGTGATACAAATATTACATTACTCAAGAAATCTAAAAGACAGAAATATATTCAAAAGACTTTGAAGTCGGAAGTATGAATTCTTATTATTTATAAATGCCGCTTTTACAGCATTCTTTGTTGATAAATGCTCCTACCAATGCTGGCATCAATCAGTTAAAATTAGGGGTTGCATATTTTGTTTCACGTTGGGTTTAAAACCTGGATCTGACATTAGTAAAACATCTGACAGTGTCTTTAAACTGTGCTGGAAACTGTTTAGAAATTCAGGCTATCTTTGAAATTATTCGGAAAAAAATAATAATTTATTTGTTAGATCTCAAAATAAAAAAAGGAGCATTAATGTACAGCAAGAAATCTAATCATCTTGTAATAATTTAATCAAAAAATGGTTT
This sequence comes from Apricaphanius iberus, assembly GCA_028564705.1. Classification (NCBI taxonomy): domain Eukaryota; kingdom Metazoa; phylum Chordata; class Actinopteri; order Cyprinodontiformes; family Aphaniidae; genus Apricaphanius; species Apricaphanius iberus. The sequence continues at coordinate 396,289 of JAPXFQ010001999.1, forward strand.
GCTCTTTTGAGAGAGATGGTTTTACTGGAACTTTTCCTTATTTGGTTTCTTCCTCTCTCCTCATTTACTGTGTGGGGTTCTGTCTGAGTCTCTCAGAGTTACAGCCTCCTTCAGCCAACAAACCTTTCAGGCTGTCGGTGTTTCCTCCTTGTTGCTTTTACTGCAGCTGCTTGAGGGCAGATGAAAAAGCACAGCAGCAGCCGTGGTAATCTACTCAGTCCTGTTAGTATTCCAGCCGTGCCTCTGATCCGTTATCAACCTCGGCTTTCACCTTTATGTCCAGCAGGAGCAACAGGAATATTGGTCCTTTTTAAATATCGTCAGAGCTTAGAGACACCCCTCGCTCTTCCTCTGCGACTCTCATTTTCACTTGACATCGACAGAATGAGCCTCTCTGTTGAGCTTCTTCTCAGAGATGACCAGGCAGCTGGGGATATTAAACAGTCCCGTGTGTGTCGTGGTGTGTGTGTGTGTGGGTGGGGGTGGGGGGGGGGGTGGGGGGATTGTCATTTACTCTGTTTTTTATGTTTTATCGCTCCAGAGAAATGTGCATTGGCGCCGCTTTCTCTGCTGAGATGAAGGCGAACCCCCTGAGATTGGATGTGCAGGTTTAGATGCAGGTGCTGAGCTGAAATGTTGTTCAATTTGTGCAAGTCAAGTGCAGCACCAAGAGGGAAAATTTATGATTGTTCAAGTGCATGACTTCTCAGATAAAATTGATGGTCTATTTTGGACTAAAAGGCCCCAGGCTTACCTAGTATTTTCTCTAAAAGCAGAAAGTAATGTATGAAAGAAAACCTAACCTTCCACATTTGACCTTCTTTAGCTATTCCATTCAGTTTCCATCCTTACTGGCAGAAAACCAGTCTGATACAAACTGTGAAGAAAAAGTAGCATAAATTTACATTTTCCTGACCGTCTGTCAGCTGTTTGGCTTCAGCTTAACTTGAGCAAAAATGGTATTCCCCCCATGACAAACTGATCTCTGCAAGGCAAAGTACAAAATTAATTTCCATGGTAAAAGCCTCCTCCTCCGTACACCAGCTCCGCCAGCCACCTATTTTACTTAATCTGCTGACTTTGTGTTTGTCCTCTCTCAGACACAAGAAGGGATAAAGTCAGAACCAATTTGAAAGCTATCTTCTACAAATAAAAGTCTAAACGTTGAGTCATCCTACCTCTTATTTTGAAAATCCCCTAATGCACACTTAACACTAGCTCAATTAATTTACTTGAGAAATAACTAATGTTTATGCAGTAATAACATATAATCATCAGTTTTAAACATTAAGCTTTATGAACTGTGGTTATATAGTCTCAATCAAGGCCAGCTTCTGTATAAACAATTGAATAAATATGTCTGTTTTGGCCAATTTACAACAGTTGAGATGTTAACAAGAGAGGACCCAAAGGATCAGAGGTCTACCGCCTTACAAGCAGTGGTACATTAAAAAAAGGAATATACTTCTTTGACATTAGGGAGTTATGTGTTGTAATGAGCAGAAAGGAAACCACTGAGGTGAACGCCTTTTGCAGAAAGTGGGACATCTGTGCTTGCTACATTATGTGAGCAGAACATATTCAGCATCCTGTCAAGGATTTGTAAGGATATGCAGACACTGCAGAGATTATCTGGTACATCAGCCGGACTGGATGAAAGCGTTGTCGCAGTGGGTGTCCGGTCAGAAAGAAACAGAAGGACTGGAAACGAAGAGTCAACTCAGCTACTCCCAACTGTCAAAGCCTCATGATGGCTTAATCTCTGCAAACATAAAAGTGAACCTGGAGAGGTATTTTTATTATTATTAGGCTACCTACAGCAGGAGGTATATGTTTTAGTGCCCTTATGTTGGTAACAGACAGACAGAACTCAAAAAGTTATAGACAGATTTAGACAAGAATTAAAAAAAAAATGTCCACGATGAAACCAGGAAAAACTGATTACGTTTTGAGGTTGATACAACATGAGGCATGTGTCCACCCACCAAGCAGCAGGGCTATCATGGACACCTCCCCCATGCGACTGACCTCGCACAGCAGCCCCGCTACAGCCAGACCATATGCACAGCAAAGTTTTTTCATAATTTCCAGGCTTCGTTTAGTATTAAAGACAATTTGTTTCAAAACCTCTTTGTCAATAACCTGCATGTAATCTAATGTCCTATTAATTTACACACGCAACAAAGTGATTTTAACACATCATTTATTTACTATTTTATCCGTTTTTCAGTTTCCCTTACTTTCTACAGATTAGTTTTTAAGCTTTTCTAGAACCTTCAGTACACCTTTTTTTCTAAGATCGAAATAAGTTTATGGAGTTTAAAGGGGTTCCTATAAAGGGTTACTACATTTTTTCATTTTTGTTAAACCCTTTTATTGTTTATGTTAAATTAAGCTCTCATTGGTCCAAATGTCTGCAAAAAACAGACAAAAAAACAAAACAAAACAAAAAAAACAATGTCTGTTTCTTTTTTTTAAAAATAGATTTTAAATTATTTTGGTTGTATTTTCCTGACAGGATGAGAGAATCAGACAAATCTTAAAATAATTGGCAAAACTAAGCTGTATGCATTTGTTTCTGTGTGCAGAATAACTCTGATCCTTGCCTGTCCAATGGATCTGAAGAACTTCCCCATGGATGTTCAGACCTGCATCATGCAGCTGGAGAGCTGTGAGTATTCACATGCAGTGAAGTAGGGGCATCAGTCAATCAATCACTGTGATGACAGCTTGGGAGATGAGGTGAATCTTTGTCTAAAGCCTTTCCTTTCTCCATTGGGACTCAGGGAAATCAGACGAAGTAAAAAAGAGGCTGTCGGTATAACTAGATGTGAATTGAATGAAATTAATTGTTTGTCTTATTCCTGACTGATTTGCACTGATAAACAATAACATGGAAACGGAGAGGTTACTCTGCAGTTGAACCTTCCCCAGAATATCTCTCTCTCTCTCTCTCTCTCTCTCTCTCTCTCTCTCTCTCTCTCTCTCTTTCTCTCTCTCTCTTTCTCTCTGACACGTCTAAAAAAAAAAAAGATTGTCAAAATATTCGTAGTAGGAATGGTCTGAATTGAGCATAAATGGTGCATAATGTAGACTGGACTGGTATGATTTCCTTGTGATGTTGACCACTCAAAGTGCTTTACACTGGAGCCACACACCCATTTTCAGTCAAATACCAATAGGCAACATGGGACTAACTGCCTTGCCCAGGGGCACATAGACATGTGACAGGCAGAAGTTGGAATTCAGCCTGCATCCCTCCCATTACAAGCCAACTACTCTACCTATCTATACATGGCATAGATGGACTTAGCATAATTAGGTCTAGCTGAAGACCAGTGATCACCATTGGTAGTGGTTCACAGTGATTTTATTGTTTATATTGATTATGACTACAAGAGGCAAACATCTCTCTGTGGCTCAGCAAGATGCAAAAACAATATCATCCCCCTCCTTCTAAAATAATAGACATGGTGGTGCAGACATTCTAACCTACTGCTCTCTTCTCCAGTCGGCTACACCATGAACGATCTGATCTTTGAGTGGGATGAGAAGGGAGCCGTGCAAGTGGCAGACGGTCTCACGTTACCTCAATTTATTCTCAAAGAGGAGAAAGATCTACGCTATTGTACTAAGCACTACAACACAGGTGAGTGGGAAATAAATGCAATATCGGTTGATGTTTCTTTTATCAGCAATGAACATGTAACAAGAAATGTCAGTGAAAAGAACAATGAGCACAACAGCCACTACTTCATTCAACAGGGGCAGAACATGGCTCGGATGATAATTTAGTGCTTGTGGGGGATTGATGCTTGTGGGGGGGGGGCAGACAGTACCAGGACAGGATACTTTAGGTGCATGTGATTATGCATCAGATGTTGACAGATGCTTGATATTTCTACCTCTGCCGTCGGCAAAAGACACTTAAACGTACCACAATAACTCCCAAGTCCATACAATTTGACACAAATACACAAGGATTGTTTTAACGTTTTCAACCATACGTTAACAGCTTATTGTCTAAATTATTGACCTAATAGAACTGCGTAAACAGCACGGAACGAAAATTAGAGCAGCCGACTGCAGAGTAAATACTAATGCTGTGTAATGGAATAATCTCCCGATCAAACTCTGCTTCCCGAAAGTTATGAAAAAGTTATTAGTCCTCCAGTTAAGTCTTATTTACACTCAGCCGAGATCTTCTGCAGTTGTGTGGGGCAGCAGCTGTATTCAACCCCCTCCCTGACTTCTAAACATCAGTCCCATCTCATCCAGGGTGCATGTCCTGTGGTCTAATGAGGAAACGCAACTTTTTGATATAAACTTTTTCTTGCTACCGAATACAAATATTTTTGTAAAGTATTTGTTTGAAATAAGTATTAAAAAAAAAAAGGTTATTTGTGCCTTTCCGAATGCCGTATTCGGGTTTGGCTACACCCCTAGAAAAAAAAATGAAAAATTAAAAGACCAAATTTTATTACATTCACCACAAAAAGAGTCAACAACAGAGATGAATAAAAGGATGATCAAATCGGTGATGGCGACAGACTGGGGGCTGCCATTACGCTCTGTTTCTCTCTCTGTGAGATGTGGCTGAAAACCATCTGTCCTGTCCAGCCCACGACTTCGACACTCCAGAGCAAATCCAACAGATACATAAATATATTTTAAAGTTGGCTGTGGAACAAAGACAAACTGAGAGCTCATTGGTTGGGCCTGTTCAGCAATATTGCTCCAAGGGGCAGGTCATTGATTCACTTCCCATCAGACTGAAATGTTTTTCATTTCATGCTTTCTGAATACCCTATAAAAAAGAAATGTACATAGAACAACAACAACAACAACGGAAAACACACAAATATTTTGGGGTTTTTTAAATAGCGGACAGTATTGTAATATTTCTAGCTAACCTATAGCCTATCCCTTGATGGAAAAGCATGTATACACGTGTTTGATCTTCTTGTAGAGCACATGTGTCAAACTCAAGGCCAAAGGGCCAAATCTGGTTCACTATAGCCATTTATGTGGCCCTCCAAACTGTAGAGGACCATATAAATATGACCTTTAAGTTCTGTTTATGTGCACCTAAATACTATTTTATCCATCAAATCAAATCAGGGTTTATTTGAATAGTCCTACATCTCATCAAATGGCTTTTCTTATAAAGTGCCTTGAGATTACATGTATTATTAACTGGTGCTATATAAATAAACTGAATTGTTTAATCATAAAAAGATACTTATTTTAAGAAGTACTTGTCGAATGCAGAGACATATATTAATATTTTAACACTTTGTTAACTATAGTTTTATCAATACTTTCTGGCATAACCATCCCTTTAAGGACATTCATGATCTTTATGTGGCACAAAATGGAAAGGAACTTAACACCATTGTTGCAGACGGTCTTCAGTGATACCCTTCACACACACTCTGTGCAAATGACATTCTCTTGAAAGTTGATTGTAAATAAAAAATCTAAGACTTGGGAGGATTGAGAAGAAAGCAAAGCCCATTCATAAATTTGTTGGAAACACACAACCTATGGACTGCAGCTAGAGTCAGAGCTTCAAGGGCCAAAGCATGCGGACATCCAGGACATGAGCTAGAGCTGTAACTGTCAGGGGATGTGTCTCTGGATACAGCATGGAGCCAAATGGTGACATGGATAAGGTGCAAAATTCTTTATTGGGAAGGATGACGAAGATGGCAGGAATGATAAGACAGGATGCCAGGCTGACACAAATTAGCAGGAGGGAGAACAGCAGGATGTGACACAGCATGGAGAGACATCAAGATCCAACAGGGTGTGAGAGGAAAGGAAGGGTTTAAATAGACGTGAGGGATTGGAGATGGGTACAGGCAATGATTGGACAGAAGTGAACAGGACAGAGTGCTGATGTCTCTGACATTAACATTTCCAGTGTTAAGCCACTTCGAACCAGATACATCATTAGAGCTGGGCTAAAAGTCAGTTAATGTTTATCCAGAGAACTTTTTTTTTCTTTGATTTGGAAATCAAGGTCATCAAGTCTGGAGGAAGAGTGGAGAGGCTTAAACAGAGGCTTAGAAAACAGAAAGACTTGGCACCTGGTTGGACAGCTAAAATTACTATATTCCTTAAAGATTATTACTGCACTTGATTGGCCTTATCATGAAAATATGAGGGACTATTATGAGGAAGAGGGATATCAAACACAACAGTACAGATGAACTGTAGTCAATATTAAAGTGATAGTCTGGATCTCTAAATGAATTACAAATTTTAAGAATTGTATAAAATTGACCTCCTGGCTTTAAATGTTGATATAAAATGAATCATTTTATGAATTATAACATTACGGGTAAGTACCGCCTTCCCGTATCTCAGCTATGGCTCAAAAGCCACGGTGCCGTCCACTTGAACCAATCAAGTGTTGCCAAGGGCTCTCAATCGTCACAAACGCTGTGTGCTCGTGCTCGTAACTGTGTGCATGCTCAGTTTTCGGTTTACACCTCCGAATCAAGCCTCCCCATTGGTCACGAGCCATGGATCAACACTCAGCTCAAGAGCAGAAGATACCGATTTCAAACCAAAAAAGCATCCTCACCTCCGATAACTCCATTGTTCACACTCTGGTTGTTATCTCGTTTTCCTCCGCACGTCTTGGCCCATTGACCTGGCACGTGCACGGAAAAGTAGGCGCGGCTTCAAGACCAATCAGAAAGGGAGAGGGAGGGAGCTTGGGTCGGGGGTTTTTTCAAATCATGTCCCTCTCTCTCTTTTTTCTCACAAAGTCCAGACTATCACTTTAAATTAACGTGAGCTTCCTTGATATCCTAACCCAGGAACAGGGTGGTTATCTTTAAGTATTGAGTGCAAAGACTGTATTTAATTTTTTGCGTACTGACATTTCTCCATTAGAAATCTCTTTTTGGTTTAATATAATTTTCAGTGAAACTGAATTTTGTCTTTTAATTAGCTGAGTCATAATCAATAAATTTTCAGACCTAAATGTTTAAAATATATCACTGTGGGAAGTGAGGCTGGATTTTTGTTATATTACTGAAATAAAATGAGTTTTCTATGGTAATCTACTGTAATTTATTTGGTTGCATCCTGTAGGTAGCTTTTTGTAGGGGCTGTTTACACGACGTTTTTCAGCAAAACTGGGGGTTTTTTCTGCAGTTCGGCCTCTTGTTTACACCACAACAGGAAGACTGGGGTAACTTTTCTAAAGTTACCCCAGCTTCCTGAGTGAAGAGTTTCGAAAATGACAATGTTACTGCAACTGTAAACAGCCCTTAGTGTCTCCCTCATAACATTAACATTTGAAATGTTTCCTTAATACTGACATCCTTACCCCCCCCCCCCCCCCCAAAAAAAAAAAAAAAAAAAAAAATCTTACACACAGTAAAAAGTGAGCTTTCGGGGTGAAAATTTGCTCTGTTTCCCTTCAATCAGACAATGACTCGATATAGTATATACAGAGTAGAGGGCAGTACGAGGGTAACACATTCAACCATTAATTTGGCATGAGCTGTTTACTGTTAGAAAGAACGAAGAGTCTGAATCCACTAAGCACCTGAAACTTTTATTGTTCCTTTGCTTCCTTTCACTGCCTCAGTGACATTAATTCTTCCAAAACTGTTTACCCCCTCTTGTTGCTCTTCTGCATCTCTCACATCTGATCTCAGGGCTGCTCTTCTGTGGCAGATTACTGTGTGTGACTGTGTGTTTGTGTGAGTTAGCGTGCAGGGTTGAGTGTGCACTCAGCTCACTGCTTCCTAATCAAGCATTAAGAGGGAATTAAGGTGTCGTTTTCCTCAGATTTATTAGCTGCAGCCTATTGTGACTGAGAAAGAGGTAGAGTTTTTCCTCGTATCCATCCCTCTCCTTCAATCTCCCACTGTTTCTTTTTATTTCTTTCCATTCCCTCATCCATTCCCCCCTACACCTCTCCCCCCTACACCTCCCCCCTATTCCCAACACACTCGCAAACGCATATAGAAACCCCTGTTTGAAATACTAATTACGGTTTCTGCTGCATTGCAGGGGTCTTTTGTTCTGTGGCTGACAATATGTTTTTGGGGTGTGAAAAAAGTTGTTAACACCTACACGGATCAGAGACACAGTCCATTTTGTTGTTCATCACTTTGACGTCCTCTTGAGCTGATGTACAAACTACATCAACAACGTGCATTCCTGTAAGGTTTTTTCTTATATACTGTGCCCCTTTTTTTACAAGGTGACAAAATTGAGTCGGGGGTTAAATCAGAATAAAAGTGACTGTTGGCATATAGCGCTTTCTTATTTGGCTTGAGTATTTGGCTTAATCTGAAAGTCAACAACAGGATTCAGAGCAAATAAAGCTCTGACCATTTTCATCAATCTTCGGTAGGTTTGACACAGATAGCTGGTTATGTTATATCTTGTGACTTTTTGCATGTTTGACTGAACCATGTTATTATAAAGTGACTTCACAGAATACACATTTGTCATTTTTTATTTGCTCAATAAATCCTAGAATTTTATTGTATTTGGATTTTAATTGAATGTATTAAAATTTCTCTATTTTATTTATTTTTATCTTGAAATATTTTATCTTTGTCAATATCTTAGTTTATGTTATTTATTTATTGTTCACACTCTGTTTGTTTTCTCGTTCTCCTCCGCATGTCTTGGCCCATTGAGCTGGCGTGTGCACGGAAAAGTAGGCGCGGCTTCAAGACCAATCAGAAAGGGAGGGGGAGGGAGCTTGGGTCGGTTTTTTTTTTCAAATCATGTCCCTCTCTCTCTTTTTTCTCACAAAGTCCAGACTATTACTTTAAATTAACGTGAACTTCCTCGATATCCTAACACAGGAACAGGGTGGTTATCTTTAAGTATTGAGTGCAAAGACTGTATTTAATTTTTTGCGTACTGACATTTCTCCATTAGAAATCTCTTTTTGGTTTAATATAATTTTCAGTGAAACTGAATTTTGTCTTTTAATTAGCTGAGTCATAATCAATAAATTTTCAGACCTAAATGTTTAAAATATATCACTGTGTGAAGTGAGGCTGGATTTTTGTTATATTACTTAAATAAAATGAGTTATCTAGGGTAATGTACTGTAATTTTTTTGGTTGCATCCTGTAGGTAGCTTTTTGTAGGGGCTGTTTACACAATGTTTTTCAGCAAAACTGGGTTTTTTTTTCTGCAGTCTGTGGCTGACAATATGTTTTTGGGGTGTGAAAAATAAAAGTGACTGTTGGCATATAGCGCTTTCTTATTTGGCTTGAGTATTTGGCTTAATCTGAAAGACTACAACAGGATTCAGAGCAATTAAAGCTATGACCATTTTCATCAATCTTCGGTAGGTTTGACACAGATAGCTGGTTATGTTATATCTTGTGACTTTTTGCATGTTTGACTGAACCATGTTATTATAAAGTGACTTCACAGAATACACATTTGTCATTTTTTATTTGCTCAATAAACCCTGGAATTTTATTGTATTTGGATTTTACTTGAATGTATTAAAATTTCTCTATTTTATTTATTTTTATCTTGAAATATTTTATCTTTGTCAATATCTTAGTTTATGTTATTTGACTCTGAGACTCGTTATGATTCTTTTCTATCCTAAAAGATTCTATATAAGTAAACTTTGCTTACCTCATAACCAAATTAATATGATATTCATGTACTTTGAAATAATACAACTAGAAAAAAACTCAAGAGAGCACATACCCCCACCAGGGCCACTCCCCCCCCCCAACATTCCTGTACTGTGATCTACTTAAAAAATAAAGAATACAAAAAAATAACATATATAATACCCCTGCATGGCTAAATAATGACATGAAAAAGCCAATGAAGATGAGAGATATAGCCCTAAAGAAATCTTCAAGATCAAAGCTTAGTATTAACAATCCTAATTTACAAAAGCCGAAGAAATAAAGTGGTCTATGAATTACGAAAAGCAAAAGCATCTAATTATACTACACTTACAGGAAATGCAAAGGGAAACAATAAATCCCTCTGGAAGTACTTAAATAACCTCACTAATAAAACAACTAAACAAAAAAGGAACTCAGGGGCTTCGTACAGGTCGAAAAAGTGTTAATTATGCTGCCACAATGGCAAACAAATTTAACTTGTATTTTGTGCAATCAATGGATGATTTGTGTAAAGACTTTCCAATAACTGAAAACTTGTACAACTCCTTCTGCCTCTGCAGATTGTTTCTACATCCAAACAGTTGATTAAACACTCAGATTATTGCAAAGATATCTAATTCTAAATCAAATGATAATTTTAACATTGATTGTTGTTTTCTTAAAAAAATACAGTAGTTTCCTGAGTAGACCATCGACATATCTAGACAACCTTTCAATAAGAACATATACATTTCCTTCAGACTGGAAAAAAGGCAGCAATCATGCCAATATTCAAAGCAGGAAGCTTGGACAGAGTGAAATTATAAATTTAGCCAATTTTATCAAAAGTACTAGGAGAACGTAGTAGCTACACAATTGATGGACCACTTGAAAGCCAACCAGCTCCTCCACCCACAGCTTTTTGTTTTTAGACCTGGTTATTCAACTAAAATTGCAAACAGCTGTTTGATTGAAAATGTAAAACAGTCCCTGGACAGGAGTCTGTTGGTAGGAGCAGTATTTTTAGATCTAAAAAAGATAAAGATAAAGTTGGCCAAGATAAGTCACCGCTCTAAAGCATTCAAAGGGGCATACCACAGGGCTCTATACTGGGACCTTTGCTGTTTAGTCTTTATATAAATGATCTGCCACTAATCTTTCCTGGTGTAAATTGCCAACTTTATGTGGACAATGCCTTTTTTTATGCACCCACCAAGTACCCGGAACAGTCAGCGGAGGTTATGCCCACTTGTATAGCTGAGATCAGTCAATGGCTCATTCAACATCAATTAGGGCTAAATTTAACTAAAACTGTATCAATGTGTTTTTCTATTGAAAGCAAAATTTAGAGCAAAATGTTCAGATTCATTTGCAAGACAAAACTATAAAATTGATAACACATTTTAAATACCTTGAATTGGTCCTCGACCCACTGTTAAAATTTGAAAACCGTCTAAAGAAAATCTCAAAAACTATACAAGGCAACCTAAACTGTTTAGAACTAATTAGACAATACAGGCCTCCCTTCTATACATGCACGCTATGATATTCTCTCATAAACCATACTGCATAACAGCATGGGCCCAGGCCACTCCCTCAGCCACTAAACACATCAGGTCATTATACAACCAAGCCATAAAGATTATGGACAAGAAGCCAAATATTATTCACAAGCATAAACTGTTAAGCTTTAGCGATTCATGTGTCTCAATAATCTTACACCAGAGTCTCTCAGTTAATTTATACAGAGACAAAACAGTAACAGAGTCACCAGAGGTGCCATCATTAACTGTAGAGTTCCTCCCCGTAAGGCCGCATTTGATGATTCTGTTTTGCATATAAAAGTGTAAAATTGTGGAACTCATTATCCACTGAACTTAAAACCATGACTTAGTTTAAAACGATCACATCTCGTGTTAAGTCTTGGCTGAAATCAAAACAGAAATGTACCCATTTGTAAATAGCATTGAGTTTGCATATGTATATGATTTATATGGTGTGCCGAAATAGGTAATGGTAACTTTTAATGTTTTGAAAGGCCCAACCAGGTACTGGAGTTGAAAATTAGAATTAGCTTTAAAAAAAAATTTGCTAGAGATGTTACAATGTGTGCCGAGGCTTTGCAGCATCTGTCGAGCAGTGGAAGGAGCGTTTCCACAAAACACGTATTGAGGCCTGCTTCATTTAGGGGAGGTGACGAAAACTATGATGCTTTAGGAAGTGGTTCAGATTTTGCTGAGTGGTTTGACAGCAACATAAACCTCTCAGGTTCCATTCAAAATATGGGTTTGTGTAGGAGCGCTGCAGTCAGGTTGGAGTTTAGACAGAGTTTTGATAATTTGGGAAAGAGAGTTTGGTTAGTGTTGTATAATTTGGAGAGTTTTTAGAGTACAGAGACAGATAGTTTGAATATTTAGGACAGTTGGGAGAGAGAGCTAAGTATTTTCCCCTGTGTGGGACCATTTTGATCTGATAACTCCTATTACTGTAAGCTCAATCTAACAATACATCAGACAAGTTTGATTTGCTTATGAAACACTGTATTATTTACATTTTCTTATTTTATTCTAAGGTGAAGTGTTTTATTGTATTCCAATGAGTTTGGGTACAATAACAACACCTCAACCATGCTAAGGCAATACCATACTTTGCATGAGAATAAGGAGCCAAATATTAGCAGGCTGTAAAAACCCCTGGAATATTGGGAAAAGCAAAAATTACAGTAGCCCAAATTATATAGTCTTGAACTTCTGCTTTATGCTCATAGCCATCTTATTTGCCTTGTGATAAAGATGTTTTAAAAGGCTGGTGAGACAGTGTTGTAGGAGCCGGCAGCAGCTACTTCGGGGGTAAATTTCTATTTTAAATGTTATTCAACTAATTTTAACCATCGGGCTTATACCTAAAATGTTTTTTATTATTATTTTTTTTTTGTTTTTAGATCCAAAGCAGTTATATATGGTTCATTAGTTGCTTAGTAGTTGCAGCTTCGGTGGCTATCAGGTACTAATTCGTTTGCACATTTGATTTAACTGAAATATAAAATAACTAAAACTCTCGTTATACATTTACAGTTCCATGGTTGAAGTAATATTACTACGCTACAATGCTACTACAATGGGCGGGTCGTAAACAGAGCACGTAAGCTGACAGCCGCGGTCACGTAAGGCAAGTCTGTTCCAAACCGTTTTTTTGACCAAGAAAGGACAGTGTCCTCGTAAGGAAGGCGCCTCGACTACGTAGGCAGTGCCTGGGTTGGCGAGGCGCCTTGACATTGAGAAACACCCTTTGACTTTACTCCACCAGTTTTCCTCCACCAGTTTAAGCCCATCCCTTTTGCCTAAAGTGACAGAAAAACATTGTTACACAACCTGTGACAAAATATGTTACTACCACTTTGGGATAATTTACAGACATCATACATTAAAAATATTTTTGTTCACATTTGTAATATTTTGTGTAGATAAATTATATTTTTGGAACCAATAGTTATTCCCAAGAGCCATAGCAGACTTACAGCTTTCATGCATCACACATTAAGAGGCCAAAGAGTTAAAGATTTCTGTGATTATGCACCTGGCCAGTAGGGATTTTTGTATTCATATGAAGCCATGTGAGATGAACCCTTCCTTTAACCAACTGGTTACAGTGGTTCAATGCCTCATGAGGCTTCATCACACCATCTCTACTTTTGCATCACATCAGCTACACGCTTGTTTTTTTTTTTTTACTACTGTATGTTGTATTGCAATGTGCCTGTCAAATAAATAAATAAATGAAAATACAGAAACCCAAAAGATCAGGCAGATGTCAAAAATTAGGCACGGTTCAGGGTCTTAGGACCGCAGACAAACCAAGCAGCCCAATTCAAGGCAACAGACAATCCCCCACTGAGCAGAAAGGAGAAAGGTGCTTAAGTAGGGAGGGGAGCCGGTGCCAGTAATCAGCTATCAGCCACTGCAGGAGGGAGGAGAGAAGGAAACATGCCAAACAGAGCAGAATCACTACAATAAATATTAGAATTTTACTATAAGCTGGTTGATGAATGAAAGGTAGTAAAATCTTTCGATTCAAGTAGTCATCAGAAGTTAGTATGACTTCATTAGCAACAAAATTTCAGTTGTGGACACTTAAGCTAATTAGGAAGAATGCTGCGAGTTTAAGTCGCTTTCACCTTAGATTTTCTTTTATTTGTTTATTATGTAACAGGTTTATTTTTTGCCGTCCAGCCTTACAGAATATTACTTTATCTCAACGATTTTCGATTTGTTTAAAAAAAGAAAGCAGCTTTCACATAGTTTGTTTATACCTCTTCTGCTATAGAGGATACATTTGACTTTTAAAATATGCACACACATTTTCTGAGTGCAGTGTGAAGTTCAGTAGACACACACAGACCCGCCAATAGTGAGATATGGGCTTGCCTGAATAATTTCAATCTTCTTATCAGATGGAAAATATGGACAGCACTTAAAAGCTCCCAAGTGTATCACAGCTATAAATCAACCTCATGACCTCTCTTCTTCCTTCCTCTTCTCTCTCTCCCTCTTCCTTTTAATTTCTCCATGCTCCTCTCTTCCTCTCATCCTCTTTCTCTCTCCCTTTCTCCCCATGCTTGGTGATGGGGCTACCCTCCATTGATCGTTTTTGATTTAAATGGATTGTCAGCCATCTTGCTCTCTGACTTTCTTGCAGTTTATTATGGGGACCCATTGCTCATTACATTACCAAGAGAGACTGAGGGACTTTAGCACTGCAACAGCACTGCAATGTAAATAAATCTGCTGCAGTGTATGTTGATTAAAATATCTTTGCAGATTTTCTTTATGCACATTGTTTATCTGTGGAATTTCTACTTTCTCATTAAGAAAGGTATAACTGGTGGAGTATATTCAGTCATTTTAATGTTTTCTGAAACACAATTAGAACAATTAGACCACAGGAAACAAATACAGTGGGGAGAACAAGTATTTGATACACTAATGATTTTTTTTTTTAACTGTTCTCACTTACAAATAGTTTAGAGGTCTGTAATTTGTATCAAAGGTGTAGTCTTTAACTGTGGGGAACAGAATCTAAAACAAATTTGCAGAAAATCACAGTGGATGATTTTTAAATAATCAATTTCCATTGTATTGCATGACATAAGTATTTGATACATCAGACAAACCAAACTCAATATTTGGTACAGAAACCTTTTGTTTGCAGTTACAGAGATCAGATGTTTTCTGTAGTTCTTCACCAGGTTTGCACACACTGCAGCAGGAATGTTGGCCTACTCCTCCATTAAGATCTTCTACAGAGCATTCAGGGCTGTCTCTAGGCAACACAGACTTTCAGCTTTCTCCAAAAATTTTCTGTTGGGCTCACGTCTGCCCTTGCAATGTAATTTCTGTTTAATTAGAGTTTTTTTCTTCTGCTTTTGAACTCATTCCACCCTCAAGGAGCGATGGACGACAGAAATTAAGTTTTGATTAAGCTGTAAAGCTCTTTACTAGAAGTGTAGCTCATAGAATACTCTAAAAACACATGTAAACACACACAGCAGCCTTTTCTGTTTTTTCTCTACACCTCCTTGTGGTCAAGATTTCCAAAATATCAGATTAAATAAATTGGTCTTTCAATATAAAGCATGTAGTGGCCAGTGACGTGCAGTCAGGGTAGGCACCTGTTATAATGTCAAGCAAAATCAGCACTAAAAATGGATGAAAGAAAATCTTTGTATCAGTTTATCTCTTCTCTAATTGTTCTATAATATTTCAATATGATCTCATGGTCAAAATCACTAAATTATATAAATTATGAGAATGAATTTACACATTCCCAGTTCAAATACACAGGTGAAGTCCGGGGTCAGGCAGTGCTTTGCTGTGCCTCACCTCTGGTAGCATTGTGTCACACACAGTGAATGAAGCAGGCAGTTGGTGCATACACATTGCTGTCTACATGTTTGATTACACATTTTCTATGCATACTGTTCTTCTACAGCCTGTCTACTATCTCTAATGGATGTGTGTGACATGTTTACTCTTTCTGTTTGGCCATAAATGCACAGTGAAAACATGCAGGGTGAAGCAGAAAAATACCATGCCTCAGTGATAGGGGGGAAGTGCTGAGCCCAATAGGCAAAACAGGAAACAGATGTGTTTCTTCTATGTTTCAAAATGACTGAAAACAGTCAGAGGAATACTAAAAACACAATCGTAATAGTACCAATCCATAACAACGTTCCTCCTCATGGATCATCTCTGGTGAAGCAGCCAGATTTTTAAAAATGAAGGCAAACAGAGGTGAGTTTTACATGGGCGTAATAAAGAGATTTGTGGCGCAGGATAGATGCATGCACTTATAAAAAAAAAGATCAGCCAATAGAAATAAATGTTACAGAATATTAAATATAAAATTTAAAGATATAAAAAGCTTCCTATTTGGATTTAGAATCTCCAATTCCAGAAGAGTCAGTCAGCGCATCACCAGTCATGAACCTCACCGCACGTCACTGGTAGTGGCCAAATGCTTCATGAACTACGGATTACAGTGACTATAGAGCCCCATTCTGGTGAAACAATCTCTGGCTGTCGCTGAGCTGACCAATCAGAGGCATACGCTCTCCTTTGACAGAGACAAACAGGGGGGGTGCAATGTATGCAGCACCCCTAACTGGATATAAAGAGATTACACCAAAACGACTTATTATCTGGATTACTCAAAGCAGGGGTGGAAGAGGAGCCTGTAGAGCTACAATAATGAGGTATTCAGGCCTAAGAATTGCAGATCCATTCTATATAGACCACAGCTGAATGATTTAGATGTAAAAAAGAATAATTTAAAAGCATGATATGCCCACTTTAAAAGTTTTCTTTGTAAGGAATCTCAGCAGATTCCATTGAGTCATTGAAATTGAGTCAGTGTTTTTAAATTGGGGCGACTGTGGCTCAGGCGTTGGGAGTCCATCTAGTAATGGGAAGCTTGGAGGTTCAAGCCCCAGCTTCGGCTGTCTCATACATTGTGTTCTTGGGCAAGACACTTTACCTGCTAGCTACTGGTGTTAGTCAGAGAGGCCAGTGGCACGATAAGCATGTCAAGCATGTCTGTGTGACCTGGGCAGGACTCTGAACTCAAGGTTGCCTGTCGTTCTGCATATCTCATGAATAGCTTATGTTTGTGCATTTTTGAGTGCATTTCAATTAATGTGGCTGTAGTTTATGTCACTTACGTAAGTAATTAGTCTTCAGTTTATGGAGCTAGGATGAGATTGAAAAGAGGTTTAGGTTTCAGTTGGTAAAGTAAAATAGAGGATGTCCTCACTGATAATACCTTCAGGAAATCAGTTACATTCAAACATGCAGCAGTAACCAGGAGCAAAAAAACCATGCTTTTTTTTTCAGCTGCTTGGTAGAATCTTTTCTCAGTTCTTCTGTTCCCCTTTCAGAGTTTCCTGTTCCTGTATGTGATCCCATACTGACGTCATGTTGTTTGGATCAGAGCTCCTTGGGCTTCACTATCTGTTACACAAATCTTTGTTCTTTTGGTAGCTGTAGAGGAATCTTGACTCTCTGTATTTTGGGTCAAAACTCTGAGACTTCTAAAGAAACTGAGGGATTAGGGAGAGATGAAATTCCTGACTTTGTTCGCTACGAGCTCTGAGACAACAACATGCTGTCAGCACAAGCATCAATCACTTCTTTAACCCTCATAGCCTCAGGACTGGGAGTGCCTGTGGCAGTCTGCAGTATGAAGACAATAAAACACCTTTGTTTTTGTTGAACCAATATACTCAACCTATCTAGCCCAAATAAAAAAGAATAATAAAGCATGATTTATATATTTTTTAGAGTGTCAAATAAAATTAAGGGCATTAATAATTAATGAATACAATCCATCTCAACTATTCATCACAGTCAATGGGTAACAGTCGAGTTATTGCCTTTTCTTGATATTAGCTTTGCTGCAGCTTTTTCAAATGAGGTAGCCAATCTGTAATAAAACAATAATAGTTATTGCCTCCATTACAGGAAAAGTTATAGTGTATTGTGAACTGTCATTTTAAAATATTAACAGAATAATTAAATGTTATTTTCAAAGTGTAATGGGAAAGGACAAAAATAATTCTGGTTGGTCATTGTTACCTTTAAGATTTCCTTGGATTTTTAATGAATAAATTCATATTTGGGATACTTACAAGATTTCTGTTTATGATTTCAGTATGTCAGGTAAATATCAGTGAATGGATTATAATTTGCACATGTTGTTCTAGGTTTCATTGTCATTAGCCAGTCTTAAAATGTGTTATGTCTGTGGAGTTCATGCATTGTGATATTATTCTTATGAAACTGTAGACTCAAAGTCCTATTTGTAAATTCCTGTTTCACTTTTCTCCACATAAGCTCTTTTTTTTTTCACATGTTTAACCTAACTACAATAATTTAACTGCCAAAATGTAATAAAGAAACTGTCAAAATATTATTCTGAGAACACTCAAACTCTTTAAGTCTGTATAAAATTTGTTTTTCACAATTTTCCTGTTTGGCCCGAAATATTTATTTCAAGCTAATGCCATAAGTTTAGCATATCTAAGTTATCTCTCCTTCATTAGGTTCAGTTTTCTTTTTAGATATAACAGAAAGTATATGCTGCTACAGATAATTATTGGTCAAATAAAGCATTTTCATACATGATCAACTTTATTCTGGCAAAAAAAAAGCCATCATGTCCATCACATGGTTGTTGACTCTCAGCAAACTGTTAATAATAGCTGTGTCTTGTTCTTATCAGTCAGTTTAGGACTGATTTCATTTCAAATTCAAGATTGCAATTCTTTCATAATCCTGGGACAAAATGGGTTTTTAACAAACAAACAATTTTTTTCTAATTCAGTGGGTACCGGTACCCAGTTGCCCATGCTCTGAATGCTGATTCAGAGGCAGCTCTCTCCGAGCTCTCCTAATGTCTCTTATTTTTTTCTTATTTTTGCCCTATTCTCCCCTTTAGATTCTGTTTGTAGTTTTCCTCTTAATTAATTTATGTGCCCAGCCTCTGGGCACATAAATTTCCTTTGTGGATTACTTCTGAACAACCTTTGTATTGACAACATGGTATTTTGCTCAGTTTAAAACTTTGATAAACTGTTCATGAGACATGATGCCTCAGAAAAACAGCTACTAAGTATAGAAGCAAAATTACGCCTTCTGGAAATGCACCTGGAAATTAACCCTGGATATGGAAATGAGACAACACTACCTGTGACACGAAAGGAACAAGAACCTGGAAGCCCCGTGCTCATTCAGTTCAGTCTCACTCAGAAGCAGAACAACACTATCCCATCATTGAGGCTGAACAGGAAGGACCCCTACCTCAAACTATGAATAAAACTGGCCAGCTCTAAAAAGACACTCCTCAACATCTGCCTCGGAGCCCCAGCAGCCAAGGTTACAATAAGGGAATCCAGACACAATAAAGCACAAAAGAAAGTAAGGAAGTTCCTAGCAAAAGTTTTGGTTATTCATGATGGTTCAATAAATGGCTTTGAAAAATTATGTTGTTAGGCTCTTTTAAATCAAAGATTAAAACTCTACTGTTTAGAGATGCTTTTGAGTAATATTCTTTTACAGATTTTTGACATCAATTTTCTTATGCTTTTTGTAACTGTTTTTTTTCTTGTGTTTTTTTCTGTTTTTAATTTTCATACTTCTACCTTTTGCTGTTTTTACTTTGCTTTTATCGTATGTTTGGTTTCTTTACCACCGAATCATGTAATGCACCTTGAATAACCTTGTGTTGAAAGCATACTATACAAATAAATTGGCTTGCCTTGTCATGGCATCTGTGATACTTCCATTGAGCACAACCATGTCTGCTACATACAGTAGATGATCTTTGTCTCAAACGCATTTTTCTGTCTCACAAATAACTGGTAACACATTTTTTCTATTAAAAATTATGTTTTTTTTTGTGAAGGAAATAATCAATTCTGACATTCTGAGACTTGTTCCAGGTGGTATGTCATCATCCATATTTAGTACTGGGTGCTGTTATTCAGTGGTGGCTCAAATGGCTCTTTTTGTTTTAGAAAAGTGGGTTTTTAGTTTACCTTTATACTTAATACTTATATAAAAAAACATTGGGCTCTTTTCTGGCTCTAAAACATGAGTATTTGATCATGAATGGGCTGTGAAAGATGATCAGCTGTGCAGAGTGGTAATAGATATTATACTGTAATCTGTCAATGTCATGGGTGAAAAACTGGTCAGAAATCAATCTGTAACTGAAATAGGATATACCACACCCCATAGTGGGTTAAGTTAGAGAGGGTTTATGATATAATATACTAGTTGTTGAAGACACCTGGTGCATGTTAAAACCTCCCAGTGGATTAAATTACTTACAGGTGCAAAGCCACAGCTGGATAAACCACCGTTCTGTCCTGATTAGTACCCAGTGCTTCTTCACCATGACCTCATCTTTGCCTGGAGATCTCAAAAGACTACTCTTAATGAGAACAATTAATTAAAAGGGAGCAATTTACTTCAGTTAATATCTGACACAGGCTATTGTCTCTTAAAATGACAGAAGTGTCCAGATTTTTTGGAAATTTGTTTTGTAGAACATTATTTGAACATTATTGTAGGGCAAATATATAAAAATTGTATTTAACATTTGTATTATTTTGAAAAACAGCCCTACAATGTCCATTTAAACCTCAACAAAAACGGGATGTAATGACTTCAGGTTTAGTCAGTGGTGCAACTAAGTCTATTTTCAAAAAATGTAAAAAATTAAATAGACAAATATTTTGTGTTGCACCTAAACTTTCCATTGGTTAGAGAAAATCTTCCAACAAATGTGTGTTCATCCGCATCAATTATCTGCTGGCATGGCCAATTTGTGCTATTCATGACTTATGTTGGGGACCTCTAAGGCCCCAAAATGGCCCCCAAGCCACGCAGTAGACCAAGTTTTTTTTTTTTTTCCAAAGGTTGATAACCATTAAGAATACAAACTAAACTGACAAACCTATATTATTTTTTCTCAGGTAAATTCACCTGCATTGAGGCTCGTTTCCACCTGGAGCGTCAGATGGGTTATTACCTGATCCAGATGTACATCCCATCGCTGCTTATTGTCATCCTGTCCTGGGTCTCCTTCTGGATCAACATGGACGCAGCACCTGCTCGCGTTGGTCTGGGAATTACCACAGTGCTGACCATGACCACGCAGAGCTCTGGCTCCAGAGCCTCCCTGCCCAAGGTACAGAGAAATCAGACAAAATTCTACAGTTGTTCAGACACTTATAGATGCAAGGAGTGGGATTAATTGCAGTAAAAGGTGAATAGTAGAAAAGGCACTTTATATGTTAAAATGAAACGGTTAAAATCATTAAATAAAACAATTTAAAAAACAATTTCAAAGCCCATTGATCTTTTCAAAATAAAGTGGAGCAACATGAGTTTGTTTAAACTTCTAGGATTCCGTGGAAGCTGTAATCCAAACACACTCACTCTAAGTTTGTTTACGGTTGGAGCTTCGTGTGCTCTGAAAATCGGACTAGTGAACCGTGATTCCTCTGCAGTTCAGCTGTCACAATAATAATCACGCACCACAGCTGAGCTTACACGCGGCTCAGTCACACACTCGCAGGCAAATCTGTGTGACTGATATCAAACACACCTACACATGACGTGGTGCATCATGTCAGGTTGGTGGGAAATGGAGGTGGACGTGAAGAACATTCACTAGTAGGGTGGGCAGTTTTTTTCTTTGAGAATTTAACCACACAGAAGAGGCACATCCTGATGTTCATCCATCCACCTTCTGTGCTCTGCTTATCTGAGATTAGGTCGTGAAAGGGACAGATCCGGGAGGGAAACTAGACATTCCTTTCCTCAGAAACACCTTTTTTTATGAGTGACTCCTGGTGTTCCCAGGTCAGAAAGGATCTATAGAAAGTCCACAAAAGAGAAAGTCGAATTTACACCAAAACATCCTGCAAGTGTAATGCGAGCATTACCGTGTACGTCCATAGCATGCGGCACAAGCACTTTCGTTTTTATTAATGGGACGAGCCACACCGGCCGCGCTATACGCATGTATTACAAGCGTCACTACGCAGCGCTCAAAATGGCTTCAAGTTACATTTTGAAATCTATTCGCAACAATCTCCCGAGCTATGGATGCACCAACACAGGAAACAGCCATAATTTAGCAAAATAAAACAAAAAATAAACAAAATAAAATCCCTGAACCCACAGCCTCCTTTTTCCTCTGCTTTCTTCTCTATGGAAGGCCAGGATTCGTCTTCTACTTGGCGCTGCATATACAAATTTCGATGATTGTTAAGAAATTACCTAACAACACAACTGTGATGAAGTGTGTTCAAAAGAAATAGTTGTAGAGCTTGTTATGATCCCAACGAGAACGAACAAGTGCAACAAATATTAGTTGACTAATTCCTACACATATATACATTTTTCTTTTAACAAAGAAGTCCACAGATGGGAACCGCCACTCGCTTCATGTTTTGGTATGAATTGACACCTTTAAATAGACGGGCGTAAAACGGGTACGCTCATATTGCCCTAGCAGGACGCTTTGGTGTAAATTTGGGGTTCGTCTGACTGAAATCGGACTGTGTATACACTTTAGTCTTAGAAAATAGAATTTCTCTTCAATGACCCTTCACCCTTGCAGGAATCAATAATAACACCGCAGTAATATAAGAAGAATATAGCAGTTAGGACAAATAAAAGTGGCCGATCAGTGCATTTTTGGACTGGCGAAAAGACAGTGCATTGTGATTGTGCGTATAATGCTTTTACTCCTTCTGCTTCACTTGCGCCAGCATCTGTTTACTCCCTGTGTGCCATTCAAGGCTAACCTTGGAGCACATGTCGCCACCTAGTGTAGTATAGTCGAATGCTCTTCATTCAGTAATTTGATTTTCTCTCTTGACATGTAAACTGGGATGAGACTTCAACTCTGCTTAAGCTATTTGTCCAATTACTGCCAAAAGCTCCATTTAGATGTACATGTAAAAACCTACTGAGTGTGACATGCCTGGAAAACCTCCAAAGGAGAAGGATGTCCAGAGGACGGAAATGACTCAACCACCTTTGCTGGCTCCATTTTGAGGCAGAAGGGAATTGGCTCTACCCCAAGATCTTACTTTAGCCCCTGACTCTCATTCATTCTGAAATAATCCTTATATCATGGCTCTAGGTAATGGTTGTTATGTGAATTGACCAGTAAGTAGAGACATTTGCTTTAAAGTTTAGCTTATTCTTCACCACAACAGACTGAAGCATTGATGTTGACAAAGCTCCAATCAGTCTTTTCACCAAGAACCAAGGGGTTGTGGGATCAGTCCAGCTTTTGGTCTAATAACGCGACAGGAATCCCCCTTTTTGTGACCCAACAATCATTGTAGTGTAAACTGGGTGGCAAGTCAAAATGGAAATCTGGACAGCCCTATTTATGCTGTCATGATCCTCCTCAGCAGCGTGTACTGCAGATGTGCAGTATACCTAAAGGCTGCAACCTCTGACAGTGGCATTTGAAATAAACAATATTCAGCTTCCATATTCAGACCAACTGAAAATGCTTGAATTTATAAAAAATGCTTGGATTATATTTAGTTTTCCTAACTGATGATATATTTAGATCAAGGTGATCCACAGCTGCTCAAAGATAAATGTTTCCCCATCAGTGTTGAAAGCTGAACTTATACACTGTGTAAAAACAAAAATCAAAATTTATCATATAATTAGATTTTATATAGCTGATTTTTTTCTTTGTACTTGATTCAAGCTTAACAAAGTAATCAGAGTAGAGATGAAGAGGTAAAATGACAGGACAGTAATGATCCAGACATTTAATCCATGTCTTAGTCCAATATTCCATATGGGAAAACAAAGGTGAAGCATGAAAAGCAAAGCAAACAAGGATAGGACCTCCAAAACTAAAA
Source organism: Apricaphanius iberus (assembly GCA_028564705.1). Lineage (NCBI taxonomy): Eukaryota > Metazoa > Chordata > Actinopteri > Cyprinodontiformes > Aphaniidae > Apricaphanius > Apricaphanius iberus. The sequence goes on from JAPXFQ010001999.1 coordinate 419,875, forward strand.
ACAAGGCAATAGACTGTTTGTTTATTTATTATGATTCAGTCTTTTTTTTCCTCAACTGCCTGCAGGTGTCCTATGTGAAAGCCATTGATATCTGGATGGCCGTCTGTCTGCTGTTTGTCTTTTCGGCCTTGTTGGAATATGCCGCCGTGAACTTTATCGCCCGCCAGCACAAGGAGCTGCTGCGCTTCAGACGGAGGCGACGGCACATGAAGGTAAACGCTTCAGACTGCTTCTCCAAGGACAGGACTTTTTCTCCTTTATATCAACTGAAAAAACAGTTTGACTTGATTTTAATTTTAGATTTTTCCTCTGGAGTTTGTCTGTTCAGTTTAATTCATGAGGTGTTTGTTTAGTCATATGAAACAGGGAAAAAAACTCAGCTTTTCTCCATGCTAAAGTCCTTTGAAAAAAAATCACTTCTTGCTAGATCCTGGCTTTAAGCAGTACTCATTATTGACTTGGAGAGAAATGAGGCATTAATGTTTTATAGGTGGAGCGTTGACTGAAGGTTGAGCCGTGCTGCACAGCAAGGGACTTTTTGTGAATTCACAAAAATCCATTCCAACAAGAAAAAGGAAAACAAAAAAGCTTCTGCTTTCTCAAATGCGGCAAAAAAAACTGCTCTGAGGTATTTTTTGTTTTTAAGGGTGATTCTCAAATACTTTAAAATATATCCAATTAAATATTAAATAATATGATCATCTAAAAGTTGCTCTGTAAGCCAAACTAATTAACAGTCCCCCATTAACAAAATGAGAAATTAGAAAAGCTAAATTAAAACATTGATCTTTTTTTCTTTATCTTTTTTATTGATTGTTTGGGTAATTCAAACAAATAGCAGCGCTATAAAAACTAAAATACAAGTGTAATCTAATAAATAAACGTAAAAAAGTTGCGGTGAATAAAATGTGCGACTTTTATTTTCTAAACCACTTCTCTTAGCATTTATATCTGTTCATCTGACGGCGAGTACATCACTTCAGCCACCTTCATCTTACTCAGTTGTGATCTCCGTGTAAAAGACAATAAATCTCATAAACCCCTTTAACTTTTATTAACTGCCAAAAGACTCAAGAACTTTACATCAGATAACATTGATTATTATTAAAGAGCTTGGAAAAAGGAGGCTGATAAAAGTAGTGGAGGACTTTCTTTAAAAAAAAAAATTTAATTTATTTTGGTTTGTTTCGACTCTGCAGTATTCAATCAGTGCATTCTGTTTGCCTGGTTGGATTTCTCAGTGCCAGGCGGCTGTATCGAATAACGAGTAAAGCTGTCACTACTGCAGGAGATATTGATGTACTTGCTGATTGTGTAGCTGGCCATTGTAGGGTGCAGGAGGAAAAAGAAAACAAATATGAAAATGTTGTTTTCATATAAAATGCTTTTATTATCAAGGTGACTGCTGTCATCTCTCTGTTTGGGTATCAGTCCTGCAATATAGGACCTAAGCAAGGGCAGCAAAATGTATCAGCATCACAACAACACCCTCTATATAAATAATATTGTAAAGGTGTGTTAGGATTGTAATTTGTTGGTTGTTATTTCTTTTTGTCATGCATTTACCCTTCCAATAAGAGATTTAGCCCATTCAGCAGAGTCTCACTACTGTAAATGCTCACCTTAGTGTCTAAGATGCTAAAGATAACAGTACTACTGTAAGAAATTATATCTCAATCAGTTTTCTTAGAACTGTACAGCCCTACTCTTAAATAGTAATTTACTTAAGTCTCTGTTTCTAGACAACATGCTTTTGTTCCCAGTGATTACAGCTGGAATGGACATCAAAATAATTAGGAGCAACTTCCTCTTAATAAAAATAAAAATGTGAAAGGACTTAGCTTGATTTATCAGTTACAGGTGGGCGTATTAACAAAGGAGTAAAGCTGTCAGACCTGCAGGGAATATTGATGCGATTGTTGATTGTGTAGCTGGAGGCTACTGTTGGTTGCAAGACAATGATAAAGCAAACAATGCACTTGCAATTAAAAACCAACTAAACAAAAAAATCCATGCAACTCGAATTTGTGTGTTTGTGTCAGAACTATGGGGGGATTCTTGCCTCCAAAGTCAGTGAGCATGTATACATTTCTAAGAGTTGTTGTGTAATTTGGATTTAAAAGGGGCCCTTTTTTTTATGGATTGTTTAACCAGAGCTGCTTGATTCAGTCTGACATGTCATATTCAGGTGTCATATATCAGTCATCTTCATGTATCTATGTGGTAACATCATCCTCAAAAGCCCAGCAAGGTAACAGCACATTTCAGAATGGGGATGAATGTGTGATTATATCAAGTTTAATGTTGGCTCTTTCATTGAATATTATGATTTCCATTTCTTTTGACTTTATCCTACATCATACGACCAGTTGAATAAATTTAAATTTGATTTTGGCTTCAGATTAAACATGGATTCAACGTCACATAAAAAAATGGGATTAAATCCACAATAATGAGTGGATTCAAGAGTTCATTTCTTTAGAAAATAAGAGGTCAGATAAATAATTTCGAGATTCATCAAAAGTTTTACAAACCCAAAAATTTAGTTTTACAGAATCCATAATTTATAATTAAGCAGAGTTTGAATTAGTTAATTATTGTATTCAAACAGGACCCTTCTTATGTGGTTCTAATGATCTAAAGAGCATTTTAAACACTCCTTATTTTCTTTTAATAAACATATTGTTTTACTTTAGAATAATACACTACATTACATTAATACATTTTAATAAGAATTCCTAAAATTTCTAAAACATATAGCTTTTTGGTTTGACCATAACATTTTAGATGTAGAACCACTGTCTCTGTGCTTTAAAAATCCTGTCAATAAAATGCTCTTGTGTCTGTTGTCCATAACGTGTGTCTGCCCATACCATAACTCCACCGCCACCATGGTCCACTCGATCCACAGCGTTGACGTCATCAAACTGCTCACCCACATGACGCCACACGCTGTCTGCCATCTGCCCTAAACAGCGAAAAACCTGGATTCATCCATGAACAGAACGCAACGTGTAAGATGCTATTGTATGTGATCATAAGTTACGACAACCAACTGCTGTCAGGTTTAGACCCTGATGAAGACAACAAGCATGCAGATGAGCTTCCCTGAGACGATTTCTAACCGTTTATGATAAAGTTCTTCATGCAAAACAATTGTTGCAGCAGCTGTCCAGATGGCTGGTCTCAGATGATCGTGGATGTGAACATCCTGTGGTCTGGTTTTGTGAGGCCAGTTGGATGTACTGCTAAATTCTCTGAAACACCTTTAGAGGTGATTTATGGAATAGAAATGAACATTCATTTCATGCGCAACAGCAGTGAACGTTGATTCAGTCAGCATACCAATTGCACGTTCCCTCAAAAGTTGCTACATCTGTGGCACTGTGCTGTGTGATCAAACTGCACGTTTCAGAGTGGCCTTTTATTTTGGCCATACTCTGGTACAACTTTCCAAAATTCATGCTGTTTAATCTGCAGCTTGACGGAACAAGACGGAAAAATCCATTCCAAACTAACTGTAGGAAGTCCACTAAGAATCTTAATAAAAGCAAAATCTGTTTAGTTTACTGGTCCGCCGTTTCTGTTACACTGCCACGGATAACTTTTCAGCGTTCATAAACCATTATCATTCAAACTGTGGACACATTTTGATTACAATAGTTAGAAATATTAATGTAAAAGTTCATTTTGAATTGTGTGAAATAAAAGGTCACTACACAAGTAAAATCCATTGAGAGACGGGTTCCAAGACTTGGTTTTCTTCATCGCGCTTCTCATTTTATAGCAGAAATCCATCTTTCCCTCCAAGCTGGATCTTTTGGGATGCGATAAAGACCTCTGTCTTTAATCTGACCTCGGTGGTTTGTGCACCCTGGGGCACAACATGAGTCAACCATTCTTGCAAAGCTGGAAAACTCTTGCCAGATTAATCTTGCCAGATAGCTAATTTAGTTTGTTTCCATTTTTCCTGCCAATGTGACGTCATCTCCCGGAGCCACATAAAAAAAAAAAGTCAGTTCTTTGAGTTCATCTCATGAAAAATGGGAGTTGTGGGTGGGGTGTTGTGTTTTATATTTTTTTTGGTGTAATATTTATAGATTTTTCACTTCCAGTTGCCATTCATTTAGCCTTCCAATAAGATATTCAACCTGTTAGCAAAGGCCTCACTGCAGTAGATGCCCACACCTGTATGCAAGAATCTAACAATAACAGATAATATCATAATCTATTTTCCTACAATTGTGTAGCTCTACTGTTAAATTGTAATTCAATGAAACCATAGGAAAAGTTCATTTGCTTTTGGAGAACATGATATTGTTCTCAGGGATTGCATCTTAAATGGAGATCATTGTGATAATTAGTTATAATCAGCAGAGTCGACATCCTCTCATCAAAAAAACAAAACAAAAAAAACTAAGGAACTCAGAGCAGGAGGAGAGAGTTGGCAGGGGTGAAAAATGTGATAATATAGAACTCTATTAATCCATAATCCCATTTTTGTAATTCCCAATCCCCTGAGCCCTGGTGGCAGGTGAAGTGGTGGATTAAACCGTCCAACTGCACATGCACTTTCAGGGAGAAAACCTCTCTCTCTATTTTTATGTCTGTCTCTCGACCCACTCTTATTTAAACAGTGAGAGCACAGGCTCCGAGCTGACAAGCATCTGGCATGTTTGTCTTTTCCTTTTTTTTTCTTTCTCTTTTTTTGTGGTTGATAATGAAAGCAGGATAAGAATTCAAGCTGTGGCTCTGTTTCATAACATGGATACTTCTCTGCTTAGATGACATCAACATCTTAATGAATTCTCAGCTGATGACTTTTTGTTGTCAAAATCTCAGCAATTTGATTGGTAAACTTATCTTAATAAATAGACGAGGTTCTTGATTAATATAGAATTTTTTAACCAAGTAAACCCGCTACAAATTATAATTTAGATTTTTCTTTTATTTATTTATTCATTTATTTATTTTAAAAATATTATGCATGTAAAGCTTTGAGCCAGTTCTGCTTGACAAACCTCCTGACTTTAAAAAATATATAAATAAACAAGTTTTAAGTTTTCTTCAAATAATAATGTTTCATTGCACTCTGGAAAAAAAACTGTTTTAAGCAGATATTTTATTTAAAAAATATAAATACAACGTTCCACTTACTGCAACAGAGTGCAACACTCAAATTCTAGCAGTTTACAATGCAAAACCTTGACGTGCAAACAGTAAGGAGCTTTTCTACTTCTCTGTGTAAACTGTTTGAAACCAGGACTTCAAGGAACTCCGAGAACACACTGAGGATGGAGGGTATTTGCATTTGAAGCAGGACTTTGCATAATGTTATAGAGATAGAAAACTCATCATTCAAAACATTCAGCTCCTCTGGTCTTTTCACTCTATTTCAAGCGTAGTTTAATAATAATAAAGAGAGCGAAAAAGAGGATCTGATATAAAAATGATGAGCACCCTCAATAAGATGTTGAGCATCAATCCTGATTGTGAAATAAATCTGGTGATGGAGAAATCCTCCATCTCTGACAGCGAGGGAGAGAAACACAGACAGTCCTTTGGCGTCACGTTTATAATTAACCTCCTAGGCCAGTCCTTCTAATGTGAGTCTAATGTGTTCCATTAGGGAGGACTATCAGTCAGGTTTCTGCTCAAAGCAAAGCGTCACTGCAGCATGCAGAAACCAACAGTTTGGGGGAAATCAAAGCCCAAACATGCAGATGCTGTCAAATCTTTAAAAGCAAGAGCAGAGGAGGAAGTGGAAGCATGTTTTCCTGCCAAATAAACACGCCTAACAACTGTTTAAGCTGCTTGATCCATCCCCTCCTCACAGCTGGAGGAGGCAATCACTCTTCATTGTCATTGAGAGGAATCCCAGTGATGACCCTTCAGCGTCATGTAATTGAAGTACTCTTCAGAGAAAGTAACTCCTGAAACTCCTCTTGACTCTGTTTGAGGCTTTAGAAAAGGCAGGGACATGGGACCTGTGCAGATTTTAAACCTGAACAGGTTAAACAGGAAATAGTAGCAAAATTTAAAGTAATGAATTTGAGCCAGTTATCAGGCTCCTGTGAAACCAGCTCCCATGAGGCACCCTAGTCCATGAGGCAGACACAGACTAGGCTTAAAACATTCCTTTTTGATAAAGCTTATAGTTAGAATGGCTTAAGTTATCCTGAGCTATCTCTGTAGTTATGCTTAGACTGTTGACAGATTGACCGCTTGTCTTCACTCTTCTACTTTTTCTCTTCTACTGCTCGTCAGATGTATTTTTTTATGCTGTTATTTCTACTGTTAACCTTGTTTTCTCTCAGTGTTTTTTTCTCTCTGTAGAAGCTCCACCTGGTCTGGTATCCTGTTCGAATACAAAGCCCTGATGCATGGGGAGCATCGGTTCAGATGATGCTCCCAATAACCGAACATCCACCATGTCCTATTGTCAACTTTTTACTTTCTTTCATATATAAAGTACCCTTACATCAGTTCCTTTGTTCCTCTGCTCTGTCTTCTCAAACCCGCAGACGGTTGTGGGAGATGACCACTTGCACTGAGCCAGGTTCTGCACAATATGTAGAAAAAATCTTGCCATAATGATATTTACAATTTCCATATTTGAAGAGAAAACTACTTGCAGCATACCACAAACTTGTTTTTTAAGCCCAAAAAGAAGGCAGTCAGATATTCGTTGCAGTGCAAATTGTTAAAATTTATGTTCCTACTTCTGCATAAAAATATACATGATCTTAACAGAGTCCAAATAAACTGTTGTTTTGTACTTGTTTCCCTTCTGTCCGGGGAACAGGGGATATTCAGTTTCTGCTGATTGCAACTCGGGCCAATAAATACTCATTACCGCTGCAGACTCATTTGAATTGGAGATGAATGCTAATGTTCCATTTCCCTCTGCAGACAGAAGCCAGAGGTTGGGGGGTATTGGGTTATTTTTCCATTTTGAACAGGGCTTGAACTTCAAACTGACTGTGTGGGAGCTAAACTCGCCAGCAATCATGTTCAACCTTTATCTTGTGGAGACTGGTGGTGACACTGATCCAGTGCAGATTGGTACTCTCACATGGTCCTGCTGCTGCATTCAGGTTCATTATTGGAGAGCAACAACTTGGTGAATTTAGAGGAAAGGGGATTCCAATTGTGACAAACATTGACAGTAACTGCTCATTATGGATGTATTATTTATGAGAAGTCTCATGGTGACTCTCAGCCCGGTTAGGGGTGATTTACAGACAGAATCAGTATCTCAGTGTGATGGATTTGGATTGTGAATTTACTCCTAAATATTTCCCTATGGAGGATTTGTTTACTACTTCTTGACATCAGCAGTTAGTCTGCATTTTGTCAGAAACCTAAAAGATCTGACTAAACAATATCCTCAAGGGTTTTGTGGCTTTAATGCACCCACCTGCAAAGTGCACTCTGTTCTGCAGCAGTGAGTGCTTGAAGAGAAAACGAAAGGACAGACAACTTGGTCTGATTTCTGGAAGGAACAGTGCGGCTTTTTTGGGAGACTGTCACTCCAGATAAAATGTGTCTGCTTCTGATTGCTTGGCTTGAATTGGCAGATATGTAATTCCGAATTCATGCCTCAGTGCTGCTGTCCCTGGCTTGACATAAATCCACTGCTGTACCTCAGCTCGTATTTCAGTGTTGAACGTGAGCCTGTCGTTGCGATCCAGGTAGCTGCAGCGGATGAAGTGGTCCCCGTTGTGCTGATTTCTGTGGTTTCTACCCTGCTGCTTTATTGATTTGTAGGTGGCACCGATAGTCTGGAGAGAAAGAATAAGCTGGAGCAGGAGAAGTTGGACGGAGGCTGTCTGCTTCAGAAGGCTGTCTAATTAGAAAGACCAGGCAAGAGGGCATCAAATGAGCAGATACCGAAGCCCAGAGAGAACAAAAAGGCAGCGTGGCCCCTTTGTGCGCCGAGGCAGAGTGACACCCCCCCCTGCTGGGAGTGCAAAGCAACTGTGTTGGGATCAGATCAATAGCACAGCTCTTCCTTGACAGATCGGCCCGCCTGGCAGCAGCTCGAGGTTTAATACAGACAAGCTCCCCCTACTGAATGAGAGAGTGATCTTCTTTAGGAATCAAAGAGAAGTCGAACATGACTGCCTCTCACCTCCACTTCAATCATAGCTATCTTTACTTGCAGAATCAGTGATATTATTCAGTGGAAGGCCCAGAATACAAATGTGTATTTTTACATTGGGAAAGGCTTTCATTTAAAATGCATAACTGTGAGAATTATCTGCTCTGGAAAACAGTAACTCCTGTATATTAAAATCAACAACATTTTGGTTTGCAGCATAAACAAATGTAGCGACCTTAAACTACATTTAATATCAAGATTCATAAATCCGTCATAAGTCAAACAGTCATAACTATTCAAAAGAAATAAAGTCTCATAATCAAAATCAAGAAAGGAAAAAAAATACTTTCCCTTACAGAGACACAGATGTTTACAAATAAAACGTTTTTAATTCTTGCACATTTTTCATCTCATAAAATAATCACATTCCCTATTGATTAGTAAAAAATAAAACAAAATAAATATCATGATATTTAAACCTATGATAAACACTAATTAATCTACACACAATAATACTAAACTAAATAAAAACCATGAATCCGAAATGAATGTTCAGTATTCTCTACATTGACCTTTGTTTTAACTTTAACACATATGATTAAAATGCCATGCACTTATTTTGATTCAGCGGTTCAGAACAATGGCAACATGTCAGTGTCTAGAGTTGGCACCGGGCACCAATAATCTAAGGATCTTATGGGACTCTCATAAACCTAGAGAATTTGTTTTATGACCTTATTCTGATTTAAAAACCTAACTTTAATCAAAGAGGTAGTAGTGGCAATATTACACCTGCTTATGAGTGAAGGGTCTTTACCAGTATCTCCAGAAGTCAGTGGTTCAAGGTGGGATATACTCACCGATTGTTGGTCCATTCCAGGGCATAGAACAAAGAATGGGCTGTAATTTTAGTTTAGGTCAAGAACTGCCATCACTCACAGAACCACCAGAATCTAAATAGGATGGTGGTCGCTGTGAATAAAGAGAGAGGCAGTGGGGGGTCCAAAAGAAGTTCTGTAATGTCAATATTCTGTATGTTTCAGGTCTTTTCCTTGCTCAACATAAATGAATGTTAACAGGGCCAGCCCAAAGTCTTATGGGGCCTTAAGCAGATTGCAACAATGGTAACACAACACTCACACAATGAAAACTAAAAAGTAATCTGAAATTTTATCTTGATTTTATTCAAATTTAGTATAATTAAAACATTTTCTAAATTAAAAGGTAAAGTACATATATTTTTATACCTTTAAATGTAGGGTGACATCAGGTAAGTTGGGCCATCAAAAAAGATGAGCCACTTAAGGTTTGAGCCTCCGAGCTTTTTAATTTTGAACAGACAACATCAGCTAAAGATTTCCAATTGTTGAGTGTTCCAGAAAAAAAAAAAGTTGTTTTGATTGGTCTATAGTTGTGAAAAAAGGTGGCTCAATTTACCTGACATCACCCTATTTAATTTAAATATTTTTGCAAAAAAATGTTTTTTATATAATTAAAATAAATATATAATTTTAATTTTAAAATTATTAATGAAATATTTTGTAAAAAATAAACTTGCCTTGTTACTACAAAAAATGTTAACACTTTATTTTTTTTTTAGATAATTTACAGTGAAACAAACCCAAATCCAATGGAATAAGATTCATATTTTGAATTTTAACATGTATAGTGTCTTTTCAATTTCAACATTTATGGGGGACCCTTAGTAATAGCTTAGTTCGCTTAAGTGTCAAGATGAATACAATCCTCATCCAGGTCATACCAGGTCAGTTGGAAGTGTTGAACCAGGCAGATGCAGGTGGCAAAGCAAGGCAATTTTATTTGTATAACAACAAGGTATTTCAAAGTGCTTTACATGATTCAGTGGTAAAGAAACCAAACATTTGATAAAAAAATATAAAGCAAAATAGCACTTACGAATAAAACACGAAAAGCGTAAAAAAAATTTAATACATTAGAGAAAGTTAAAAAAACAACAGAAAATAATGTTAGAAGCATGGAAAGTAAAAGCAGGAATCAAGCATAAAACATGAAAAGCATGAAGCATTAAAAGCATAAAAAACATGAAAGTAAACAGCAATTATATAAAATTGATGCTGTGGGTATATTTGCTTTAAAACAGCTCAGTGTGAGTTTCTTAATTTCCTTAAATTCTCAGAAAACTCTTCTGAACTTCACAGATGACCAAAACAGTTTAATGTTTGATGGTATGAAATGACTGTTGTCTAAATATTCAGTTTTCATAAAATAACCATCTACATCCAGAAATTAACTGTAATTAGAATAGGGTTGACCAAGAGAAAGAATGTTATTTTAAGTGCTTCGAGCAGCAACACACACACCTTTGCTAGACAAATGAAAAAAAATGTTTTAGCTGCTTACACCAGGTGACTGTCCTCACTGACTTTCTACTTTCCAGCATGAAGAGTCGGAGCAGAAGCTAGAACAACCCTGTAGGAACTTTCTGTCATGTAGCATGTTCTGTTTTCAGCTCCGTCTGTTCTCTGGGAAAAGCACTGTAGGTTGGGAGTCAGTGGAAAGTGACCACAGATGCCATCACACTATTTGAAGATGACAGCCTCTCATTAGGGAACCTCACTCCCTGATTGATCGGCTATAATCGTCTCGTTAGCCATGATTAGGTGGGGGGATGCTGTACATGCTGGTTTGCTGAAACTGCCTTGATCTTGCCGGCTGTTCGCGGCTCAGAGAACAAAAGGCAGATAAGAGCGCGCAGAGATTAAGAGGCTTGCAGAGCAGTGGGAGTGAAATCAGCCTCTAGACTGTCAGGTCGCCAGTCAACTGGTGTGAAACTCTCTCTCAGTCTCCAAATTAAACAGGTGTTTAACTGTTGCCGAGGGCATTGCTGTTATCAAGCACGTTTTCTGTACAGTTCTTTATTCTTCTTTAATTTCTACAACTTGATTTTACCCAAATAGCATCCATATTTATACCGTTTTACAATGAAAGTTGCAACCTGTCATCCTCATTTCAAACCTGACATTGTCTGGTACAAGTAACTTATGTTAGAGTCTTTGCATTTGTGTAGATTTTATAGGTGAATATCTGGCCCTATTATTTCTAATGTTCTTGAATCTCTTTGAAAATGCTGGATATCAACCTCTGATCCACATCCCTACTGGTGGTGATCCAGTCTAGTTTTTGTGGTGCTTGGAGTTTATCATTTGTTTTGGGTTTTTGTTTGATTTTAGAGATCTCACCACATGTTCTCTGTAGAATCAATATCTGAGGTTTTCTTTTTCTGGAGTAGAGGTCAAAAAAAGTTTGTGTTCCAGACTTTGTAAATTCCACCGATGCTGGGGAAAATCCATATGGTTTCAGGATTGCACATCTCGCTGTTAAAAGGTTTTTCATTAGCATGGACCACGCCTACGGAGATTAGATTAGTTTTGATTAGTTCATTTATTGACAAAGGTTAGAGAGATGATGTGTCTGGAAGGATGCACTGATGTAGGCTTGTTGACTCTGTGTGGGGGTGCAGTCTTCGGAAGTCGGTCTTCTTCTCGAGCCTGCTCAGGACCCCCCCAGACAAAGAACCTGAAAGAAACGGATATTAGAGCTGGAGTTTGAAAGAGCAGATAAGCAGATGAAGGGATGATGGGATGAGGGAGGGAATGAAAGGATGAGGGGATGGAAGGATGAGGGGATGGAAGGATGATGGGGATGACGGGGGGATGAAGGAGGGGATGAAAGGGATGAAGGGATGAGGGAGGGGTTAAGAGAGGGAATGACGGAGGAGATGAAGGGATGATGGGATGAAAGGGATGAGGGGATGAAGGGATGAGGGGATGAGGGAAGGGATGAAGGGATGAGGGGTATGAGGGAGGGGATGAAGGGATGAGGGGATGAGAGAGGGAATGACAGAGGAGATGAAGGGATGATGGGATGAAAGGGATGAGGGGATGAAGGGATGAGGGAGGGGATGAAGGGATGAGGGAGGGGATGAGGAAGGGGTTGAGAGAGGGAATGACAGAGGAGATGAAGGGACGATGGGATGAAAAGGATGAAGGGATGAGGGAGGGGATGAAGGGATGAGGGAGGGGATGAGGGAGGGGATGAAGGGATGAGGGAGCGGATGAAGGGATGAGGGAATAGTAAAATGGGGATGTAATACTGAGACGAGATAAAGGATCAGGGGGAGGGAGGGTGGGGTTTACGAGACCACAGTCTGAGCGACTCTGATGGCTAGGTGCTCGGGTTTAAATAGATCACAGAGTAATTAGGAATGGAATTCAGGTGTGAGATGCCAGGTGAGTCGGATCCGAGTAGATTAGTGAGAGAATACTGAATATGAGGCGTGGTCCAGCTCACGAACCTAAGTTAACATATTAACTTGCATTTCATTAGCATGGACCACGCCTACGGAGATTAGATTAGTTTTGATTAGTTCATTTATTGACAAAGGTTAGATAGATGATGTGTCTGGAAGGATGCACTGATGTAGGCTTGTAGACTCTGTGTGGGGGTGCAGTCTTCGGAAGTCGGTCTTCTTCTCGAGCCTGCTCAGGACCCCCAAAGTTGGTCATTATTTAACAAAGCAAGGAATGAGCATGGTGCAGATCGTCGAGATTATTATGAATGTAAGAACGGTATGCTGAGGATGACAAACGACCTAGGATTTTAATAGTCTTGTCGGAAATGCCTAACTGAGAAGCTGAAGTGCCTGCGCCCATGCGGATGGAGTGGATTGAATAATTATCAGGGTTGATGCCAGATCTAAACGGGATTGATTAGAGGAAGAGAGTAACCGTAACAGATTGTGTGGATGCAGCGGGTAAGGAGGTCAGAGGTTATAGGAATCGGTGATTAGGTCAAGGTGTTTCTTGATTCTTAAGACCTTTGAGCAGCATGGATATGTGGCTAACGGAGAGAGCTGGACGGGAGTTGGCGGTAGCAAGTTTATTGAAGAAATTAATGCCAGAAAGGTATGATTGAATAGTAGAAACGCGGATTTATAGGATTGTATGTGGACAGGTAATGAAGAGGCGAATAGAAGACGGGATGAGTGAAGGGAATGGAAGGTTATTCGTTACATAGAAACTTTTAAAAACTGTTCCATCTTGAAAGATAAGATGAGACAGTTCTAGGAGCAATGGTGTTGAGGATAGCGTTCTGAGAAATGATGGAGAGATCTTGAAGCTGTGTAGTTTGTTGTAGATGGTTGCTGAAAACAGTGGGATCGGAGTTGGATGAGGATCTGCGTCTGGAGCCAAGGACCTGAATTTCTGGAAAGAGAGGCGAGAGAGTGAATCAGCGATGGAATTCCGATGATTAGATACATGAGCAGCACGGAGAATGAACTGAAGTTTGGCTGGCGCCCGAGTGAGTCTTCGAATGAACTGCATGATGAAGGTTGAACGTGATCGGCCTTTGTTTATGATCTCAACAACATCAGAGTTATCTGAATGAATAAGGATACAGTGTTGAGACCATTCGTGCCCCCAAAGTAGGGCTGCAATTACAACAGGATAGATTTCATAATGAGCGGATGAGAGAGAGGCTGACTGGAGCTGCAAACTTTCGAACTCGGAGGGCCATGTTGAAGCAAACCACCTTCCATTGTAGAAACCGCCAAAGCCCGTAGAGGGTGCTGCGTCAGTAAATAGCTGGATGTCATCTGGATAAGAAATGAAGTCATTATAAAAGAATGAAACACCGTTCCAAGATGAAAGAAATTCTTGCCAGAGGCGCATTTCCATCCGGCAAGGTTCTTCAATGGCAAGACGACCATGAAGCGAAGGGATGTTTGCTGCGGTTGAAAGAAGGTGGGAAATGAAAGATCTCCCCTGCGGAATAATTCACATTGCATAGTTGAGATGACCTAAAAGAGACAGAATCTGTTGTTTGGAATAATAGTTGGCTAAGATGAAGTTAGAAAGAATCAGAGAGATTCGGTGAACCTTCTTGAGTGGCAGAGAAGCTTGAAAAGTGGAAGAATTGAGAGTAATACCCAGGAAGTATGAGGACCTATAGTCTTCTCTTCCGACAGGGGAACTCCGATGTTGGAGAATGCTTCGGTTAGGTTACGGAGGCCGAGAAAAGAAGGAGATGAGGCAGGGGTGATGACAAGAAAATCATCGAGGAGATGAAGGACGTAAGGGAGGCGGTAAGTGTTAAGTAGAATCCAACACAAAGCCTCGGAAAGGGAGTCGAAGATCCGGGGGCTACTTCTGCAACCAAAGGTAAGTCTGACTGCGAAGTAATAAGCTCCTTTCCAAAAGACCCCAAAGAAACGCCAAAAGTCTGGATGAAGGGGAAGGACCTTGAAGGCACTAGTAATGTCTGATTTAGAAAGCCATGCATTACGACCTGCTAAACGGATGAGTCGAATAGCATGATCTATAGTGACGTACTGCATTGAGAAATCAGGAAATGGTATAAGGCTATTGATACTGTGGACAGAGGAATTGTGAGGTGCCGACAGGTCGATAATCAGTCTTTTCTTTCCCGAGTATTTGCGGGTTGCTACCCAAAGGGGGCTGATTCGAAAAACTGCAAAAAGGGAGCGAGCGAAAGGACCGATCATGAAACCCTCCTTAACCTCTTTAAGGAGTAAAGAATCGACTGTATCGGGATCAGAAAGGGCAGATAAAAGGTTAGAACAGTAAGTTGAGGAATCAGGAAAAACTTCAATGCCTGGGTGGAACCTGTGTGTGAAACCCTTAACCAAGAAATCGACAAATTCCCTATCGGGGTGGCTGGCCAAAGCAGAGATCAGAGCGCTCACCGTGATGGGAGTGGCGAGGTGCTGTATCAGTCAATCTGCTTTGGAAGTGGGGTTATGGGGGCAGGTGTTACGAGCATGTGCCCCTCCCCAGAAGGAGCAGGTATGCAAGAGCCCGCAGCTAGAGGCTGAGCAACCGAGGTCTTTGAAATTGTTGCACACCATCCTACCACCCTGGTAAAGGTTGGGACGGCCGCGCTTATCCATACCCCCGGAGACTGGTGCATTTGGTTTAGACTGTTGTGGCAGAGATTTAGGAATCATTGGAGGGGGAGGGGCAGCTGAGGACAAACGGTTGGGGACTGATGAGCTGCGTGCCGATGATAGCCGAGGACGGAGAGGAGTAACAAGTGTACATGCAGTAGCAGGGTGGGAGGGAGCGCCGCAGAGGCTGCAAGATAGGGATGCACGAGCTGCAAAGATGCGGCAATATAACTCTGAGTCTAGACAACCCCAGTATGTACCTTGGTTGAATTGGGCAAGACGACCCGCTGCCTGGGATGAAAAAGAACATGATATCGGTAAAACCCTGTTCCTCCAAATCTAAGGGCCGTGTCAAGGACAATAGATAAATAATCATCTAATTCAGTCTGCCGGTCGGGAAATACTGAGCAAATGATGTCCCTATAAAGGGAGAATGCAAAAGCGAACTCTGTGGGGGTCAGATCTTTGGAGCTGGAGCTAAGAGCTGAACCTAGCTGCATCGGCCCCATACCGGTCTGCACCTCCCGGGGCTGACCTGAGAGACCTAGAGAAGGTTGGAGAAGGAGAGCCAAATCGATGTAATTACCGTTCAAAATTTGTTGTCGGAGAGCGGGTGAAACTGGGGAAGGGCGATTGATGGAAGAGGGTGGCCGAATGGGGGGGTACTGCTGTGGAAAGAGTGTAATGGTTAGAAGCTGGTGTGTGAATAGATGAAGATGGCAACTGAGACGGCGGACCAGTAGAATTTTGAGGTAATGCAGCAATACGTTGTTGGACATTTGAGCCTGTTGGTAATATTGAAGGGTTAGAAGGGGTTCCTGAAGCATGGGTGGAAGCCTGAGTTGAACCTGTAGGAAACATAGAAGGGGGAATGTGGGGGAAAGGAGTTGATTGATTAAATGAAGATCCGGACTGAGATGCTAAGGAACAGAAAAGATTTGTTACGAATGAGGCAAAATTTGAGGGAAATGAGACGGAAGAAGCTTCCCCGCCAGCAGGGGGAGCTGTGGATGTTGGCCCAACAGCTGAGGGCTGGGATGTGCTCTGAGAAGAAGTGGCGACTGAGGCTGAAGTAGGAAGTAGATTATTAGAGGAGGAAGTTTTGGTTAACGGTGAAGTAGAGGGAAAAAGGAGCTTGAAGAGGCAAGATTTATTAGCAGAACGGCTAATAGAGGGATGCCTCTTTCCCTGAGTGAAGATTGCAAGCGGGCTACTGTCCACCCAGAAATGTCCGGACGGTTGGAGACTGAGGCGGAAGAACGACGAACTCTGGGTGACTTCCTCATCCGGAATGAAGCCGGATGGGAACGGGGAGGAGAAGCCCTCCGAGCTGGACTGCCAGAGAGATCGGGAGGAAAGTGCTTAGCTTGTGGCGAACAGGGAGCCTGAAGTGATCGGGACGTAGAGAAGCTTGGAGCCGATTGGCCTGCAGCGCCTACTGAGGACCGCTGAACTCCAGAAGAAGTCCCGGGGCGCGATGAGGACGCACTGCGGGAATGGGGGGAAACTTGGACCGAGCGGCCCGAAGCCAGAGAAGAAAAACGGGGAGGCGAAGCCTTGAGAAAAGAACGAAGGGAGTTAGATGTGCGGGGAGGAGATGGAGAAGGGCGGCGATCTCGAGGCGCGGAAGTCGCTGGAGAGGGATCCGACTGCGCGGAGCCAGATGGAAGAGCTCTGGTTGACTGAGAGGACTGGCTGGAATCCCGATGAGCCGATGGAAGCCTGGCACAGCGAGAGACTTGACAGACCACGGATGGAGGTGATGGTCCAATGATGGAAGTCTCGCTGGAGAAGAGCTCCTCATCGGATTCGGAAGGATCAAGGGTAAGCACATCCGTGAAAATAGAGCTTGTCTTCGCTAACCAAGGCGGGTTTATGAGACCACAGTCTGAGCGACGCTGATGGCTAGGTGCTCGGGTTTAAATAGATCACAGAGTAATTAGGAATGGAATTCAGGTGTGAGATGCCAGGTGAGTCGGATCCGAGTAGATTAGTGAGAGAATACTGAATATGAGGCGTGGTCCAGCTCACGAACCTAAGTTAACATATTGACTTACATTTGTTTTGTTTTTCAACTTGGACCTCATATTAAGCTAATATTACGTTCGTTTACTCACCCAGACAAGTTTGGAGCTACTTGGAGTCCTTCAAAAGAAGTAAATATCCAGACACAATTAGCGTATCTATATAATAGGGGTCAATCAGGGCAGGAGATTTGCAGCATGCAATAAAGCATTATCTGCCACAAAACTCCTTAACTTAGCTAATGTTAAATAGATTGTCAGCCATCTTGCAGTTTATTGTGGGGATCCATTGCTCATTACATTACAAAGTGAGAATGAACGACTTTAGCACTGCAACAGCCATGCAATGTAAATGAGTCTGCTGCAGTGTAGGTTGTTTAAAATATCTTTGCAGATTTTTTCTTTATGCACTTTCTCATTAAGAAGTTACAACTGCTAGAGTATATTCATTAATTGTAATGTGTTTTTGAAACACAATTACAATTCAATTTCAATTCAGTTTATTTATATAGAGCCGTTTCACAACTGATGTAATTGTGGCATGGTACACAACGAGGGCCTGGGCAGGGATTTGATCCCACGACTCCCAGGTGAAAGTCATGTGCGCTAACCAGTCAGCCAAAGGGAATCCCCGTGGCCAAGCAGCCGGGGCACGTGATCTATCGGAACCACAGTGACAGGACCTCCACACTGTCACATCTCTCCCCCTCTTATCACAAGCACGTCCTCGTGCTCCCGTGCAGGGTGCCACTAATTTCGAATCCATGGACTTATTACCAGTCTCACATGGATCCTGCCAGCAATGCCAAATGTGGCATGGTACACAACGAGGGCCTGGGCAGGGATTTGATCCCACGACTCCCAGGTGAAAGTCATGTGCGCTAACCAGTCAGCCAAAGGGAATCCCCGTGGCCAAGCAGCCGGGGCACGTGATCTATCGGAACCACAGTGACAGGACCTCCACACTGTCACATAATCTCAAGGCATTTTACAAGAAGAGGTATTACAATACAATGTTTAATTTAGGAATTAGAGAACCACAGAAGTGACTTCTCAGCAATCCCTCACACTGAGCAAGCATGAAGCAACAGTGGAGAGGAAAAACTCCCTTTTAACAGGAAGAAACCTCCAGCAGAACCAGGCTCAGCATAAGCGGTCATCTGCCGAGACCATCTGGGGTTTGGAGAAGGCAGCAGAGACACAGAAAGAGCAACAGAACTGATGCAGAAGCAGAAGTTGGTAGCATGACGTGGAGAACGTTCCTCCACTGGAATGCCATCTTGGTCAGGGTCGTCAAGCAGGGCGGGTCAGGAGCACCTACTTTCGGACGAGACTAAGAGAAAACAGGTTAGCGCTTGAATTGACAGCACATCATGCAGTTGGGGAGAAGTAGGAGAGAAAGTAGGAACTGACTCTAAAAATGTCCTCCAACAGCCTAGCCTAAAGCAGCATAGCTACTAGCATTAACCTGTCTCCTAGCTACTAGGAGACCTAGCTACCCGTCTAACCTGTCTCTAACTACCTATTAACCTGTCTTTAACAAAGAGGAAGTTTTTAAGCCTAGTTTTAAAGATAGACAAGTTGTCTGCTTCACGAACCAACCCTGGGAGCTGGTTCCATAGGCGGGGAGCCTGGTAATTTACAACAATTATTATACAGTGAATTAAGTCACATCCACTGTGATTTTCTGCATTTAGTTTTGGATTCTGGCCCTCACAAATGAAGAGTACCTTTGGTACAAATTACAGACCTCTAAATGCTTTGTAAGTTGGAAAACTTAAAAAAATCAGCAATGTATCAAATACTTGTTCTCCCCACTGTATATTACTGGTGAGTAGAGAATGGATGTATGATTTTAGATGTTTCCATCATGACTCATCTTGGTAAAACAATATTTTTATATAAATAAAGCCAAAAAGGTAACCATACTTCAGCTGCTTCAAGCTTCAGTGCGTACTAAATTGATTGTAACTTTGAAATTAACGTTTTGTACAAGCTACTGAAAAGATTGTAGAGTCCCTGGATGCGGTTTGGATCTGATGGAGGAATAGAAAGACTACAGAGGAGAGAATGGAACTGCGTAGCAGATCATGTGGATAATCATTCCAGGTCAGTGGCTTGATGAGCCAGAGACATTAACACAGCTCCGCTTCATGCAAGCAGACACTCCAGTGGAAACAAAAAAAAAAAGGAGCAGGAAAAGCAGGGAAGGATACATGAAGCACTCTATTTTAAAAGTCTTCAGAAACCTAATTAGCTATGTTCAAGATTTTCTAAAAGCAGATTTAATGGGCACGTTACAAGGCAACGTGGCTGTTTTTTGTTTTATTTCACAGGTGCAAATGACACTGCATCTACACGACACAGCATGAGACCTGATCTTGTTAAAAGCGATGCAGTGTGCCCCGTGTATACAGTGTTCTATGCTTTTCACCTCATTACTTGGAAAAGAAATCAAAGGATGGCAGAGTGCACTAGTCCAATATGCTGTAGGCAGCTGGCAGTGACGTCTCTGCTGTTGAAAGTCCTTGGCCTTCCCTTTACATGGAAAATTTCTACACACGTACAAAATGGTAAATGCCAAACAAGTCATAAAATTGTTCCTGCGCACAAAATACGCACAGATTTGTGTGTAAGTATGGTTGATAAATGAAGGCCCATTTTTTCACCAGTCCTTCGTTGTATCTCATGGTTTCAGTGACCTTCATTTAAACAATTTAACTTGCTTCGACACCAGAATGGATGAACCTAAATAAAAAAGGTTAATCAGCATTTATAGCAGTGGACTGGCTTTATCTGACCCCCTATTTTCAGATTCCTTCCATTCAGTAATACTTATATAATAATGACGTCAGTGCAATCTTTATGCATTTTCTTTTTAAAAAAAAGTCTGACATAACTAAAATAATTTTGTACTTGTGCTCTTTGTGTTGTCAATTTTTGTAGACAAAAACATAAGTTTTCTATAAATCTAGAATTTACATTTAAGGTGATTAATGTCTTAATTAATTTATGATTAATAATCTATGACTCCTTGTTATCCTAAGAAAGAAAATGACTTGACACAGTGGGTGATTTGTCTTAGTTACTCTTCAAAATGAAAGAGACAATAGAGCATAAGCAAGTAAGGCAGGTGTGTTATTATTTTTAAAGACTCTGTGTCCTTTTGTGGTCTTTATTTAAAAGGGGATGGCATAGACACAGAAGAGAAGTGGGGGAGGACATGCAGCAAAGGTCTGCAAGAACGTCATTAAAACTTGGGAACACTGCATCGAGAGCTGAGGCCTCTGCATATGGGGTGCAACCACTACACCTTGCGACGCCCAAGATGTTTTCTTCTTAAGGAAATCATGTAAAAAATATATGTTCAGGTACCCGGAAGAGAAAAAGCGGGTCGGCAGGTACCCGGAAGAGAATAAGCGGGTCTAATATCCATAACAACCGCAATGCATGGACCCCTAGTGAGTGAGCGAGTGACAGACACTCTGTCTGTCTGTCTAACTATTTTTGTTGAATAGATTCTTGTAACTTAACTGGGTTGAGATGGCAGTTTATACCCTTCTGGAAGCGGAGTTTGATCGGAAGATTATTCTATTATGCTGCATTAACGTCTCCTGTTGGACGCGCTCATGTTCAGTCTGTTTAGCTCTGTTTACCCTGTAATTTAGACAATATGCTGTTGATTGAGTAATGTTAATGTTCAATTAAAAATGGTTAAAAGGGTTAGAAAAAAGGCTCCCATCATTAACTAAGCTTAAACTCTCCACATGAGCAAACCAAAAAAGCGTGTCATCTGCTGAGCCATCTCTTGGTCATCCAACCTGCCAAAAAAACTTGATTAAGTTCTGTGTGAAGTGCATTTTAAAGTCACATGTACTCAAAGCATTCTCTCCTGGTACCCTCCACAAGCACCAAATCATGCTCACAGCCATGTTCTGCCCCTGTTAGTCTCTTTTTGAAGACATTCCTGTTACATGTTCATTGCTTAATTTATGGAGAAAAAACACATCAACCAATATTGCATATCCATAAGTAGTATAATGGGCAATTAAATATAATGAAATTAGAAGTGTAACACGAAAAAAAAATACTTTTATGACTATTTCGAATTTTGCTCAGATACAAATACTTCCCTCCCCCCCAACAAATACCGGCTGCTTTGCACACCCCTAATAAGCAGACAATTGTGTAATTATTTCAAAACATCTGTTCTCTCGTTAGAATTTTATTTCTGATGAATGGACCTTTTAAAAAAAATTAAGCACTCTGAGCTGCACAAAATCAACTCATTGTTAAAGCACTGGATCTAAAAGATCTTAAAAATCCTTAAATGGTCTTAATCGACTCAAGAAGAAGACAGGAACAGAGATTGGAGGACAGTTTGAGATTTATTTACCAGACTAAAGAACAGCAAAGGCAAGTTTAAAACAAATTATTTTCCTCATCGCTCATTTGGAATTGCTTACAGAGGGAAATAATGAAGCAGGAGGCAGGAAAAGGAATCCCTCCACACAGCCACTTCAGGAAAGACTGATTCCAGTATTAGCTGTAGCTGACGCGTCCTCTGAGTCGTGTTTTATGCAAATGCAGGTCTCTGAAACAAGGATCCAAGGGTAATGTTTGTAGAGGAAACGGCGCAGGCCTGACACAGTTCTCTCTCTGGTTCCAGATAATCTGTTCGATTAATCACATCTGCGACAGCACAGATACAAATTCTTCAATCATGACCTGAAAGCATGACGGATGACTGAGCAAAGAGGTTCTGTTGCCGTCTTCCTCTTTCCTCTTCCAGTCAATTTTTTTCTACTTTAGCCTTTGTCCTTTTTGAAAAGATTTTTTTTTCCTTTCAAGTCCTTTCAATTTCTTTATTAATCTGTTTCTTTCAGCATGTTTATCAATGAATTTTTTTTGTGTCTGGGTTTAAAGTCTTTTTTCTCTATTCATTGTCTAAAAGTAGTTTTTACAACACAATGGGGCATGGGAGATTTTTTTAATAGAAGTTTTAGTGATTAACAATTGTGTCCATCAAGCTATTTAAAGAAGTACTCCTTTTTCTCTGTAGATTCTGTTGTTGTTTTTTACATTTAATTAGTGCAATTATTTGATTTCGTTTGTGTGTTTGTCCTTATTTATCTAAATGTCATCATATCTTAGGTACACCATGGTAGGATCCCCCTTTTGGTTTCAAACTGCCTTCATTTTTTACGGCATAGATCCAACAAGGTTTTTCCCCATTTTTCAGAGATATGTCAGATAATTTGTTTTATACTGACATGATAGCATCACAAAGTTATTGTAGAATTATCACCAGGTACAAACATCAAAACTCCACCACATCCAAGAAATGCCCTATCGCACTGAGATGTTGTGACTTCGTGGACATGGAGAACAGACAACTCAAGAAACCAGTTTGAGATTATTTGGGCTTTGCGACATTGTGATGGAAAAAAATAGGTTCTGAAAGATGAAGCAACAGTCCTTTCATCATTCTAGATATTTATTTAGAATGTATTCTGCTGAAATTAAAAAATAAGCATGCCATCTTCAACAGTCTTACAGTAACCATTGTCTCCGGCATCTCTCTATCCTCTAATATAACAGTCTAATAAAATAATAAAATATTATCTTCATGCACCCCTCCTCCGCACTACTAAAAGGTCAACTCACTTCATGTCTTGGTGATATCTGTTAGCTGAAGTCTGTTTAAGCATTAAACACTATGTCTGGTCTCTACATGACATATTCCGTAGCTACATTTCTAGAAATTAAGGAAGTAATTAATCCTATTTACTGAGAAACATATTCCCATCACAGAAGTGATAGATTTTGATGCTGAAACCCTGAGCCTGTGTCAACTGAAGCCTCGGTTTCCTGGGTTAGCTGACAGGAGTGGAAAACATTGTGCTCTTCTGATGCTGTAACCCATCTTCTTCAAGGTTTAATGTGTTGTCGTTATAAAAAAAGTGGGATTCATTGGGGCATCGTGTGGCATATTGATTAGAGCAGGTGCCCCATGTATGAGGCCTTAAGCCAAGATTCAACTTCTTTGTCTAGATGCAAAGCCATTACCCATTGACGCAATGGCTGTCCGTCACCTATGCAAGCAAGGTCAGAGTAGAGCCCAATTTTAACTGTCCATCAACGGAGAGTATAATCCTGTGATTGGTCAGCCCAACATCTGACAGAGATAATTTCACCTGAACCGTGCTCTATAGTTTATGTAATCAGTAGGTAATGCAGCGTTTGGGCACTAAATGTTTTATATTGCAAGGCCAATTTGTCTACTATGGTCTTTTTGAGATTTTGAACACAAGGATTTGTAGAGATCAACAAAACAGAATGCTGTGCTTGTTTACATGCATGTTTAGAGTATTCTATGAGCTACACTTCCAGTAAAAAGCGTTCCAGCTCAACACAAACCTACACTCTGTCAGTAATTGCTCCTTGAGGGGGAATGTGTTCACAAGCTGAAGAAAATAAACTCTGGTCAACACAGTAATGGTAGGCAGATCAGCCTGAAAAAGTTAGCACCCCCTGCTGTCCTGGTGGGGAATTGTTTTGCAACACTGATACGCCAAAAGAGAAGTATAAAAGAAAAATGTTTCCTTCAATTCGTCTGTCTGGATGCAAACTTGCTGATGGAGAAGTGTAAACTAGACTTTAGTTATCAACGCAGCCATCCTGAGTTCGAGTCCCAGCTCTGCAGACATTTACAACTTGCCTTCCCAGAATTCTTTCCTTGTTTCTAAGCTGTCCACTGTCAAATAAAGGCCCCGGTGGCCACAACAATCTTTAGAGCTCTGGTATTAACAAGACACACCAATCACTGGATATATTTCATCCATTGTCTCTTAACTTGGCACTTGGTTGTTTGTGGAAAGTCCAGTAGATCAATAAATTCTTTAGCAATTATATCAGCCCACCTGACACCAAAACACCATGCCACATTCAATGTCACTTAAATCCCATTTTGTCCCCTCTCTGATGCTTAGATTAAATTTGAGAAAGTATTTGCTTGAATATTGAGCAAGTAAGATTTTCTCAGGACATGGTTGGAGGTGGGATCAAAGTATTTGCATTATGACAGTTTTGCACCCTTTGATTGACTGCAAATGTACTCAGGTTGTACCCCACTGCTTGCCAACTGACTACTGATATGAACAACACTAAGTGGTTAAAGACAAGCAAGGGATTAATGGGCTTTTTTGCTGAGATAAAATGTGAACAAATACTTTATCTAATTAAACATAGCTCTTGCAAGGGAACAAGTTCATCTGTTGACAAAAAAAATGCCATCCTTTGCTGCACACACTAGGATGACAAGGCAAAGAGGAAATTAGATTTTTCCAAAGCGTTTATCTCCACAGCAATTTGCTCTTTCCATCTATTCTTCCATGGACTGTGTATGGTCCATTCTATGTTAATGGAGGTATTTTACATGGCTCTCTTTTTTTCTGGCTTTAAAGGAGCATCTGTGTTCCCTTAGGAGTGTTTGCAGGCTTCTTCTCTTATTGTTCTTCATTGCCTCTTTTCATTCTTTCTCTTCTCCTCCACCTCCTCCTTCTCTCTCGACAGTTCTTCTCATTGCGCCTCCTCCTCACGTCCCTCAACCCTCCACATTAATCACATGGCAGGAAGAATAAATCGGAGCATCTGTAATAGTTTCGCAGCGTCACTGAAGGACAGGTAGAGGTCGGCTAGCATTGCGGCTAATGCGTAGATTCCTTGTGTATGTGTGTGTATTAACAGTAATAGATGACTTGGTGTGGACGCAAGGACAGAACGGGGACATTGGTTGCTAAAAATGGATCACTACCTTGCGGTGCAACATACATAAGTGTATATGTACGCTTCTACAGATACACACAACAAATGCTGTTCGTGCAAGCACCACATACTGGGACAAGACATCCCCTTCTGATTTCACTTTAGTGATCTCTTTTGGCAATTTATTGGATATTTAGCCTCGTTTCTCCTTCTGAATGGTAGCGCCCGAGTCTAGCACAGGGGTGTTCAGCTGTCGTTTTTTATTGCCGGACTGATTTGTTGTTGCTGCAGAGGTTTTGCGTCACTCATGCTCCCTTGCTGCCAGCAGTTGTTCCTGATTTAGGCATCTATCCTGCTAGCCTTCTGATCATAAAACGCTTTTTCATTTTTCCATTGCAAAAGGGAATGGTTGGATTAAATTCTGATCGATTGCTGCAAACACTTCCCAAGACAACTCACAGGGTAAGAAATTCAAGATGCAACGATTCAGACTCCAGACAAAGATGGCATTCAGTCACCTAAGGGGTTTTCTTCATTTTGTTGTTTAAAGGCTGTTAGTTCTGTTTATTCTCGTGATAAAGCTTCTACAGACAGCCCATGTTGATGTTTAAATCAAACTCTCTGAAACAGATAAGAAAGTCGATGCACCTATAATGAAAAGGCAGGGTGATAATGCAGATAACATTATCAGTATCTCATTGCCCTTGGGTGAGAATATCCTGTGCATGGCGTCACCTTCAGCACAGCTCATGTCAGTCAATCGAATCTATTTGAACAACTCTGCTCTCATCCCAACTCCCCTTGACTGGTGAGTGAAACACTCGGTGACTTCTAGCAGGAAGAGACACCAGTCTGACATCAGTGCATAGTGTGTAGTCTGATCCATGGTGAGCTCTTCACTCATTAATCCGCTCCAAAACTCAACCTTTGCCAAGCTGTTGGGCACTTGTGCTGAGCAAAAGTCTACAAAGATAAGAAAATATGGAAAATTACAGCAGATTCCTTCTATTAATTGGACAACCACACAGAGCTCGTGTAAAAATTATGTCACTAAAAGTGTACACACCCCTGTGAAGCTGTATTTGTTATTTAAAAAAGAGGCACTCAAAGATGCATATATTTTATTGTGTCTTTGAATAAACCTTGATAATTACTTAGGCATTTATTAATAACATTACTAATTTAGGATACCATTCCCAGATTAGGGGCATCATCCTAGTTGTCCACATAGTTCAGTCTTAATTAAAGTTTATGCATACTTGCCTTTTAAGGCTCAGGTAATAAAATAATAACAGATGGAGTAAATACAGCTCTGGTGTTCTTTGAACCGCAAGTCACTACATGTATACTGTATATGGAATAATAACAAACAAATGGAATTCCACCTTCCAGTCAAGATATTTTAATCAAATTGTCTAAGATTGTAACACACAAGCACGAAGTAAAAGGAGAATAAACAATACAACTACAAATAGTAAGATGTACCAATATTAATAGAAGTAGAAACAATAGCAAGTAAATTGATAGTGATGTCACAGTAGAATATTTATTCTTAAAGACTAAGGCTTGTATTGATAAGTTTTTAAGTAAAGCTAAGATCTTTTTAAACCAAGTATGATAAGTTTAAGACTAATTAGCACTGTTACATGTCTGCCAGGCTGCCTGTTTTTTCTCCCTCCTTTGTTTCCTCATGTGTTTCAGCAGAAGTCAAAGCAGGCTGGTGCCAATTTGGTGAGGAGGGCTCTTATTTATACATTTATATCCCGGACAAGCCCCCACTTTTGTGGCACAATTTGGTGTGTGTTCAAACACCCATTTCACTAGGCAACACGGGCATGAAGACAAAACATTATTTGGAAGAAGTAATCTTTTTTTTAAATATTTTGTTAAATTTGAAATCATTTACCTTTTTCCCATAAATGTATTTGCTTTTATGGATCAGTCACCCTCTATTGGATATCTATTTTGAATACCATAAATTAAAATCCAACTTTTTTATGAGTGCCAGCAGTTTGCTGAAGCAGTGGGCACAATTATATAAACGTTTTATCAGCACTAATGCACTGATCTGTTTTTAGTATGTAGCACAGGCCAAGAATCACCAAAGAACAAAAGAAACCTCTGGTTAGACAGACATCTTTCTATCGGTCAATAAACGTTTAATAACACTGCTAATACCACAGTTCAGATGGCCTGTTTATACCCAAACATCTGAATAATGAAATGTAGCAGAAACAAAAAAACAAAACCGTTTTCTGAAGAAAAATCAGCTGTCGTTAAGCGTTATTTGCTGCAGCAACTGTGTGGGGTTGCAGCTAGCAAGACTCTTGGTAAATGGCTAGCGACGGTCTGAGCATCAGGTTCTTTTCCCCGTTCCTGGTTAAACGGGCAGCTTTGGCAAAACTGCATATCTTCTCCCACAAAAGGATAGCATTGCCTCAGTTGCAGAGAGAATGTCTCTTTGGTGGAATCTAAATACAAATGGTGCTTTATGGACATTTTCTGGTCTATAATGCTTGAGTTGAGGCAAGATACACAATTTGTCATTGCAAAATTAAAGTGTAATAAGTAAGACTTTTGAACTCTATGGCAGACACGTGGTCTATAATATTTTCTTATTGAAAATTTCTCCCTGAATTCATGAAGAGCTCTCAACTATGATGTTTTTTTCTCTGGTTCCTAACAGCCTGAGTCTTGGCCTGTGTTGCAGGAGGAGGACCCGGGTGATGGGCGCTTCAGCTTCCCCGGTTATGGCATGGGTCCTGCCTGCCTGCAGGCCAAGGATGGCATGGCCATCAAGGGCAACAACAACAACGCCCCAACCTCGGCACCACCCGAGAAGAGCATTGAGGAGATGAAGAAGCTGTTCATCAGCCGGGCCAAGCGCATTGACACAGTCTCCCGCGTGGCCTTCCCGCTCGTCTTCCTCATTTTTAACGTTTTCTACTGGATCACTTACAAGATCATCCGCAGCGAGGACGTACATAAGCAGTAGCCGAATGGAAGCAAGGGGCGACGGTGACGTGAAGCAAAGAAAGCAGCAGAACAAATTAAATATATGAGACAAAGATGACTATGAATCAGATATTATTGCCCTGTTTTCCAGTCTTCTTAAACTCTTTCTCTTTGGTCAAAGATTTGCTGCTTTTTGTCACCCACTTTAAACCCCACCTGACCAAAGCGTTTGAAGCTTTTTATTGCTTTTTCCAACCTTTCTTTCCCTCTTCCTGAATCCCAGACCCTTTTGCCGTCTCTTTAAAACCCCTAAACAGTCCAGACCAGTGCAATAGCAATGCAGTAAAATGCATGATATATGAATGTGGCAATATATTGAAGAAGAAACGTGAAAAAATAAACAAACTTTCCCAGAAACATCCAGGATACCATTTTGGAGCGAACTGACTGGAACAAAAGGAGACAAAAAGGTATTGTATTTAATTTTAGCTTTTTTGTCAAGACAGATATATAATTCTATGTGGAAAAATGACCTAGGGATGGGGTGGGAAAGGTGCAATAGGTATACAGCAGTGTAATATACGTATTTATCGTGATTGGAAGATATATAGACTATGTCTCCAGGGTTGGACATCGGGAACAAACGATGTCTAACCCCCCCCCCCCAAAAAAAAAGAAATGAAAAGAAAGATGGCGGTTCAGTGCTTCCACTAAATTAATTGATGCAAGGGTCATGCATTCTATATATCTAGATTTGCTTCAAACATGTATTGCAAGCACTTGTCAAAGCTTTCCCTCCCTCCTGCTGCCAACGCCACAAAAACTGCAGAGACAGTTGAAGTTTGTCGCTGCTGCTGGACTAAGAAAATAAATGAATACAAGACAGTAAAAAATAATGGACACCCAGAGCTGATTAATACTTGTGATCAACATCTTTCAGTTGTTAGTTATTTTCACTCTGCATCTTTGTGGGAATTTCTTTTTTTGTTTGTTCTTTTTTTTACCAAAAAATACTAATTAATATATGTGCCAACTAAACTTGTCACTTGTGGCTGTGCAACGCTTGTCATCTCTGACTTTTTTTGGTTTGGAGGGAGGGCGAGCAGTTTGATGTCTTTTGAGGTTTTTCGTTTTCATCACTGAGATTTTAGTCTGACTCCATCAGAAGAAGAAAGACCAGCTCGATCCTTGACCGGAGTAAAAAAAATGCAGATTCTGATTCAGTTTCCTTCGCTGTATTGGTTGGGACTGAGACATCCACATGTTTACATCATTGTGCTTCCTTGCTTCAATCTTGCCTCAAAACCATACCAACATCCCCCACCTATCCCTGATCCCAAGCAAGAGGACAAACGTTTTAAATCACACAGAATATGATATCAAACTTTTCTTACATCTCATCCACATGGATCAACTGCAGCTGTGAACTTCATGGAACTGCATTTTCATGCACTCAGTGTGCTGCACCTGGATTTATTTCACCACACTGGACGGGATTTGATCAGTCAGGCTGGTTGATTTGAATGATTGATTGATCATTTGCTTTGCACCATGTTTTTCTATGCAATGATCAGTATATGCAATTTTGATTTTAACCTCTTCATTGCTCTTCCATTTCAAGTGGTTACACTTTAATAATTCTAGGTGACAATGTTGAGGTAGTGACCTCTTTAAGGCACTTTGGCCCTAAAGCATGCAGAAGACTGCATGAAAAACTGGTCTTTAAAAAGAAATAGGCTGAGCCAAATCTAACTTTATATTAATATTTTCCCCTTTTAATGCACAAAAGAATATAATGTTTGCTAACTCATCTGCATAGATTATCCCTAAGTGTTTATTTGCTTTGAAAATGTTTAAAAATGATAAAATTCTGGAAAATGACCAGTTATTTCAGCAAAGACAAATCTAAAATTTACCTTTGAGATGTATAGTTACTGTTGTGATATTTAAGAAAGAAAATTTATTTATTATGAAAATGGCTCATGAATTTATAAATTGAGATCGAAAATCACTGGCTTAGCATCACTGGCTAAGAATAATTTATATTTATTATATTTTTAGTTTTGTTGCCAGGTTCTATTTATGAAAACTAAAACAAATCAGTCATTTTTACGCTCTAGGTAAGACGAGGAACGACACACATACATTAAATTTTTAGATCCAGTGGCAGGCACTTATTTTCTGTATGGAACTTATAAAAACAGAATATTAGAGCCTTTTGTAATGTTCCTGTTATGTGCCATATACATTTGGAAAATATAAGGTTCATTCCATTGCCAACAACACTATATTTATAGCCTTCACAGCTTGTGCTTGCAGAACACATTTTCGGAATATCCTTAAGTAGATCTGGTGGTAGAGTTAATCAGTCATATCCAAAATCTGTTTTATTACATCATAAGTATATCCCAAGCTTTTTGAATGAAGGTATGTCAGATTGATCTGAAGGGCTATGCAACTCATTTATATATTCATTCTGATTCTAGACTTTAAAGTAAAAAGTGCCATATCAGTAGTCATTACCCAAATACCTATGCATTTCATCCCAAACACATTTTTATATAACTTTCCATGCTGTAATGTATTTTACTCTTGCTTAAAGTCTGTGTAGGTCATGCATCTTTTAAATGGCTGTTCAATGCCAGGTTGCAGGGCCAATACATTAAGCAGAGATCCCCAGGACCCTCTCTTCCCAGTTATCTCCTACAGCTCACCTGGGGGACACCTAGATAATCTCAATAGTGAGTCCTCGGTCTGCCCTGAGCCTTATCCTGCCAGATGCCAAAACCATCTTGGTTGCTTTTAAAGCTAAGACATGATTTTGATGGTGGTGTTGAGGCACCAGAAAGGCAGGGACCTCGCATTTTCAATGATGGCTGAAAGTATTTATCGCCCTGGTAGGACCAGCATCGACTTGACTCACCGCACAGGGAACCACCTCATCAGGGGATGACATTGGCATTGCGATTTCCATCCTGGCCATTTCAACTTGAGACCTGATCCAGTGTTTGCCGTCTTCAGTTTTAGGAATGAGTTAGCAAGTTTTTCAGTTTCAGGTTAACCAGTAGTTTTCAAGAAAGCCAAACATTTAGTAAAAGCAAGAGCTTTGCTTGTGCTGTGTATTGGGGTTGTTTATAGGTAAGCAGTTTTGTAGCCTTTAATAATGCAGTCAATCCAAAGCCAAAAAAACTTGCAATAATGCTTTTTTCCAGTAAACTTCATTAAGTTTCAAGGAAAAACAATACTCATACTTTGTGAGCATCAAATCTGTTTGAAATCACCACAGAATTGCTATCATCAAGTAACATTGTATAAATCCTACCACAATTTGTTTAATACTTTTGCATAAACAAACATTTGCATATAAACTACATTTTTACTACTTAGCTTACTTGAACAACAGATGTTGTTAGCATTAGCATTTAGTTTTTGGGCCAATAGCTTTGTTATTTTTCCATCAAACACCTTTGAAAATATTTTACATTAAATCTGCTGATGAAAACGAGTGTTTTAGCAAACATGTTGATAAAATGTGAAATAATTTGTTATCGTATTTTAGGTGCCTAACAGCAGCTGATACAGGCTAGGACCTCTACTGCACCATCGCCACACCTTGTATGTCAGCAGCCCCTGCTGACGTCCATTTTTCAACGCATTTTTCTTGGCCCAGATTCTGCACACTAACAGATAATGCCACTCTTTCACCACGGTGCCACCAGGTATATCAATTTGGCACAAGGCCATTGTTGCCAGTCCTGCTTCAGAGTAAGCAACACAGATGTACATTGATCAAAGGTCATGAATATGGTTCCCTCAACCACCATCCAATTCATTTATGTATTATATAACAGCAATGCACAACAAATGTTATCTTAAAATACCAAACACTACTAAATAAAATTATCCAGTGACTTGCTAGAAAGATCATATTAGATCTAAGCAATACCATCCGATCAATTAGAAAGATTTAGATAAAATATCAAAGGCTCCAACTTGGTTCTAGTCATAATACATCCATCCATCCATTTTCTGAACCGCTTGTTCCTCAAGGGGTCACGGGTTAGTCATAATACAGTGCTGTCAAATTCAGTTAATCACACCTTTTGGTAAGAATTAGTAATCTAAAATAAGTAATCTAAGCAAGCCCAGTTTTAAGTCAAGAACGTTGTGATAGTGGATGGTTTGACACCATTGAGTAGTTAACTTTTCAAAAATTCATGCTTCAACCATTATATTCACACAGACACAAGTTTTATGTATGTTCAGAAATTTCATAAAGCCACAACAACTAGAATATGTGATTGATAAACAGAAAAGTTTAATGAGTGAGAGGAAATGATAAATATCAAATTCATTCTGCAATAAGATTTAGGGTTGTTAAATTTAAGATCCCCCAGAACATTTTTTTTTTCATTTTCTTTTATATTTTTTGACATTAAGCCTATTTGCAATTAGTCCTGCAGATGAAAGTAAGAAAAAAGTATTTCAGGATTTTCAGCTAATCATGAAATCGCATACTCTTCTTTGCAAAGAGATGACTTCTGTCAGCTAAATAGTTTAGAAAAAAAATATTATATATATATATATATATATATATAATATATATATATATATATATATATATATATATATATAAATATTCATTGTTCAAAAAAACAGAAAGTTCAATCTTGCTCTTTTCTGGGACCACAGAATTGAATTCTCTATCTTTGCTTTTGTTAATGCTTTCATGTTTCTGAATGAAGCTGAAACTAGAGTGAGACACCACAGAAACACACTCCGCCTCATCAGGAACTAATTTATCCTTCTGTGACATAAATTCTCCAACATGAAGCACTTTTGTTCATGAGCCAGCCTCCATTTTACTGGAGCACACATAGATGTATCTTGTGCCATATCGAGGTTGAATATGCAACCAAAAAACAATGGGGAGAAAAAAAGAAAATGATAAATGGACCTACAAGCATATCATTATTTTTTTTAACTTTTTACATGATTTCCTTTGACATGGGTCCTGTGTGTCAAAGCCTCATCATCATCAGCCTCATATTATTGTATTGGTCATTGATTATAATGTAATGGTCGGAGGTGCAAAAGGTATGTAAAAAAAATTTGTTTTATATGGTATTGAAAAAAAAAGACCAAGAAAGATAAGTTTATCAAGAAGGATAGGTTTATCAAATTTTAATTTCTGAGGTGCATTTTAAAGAGGCATGGTTTGATTTTTTGAAACTCACTGAATTTAAGAGTTTTTTTATTGTTTCACTTGTATTTTAGTGTATGTATTGTACAATCTGATACCCAGAAGGAAAAGGAAAAATACAGTGAAACCTAAACTGCTGTGAATTAATGGAATTACTATTATTATTCATTTATTGACCTTCATTGCTAAAGTTGGAATGGCCTTAATTTTGCTTTACCTGCTTCTGTTGTGTCTGGCACAAAGTGCAGCGCTTTTTAATTTGCTAAATTTAATATGCTAATTATGGCGCTTATATAAGCTGAGAGTGAATATCAAAGCAAGGTGAAAAAGTTCTGTTTATTTTTCATTAATCTGAGAAACTATATTTTGCATGAATATAAATAAAAATGGCAGATATTTTGGCTTGTACAAAAAATGTGAAGCAATTTGAAGATGAAAAAAAGAATGTACTGTTTCTGCTGTATCTGTATATATATTAAAAAAATATTTATTAAAAAAAAGGTCATATTACTAATTCTATTAACGATTAAAAGGTTTTCTGGACAAAAATCTCTACCTGTTTTTGAATATTGTCAAGATTGTTGGAGTTGGATCTTCTGCTTTCTGTTACTCGACTCAAGGATCTGTGTAATCATTAAAAAAGTATTAAAAATCGCAAATAAAGGCTTCCTGATAGGTGTCTTTAATATTCAAACACAGCATGACACTTTTTGTTTTCTTTTAAACAGCAAACCCTTTTTAGATAAATATTTTACTGGTCTTAATTTCAACTTAAAGCTTAGAAAGCAGCATATTAGTGTTATTAGGTATTCACACCTCTTAAACTACTTCACATTTTACCTTGAATAATCTTACCTTGAATGCGAACCAAAAAAAAAGAGATGATTGTAGATTTAAAAAGAAACGGGGCCAAGTCAAACATTGCA
Source organism: Apricaphanius iberus (assembly GCA_028564705.1). NCBI lineage: Eukaryota > Metazoa > Chordata > Actinopteri > Cyprinodontiformes > Aphaniidae > Apricaphanius > Apricaphanius iberus. The sequence goes on from JAPXFQ010001999.1 coordinate 453,803, forward strand.
TCATATGAGAAGAAGGAAGCTTACATCCTTTAAGGTTTGCAGTATGATGCTAAATATCTTCTTCAACTCTGTTGTGGATAGTGCACCATCTTCTGACATCATCTTTTGGCTACCAGCATCAGAGCCAGGAACTTTGAAAAGCTAAAAAAAAAAACTACTATAGAAGGCTGGTTACGTTGTGGGTTCTGGTTACGACTGTATGCACATCGCCACGATCTGAACGTAAGGGTAATTTTACAAAATCTTTTGTCTGATGGGGTCTATTGGCCTGCTCCTCTCAGCCATCATAGCTCCATACAAAGCCGGCCCTTTAAGGAATTAGCTAAGACATCTGCATATTATGACTCTGTTGACTGTAATTAGTGTTATCTGTCATTGCTTAAAGGCACTCTAATAACAGGCACAGAAATAGAAGCAGCGGGTTGCTTCATTTCCATTTCTCATGTTATAAACTGCTTTTCCAGAAACTTAAAATTGAACAAAGCCTGCAAGATACAGACAGGGCCCTCTGACCACCACCGGCAACAAGGTGAAGTGTCTTGCCAAAGGATACAACCAAGCTGGACAAAGTGCAGCCCCCCCATACTACATTGGTTCCTGAAATTGCCTGGTGTAGTGGAGACAGGTGCATACAATGAAGTTCCAGAAGAATTACCCAGAATTTCCAATAGTGGAGATGATGATGATAATTCAAAGAAGGATTCATTCTAAAATCTAGAACATGATGGAAAACTCTGAGCATCCTCCTCATGAGACCACATTATACTGCAACCTTTAGTCAAAGACTTCTTCAGTTTTGCAGGATGAAGATTCAGCGTGGGAGTGCAGTCTTCTGGAATTTATCCTTTCCCGAACCTGTTCAGGACCCCCCAGACAGAAGCTGAAAGAGAGAGATGTTACAGGAGACTAGGACTGTGAGTTAACTAGGGTGGGAGGCAGAGGATGAGTGGATGAAGGGATGAGGGAGGGGTTGAAAGGATGTGGATGTAGGATTGTAAGGATGAAGCCAAATTGAGGGTCGGGAAAGGGGGAGTGCAAAAATGACCGAGACCGAGGAGCAGTGCTCGGCAGGCTGAGTTTATATGGACTGCAGAGTAATCAGAGATGCGATCCAGGCGTGAGACGCCAGGTGAATCGTGTCTGGGTACATTGCTGAGTGGGAAGTGGATTTTGGGCATGGTCCTGCTTACTAACGTAAAGCTGCAATACCACTTTGGCAAAACAAGCTAGCTTAAAATATAAACACAGTCACAGAATTCTCAACCCCACTTATCATCCCTAGGCCACACCCCCTGATTTTGGGAACACGCATCACCGCAGCAGACGAGAGAGCGCAAACACCAGTGGCAGTTTAGTTTGACCAGTCTTTTGTTTTCCGTGACTTCGATTGCCCTTTTTCTTTTTTTGGGACTCTGGTAGTTTGTCCTAAAGATGAAGTGGTAGTAGCCATCTGTTTCTCCTTCTCTGACGTTACTGAGCAAAGAACCTCGCACACCAGTAGTGTTCTGCTGCATGCATGAGTGGAAGAGGCTCGTAAATGTGGAAGTGCGCTTTTACGGTGAGTCAGAACCAGATGGTCCAATTGTTGGTTTTGGACAGAGCCTTTTTATTGGCTGAGGTTTTTTGACAAATGCGTCAGAACCACTTCATTATTATGTTCATTTCTCTTTTTAACCTTCTCAAAATATTTATGGATATGCTGTGTTAAGAACGTTGTTAAGAGGCTTTTAGCATAATTAACTGACTTTAGAAGTCAGCTAGACTTAGAATGATGTTCGTTTTTGTGAAATTAAATATCAGTAGAACTAAATCTGTTGTGTGAAGGCCTCTGAGGTTTAAGAGAACACTAGTAAACAAAAAGCATGATGAAGACCAAAGAATACATCATAAATGTCTGAGATGAAGTTGTGCACAACTTTAAAGCAGGCCTTTATCATTAAAAACATCTTAAGTTTTGAACATTCTTTGGAGCACAGTTTAATCTTGTTGTATTTAATGTACAGCACTTCGTTCAGTATCGGCTGTTTTTTAAGTGCTGTATAAATAAAGTTGGCTTGGCTGGCTTGGCTAATCTATACCTGAAAAATGGAAAAAGTATAGCCGAATTGTAAACCTATCAGGATATGGAATCTACCTAAACTGAAAGACTGGTCAAAGAGATTGGGGGGGCTGTGGAGGAAGTGCAGACTACTACAGCTCAGGTAGGAAGAGTTTGTGACACGCCATGCAAAACACTAACAGTGCACACAAGCAAAAGCTTTTTAAATGCAGTTAGAAACCGAAGAGTGAAGGTTAAGCTCAGAGCAGGACAACTAGCCTAAGCATACAGCCAGCTATCAGGAAGCAAAATGATATAAATGGAACATCACTACAAAAAAGAGAGCTCAAACTGATCCTTTTCTTCCAAAAGATTATTTTAACATGTTCTCAGTCAGACTGATTAAAAACTAAAGAATCAGTAAGGAAAGGTGAACAAAAAGCAGAACCAGCGTTTTGGAGTCGGTTTGTCAGGACTTTACAATCGCCAGGACAGATGCCCTCCTCAGCTTTCTCTGCCTCCACCCAGGAAGTAACCAGTTTTCTGCAGAAAATCAATGCTAATCATTTAGATGGAGGCTCTTCGAATACATCTGAGGAGCGTCTTCAAAGTCAGTGCACTCGACTAAGAAATGAAACTCCTGTCTGTTTTCCGGAGCAAGCATCAAAACACTCAGCTGATTGTGTTTGTGGTCCCAATAATTAGATGTGGAGTAATTCTCTAAAAGGAGGAGCAGGAGCTAACAGTAGAAGGACCATGTGGATGGCTGTAAAAGTAGATTTGAAAAATTTAAATTACCCTACTTCAATCAAAATCACATGAAATTTCAAAAAGTATGCATCTGCAGAAAGGATTTCTGCCTCAAATAGGGAAGAACCGAGGTTGCAATATATCAGTTGCATTACTATCAGATAACAGTCGGCATCCCTGTAGGACAGAATAATTTTTTTAGGTACTGAGGCTCTTGGTGAAAGACCACAGCTTTACACAGAAACATGGAAATTAATACAGATGTTCACACACCTGAATACCTAAGCCCCTTTTTACATAAAAGTCCTCCAAGCTGGAATATGCAGCCCAGTAAGAGCATACAGTTAGATTTTAACAAAAAATGACTAGATTTAGTTTAATAACACATTGAAATGTATTCTAAGGATTTATTCAAATGTAGATTACTATAGTTTATAGCTAATGAAAACACCCAAAACTTTTTTTCTTTCTTCTGAACATTAGGATATCACAAGGTAAATAAATAGATTTTTAGATTAGAACTGGTATGTTATGGCCATGTAACAGCCTATGCATTCATGGGACAAATGTATTTGATAAATAAACTGACTGCACACAGAGTTTGCTATCTAGGCATATTATTGGAAAGTTAAGTGTAAGGGAAAAACTGTAGAAAAAAAGTGTACATCCAACAAGTATAAACTACCTAGAAAAGAAAAAACCTATTTGAGAGTTTTTGGGGAGATTCAGAAGGTATGGAATGAAGCCAGAGTCAGTGTTTCCAAGGCCACCACAAACATCTGGGAAATGGCTCCAACTGTCACCTTCCCTGTGTAAAGCCACTCCTGAACAAGAGGCAACATCAAAACTTCCCTGCCTATGCTAAGAAGAGATTCAATTACATTTGGTCTGTATCCAGAATCAATGAGTTTTGGTGTGAATGTATGGTGCCTTTTTTACATGTCACAAAGATGAATCTGGCTCATGTCTTCATTTATACAGAGTCTATAGAGGTTAGAAATAAACTGAGCCTAGAGAAAGTGTTCACAATTCACAGGCCTGTCTACATTCCAGTGCTCACCGCTGAGTGTAAGATAGGTTTGGTAAAATAAGGAGATCCTGCATCAAATAAACTGTAAAGCTGTGGGGAGCCCAGAGTAAAGCTGCTGCTCCTCTGTTTTTAAGGGGTATAGCGTAACGTCTGTAGTGTGCCTGAAGCCATTGTTCAGATGAGAGTTTAAAGAAATATTTTTCGTCAGGAAACGTGCTGGCAGCAACATGATGTGGGAAATATTTTGTTTAACTGGATAGAGCTAAATATAGTTAAATATTTAAAAGGAACACCTGTTAGAGCCTGCAGAAGATGAGAATGGATACAATTCCCTTTCAGGCAAGAAATTGGCTCTGAACATACATCTCTTTCATGAATGTCACCTCTTTCATGCAGTGGTTTAGATCAAAGCATATTCATGTATTGAAATGCCCCTGTCAAAGCTCAGACCTAAATCCAGAATCTATGGTGAGATTGTTTTAATATTCCTCTCCATCCAGTTTGATTGAGCTTCACCTGTTTGCAAAGAAAATCCATCTATGGATTTACAATCATACAGAACTACCCCAAAATAATTATTATGTTGGTATTTTTTGTAAATGAAGGTTCTACCAAGTAGTAGACACCATGCTTTTTTTAGACTCCTTCACAATGATTCCCTTTTTTATGTTGGCACATTAACTCGAATTAAAATCCACTTTAGTTTGTAAAAGGACATTTGACAAGATTAAAAAAAGAAAATTTTTTAAGGTTGCATAAGCAATGAGAAGCTACTCACTGTTGAAACATAATTTCTGCAGTAATTATCCAGGGAGAAGCCCTTACCTGTTTGCTTTGTGAGATCCAGGTGGGGTATTACCAATTCTCTGGCCATGTTGGGCTTCAGGGCCTGTTAAGAATAAAACTCAACCACAATGTATTTCATTTCTTTGGGAACCAAATCACTTCATTGAGTGTTTGTAGGTGTTTTATTTTTTGTACATTTTTTTGCCCTATGATATTGCAAGGGCACAGGTGAAAAGCCTGAAAACTCAGAGATGCATATATATATATATATATATATATATATATATATATATATATATTATATATATATAATATATGGATGGTGAAACCGCCATTTTCAGATTTCTCCAGGGATGCTAAATTGGGTTTAGGTCAAAGCTCTGACTGGGCCAGTCAAGAACAGTCAGAGTTGTTCCAAAGCTGCTCCTTTGATATTTTAGCTGTGTGATTAGGGTCATTGTCCTGTTGAATGCTAAACCTTCGGGTCATGGTGAGGTCCTGAGCACTCTGGAAGAAGTTTTCTTCCAGGATATCTCTGTACTGTTCCACATTTATTTTTTCTTCAATTGCAACCAGTCGTCCTGTCCCTGCAACTGAAAAACACCCTCAGAGGATGATGCTCCACCATGTTTCACTGTAGAGACTGCATTGGGTAGGTGATGAGCAGTGCCTGGTTTTCTTTAAGGCTAGTTTATGCTCCTCCGTTTTGACGTAATGGCATTATCCGTCAACGCAAGGGCTCTCCGTCACCTATGCAAGGATGCATGGAGTGGAGCCCCATTTTTTAACTATCCGTGTCTGTCAACAGAGAGCGTATGCATCTGATTGGTCAGTTTCAGTAAAAGTCAGAGATCACTTCACCAGAATGGTGCTCTATAATTGCTGTAATCAGTAGTTAATGCAGCGTTTGGCCACTACATGCTTTATATTGAAAGGATAATTTATCTAATCTGTTCTTTTGGCAATTTTGAACACAATGAGATGTGGCAAAACATCAAAAACTGCTGCTGTGTTTGTTTCCATGTGTTTCTGCAGTATTCTATGAGCTGCACTTCTAGTAAAAAGCTTTACAGTTTAATCAAAACTTACTTTCTGTCATCCATTGCTCCTTGAGGAATGAATGGGTTCACAAGCCTAGAAAAAAACTTAAACGATGCTGTGATAGTAGATAGAGATGCTATGAAAAGTTAGCACCCCCTGCTGTCCTGGTCGGGCAACGCAGAAAAAACAATGAAGAGTGATGAGAAAAAGATGGAGAACCATAAAAGAAAAACGTCTCAGACGCAATACGTCTGAGTGTAAATTTGCGGTCGGAGAAGCACAAACTGGGCTTTACACATACCACTTGGTTTCATCAGACCAGAGAATCTTATTTCTCATAGTCTGGGAATCCTTAATATGTTATTTGGCAAACTCTGCAGCTTTTATATGTCTTGCACTGAGGAGAGGCTTCCGTTGGGCCACTCTGCCATGAAGCCCTGACTAGGGGAACTTTTCTTCCAACTTCCTACTGCATCTCTGGAGCTCAGTCACAGTGATCTTTGGGTTCTTCTTTACTTCACTCAATAAGGCTTCTCTACCACTATTGTTCAGTTTGTCACGACAGCCAGGTCTAGGAAGGGTTATGGTCCTCCAAAACTTCTTCCACTTGAGGATTATGGAGGCCACTGAGCTCTTAGAAACCTTGAGAGCTACAACCTTGGCCAGATTTGTGCCTTGCCACAATTCTGTCTGAGTTCCGTGGGCAGTTCCTTTGACCTCATGATTCTCATTTGCTCTGACATGCACTGGGAGCTGTAATGCTGCGTTCAGACCAAGGGCTTTGTCAGCGTCAGGCAAAGCTCACAAAGCATCTAGTTTGACGCTTCTATGTTGAAGCTTGCAAAGTCTGCCACTTCCGAGCAAAAAAATTGTGAATGGGGCTTCTTCTGTTGCCGGACATTCTGAACTATGATGGATAGTATTGAGAGAGTGCCTTGGCTTTATTTGCTAAATAAAGCTAGACAACGTCGACTTTGGCAACAACAGCACCGTTTGTGGATACACCCTATTCTACGGATGCGTTCCCCGTTCGGGGAGTTTAACCATTTGCTCCAGGAGCTACGTATGGATGAGGTTCACTTTCAGCGGTGCTTCCGTCTGTCCCACGCCCAGTTTGAGGACCTCCTGGGCCGCATCGGAGCACGAATCGCCTACCAGGACACCAACTACAGGCGCTCTATTCCTCCCGAAGAGCGCCTGTCCATCTGTCTTCGGTAAGTGTTATTTATGATTTTTTAAATCTGCATTTTCTAGACTTAAAATGCTGCTCCCGCTACATTGAAAATATGTGTAGTGACATCACTACAATTATAAGGTCTGATTGGTTAACGCGCCGCTTCAGGGCGGTCAGCACGGTCAAAAGTTCAACTAGCTGAACTTCTGCTTTGCAGGCTTTATGATCTTTGAAGCATGAAAAGCAGGAAAACCTTGAAAAGTTGACGGAGCCCAAGCTCACAAAGCGCCGCAAAGACCGTGACGCTCCTCCAACGGCCTCCGCCATAGACTTAACATGTAATCTTGAGGTTGCTGACGCTGACAAAGTCCTTGGTCTGAATGCACCATAAGGTGTGCCTTTCCTAACAAAGTCCAATAAGTATTTTTAAACACAGCTGGACTCCACTGAACAAGCAGAACCATCTCAAGGAGGATCAGAAGAAATGGACAGCATGTGAGTTAAATATTAGTGTCACAGGAAAGGGTCTGAATACTTATGAGCATCTGAATTTTCAAGTTTTTTTTTTAATAAACTGCAAATGTTAAGGAGAAATAAAAGTAACTTTTTTTAGATTTTAGCAAATGCCTGCAAAGAAACAGAGTGAAAAATGTATAGGGGTCTGAATAATTTCCAGTCCCACTGTATGTCAATCTTCTTGTAAACTTGATTTGTATAGTAAGTTTATTCATAAAGCGGTTTTTATAGAGACAAAAGTCACTAATCTTCAAACTACATAAATCACAGTAAAATAACATAAAATTAAGTGTAAAAATGTATTTCAGGACCAGCATGAGGATCAAACTAAAGTCAAGACAAACATCTGGGTAAATAAAAAGGTTTTCAGTTGTTTTTTAAAGGCCTCAACAGAGTCAGAAAAGCAAAGCTGCAAAGGTAGGTAGTTCCACAGACTGAAAGGCCCTGTGCCCCTTAGTTTGTAGGCGGGCACAAGGAACTATACCACAACGTTCTGCGCTTGAAACCAAAGCTGACACAGGTGAACAGGGGCCCGGCCATTCAGGCCCTGTATGTCAGAAACAAAACTTTAAAATGGATTCTAAAAATTACTGGGAGCCAGTGAAGCCAAGGAGATGTGGGTGTGTTTGGAAGGATTGGTCAGAAGTCTGGCTGCTGCATCTCAAATCTTCAGTTCAGAGTTCAGATTTGTCCAGAGCTGTGAGAAGGGCGTTGCAGTTGTCCAAACGCGACAACACAAAACCATGTTCGATTTCGTTTAGTTCAGTTCAGGAGACCATGTGTTTAACTTTCAAGATATTTTTGTTAATGAAAAAAAGGATCACAGGAGCAGGAAATAACTTTGTCATGAGAGTCAAAGCCTTGTGAACAGTCAAATGTGACTCCTAGGTGTTTTTTTGGGGGGGGTTGTTGGCGAAAAGAGGGAACAGTTTGATGGTTTGTTGAATAAACATGAATAGGAGAGATTATCAAGATATCTTTTTTTGCACTTAAAATCAGGAAAGAGCAAAACGTGCTGCACTAAATGCTTTACAGGTGACTTCAGAAGGCGATTTGCTACCGTGGATTTTATTTAGGGGTAGCAGAGTAAATAAATGGCAAATCAAACCATATTTTACAAGTGTGTTTTCATATTTTTTTGAAAAGCCAGAAATAATTTATTCACAATAGGGTTTGTGCTGGTTTATCAAAAACTATTTTTCCATTTGAGGCTGCATTTCCTGCAAAGTTTCACTTTGTCGCTAATAACTTTCTGAGAAGTGGTTCTCTGTAATAATGGCATTAAAGTCTTCACCTCAGCACGAGTAGATATGCTCCTTTGCTGACTAAACTCTGCAATGGTGGCTACAGTTTCAGAGTCATGGAGCTTGCAGGGCACAGATATTTAAAGCTCTCTTCACTGCAACCTAACCTCACATTCTCGACAAGCAAGACAACCGACAAAGTAGTTTCCTTACATGGAGCTGTTTTGATGCCATCTGCACCCTGTACAGGCAAGCAGAGCCAATATAGGAATGCTTTTTAACACACTGTCCCTCTATCAGTCTGCTAATTAGATGCATCTTGAATTTGGTTAGTCCAGGGGTCTGCAAACTTTGCCATCCAAAGAGCTGTTTTGTGCTCAATCCAGCGAAATAAAACTCATTTAGAGCCTCAAATTCTACATGAGCTTTAGAAAAAATAAACTTAAAAATGAAAAAATGTGTTTTTGAAATTTGATATTGTGGCAAATTATGTAAAAATGCATAGTTTTACTCCTAATCTCCAGAAGAACCAATACAATTTTTACTTTTGTTACTACTTACTGAATTTCAATTCAAAGCAATTATTCAAATACCTGAATTTATTTTAAAAACTAAACATTTGGTTTATTTTTAGCCACAGTTCCTGAAAGTCATTGTGGAAGGTCTAAAGAGCCACAGGTTGCATACCCCCGAGTTTTTCTAATCTGTGCAGATTTGGACTAATTAATTTTGATAAAGTTCAAAACCAAAATTTTAATTAATTTACTCCAAATCGGTCTAAAATGAACCACAACCATGAAAACTTTTATCTGCAAAATTTGCAGATGGGGCTTTACTGCCAGAACTCATCATCGCTGAAAGTAAACTATAGTATTGGAAATAACCTCAACAAGCTTTTAAAGGAGACATATTATGACTATTTTTCCACAATTTAAAATAGGTCTAAGAGTTCCAGAAAACATGTTCCTGAAGTTGTTTCCTGGAAATAACTTGTAGGAAACAATAGTTACAAACCTGTATTTCTCTCTGTTTCAGCCCCTGGCAGATTGTGCCGTTTTCTGCTGATCATTACATATTAATGAGCTGCTGTTTACTTGGCCATGCTCAACACTTCTACAATCTTTGCTCACGCCCACCACTCACAATGACTGTTACCACTATGTGTGAAAGTTATGGACATGGCTGCTGCAGTAGTTCAACCATACACACAAAAAAGGGTATAAAAACCATACAAGAAAAAAATGAGTTCAACCAAACATGTTTGAACCAGAATCTGCTCCTGTAGGACGGGAGTCTCCTGCACAGCAAATTTAAAAGTGCAGATTTAACACTCTCATAGTTGAAATCAGCACTCATGAAGAGTTTATATGGTGACCACTGTTGTCAACTCAGATAAATAACTCAAGACATGATAAAAAAATTTACACCATAAAGGTCGCAATTACTCTGTTGGTGTTAATACAGATGAGAGCACTGCTCTTCAGTGATCTGTTGTACTGTAAACTACTGAATTTCCCCTCATGGGATCAATGAAGTATTTTTGATTTAATCGAAAATTAACTCAATATTTTTATTCTGATAACTCCACTCCCCAATGTTTCTGTGTGAGAACCTGATACTCAGAGAATTCAGCAAAAATACTTCTGAATGGTTATTGAAGAAATGACTTCAAGTTGAAAGAATAGATTTAACTGCTTACCTGGCACTCCGATATCTTCCTGAGATGCCGACTCTAAAGCCTTCCAGCTCCATCAGATCACTCCAGCTCTCTAGCACCGCAGAGACCCCGCTCTTTGAGCTCCGTGCGGCGGCAGGTCTTCAGCCTTCCCCGCCCTTACCGCAAGCATCTTACAATCAAAAATTAATCCAACCTATGCTGCTCTTCTGCGGCAGATCTCACGTCTTCTGACCGGTTCTCAGCAGCTGTTTGGCGGCGCGTTTCCCTTCTACTCCGCGGTTGCTTCTCCCCCCCCCCCACCAATCTTACCATAAAAAATAAAGTCAACCCATGCCACTCTTCTGTCCTCTTTCACTGGGACCCGATAAAGTGTTTTGAGCTCTCGTTTGAGCAGCCAAAAACGGAGCATTTTGCGTGGAGCTGCAACTTGGTGTTTCCTAATCTGAACAAGTGCTTTCCAATCGGAAACTGTTGTTTACTGCTGTACCTGGTGGGTGGAGACAGCAATCTCCTGGTGGGTGGAGGCAGCTGTGAGGAGGTGTGGATATTCCAATATTCCGGCTTTTGACGTAGAAAGCCGGACAGATTTTGAACAGCTCAATCAGAGACTGAATGCAGGATCAATTAAGAAAATCTCTCACTCAAAACAGCATGGATGTCCCCCCCCCCCCCCCCCCCATATTTATATGCATGTTTATGCACTAGAGACACACAACAACCCAAATCCCAGGAAAAATGATTTTTTTCCATATAGGTCTCCTTTAAACCAAACAAATCTATTAGATAAAAACCAGACAAGGTTAAAACAGTAAATCGCTTTTAATTTAGTTCTCTCATCGGCGTGTGAGCTTACTTTTCAGATGACGAATGAAGTGCATCGGTAATACAAGTCTGACAGGTTTTGATACATGCTCCATTCAGACAACATTACTAAAATAAAACTACAACATTTCAGCTCTTTGACCTGATAGAATAAAAAGACAGATCCATCGCTACATACAACGGTGGCAGCAATACACAGGATTGCCCAAGCAGTAAAAGTACACGTTCCTTTAAGAAACAGGGAGAGAACGCGAAACAACATCTGGGTTTTCAAATCCCCAATTCAAGTAGTATTTACCCTTTTTCATCGGTTTGTGTTCTGATTATTTTTTTATTCAAGTTAAGCATGAAAAATGAAGTAGTTGACCGAAGGTCAAGGTAAAAACATGTGAAAGCAATGAAAACATCCGGGGCTGATCCGACTGCAGAGCTGGTGAAGTCTCCTGCGCAAACCGATGTCTGAATTGAGGAGGGAGCGCCTTCAGGATGGGAGGAAACAGCTGATCACAAGAGGAGCGACTCAGCTTCAGGAGAAAATGCAGACAGCAGTTATGGTGGTTTCACTCTCGTTTTTCAAGAAGATCAGAACTTAAAAAATAAAAAAAATAAAAAACTCCAAGAGTTTTTGGTGAGGTTAAAAACTGAGACAGCGAACTTGCAAGCATTTAGAGCTCCTTGGAATACTGAAATGGTCATATGCATCAGCACTCCTTTCTCTACAATGAGTCAAGATCCAGCGGTTTTCCCCCTGAACAATGAAGGTGTGTCCCTGGAGTGTCGGATGGCAGGACTCTTCTCTGAAAACGGTGGTAGGATGGGAGGTTTGTGTTGAAAGGGGAGCGGCCTTAGAACAGACAGACAGACGGATGGATGGATGACTGCAGCCTGAATTCAGCAGATGTGACGATGTTGAAAGTTTGACTAAACTTGAGCCGAAAACATTTAGAAGATGGAATAATACAGAAATGAATCAGGAGTCGGGCAATGCATGAGCAGCAACCTGAATTCCTAACTCCAAATCTGTAATTCTTGAGTTTCTCTCCTGGATGTAAAGAGAGTTTTTTTGTTTTTTTTTAATTTAGCTTTTTCCAATCAGTTCCTGTTGCAGAAAAATCAAAAACCAGTGAAGACTGAATCCAGGCGGTTCACTGACGAGGAGCAGAGTAACGGCCCTCGGCGGGTCCTGCACCCCGTCCAGAACCAAAGCTGGGTTTTTGTGACATGCCGCCGCGAGTCGGGGGTCCCCTGGGTCCCCCGCCGCCTCCTATTCGCTCTCTGGGACCTCCAGGGCCGCCTGGACCACGGGGCCTCACGTCTCGCCTGTCTCCCTCTCTGGCCGACCGGGTTTTCTTCTCCTCCACATTTAGACGGACGTCTCCTCTGAACTTGATGGGCTGATGAAGACAAAAGATAGATTAGAATCCAGCTGCAGCACCGAGAACAAAGCTCAAAGATCAAATCTCTGGATAAAAACTGCAGCTTTGCTTTAAGTGTTTCTTACTCTGTTGCTGAGGATTTTCTGTACAGGTTCAGAATCATCAAACACCACAAAGCCGAAGTTTGGGAGCTTCCCTCCGCTGTTGATTCGCAGCTCCAAGACGTTCCCGTATTCTGAAAGAGGGAAGGTAGCATTTTTACTCCTTTAACTATGAACCAAATCCATTTTTAATGTAGTATCATTATTTAGGCTTCTGATTAAATAAAATATATTTAAAATCCTTTCTGTAGAGCAAACCTATCCAAGCAAGGGCCTTACTGAAACGGATACAAACCTAGAGGAGGGGTCCCCAAGTCCAGGCCTCAGGGGCCAGTGCCCTACCAGTTTTAAATGTGTCTCTGCTCCAACACAGCTCATTCAAATTGTCCAACTTTTGGCTCAGCATGGCAGAGTTCTGCAGAGGCCTGCTAATGAACCATCATTTGATTCTTGTGCGTCGAACCAGGGAAATAACTAAGACCTGCAGGACACGGGAGTTGGGGACCCGACCCAGAGTCTCCTCTGACCTGCTGCTGCTAAACTGTTACTCAATCCAAGTTGCTGTACAGGCTTTAATCAAACTCACGTTCAAAGAACTCCTTCAGTTCTGTCTTGTCCACGTCATGAGGAACGTTGCCCACGAAGAGCTGGTGGGCGTCCGGGTACCGAACCATCCTGCGACCCTCCAACTCTCCCTGCTCACCTTCTCGAACTGAAACATGGACAGGAGACTTATCAACCTACTCTAGCGTACAAAAGGAAGCGGTCTTCTGAAGTCAGCCACATTAAAGGTAAGAACATCAAAGAGGATGAATCCAGGAAGGAATCTGGAGCATTAAGCCTGCCTGTACCTGGTCTTGGCCCCCTGTTGGTGGGTGGAGGACCTCCAGGCCGCTGTTCTCTCGGTCTCTGGTCTCTCTGTGGTCTCTGTGCTGTAGGGGTCTCTGGCTTGACTTCCACTCTTGGCTGCAACACAAAAGGGATTTTTTTTTAGACCAGAAAAAGACTGTCGTATGAGTTTAGAATATAAATTATTACATCAAAGTATACCATACTAGGGATGCCATAAAGGATTTTGATTATCGATTTATCACTAATGATTTGGTTGATTAGTCAACTAATCGGATAACGTCTACATCGCATGTTATTGCAGGAGCAAGCAGCTGCTCTAATATTTGTGTATTACCTTGAAGTGTTATGTAGTATCTAAAATAGATGTTTAAGATGATTGCTCAATTAACATTTATGAACAACATAAAAAATTAAAGTGTTACAGCAGACATATGACGTGTACTAAGCGTAGTGAAATTACCACTTAATGCTGCATCAATCAAATACTACAAAAGCCTTTTCAGTCAGGAGCTTTGTCAAAACTACTGAATGATCCTTACAGAAAGATCCTTCCAGCCCATGTAACATCTAAAGTCAGATTAACCATTATATTCTGACAAAATTTGTATTTTATTGCAATAATAATAATAAGATTTTTGTTGCTACGACTCAACGAACAGATCAGAACCAGCCTCTAAGCAGCAGCTCGGGCCGTAGAGGACGTCATATGAGAGAATCTAGAGGTTTTCATCAACCTATGAATACCCCATGATACCTAGGAGAGAAGGTAAAAAGCCGACATGTCGGGGGTGGAGGGGGGGGTGGAACTCGATCTACTGTTGATGCTAACGTTAGCAGCTGACAAGCTAACTAACTTACAGTGGCTACAGTCCTTATTTGTTATCAGCCACAGTGGGCTTCCCTTTAAGAAGCTCAACAACACTGCTGTATTTCAGCGGAAAGCAGCTTCTACTTGTGAATTTTACATTACACGTGCTTTCTTTTTATTTAATAAAACTCTCTAGAATTATAAGAGCTATGTTGTCGGCTCACAAGGGTTAAAACTTTTCTAAGCTGAGGCTGCTGACCTCGATTGGCACAACAGTGCATGTGTGTGAGGGCAGAAAGGCAGACAGAGCAGATAAACACAGTGACAGTTTTTAGAGAAAAACAAAGCACTACAAAACAATAACGCTGACTAAATTTTATAATTTTATGTTATTGTTGTGACGAATCGTGGCAGCCCTAAACGATACCACCTTTTCCAACCAATATGATACCGATACCTGGATCTAAGTACTTGCCAATACTGGCAAGTACTTCTACCACACAAAAAAATGCAATGAATTGGAAGACAGGTTAGATTGTCTTCTCTGATTGTTACAATAAATTATGGTGAATTAGATAAAAATAAATATTAATAAAAACAACCACAAAACAAAAATGTCAAATTAATTTTTTCTCTCACATTTTCTGTGAAATTATTGCAGTCCACATTTAAGGTATCAGTTCATAGGATCGGTTAACTTCAATCGGGTAGCTTTAACTGATTCCGTACATAAAAAAATCGTTAAGTCCCTATACAATATCCATATTCATTTGTAAAGCACACTTAAAAGACGGCATGAGAGCCATCCATGGTGAAGTTCAAATACAGAAAATTAAAATACACAGGAAAAACCAGTCGCTCTCCGAAGTCTCAAACTTTTCAACATGCAGTCAGCTCCCGGTCAGCCACAGGTCTTGATCAAAGCGTGTGGGAATCTTTTTATTAACCGATTAATTTACCTGGAATCCGTGTATTAAGCTGAAAGTATCTGCTCATTTGCAACAAGTGTTCAGTATGAATACTAATCTCTAAAAATGATACTGTTCTCAGATTTTACCCGTCAACGTTCCAATAAACCGGTCAAATTACGGAAACTGTTCCATTAACTCGACCCCGATATGTATATACCTTCTCATTTTATTACAGTTTTATATTACACTTTATATTTATTGTTTGACTAAAGTCTAAAAGTGAATAATTTGTGTCATTTATTACATGGTTGTTCAGGCTACCTCACAAAAGTGCTCGGTTTGTTAACAGAGTTGTTAGATGTTAAAATAAGTTGAATTTAAAAAAAAGGAACATCCTAGATGTGTTTCTTCACTATTATTTATGATTTTTCTATGCATTACTTATAGAAATATCGCATCGGGACTCTGTATTGATGGATTCAAATTAATATGACTAAGGGGAAAAACATTGACAGATTTTGACATAGCGGCCCTTCAACCAGGAAATTTATAAAGGGACCTTGCAGGTGAATATGCGAAATACAGTCAGACTAATAAACAAATAGCTAGATCTTGAATATATAAAAAAGGTATTAAAAAAGAATGCTGCCAAAAAAAAGAAGAGTTCAGTTCATCTGCTGGATCACACAGAGACTTTTATGAGTAAGAATTACAAGAACAGAACCATCTGAAGACCAGTGAGGTTTGTTTTTATTCGTACAAAGAATGGCTTAATAGTCTGTGTCTGCTTAATACTAAAACATCTAGCTGTTCCCAAGGCCAACATGGGAGGTAGTGGAATTAAAAGCTAACGCATTTGCAGGTTTGATTCATACAAAGGTTTTAACTGCATAAAAGTAATTAACTACAAGGTAACAAAAAATTTCTGTTTAGTGAAAGACTTAAATCATTGAGCCTTTTGGCTAGATTGTTCGTACATTCCACCAAAATTGCAAAGCAAAGACTTTGGTACATTTCTTTTAAACAAAGATTTTAACATTGATTTTAATGCAAGAATTATACTAAACTTTTCTGAACTATATTTAATCTTTATCCAAAGCCCCAACCTCTGTAAACATGATTGAACACATTGGTATTATGATTTTAAAAAATACAATCAAATGAATATAAAAGTTGAGTGTGATCGGCCCAAAGTATGTTATTTATATTAATACAGCTGACAGATAGGAATTGGTAGTAGCTTAAACCTACCTGAGCTGTGGGAGGAGCTTTTGCCACATGTGGGGGGAATCCTGAGACTGGGACAGCCCCACTGGGAGGAAGGTTCTTACTGGTAACCTTTGCCCAGGAGAACTGCAGTTAAATGAAATCAGAGTGGAATAAGGTTTGTGTTTCTTTTTCATTAAAGACAGTTTCGTCCTGTTCTTCAGACTTACCTCTGGAGGGGGCGCTGTGGCCTCAGCAGACGCAGAGGCAGGTTCTGTGGTGGGAGGAACGGCTGTAGAAGGAGTTTTTTCTGTCTGGTCCTCAATGGAGAGCGATTCCGTTTGAGTCTCCAACATCACCTCTGCCTTCAGCTCCACCTCAGCAGCCTCCACCTCCTTCTCCACCTCGTGCTCTGGCTCTGGGCTAGCTGCAGCCTCCTCCTCCTCCTCGTCACCAGGAGCCGCTGGTTCTGAACTACAGGGAAAACAAGGATTGCATTAGTTTGGATCAGTAATACAGAAATCATGCAGGGGTTTCAGTGACATTATGGACAACATTTTGATGCTTCATTCTTTTAAATCAGCTGTAGATAGATTGGTTCAAATCTGACACAGCGATCTCCCTCAACCAATTCAACCCGATATGCTTTGAGTCCATTAGACAGAATTGGAAAAACCAAAGAAAGTGTAAACCAGTACCAAGCTGTTGGGTCGTAGAAGGGGGCAGACTCCTCTGGGGCCACATCTGGGGAGGGGACCCTCTCCAACTCCTCCTCCTCATCTTCAGACTCTGAAAACCAGTCAAAGAATCAAGATTTACCAACTTCTACAATTTATGAGACCAATACAGGTACAGCAACATGAATAGGAAGATCATTAAAACATCAACCTCAGAAAAGAAATTCAAAAAGTGAAATAAAATTTATTTTAACAACTGCTCCAGCAGTTCTCAACAAGGAAAACCTAAAAAAAATGAATCTCCTTTAATGTATCCAAGCACATTTTTGGAGGACTGAGTAGAAGGAAACGCAGTGTGGCTAAAATGGGTCAACATATGATACAAAAAAATTAATAAATAAAAATAAAAATCCACGCCGCTTTGAGGTCCACTTTCAATCTTTTAAAAATCAAGGAGAATTCAGGAAATCATCCCATCAGCTAATTTCGGCCCACTTGTGTCTCATCAAGCCGAAAGTCGGCACCTCCAACTGCTGGGAAACTTCTAAAGCACTCCATTGTTCCTTCTAGGTGTAGATTTCTTTAAGCGGCAGGACTTAGTACTGGCACAAACCTGGGTTAGTTTCACTGTGGCTGACTGGCCAGGAAACAGGCCTAACTTTAATTTCAGAGAATCTTTGGGCTGTTATCACAAAAGGGTGCAAGCCGGGCAAAGAACGGGATCAGAGCAACTCAACGAGCTGATCACTGCCAGGTAAAGCTACACAGAAGGCATCATATTAAGGTTAACGAGCCCTGAATGTCCAGTACTTGGACATATGTCCAGTAGGCTAAGATTTCTCCATTAATGTCACATAATAAAGTTCAGTTCCACATCTTTTAAGGAGCCATTTTTAAAACAGGAATATCAAAGCTCTAACCTGGTAGAAGGCAATTTCAAAGATGTAAGGAGGAAATTATATAAGTTTAGCCAAAGGTAAAGATTGTGACTATACCATGATTACACATTTAGATGACATCATCAAGCTGTGGCAAAATACTTCAGGTACACAAGTAGGATAAATACTGATTTTCAGTGTTTGTCTTTATTCTAGATTTTGCGATGTTAAAGTTAGTTTTTCATTTAACTGAAAAAATGGGTTCAAAATCCTTGTAATTCAGTGTTTGATTCCCAATCCTTTCTGCATTTCTTCCAGTACAGTTTAGACTCAGCAACTTGATCACACAGACCAGATGAAGTAACAGGGGCTGTAAGTGAAATTGGTGATTTTAGCGCGCAGAAAATATTTTGCATTTACATCCGAGCACAGGTAAGATCAGGCAGCGGCGGGTCCAAGCGGTGTATCAACATTCTGGACTCAGCGGGGTTAACGTCTGTTCCGGCTGAGCAGGACCTGGGCAGGCGGAGCTGTTGGGCTACAAAACTCTCTGGTTCGACTGCAGCTCCATTAAAGCAGTAACAATCACACGTGCTCCACGTTAGAGTCTCAAAGTATCCAACAACACCATAAAAAGTCACTGTATTTGTCGCTAGTTGCATTTTAGTTTTGAAAAACAGATGCCAGAAGAGTCTATACACTTGCTAAATATAGCTACATAGTTGCTGCATTAGCGGCGCTGTTTCCTTCTGGATGTTACATGACTGTATGTAGTCACATGACTCAATGCAAAACTCATTTCTTAAAGTGGAAGGAGCACCGCTAAACTAAAACATGTTTTTTTAATGACATTTACCAGCACCGGCAAAGTTACATCGGTAATGGCCATAAATTTTGGTATTGGTAAATTTCCGGCATACCGCCCAGCCCTACGTAAAATCCTGAAGAAACTGTAAGATGGTTGAGATCTGTTATAATGTTAGTGACAGAAGATAAAGCTGAAAACGTTGACAGCACCTCAGACAGAACTGTCGCAACAAAAGCTATAAAAAGTACATTTCCGCACCTTCTGGAGGTTCAGAGTCCGAGTCAACAAACACCTCGTCCTGGTAGCGAAACACGTCGTTGTGGACGTAGAATTTATTTGCGACAGTACCCTGAAACAAAAAACAAAGTTAGGAGCCAAAATATTTTCACCAGCCACATCAAAAGTAAAGCTGAAGGTTTTTTTGTGTGGTCTTGGTAACAACCTCGGGTGCCAGAACGAATGTCTGCATGAACTTCCTCATTGGCTGCATGTTGTTGGACAGCTCGCCCATCACCTGGACGACCACACCTTCGTTGAGGGTGGCGTGGGCGTCCACGTGTCGGATCTTTGTGTGGCAATCACGGAAACTCAGTGCCATCACTCTCTTATGGATCTCCTGCAAGATAAAATAGAAATTTTGATTTTTGTCTTCCACTTAGGAAAGGCTTGTTTGGGTGTTTAGAATCAGTTTGATCCAAGTGCAAAAATAGAGAAAAGTATGGATGCACTTGTTCAATGTACTGGAACCCAAAAAGTTTATTTAAAATGTCCTTTTAGAGTGCAACATCATAGAGTTGCAGAAAATTAGACAGAAGCAAAACGTGATTCTAGTGGCATGTCTCCATGTGAGGATGACGTCTGCTATGTCCCCTCGCTGGATGAGTTCACTTACAGCTTGCCCGTAAACGGCTTCTAGTGGTTTGCCATTGCTGTCCAGGCCACCATGGACGTAAGAGGAGTTCTTTCCATAAAACCTGACGAAACAGACATCAGAAATAGATCAATTTAATTTCAAACAAAGCAGTAAGCTGAACTCTTGTTTGATCAAAGAACAGCAACTGATGGTGTCACCTGTGCAGGTAGTCTGGGGCCTGGTTCAGGAGTGTGTAATACTGTCGGACAAACTCTCGCCCGACCAGCTGGGCACTTGGCTTCTCCATCACCATTTCTTTGGTCGACTGGAAATCTCTGCATGGAGAAATCTCGTGTTGAGTAGAAGTCCATTTGAGAAGAAGCAAAAATGAACAGTTCCTGTACTACATTGGCTGCATTTACATGGACACAAGAAATCAAGAGGAGCCAAACCTGATTACAGTATTGCGAAGGGCACAAAAAACGTGGTTTCTACAAATATTTGTTTCTAACAGCTACATTTGGAACAAAAACTATAACGTACAACGGAGAACATCTACAATTAGCACAAACACATTATTATTATTATTTTAAAAAAGTCATTGGGGGGGCACTGACATGAACAGAGTTTCATGTGAAAAAAAAAAAGACTGACAGCCGTTTATTAGCACATTCTGGTGAAAACAACTCCCAGCACGAAGAACATAAAAGTCTGTCCTTACACGTGAGAGAATGTTGTAACTGTCAACGCTTTGGGCGAACGTTTACAGACAGATCATTGCTGGTTTTCTCTTGGGTCTTAAGTGCTGAAATCCATTTATGTACGGAGGCGATAAAACTACAGAAAGTTCCTATTAAAGGTCTACAGGCTCTTAGCATTTTAATTTTGTGTGACCAGTTAGTATTTTACTGAAATTCAACTACCTTCAAATGTAGGAGTTTAACAACAACCTTTTTGCTCTTTAAAAAAAAAAGAGGGTTTAAACAGATCTGCAGTTAAAGGCAGATTTTTATACCAACGGGGGGGACGGCTAACAGTGAAAACAAAGGCATGTTTTAACAAAACAGCATTCTTCTAATGGTGCTAAATGCAACCTCAGCTTGGGCTGCTAATAGGAGCAAGTTGATACCCATTTGCTGGTTAAGAGAATTAAAAAAAGCACACATTTGAAAAGAGAAAAAATCTGCTTATTGGTTTGAACTGTCTTATTAAGGTGGAAATCATAAATACATTTTAAGCCCCAATAATTTTGATGATTGAGCTGAAAACGCATTTAGATCCAAAAGCTTTTTTTCATTTTCTCCAGCAGGTCTTAAAGTTTACAGGCTAACAGCAGTTTAGCCACATGATAAAGTTACACCAAAACGGTGCAGAGGCGAGATTTAAAATACTCTGTTCTTGGAAAATCTTTAGGTTTCTATTACATCTGCATAAAATAACACATACATGCAATATTTTCAGCAGCGCAACTGAATGATCTAGAGGTTAAAGTCAGACTGTGACTTATGTTCCAGTTAAATTGCCCATTTTTTCCAGAAATTTCACAACCAAATCTGCTCTGAAAGAAATTAAATGTTTACACCAGCACTGGAAATTGCACCAATTCACCATATAACATTTCTGTTGCTGTAATTTGCATATTTGTCTTTTTCTCAGTTTATACATGCCAACTTTTTGGGGGGAAATCATGTTTACTTGTTTTATGCACAAGTACACGTTTTGCTAAAAACGTTTTAATAACTTAAACATCTTTAAAGTACCCTGCTCTGTTGCACATTACAACCTTGGCATGTCACTTTATCTGTATCTTTAATAATTAAACAGTACTCCGTTTCTGTAACCATTTTCATAATATACATATATTTCATGACTCTTAAATTCTGTTCTCGCTTTGCTGCTGTTACAACCAAACTTCCCCTTGTGGGACTTATAGGATTGTTGTTTTTTTATCTTCATAACTATGCAGCCAAAATAAAAAAACTCTGAAACTGAAAGACAATACTTGCTATGTTTAGAACTTGTCAAGAAACCTATAGGAAACTGGACACAGGAATCAATGACAGGGAGTTAAAATATAATATATCCCAATACTTTACAAAATATTTTGAAAATTTCAAGACATTTTAGACAGAATTATTCCACAAAGTCCAGACATCATAAAAATAAATACCACTCTTGAAAATATAGTTAGTAGCGAGACTGCTATTAAAATTTTTTTATATATTCACTGTAACAGGAGACTGGTTCAGACAGTAAACCTCAAACTCAATCCCCAGCAGTTGCATAGGCACTGAATGGAGAACATGGTTACTAGAGCACAGTCTGCTGGTCAAGCTACTGTGTCTTAGTTAGTTAAACCACATAAGCCCAACAGAGGCTTGTGGTAGAACCTAAGCATGACTGAAGGGCCACTTTATCCGCTGTTGCTCCATCGACCTGCATCAGGAAGTCTGGACTCCTGAAGCCATGTGGCCCTACCATCCTTTCCTCCAACCTAATAATCATAGTGATTCCTGCTATTTCAAACCCAACAAGTTAATTTAATTTCAGGAGACAGCCCGTTCTATTAATTTAAAGTCGCATTTTCTCCCCTCAACGTTTCAGCAGCATCGACGTTTGCTTAACGCACAAGAGGTCTGATGGCTACCATGTTTTATACGGACAGGATCTGAACATTAACTGCAGCATTAATGTAGTGCAGGTTCATTTTGGGGCACTTCTCTGAAGTTGCTTAAATGAATGCTCTGCGGCTAATCTAGAAAATCAAATCCCTTCCAAGGCAGAAAACCTGATACTTTATTTGCCTAAAGACTTAATCCGCCATCGTCGCAAAAGGATTCCATGCTGTACACGCTGCCAGGCTCTAGAGCATGTGGGTCTCCTCGTCACCAAAATGTAACCTCTCCATGCCGGACGGCAACAAAGCCCCCTAAACCATCTGGTGGTCTCAAGGAGCCCCTTTAGTTACCGATCCATCCGGAAAAGCACGATACGACTCAAGTCGACCCAATCATCGGGTACTTATTTTCGTTCGAAAAGCTTCGACTCCGTTTACACCTAGTTTATGTGAAATAAGCCTAATTTCCTCGGCGTGGTCAGAAGTGCACGTAAAGCACGCGAGACAAAGGCCGCGCCATGCCGGCTGTGATGGAGCCGCTAGCCGCTCATTCCGGCCTAAACATACGGAAGCCCCCCCAACACTGGAGGGACATCGGGCCACTCCAGCGGCCCTTTCCAGATATAACCCAGGCTAACATGGCACGATGCCTCCATCGACATAGGGGCTCAGCCGCGACAGCTGTAGCCGCCTGCGGCCCCCAAACGGAGGGATTCCCAGCAGCACGTGTCCCGGACCATTCCCGGCGACGCACTCCGTCTGCGGCAAACGACCAGCGTCACTCCGGTGGCTTATTAAAAACCACATAAAAGTCAGAGCAAAAACCTGCTTTACTGAATACAACCAGAAATCTGGAGGCCCGACGAAGATAAGACGTGGTGGAATCACGACTGAAATGCTAAATATGTGCTACAGAAGGGCGGTGGCTACTTCCTGGAAAGCAAAAGCGAAATTAGGATTTTTCATTACGCAATCCAACCGCTGATTTGATGTTTATGTGTAATTGTTTTAAACGTCCAACAGTGACAATTTATAGCATTTTAACAAAACTAAATTACTGCCTGCAAAAGAATATGCCATCCCAATTTCTATGAACGCCATGGTTTAGACAGAGCCCACCAGACCTACCCAGTTAAGTAATAACCACCTTGAGAGAACGATTTTAGCATTTTGTCACCCAACATTTATAACCTGTAGATGAAAATAACATACCAACTGGTCAGTTGTATTAAATTCGGTTGCCTTTCAATTAGTTGATTCTTTGAATTGCCGTAAAGGGCTGCTGGAGAGCTAGCGGCTTCACAACGTGCTGGGGTATTCCGATACCGGTCTCTCACCTCCGCAACCGAAAATGAAAATCCCGCCTCTAAAATCTTCGCTAGCGAATGAAATAAAGAGTTGAGAAGAACAAACCAATCGCTTGAGGGGAACACGATGACGGGCGCTGAATAAAGCCAATCCACGCTATCGGTTGGAAGTGCGATCGTTTTAGGGACTGGCATACACCGAAACTGTTTAGAGGCGATGCACTGGTGGGTTTTTCACACTTGGGGGCGACAAAGGCATTCGCTTATCATTTCATGCTACACGTTTTATAACCATGAAACATGGTGGTGGCAGCATAATAATAATTTTTATCCGTAGGGATGGAGAAGAACTTATTGGAAGATAAATGGAGATAATAAAGGGTGAAGAGAAACTGTTAAGTGGGTGCACGCTCACCTAATACAGCAACCAGTGATCCGATAAGTACAACCAGACCTGTACTCAAGTCCTTGGGAGTTACTGTCCTGCACCTTTTGGATGCATCCCTTCTCAATCCTACCATAATCAGATAAATAGATCATTTGTAACTATCTGCAAAGCTACATGACATCTTGATGAGGGTAATCAACCATTTGGGTGTTGGAGCAGCCATCCAACTTGACTAGCCTTGACCTATTTTGCAACAATGAATACAAATGTCATGTTTTCACACCTTTTAGGAGGGATGATAAGAACTTTAGGAGTCATTCTAATATTATTGGCAATAATAACTGTAACATTATTTTAATACTGCAGCAAAATTGCTTATTTAGAACTAATTTTCTCATTTATTCCAGACGAATGTGGTATAAAAACATTGACATACTTGTGATTTACTTCTGATTCATTCAGTGGTTGCCCCGATTGGCTGGAATGAAATAAAGGAGTATATCTTTTCCTGCCGTGGCAGAGAGGAGGCACTGCATGCTTTATGGACAAGCCCCAGAGGTTGTTTCACATTCCTGACACTGGAGTCTGGATGAGCGGGTGGGGATGGTGACTGGGTGCTTCGGCTCTCCCTCTGCTGTCTCCCAGGGGACCACGGGGCAACCTCAGTCGACCAGAAGAAAATTAAACCCATAAAGTGAAGAATGCTGGAGCACAGGCCCACATGAACGCAGCCTTATAAGGCTGCATGTATGTGAACACAATGTCCCTACAGCCAAACAACATGAGAACATCCTGTTTTGTTGAAGGATTATTCTACAACATTTAAAAAATACATTTTTATGTTATCTGGACACAAATTACATTCAATGATAATTCCGGACACTAGTCCTCAACACTTTTGCAACCTCTAACAGAGTTTTCGTTCAGAACTGCCTGATATGTCTCAGAATGAGAAAGGTTTTATTGCCATATGTGTGAACAGGTTCACAACATTAGAAAATTGCTGTGGTACTTTGCGCAAACATAAAATAACACTTCTAAGCAAGCATTTAAAAAAAATAAAATGGGATAAATGGATCAATGTATACATGAATGCAAGTTTTGATCTGTGCAACATCAAACAGGTTCACAACTAAGAGTCATGTGACACATCTTTCCATCAACTATGAGCAGTTTCCCCATCCCTGTCGAAGAAATGTATCCCAGAGAATGATGCCGCCACCACGTTTCACCATTGAGACGATGTGCACAGAGTAATAGTGCTATTCTTACACCATAATGTGTTCTGAATGATTATTCATTTATTAATAATGCATTTTTATGATGTTAATTCAACAATGGCTATCTTCTTGTCACTCTTAACAGCTGGATTTTGGTGTATGAGTAATAGTCGTCTCTTCTGCAGATCTTTCCTCTTGAATTGAGGTTGCTCCAGGGTCACCACTTGCTTCTCGGATTTTTGTTTATCTTGACTGACCTGTTAGTTTAGGTGAATAGTTGTGCCTCTTTAAGCTTGCAGTTGTGAAATATCCATTCCATTTTCAGACGATGAATCTAGCAGCACTCTTTATTTATGGTTTTATAACACCACTCTGCAGTAAGCTTCTCCACAATTTTATAAAGAACTTAGCAGGCAGGTCAGTCTGATGTATTTTTTTAGTCTTCATGACACTGTTCACAAATGTTTTCTGAGCTCTTCAAAAACAGCTGGATTTATACAGAAGTCAAATTACACACATGTGAACTCTTATAATTTATTTTAGACATTTGTTTGAAATATAGGAACTAAATACACACGCACACCACTTTATTTTTCTTTAAAAAAAATTTGTTAGATATGTATATTTTTTCTTACATTTCACAAATGAAATTATTGTGTATGTATTACTTTTGTTTTTGTCACGTAAAATACCTGAAGAAGAATGCAAAATTTTGCAAGGTTTTGTATAAAGGCAGTGACAGTGATGGTGACTGAACCTGTTTCAGTGCCCTTCTAGGATGAGTGTGTTTGATTAATTTAGGGAAGGATGGCGAAAACTTGATGATACCACATTAAACTGTCACCTACAAATCCCCATAAATCTCCAGGTAAAAAAAAAATCCTGATTGCATGAAAACAAAGCTGACAACTGTATCTAAAATTAATTAAAGCTTCAGAATAATATTAAATTGGACTTCCAGTGGCGTCTAATAAAACATAAACTTTGAGAATTACACGTGAAAAGCTTTATTTTGAGCCGAGGACTTTGATTTAGAAATTTGTAAAACATTTTTTTTCTGTCACACAAGATTTAAAGTATTTATGTTTAAACAGACATAAAGATTATCTTTCTTATGTTTAAAACGCCCTCAAAAATGAAAATAATGTCTCACATGAAAAACAATTTCTGGCTTGTGGTGCCGTGCAGATCCTGTGTCAGATCCTCTTAGTAAAACATTATTTTGTAGAAAAGATCTATGAAGATATAGAGCCATGCTCAGATGTTTTTGTAGACATTTATTCAAAGAAAAAAGAGATCGACTGAGCTCTGTGTGTCACAAAATAAAAAATTAAAAAACATGGTGAGAAAAACTCTCAGCCTGCGAGGTTCCCCCCTCATTAGCAAACTATTTCCTTTTAATTATTTTTCAAATACAAGCACATGCACGTACCACTTTTAAGGGCACGGATCTATCCGGAAATAGCTATTTAAAAAATGAACAACTTTGCTACCATCGGTCAAACTGCTAAGAAATACACAAAAATGACAGTAAAAATGAAGGAGTCCACCACCAAGAGACTGTAAACTGAACAGTAAGTTTAGTAGGAAGCAAGCAGAAGGAGCATTTATTTAGAAACTTTATTTTTGACTTTACAGTTTCCTTCTGGTCTCAACTGGTCCAGAAAAAGCCCTGAACACATCATGGATCAGACAGCATACAACATCATCAATGTAAATTTACATCAGAGGTTTTTAGTTTTTACCTTATTAGGTTTTAGTTAAGAAAACATAAGAATTGGAATGTTCACAACACATACGATGGTTAGTAAAGAATGTGAACTTTTTAGTTTTTGAAAATTTTTTAGTGGTATAGCTAGAAAAGATCCTTGATGACAGGAAAGTAACACAAAACTTGCAGTTAGCACCTTTTTTTTTGTATTTTCTATTAACTTATGGATCATCAGCACCTTGTCCGGTTAGTAGTGAGTAGAAGTTTCTCTCAAGCTGTTGCTGCTCTTTAGAGGAACTTAGATGATGAGGTCTTTGTCCACATCCTCTGCAAACACAAAGAAATCACATTTATCAGCACAGAAATAATAACAAAGGAAGAATTTAGATAGCAGATTTTGAAAAATACATATCTTTAACATGTCTAACTCCAAAAATCTAAGTCAGATTATGTTGAAAACCATGTAAATAATATAAAAACAATTAAACAAATAAATAAAATATTTTTTACATTATTTCTATGACTTAAGTAAAAAGGGACAAATCATCTTTTAATTCAATGGTTTTTACATATCAGAATGTTGTAAAAATTATAACCACCACAGATTAAACACTGTTATGCTTTATAAAACAAACGTAAAACCAAACAAGAAAGGCTGTTTTCTGAAAACGTAAGTACTTCCTTGTGGATGACATGGTTTTCAGGAAGGGAAGTAGCAGCCAGGTGCTGCTAATCAAATGCACTTCATGGATGTATTGTCGTCAGTGTGACCCCCTCTCTAAAAGCAGCAGTTTTGTCAACTTTCTGGCCTGGAGCATACAGATACATTAACAAAATGCCAAGTTGGAAAGACATCAGCAATGACATTAGATAAGCAACTATTTTTGCTAATCATTCTGCCAAGAGTTAAAAGGTCATTTCAAAGTTATTTGAAGTCTGTCATTTATCAGATAAATAATTATCTACAAGTGAAGACACTTAAGGCAGTTGCCAAAGAGTTCTAGTAGACTCACCTCAAGGTCAGACCATGCAAACCTCAGAGAAATTATAAAGAAACCCAACAACTCCATCTTAAACTCTACAGGCCTCGTTGAGCATGCAGAATACCTAACTTAATTGCATGGTAATACAAAATAAATAAATATAACAACTAGCTTTTTTCAACACTGTGAATGAGAACGTGTCTTTATTCAAAAGAAAATATGACACATCAGTTAAGGTCTTCAAAGCAATGCCTGAAAAGACAACAGACTTCCAACGCAATGTCCTCTGGCTAAATGAGAACAAAGTTGAGATGCTGAAAAATAATGAATTTCTCCATGTCATACCTCCATTGTGAAATCTGATTAGTTAATCTTGCTTTAAAAAAGGATGCAATCTCAAAGTACTTTGTACTGGTTTGCATGCAGGCGCCTCATCAGGAGGCATTGCAGTCAACTAAGTCGTGTAAAAAGTCTTGTCGATTTAAATTTGATGCTAAAGTCCACCCAACAGCTAAAACTTGGCTTACCCTGTCTCCTGAACATGACACTGATGATAAACACAGCATCACAACTACAACAGGATGATGGAAAAATAATCAGTAGCTTAGTCATAGTCCAGACATCCATATATTTGAAAAACTGTGGGTCGTTAATTTGTAATGAACAATAGCTGTGTGGAATGTATCGT
Organism: Apricaphanius iberus; assembly: GCA_028564705.1. NCBI lineage: Eukaryota > Metazoa > Chordata > Actinopteri > Cyprinodontiformes > Aphaniidae > Apricaphanius > Apricaphanius iberus. Next base: position 482,266 of record JAPXFQ010001999.1, read on the forward strand.
GTGTCCTTACAACTGTGAGGTTGGATAAAAATTCTAACATTTTTTAAATAAGAATTTCATAAGAGCCTACATTATAAGGTGAAAATTCAGTCTATGATTCACAAATCATCGCTTACGCTCTTTGAGACCGAAGCAGGAGGCCCACTCCTCCAGGGCGATGTATTTGTCGTTGTCGGCATCACACGTCTCAAAGAAGCGATTGGTGCAGTGCTCCATGGGAATGAGGGGAGCACGGAGGGGGGCAAGCTCTGAGTGGGTCAGGTATCTGATGAAAACCCAAAAAGAAGTCAAGACAAGTCAATGAGATAAGACACAAAAGCAGCATTAAGTGTGTTGTATAGTGTATATATATATGTAAAGTAATTCCGCATAGTTCAAAGGTTGCAGAACCTATGCTGTGAACAAATCTGTATGTTTATTAACCAAGTGGGACTCAAAACGGATATGATCAACATGTTTCCAACATCCTTACCCATCGATAGGGTGCTGGTCGAGCTGGCCGAACTGCCAGTGGACAGGGAAGATGTACATGTTGTAGTTCTTTTCGAAGTCGTGGGCCAGGAGGTCCAGAGAGTGCTCACCGGCCTGCAGCCTTTTCTCGTTCTCATAGATCTTCTTCACCTGAAAAACAGGACAGATATTTTTTTTTTTTTTTTTTTTTTTATATATACCCGAGTTTTCCCAGTGGAAAAAGAATAAGCTATCTTAAATATACTTTTAAGAGGGACCTGGGATGTTTGGAAATTAACTCAATACGGTTTGGTCATTAAATTGAATAAAATTAATTTCCATTATCAAATCATTTAATTATTTTTGTTTTCCTATTCATTTAAAAGCAAATTAGTGCATTTTGAGAAGTATTAAGTCCAAGCAATGTTCTTCTGCCTACATCTTATCCCTGCAAAAGTAAACATCAAAAGTAGCAGCTGATGGAGAACATCAAGAATGATCTTAGCTAAAAAAAAGACTAAACTAGGAGTTAATTTAGGCTAAATCAATAATATGCAGCCGACCAACTAAAGTGGATAGGAGAGCAAATGATATTTGTAAGTGAAAGTTCAAAATATATATTAAAATGTTTTTAATAATGCTAGCAACTTTTTGTTGGTAAATTATACATATGAAACGTGTGTTAGTGTCAAAGTTTTGTTGATTCTAACCTTTTTATGAAATAGAATAGAATAGAAAACGGTTTTTTCATAAGGGCTGATATGTAAACACACTCATGCATGCCTTTAAACATGCATTTTCTCACCCTAAGCTTCTGCTTCTCGGTCAGCAGGTTGTTGTCCTCGTCACGCTCGTACAGAGTCACCAGAACGTTCTTCAGCCAGTCCCTCATACGGAGAGGGAACTCGTTCAGCTCGTTGTCCAGGCAGGGCTCGATAACTGCACACGGCAAATAAAGTCATTTAAAACAAATAATTAACGCAAATTTCATTATCTCATTCATTTACTTTAAAGGGTAAAATATTGTCTCTAATAAAATGCATTTTACAAGTTTTGAAAACCTCAATCTGCTGTCAGTGGAGGTGAATGTGTCAGCTGGTTTTGAATAAAACCAAATGGTTGTGACCATGTGTTTTTTTTCGATTGAAATGAGGGTTTGTTTGGATTTTTAAGAGTGGAAAATCCCCACTGAAATATCTTTTTAGCTGTGTTTATCCTCAGTTACTCCACAGACTATACACCGTTTTTTTCCTGCGAACTGAGATCTGCCGTGATCTCCGTCTGAACCCCACAGCCCTGACTCATCTCCCCTGCGCTGCCCTGTGTCATGTTCAGAAGGAACAGAGGAAGAAATGCAGCCTGCGTGTCTGGACAGAGCCCGCAGGACCCGGCATGAGAGTCCAACCCACCTATCAATCTCAGCAGAGACCGCAGACATAAGAACAGACAGTACTCTGAGAGTTTGCTGAAAGAGCCGAGCTCGGCTTCAGCTTCCTCACTTTATCACACATGTGAGAGGGAACTATGCAGCGTATGTAAGCAAACAAGACACAGGTGAAGCCAGCAGGGTGTCAAAACAAATATCAGTCCAATTCACAAAAGGCACAGGAGAAAGAGGTATAGATTCACTTAAATTGTGCTATTCCTTTGCTTAACTAAGGTCATAATAGATCTTAAATCATGTGGCATCATCTTGAATTATAAATTACAAAGTGTTGCATTAAAGTGTGCTTTATAGTCTATGAGAGTTCAAGCCCTCACATTTGCAAGGTCCAATGTAGTCAAGGTGCAGCTTGTGGCCCTTCTTGGTTCCCTCCAGGGCACACTTGGTGGCAAAGAAGTGGCAGGAGGATTCGTAGGTCTTGTTGTCAGTGCCGCAGACCTGGGAACAAATAACAGCTCATTTAAATGTGCCAAGCTCATTAAATGGATACTAATTTCATCAGAGACAAATCCATTTTTCCACACACATCTTTTTCAACAATTGTGTTAATGGTAGTGATTTCATTTATAGGATCTTATTCTGACCTTTGGTAAAGTTGACTTAAATGCCTAGCTTTTACACTTAAACTAATTTTTATTTCTAAAAATCCATCTTAGATTTGGATATGTTTATGCAGCGTAGAACTATCCTGTGTTAAAATTATCTGTGATTTCTACAAAGAGTCCTAAAAACATATAGAATTACAATACGTTGCGCTTTCTTTTTTCTTCTTCTAGTAAATCAGGATGTTGTATGCTCCAAACTCGGGAATCCTTACTGGAAAAGAGTAAGTGCTGTGCTGTTTGGAAAAGGTTATACATTAATCATATAAAATATACAAATATGGTTTGTTTAACACCTTTCATGTTATCTGCATGATGCATAAAGTCTTTGTTTTCCAACTTTTACCCAAAACAAAAGCAAGTACTGTTGATTCTTGGTGGGAAAGAGCAAACCAACAGAAACAAACAGTATTTGTTTCCTTTTTATAGAAAAAAATTCTTTTTAACCTAATTTTGACTTAGATACTGTATTAAGGATTTACTGTGATCAGTAGGTATTAAAATGTACTGTCTGTTAACTCACATGCTCAAACTGTCCATCAGCAAGGGGGCAGGTGGAGGGGTCCTGGCACACGCACATAGGGGTGTTGCTGTCATCAACCTCACACACTTTACCTTTCTTGCAGTGGTAGCTGAGGCAAGGATCTGTAACAAAAAGAAAATATATTCATACAGAAATTAAGGACATCATTCTGTAAAATCAAAAGAACTTGGATAAAACGAATGTATTAGGCCCTCCAGCAGTTTGAGTTTAGCTGCTGTTGTTTGTACATTTTGATTTCTATCACAGTTTGAGGTACAGAAAATTGTTAAGGGAATATATAATTATCTTTTTTAGCCATAAAATTAATTTTAAAAGCGTGACCAAAAAGTCTACAAAATGGCCTTTTCCATTGCTGGTCAAAACAGATATATTATCTTAAAAATCTGCTTTTCTGAAACAAAAAAAAACATTTTTCCCACTAACACTGACATAATAAAGTATGATGTAAAATCTGCTTCTGGAAATCTCTTACATTAACTTAAAAAAAGAACTTTAAAATGGAATGGATGTGACATATTCCAATGGAACAGGGATGTAATGAACACCGGTCAACCAGACAAGAAACATGGATGAGCTCTTTGGAAATAAACTAAGGTTGGGTAGATGGTTTTTTCCCCAAAATAGCTTCAACTTTTTTTGCCTCTGGATTATGAAATAACTGGAATCTTGGACTTGGGGGAACAAAAAAAACCTAAAGCTGAGGAATAAGGACACAATACAGTTAATGTCACAGCTACGATTGATAGCTTGATCTCAGTCAACAGACAAACCACCAAGAGAATGGCGTGAGCATAAAGTTAACAGATAAGATTATAATGGACAAACCTGTTTTATTTCCTAATGATGCATAATTTTCTGTTTGTATCTGAAGCAAAAACCAAGGAGAGCTTTTTACCACAGCAGCTGTCTGAGTATTTATTTCCCTTCCAAATACGAGCTGTGTAGAATTAGCTTGAGGAAACGCTTAGGGGCCAAACAACAAGTTGAAAATACTTGTTGAAAAACTTTCAGTGTTTGAGTTGCATGATTATGCAAGTAAAGCATCGTCTTATGTGGAGAAAAGTGAGAGTTACACAATCCATGAATTAATCCCTAATAAAAATCCTTCTTGCAACATGGTTGTTTGGAGAAATGAGGGGACTGTCACACACGGTCATATGAGAACTGATTCTGATCACTAAATACAATGGCTGTCTAAATTCCAACACATTTTTGTGTTTCTACTTACAGGGTTGTTTTTCCAGAGTATGTAACTTAGACAAGATTTCTCCTAACGTCCTTCTCCTCACTGGATAAATCGCCATAAAATTCTTTGTTTCATAAAGTCAAAATTGAGCTGCATGCTTTGCTTTGTGGGCTTCGTGTTATGCACTAATCCACAAGTTCAGTGTTTTAAACACAACAGGAATACTGTTCAGCTGTTTTCAGTTTCCTTGTGCTCACTTTGTTTTCCTTCACACCTTTTTTTATATTTTTTGAAGATGAAAATGAATGAAATTTATTATCAGCGACTTGCCTGAGAACATTGTAAAAATGATGAAAAATGCGCTTTAAAGCTAAGCTGGTCCAGACAGCCAGCAGGGTCTCCAATCCAGAGCTGTTGCTGCTTATTAAGTTTTCTCTGGTTAAATTACCTCTTTAAGATGGGTGGAACATATAATCACAGCTTTCTGCATGCAGAACGAGGGAGTCTGTCATTATGTCTGTTTAAAGTGCCAGCTTGAGCCTTGACCAAACCCTGAAACCTCTGAGCAGCATCCAGTATCCAGGCCCCAGAATGCAGCTGAAAACCCTTTAAAGTTGTTTATCAATGAAGGCAAGTGCTGCAGAAGTGAATCATCGAAATAGCCTTTTGTGTCCAAACTTAATCTCATGAAGATGTTTTTAAGATAGCGCATGCATAGATACACCTACATTTTAAACCATTCAGGAAGAGAGTTTATGCTTTATTTGAATTATGTGTTGACTGTTATATTTTTGTTAGGTGACTTAAATTGAAAAGGTTTGAACTGATCTTATAATTTAATTTATGGGTCACAACAAGCCATTAAGAGTTCATTTTAGTGGGTTTGGATTCCTGCTGAAGCAAGGGACGTTTATGGTTCAGATAATCACAATTCTTCGACAAACAACTTGTGAACTTACTCTCAGCAGTAACATCTTCAACAACCTCAAGGGCTTCATCAAACTCTCCAATCTCCACCTGCACTGGGTTGGTTCCCACTTCTGGTTCCTGTGGCACAGCACATGTCAGAGGTCACACTTTGAACAAAATGCTAATCAGATTTTTTTTCTCTAATGTTTAATTTTAGATTTATTTTGTTTTTTTTCATGCTGTCCTCTTTAACCACCATTGTTTGCCAGCAGAAAAGGCTTGAAACATCACCAGTCCTCCCTTAGAGTCTGAGAGACCATAATATCGAGCAATAAAAGCAGCTGCATCCACATGTGGTGAGGCCAAAAAAGAAAAAAACCAATGGTTTCCTGGCTAGCTTATCCAGTGACTAAAATTAACAGTTGTGGGATCTATGGTCCCGCTGGACCTCTGGAGCAGGAAACCATAAAACGTTTACATGAAAGCACGAGATTTAGTTCCAAGTAAATGTATCTAAAATACAGCACTCTTAATAGCTCATTATGCTGTTGAAGTTGGTAATTTCTTATAATAAGGAAAATTATTGAAAATGATGCAAATTTTTCCTAAGTGATCATGAGTTAAAAGTTATTCTTGAAAGCTGCAGTTTTTACCATAATAGCTTTTCTGTTTATGTAATCAGACAGACAAAAAAACAACACAGCTTTAACTTTCTGCTGTTTTGCTTGGTGGTTAAACTCCACTAAAATCTGCCTTTTTGAATTTTAAACGGCTTTTACAACCCTGTGAAACAATTGTCTTTCTCCAAAACTAAACTAAATAAAAATTTGTTTAAAGTTTGTCACGGATCAAATTCAGGCAGTTGTGTGGTTTGGAAAACACATTGCAAGTGTCAAATAAAAGTACAGTAAAGTCTCAGGAGAGTGTTTATTCAATTAAATCAGGAAAAGCATGAGACTGCAGTTTGTGTGAATTTGTTTTTTTACTTATTTCAGCTCCCTAATACAGCTATAATTAGGTTCTGCAGAGAGAGAACCTAGTGAATAAGGCCTTAAATGGCAATTGATGCCAACAAAGTTTCTGTGGTTCTTTCAAGGGTTTTCCTAAAATACTGAGGAAGAAATATAGTTTTTCCAGTCAAAAGTGAGAAATCTTCTGAGTAGTTGTATTGCGATATAATGGTTGTAGGTTCAATTCCAGCTTCCTCTCTTCTCGTGTCAATGTGCCCCTGGGCAAGGCACTTACCCTCAAATCTCCTACCGACCTCTGTATCGGTGTATGAATGTTTGCACGTTTGTGAATGGAAATGAATGAATGTGGCTCCTCTATGAAGTGCTTTGAGTGGTCAGTATGACTAGGAAAGTTCAATCCATTTACCATCTGACTTTCAGCTGCTTTAACAGAAAAAACCCCATCTGGACTGACCTCAACAAGTGGCTCATCAGTAACCAGCTCCTCCACAACTGGCTCCTCCTCAGCCTGCAACAGAGAAATAACGATGACATAATGTGTAATACAGACACACAGATAATCACCACAATGCTAATTCTCATAGACGCAAACGAGACAGCAGAGCAGCTCTCAGGGGAGGAATCAGCATTGGAACGTTTTATTCAAGCAGACTTTAAGTGGGAAAGCACACGCCCACAGTTAGAAATACGGAGGAAGTCTATCAGACAATGAGGGGTGATCATGGGAAAGGAGACGTCATCAAGAAGGGAAAATGCACACGAAAGGATAAAGACTAGAAACAGCTACACAGAGAGCTGAACTTACAGGAGCAGCCATGGCGTGGCCGGCCAGGCACAGGAGGAAGATGATCCACACCCTCATCTTCAAAGACTGTAAGGAAAGAGAGACAGTTCAACGTTTCTATGTACAACGATTTATGATCCAGTTAAAGGGTTTAGGAGATGTTTTACAACAACAAGAAAAAACATATTTCCACAAACATTTTCAGTTTAATCCACATTTTGTAATGGTAATACTTTGATTCAATGTCATTTTCTGTATTTTTAAAGGAATTATTGGTTGGGTTTTTTCCCCGAAGTATTTGGAGCAGCTAAGGCTATTTTTGATCCTCATTTGTCTCGGTTTACAACTCCCCACCTGCTCTGCATCTGTTCTTATTTACCCTTCTCTGTTTTTGCCGTGTTTCATATCTTGCTGTCTGTTTGTTTTGAGTTGAAGAATTAAAAATGGCCTGTTGGATCCCCAAAAAAACATTCTTAAACACCTTTATTTTTTGATTTAACAAAATATCAGGGTGCATTGGGAGAAATATTTGTGTTGGAGCACCAAGTCATTGTTACATATTTTCCACATCCAGTATTTTTATACTCATTTATTGTTTAAATGTAGAGTTTACTTTGGTAAGCACTAGATTTTAGACTGGCTTTATTAAGAGAATTTCATTTAGTTTTTAAATAGCAAAATAAATACATCACAGAGGGATGCCAAACAAGCATCAGCTAACTTAAATTCCTGTCAACTCTGCAAGTACAAGGGATTCAAAAAAGGTTTCTTGGGTAATGCCAGTCATAGATAACTGTTTTTTTTCTTTTGCTAAATAGAAAAATCTAAATACACATATGGAACTTATTGTGAAAAACGGATAAAGTTTAAAAGAAACCAGAATCTATATCTATTGCACGTGCTCTTAGGTAGGGACAAACATAACCACAAAAATCTGTTTCCATACAATGAAAATGTTCAAGTGCATTTTCAGTTACACTTCCCTGATTAATCAAAACAATTTGGGAGGATACTACAGTAATGTGACTTAAACACGAATTACTGCAGCTAATGTCAGAGTTAACTGCTAAGAAACATCAAATAGGATTTAAGATATACTGTATACATGTCCTCTATCAAACACAGTAAGAAAGGCTGTAGGATTACATATGATGTTAGAATCACGTTAATTGATGTGAACTTGCATTGAAGGTTCATTTTAAACAACTTTTGTTATTGTAATTAACAAAATAAAATTATATTACAAGAGAGACTAAAGATTAAATATCTCCAAATATCTTTGTGCACTGCACCAGTATGACGCCTTCCAATTTAAAACAACACCCACACCCTCCTATGCACACTGACTGCTTTAATTACCGCTACACTTTCTTATAACAGTCTGTGGTTTTCCCGTTGTTCAAATAACTTTCCCAGAAAGTAATCTCATTAGCTCAAAAGGGTTTTTTCATTCTGGAGCTATAATCAGAGCAAAAATAGAAAGCTGTATGCACCAAATTGAGCTTCAGTGATGATTCTGCTCACAGACTGTGTTGACATTTGAGTGGAAACGGACATAAACAGACTCCTGTCTTTATGCGCAGTTTCATTCAGTCAACATTTTTTCCGTGAACCAGAGCAACATGTTTTCATTACTATTTCTTTCCATTCAACTCTAGGCTTGGAATTAATAGCCTCCCGAATTTTGTCTAAATATCCCATTGTTTTTGTAGAAAATGAAAACAATGACAGGCCCTGTTTATATTAATATTATGTTGATCGAACTAAAATGTAATCCTCTTAGTGAAATTGAGTCATATAAGAAAATGCTTATTACTACTTGTATCACGTTTCTATTAGCTTTATTCCTTACTTTTTCCTTTTTTAGACAAAATTATAATAAATAAAACATGTATACAGTTTGTGGTAGAAAAAAAATCCTTTAAAAATGTGATTTTTTTTTACTACTTTTTGTGTTTCTTAAAATTCATTTTATAGGAATTGTTGCACAGAATTGCTTTAAGAAAATTGAATTTTATCTGAAAAGAAAAAGCTCAGTTTCAACAGTGGTTAAATAAAAGTACTAATATTGTCGAATTAGATAAAATATTTAAGTAACATAATTTTTAAAGTGAAATATTTTCAGTGGGGGAAAAAATGTGCTTCCTTGTGGTCAAACTGTGAAACTGCAAGTGTTTATTTCCCATGTAAACGCATTTCCTTTTCAGTAAGCTCAATTTCAAGAATGAGCATTTTTCATCTTGTGTATAAAATATGTAAACTTGTATTTTTATTTATTTTTTCTTCTTAAAAAGCTTTATATTGACAGTAAAAGACATTCACTTAAAATTTCAATCTACTTACATTATATGATTAACTTCATAAGATACAATGTTTTATTGATTTATTATTAAATACAATATAAGGCCACATTGTAGTGTAGGGTAAATTATTAATGATGTGACAAACTAGCATTTTTAGCTTCATGTAGATCGACGTAACTTCCGTCATTTGTTAATCTTCTGCATTTTACCTCTAATCACCAAAAATGTTTATGCTTTCAAAGATAAACTACAGATTAATGACATTTGTAGACATTTATAAAACAGAGGGAAGTTTTTCTGCACAAAATCCAATCACCAGACACATTTCCATGCAGCTTCTTTTACATAATTTAAAAGTTTAAGTTTTGGTTTCTAACCTTTTCTCAAATCAAAATTGCAAAAATTTCCATTTTTAGCTGCCATAAGGAAATCTCTTTGTCTGAGGATCTGTTTTTTTTCTCTGGAACTGCCTGTCTGAGCATTTTTGTTGCTTAAACTAAAAAAAAAAACTTATCTTGCTGCTGAGGAAATAAAGGTTCCTTTGTTTGGTAATGGAGTGTTGCATTGCTTAGTCTCTCTCCCTCTGTGTAGATAATGTCCTTCTTCAGCTCTGTGTAATCAGCTGTTTCTTCCTAACATCCAGAAAGTTCTGTTGGGATCAAAGGACTCAGGCTACATAGGGGCACATTTAAATGTATGGAGAGGCTGTGTCTAAAGATTTTAGTCTGAACTGTTTTAAATCTAGACATAAAAAACAGATCTTACGTTTCTCTATTAGGTTTCTCTTTTTCTACTGGCTAGAGGTTTTTTTATGCAGTAAACGTAGCATTGATAAAGTATGTTGACTAATTTTTGACCCCGCTAGAGCTCAGGAGAGGAAAGATTGATCCTATCTATAAACCACTACTGGATAAATTTACTTCGAGTTTCACGTCTTCAATTGGAAAATTAGACTTTGCAAATTTTCTTCATGATGTGGGTTTCAAGACTCAAGATACTATTTGCACAAAATATGTAGTTGAAGGATTCATGAAGCGAAGCATCAGAATTGCCCGACATGTTAGGACACATGCAGTGAAAGGGGCAATGTTTTGCTTGCAGTTAGTAATCTGTTGTCGGACAAACCCTCCAGCAGACCAAAAATATTCTGACATTTAAATGAGAGAGGTTTGGTATTCTGTTCAGCAAACACAGCTGTGTCTGACTATAAATGACAGGCATGTTTGGTTTAATTTGGATTCTTTTCTGAGAGTGGGAAGCACCTAGAGACAGCAGAAAATGACAGCAAAGTCATGCTTTACCACTGCATCAGCATCAATGGTATCTTCAAATTGAGTCTCCTAATTACTGATCTTGTTCTCTCTATATAACAGGTATCTTGGTGGATAGGGGTAGCTACCTCTTTCTGCATCCTATACTTTAAACATTTGCAGTACACCCCAGGATGTGGTTCTATTTCAAAGTGGATGGCAATGAATAAATAAAAACAGAATATATCTTCAAAATCATGACATAATCACAGAAGTTACTACCACCACAAACATCATCCCTCCTCCTAGCCGCACTGCCACAAGACAGAGTAGCCGTGTAAGATCAGCTACACAAGCCAGCTCAAGCGACAGCACCCAGAGCACCCCCACCCCACCCCCCAAAAGAAAAAAACAACATTTGAATACAACCATGCATAACTCAGAATCTCTATCAAAATATGAGTTTTTACTTCATTAAACCACAGTTTGCAATCAGTCTGCCTATCTCCTGCTGGCGATTGGGTCCTTCACAAACGTTCAAAACTCATAACAGCCTACATACCTTGTTCAACTAGAACTGAAAGCCACAGAAAATAAATTACCCATAGGAGGAAAAGCCACTCAACTATTGAGATATCTGGGGAACTACGATAGGCTATATGTGTCTTTTAAACCACTGTTTTTAAACCCAATAGCTGTGAATGCTAATGTCCATATTAGCTATGCTTGTGACTTTTTGCCTACTTTGATCAATGCAGTACAGTGAAAATAATTTTATGGTTCAATGAAATGAATTAAAAATGTCTTGTTTCTCTGTTTGGTCTGTTTTATCTGTGACTGCATAAAAAAAATCAGAAATAAAACAAACTGGAAATTGCCTATAAAGCTTAAAGGTATTGTGGCGGATCTTTTTCTTCCAGGTGGATCGTCTACACAATTGGTCCTCCTTATTGTCAGTCATCCTGAGAGTCTGTCTGTGCATGCACACTCTCACGTTTATCCATTCATTCTGCCTCACAGTTCTCACTAGGTTGTTTTAAAATGGCTGTGAGAAAAAGAGTCTTTCTGGTGTATGAGAGGAAGAGAAAGGGCTCAGAAGAGAGAAACACGACCAGAGTGTTTTTAGGAGATTCTTTCCAATGATGGCGTGTCTTGGCTCCCCACTGATTCCTCCGTTGCAAAGTTTCTACTTGACAGGTAGGATCAAATTTGGGGTTACTTTGTCAGAAGATCACATACGTATGATTTATTTGCTATGATGTGTGGAAATATAGAGACGGTCCCTAACCAAAACCACTGCCTTCAGGAGCGAGCCTTCGGCTTCTTTGTATCCCCTCTATGAGCCCAGGTCTCGCAGAGACGTTGGAGGTGGTCTCTGCTGTAATGAAACAGTGTGTGTGTGTCGAATATCCAACTAACATTACCGCAGTAAGTTTGGTATGTTATTTGGAGAAATGCATTTCAGATTCCTGCTAGAATAAGATATCTACGTCTATGTGGGACTTTATGGGAAGATTTGTTGTTGTGACTGTGCTTTTTTTTCTTGTAAGAGTGGAGAGGGCAGTTTCTTCTTGACATTTGTATAAATAATCCTCTATACCTTTAATTGTATGTCTGCAGGAGCGCAGTGGTTAGCACTGTTGCCTTGCAGCAAGAAGGTTGTGGGTTCGTGTCCTGGCCCAGGGCCTTACTGCATGGAGTTTGCATGTTCTCCCCATGCATGGGTGGGTTCCCTCCAGGTACTCTGGCTTCCTCCCACAGTCCAAAAACATGACTGTCAGGTTAATTGATCACTCTAAATTTTCGTTGTGTGTGTGCAATGTTTTTTGTCCTGTCCGTCTATATGTGTGGCCCTGTGATGGACCGCGACCCCTGGAGGACTAAGCGGTTCAGAAATTGGATGGATGGATGTCTGAATTTGATTATGTGTTGTAGAAAAGAAAACTCCACAATAACTAAACCTGAAATTCACAACTTTTAGCTAAAGATGTTTGACTTAGCATGCTAATATTAACAAGCTTTGCTGCCTAAATGCTATTTTGGCCACTGTACCACACTAAACTAATTATACCTTATAATACCTTTTTTAATTTCCCCCATAAGCTACTGAATAAGAAATTATAATTCAATTTTGTGTACCTTTTTAAAACGGCTTTATCACGCACTTTAGCTCTTCTTTGTTTGAGCCTTTTTTCACAAGTGCTTTATGAAAAGTTAAAGGAACAAGATAAAATTAGCTTTCAGCAACATTTGTATGTACAATTCTGACTCTGTGTGGGGCAGAAACAAAAAACATATACAATAAACTCAAAATGATGTAACCAGTTCTTGTTTTTTAAAAAGCTTTTTGCTTGACAATTCTTCCCCCAGATATTTTGCGCTGTTTAAGCTAAAAGCACATTTTTGTTATCATGGAGCTGCAGGTTGGCACAGTGATTAGCAGTGTTGTCATGCAGCAAGAAAGTCCCATCTATGAATCAGGCTGGGGACTTACATGTTCCTGCTGTGCATGAGCCAATTCTCTCTGGGTACTCCTTGTCGAATATGTCTCCATTACATTAAAAAGCGTTTCTAAATCGCCATTATGTATGAATGTATAGATGGATAGCTACACACAACTTCAAGACATGATAGAAATATCATCTTATGAACAAATGAACACTTTCTGATTAAAGACTGGTTTCTGTTGACTGTTCTAAAAGAGTCATAGTTTCCTTGAAATGTGTAAAAGAACTCCTGATTTTACCAATACTTTGTAATCGAGCTTCCAATGGACCTTTCTTAACTCCGTAATATGTTTGCTGTTTGAGAATGTCCAGAAATATCAAGCCAGAAAGCCAAAACCGTAAAGCTTGCAGGTGGAAAATTACAGCAACTTTGGCAGGGGACACACATGCTGTGTCAAACTAACCTTCACAAGTGTGCCTTTGAAGGTGCAGAGCTGACAAAAAGGCTCTGGTGACGGAAAACTAGAGAAGAGAACCCATTGGCAGGTATTAAAATGATCTAAATGTACCCAGGAAGGGAAGAAAACAGAAATAGTGTCATCTTTAAAGTGTGTGGGGTCAATATTTAATTTGGAAAGAGCCGATGTGCTCATGCATGTTCATTTTGAAAGATTCCTGTTTAGTCCTAGAGTCAGGATGGAGGAGGTGGAGCAAAGTGACTTAACAGCAAAACAAATTATTTTATTTGGAAAGCTTCTCTCATAATCAAACAGGACTGAGGCTAAAAGGGAAACTTCAGGCTCATAAAGGAGCCCTTTTCCCCCACAAATCTATTTAATTTGGGTTAGTTAGGTAAGCAAGTGTAAACTTGCTTTGGAGGAAAACAACCTGAGCTTGAACGTTTACCAATTCACATTTCTTCTCTAGTGTTACAGTAATATCTGTTGCTTTTTCCACCAGCGATTTGAAGGAATTCTTTCTCATCCTCCCCAGTGACATAACAGGCAGGATTTGGAGGATAAACAGTCTGTCTGACAGCAAACAGTCCAGAAAAACACTGAGAACTGAAAAAATATTTGCAAAATCTCAGAGAAGGAAGAGTTATTTCCTGTGTCTCCAACTATCCCCCAGGGGTGGATGGGGATAAATTACATAAATACTATCAAAAAGGAGTGTACAATGGTTGACTTGCATTTTTGTGACATATAGGCTACAGATGAAGCTTAAGTTGGAACAACTGCTTTAATTTGTACTGTATTAGAGGGACTTTTTATATGATGCTGCTTTTTAGGAGCGTCGTTATCTCTGCATCATAAAAGACACTCTGTCTAAATAAAGAAAACCATGGAAAACATCTTATTTGACATCTCCCACTATTCTGATGGACTTTACGTGGAAGCAGCACCAAACAGTACACGTCAAAGAGGTTAAAGGGGTCAAGCAGGTGCTTTAAAGTCTGTCAAGACACATAAGAATGGCAGTGTTGTCTTAGCAAGCTCCTTGTAATCAATTTGAGCAATATTTTATGAGGTTGAACCTGTTGCATGTGAGCATGTGGCCGGCTTCAACACCTAAGGAGTAATTAACAGTTTCCAGTTTTTGAGAAAGAATACAAAGAAGAAAAAGTACAGAAAAAAACACTTGGAAGAAAAGGATGGACAAAAATAAAATGCAGAACTCAAAGACACTCCTTGTTGCTGGTCACCAGGTTTGAATCTATATAAACCCTTTAGATTTTTTAGGCTGCTGCTTGGTTTATCAGTAGATTGTCTGTTGTTCTGACCCTCAATGTTATTCTTCTTTGGCTACTGCTCTGTTACCTTTGAGTTACGATTTGGGTCTTTGTTCAGATGTAAGACCCATCTGTGACCAATCTTTAGGGTTCTGGCCAAGGAAGAAAGGTTCTCATCCTAGATTTTTTTCAGTACATGGTCATCTCTTAATCATTTAGATGTTCAGCTGCAAACCTAAAACAGTATGGCACACAGTGTGAACAAGGTGTCTTGCTGAATTTGGTTCTAAAGTTTTTTTTGCTTTTCATTATTCTCCCTTTATGTAATTGTGGACTGAACTGAATTTTCTGATGATCGTTCTCATTATGGCATGAAGCTCCAGAGAAAAGATGATTGATGCTCATTACATTTTTCAATAATCATAGACTTTTTTCAAACTTTTTCAGATATACAGTCTTGATGTCTTTTGTCATTTCTTTAAATTATTCTTGGTGGTGGGTGGTGATGCAATCAAAAGTATCTGTAATTTGTTGATGGGTTTCCATATCAGGACTAATATTTTGACCCACGGTTGTAAATAAAAATGTAATATGTTTTTGTTTTACAAACATATACAAATCTGTTTTTTGTTTTCTTTTCTCGCAGGTCTGACTTTCTTGATTGTGTTTCTGGTTCACATAGCTAAAAGGTTCAGTTAGGGAGGCTTGAGGCAGCTCACAAATTCTGTTTCTCTTCCTTTAGATTTTTGGTGCGGCCATTCAATCGCCTGGACAAAGAGCAGTTTTCATGAAAGGCACCTGTGTGAAGGTGGAGAAGAAAAGTCAGGATCTTTGTTAACCCAAGTTGTTCGTCACCCGATCTCTTTATAACGCAGATTTTCCCTTCCCCCCGCCAAAGCTAATCGGATAAGATCCCGTGTCTCTGGAATCTGTGGGAGACACAGCATACCAGGGAAACTTTTCTTTAACTAATTCCCCAGTTTTATAACTATGCATTATTAGTTGGTGCTTAAAACTATGAAATAATTCCATAAATTTAACTGTTTGAGTCCCTTCATGGAGATGTTTTTGTAAGCCAAAAAGATTTTCATGTAAAGACTATTTCCTATTTTTATGAATGGTGATAATAACTTTCATCCTCACCAGACTGCAAATATTCATGCATTTTCTGAATTATATTTTCATGTCCCACATAAGCAAATAAATGGGATTGTTAAAAACTTGTAACAATGTGGATTCCGATCAACTCTTCAAAGGCATCAAAAAGTAGTTTATTTTCTCCTTACTATACACAGACACCAGTACATTCCCAGTAAGTAAAAAGAGCTTGGGGGAGCATAATGTTTTTAAAGGATAAGAAATAAAAATAAAACGGTGGTATTGTATTTTTTAAAATAAATTTTAAAATGGATTTGATGGTACAGATTTCTCTATTTAATTAAAAATAACCCCCCAAAATTAAATACACTCTAACTTGCACCATCTGGCCAAATATTATACAATTTGGATAAGCGCAAAAAGTTATGCAAAAGCTTAAGATATTGTCAAGAAAATGTTTGATTTTGCAGTTTGAAGTCATTTTCATGATTGCTTTTTGACAGAGGCAGATTGAATCATCTTGATGTTGCATTTATGACTTGTGTCTCTCTTCCTCATAATAAACCACTGAGATTTTGTTATTGTTGTAAACTATTTTCCAAAAACGTTCTACCTTGGCAGTGGAAGGTCCATTCAAATGAGGGGCCCTTATCCTGAAAATCTCTGGTGACATCTGTAAATTATTTCCTTCTATTCTCTCATCTCTTTCCTTGTTTCTAATTCAATCCCTGCTGTGCTTTAATTCTTCAGGCCTAGTGTTTTTTCCTCTTATCTTCTTTCTCAGAGAAGCAATATCCAGATTTTTCCTCTCCCTGTCAGCCTGGACAGCACTACAATCCTCTTCCTTCCTCTGGAGGGATTACTGCTTTTCTGGCTCCGTTTTGCACAGCATCCTTAGCTCCAACCACGCCTCCTCTTCCGTTCTTTCTTCCCTCCTCCTCCTCTTCCTCCTTCATACACTTCAGTCCAGACCTGCCACCTCAACAATTAGTCATCAGAGACTCAGTCCAGGCTTCTCTCATATCAATGCCAGTGGGTTTTTTTTGCGTTACTCTGTCTCAATAAGCTCTCAGAGGAACATTTCTATTTTCAGTCATATTTATTGTTTTCTGAAACAGACGTTACCATTTTGCATAAAAAAAAACATTTTGATGTAAGCAGATCCAACTGAGAATTTCTGACAGATTTGACAAAACATATTTAAAATATTTTATGGCAGATTTTTAAAGCTGCAATAAAGAATTGTGATTCGTAAAATGTCTTGCCAAAGCGGCTGGAGATCATAATGTTTCTAATCAAACTAGAAAAACTGTTGTTTTTTTTGATTGTCTGACACTGGTATTTATGTATGAAAATGTCTTTCTAAAAGCTCTACATGGTTGTAAGACTAGTAACCTTTTCAAATTAAAAGATTTCTAGGCATCTGCTTTAACTCACAACAAACAGCTGAGAACTGGTCACCACAGCAACTCGCATTCCTTGACATGGGAGTAATCGAAGAGTAGGAGTCGCAGAGGAGATGGAGGGAGGGAGGGAGACGGGGAAGAGAGGGATATTTGTGGAGAAATGCTACCATTTCTCTGTCTGGCTTACTTGAAATGTTATCCCTTTTTATCCCTCCCTCTTTTCTTTCCCCATTTCTAAAAGAAAAAGGAAATGGACTCTCCGCCAAACTGGGAATTCCTAAAACAACAAAGAATGTGGAATCTTGTGCATCAAACTAAAAAATATACCCAACCAAGAAAGGAAAACAATAATTAACCTGCAAAAAGACTTGTTTGCATCCCTCCTCCCTACACCAGTGTCCTCATTCCTTTCCCCCCTCCTCCTCCTGCTGCCGATGTGGCAAACAATAGCTCCATAGAGAATAATCTACTAAATCACTGTATTGTGTAATGAATGATTTTCCAGGCAGCTGTTCGAGCAACAGAGAAGACATTTTTAGCACAAGTTTCCATTTGAAATGAAATGCTTTACAGTAAGTTAGTTTGAAAAGGTTTAACTAAGGAGAAAGACTTTAATTTAGGACTGTAAGGTATGCAGATAACATGTAAATAGACAAGATTTTTACCTGTTTTAAACAAAAGGAAACATGATTTTTATTATTGGAGATTTCTTAAAACTTTTAGGGAAATTCTTCCACATCCATCAATGCTTAGACGTATAACTATTCATCCATAAAGTGCAGTTTAACAGTCTGAATAACTTAAAAGTTCACAAGATGCAGAAATCTTTAACTCAGATCTCAAATAGAGAGAAAAGTCATATTCCACCTGTCTTAAATATCAATCTGAGGCTGGAAATGGTGTGTGGAGCGCAACCTCTTACCTTCAGCTTTGCAGAGCAGGGACACTTGGAGAGAACTCAGCCGTGTGCAGGGGCCCGGGGAAGATCTAACTGCCTCACCAGTTCACTCAGAAGACATTTCCAGTGGTGCACAACTCTTACCTCCCCACCCCTCCACCCAGTCTCCTCCTGCATTGGTGGGATGGGCTTAAAATTAACTCTCCCACTCCTTTAAGTTAAGAAAAAGAAAAACAGTCCAAATGAAGATCAAATGTGACAGCATGCTAGCTGTACAGCCATATATATATATATATATATATATATATATATATATATATATATATATATATATATATATATATAAATATGAATAAATACTAACATAATACCCCAACACCACCTGTGCTCTCGTTCCTATCCAACTTTCAGCTCACAGCAGTTTTGTTTGCTTGTTGCTTCTCCATGAAATGCAGCTATCGGTGCTGCCTCCTTAAGTTTGCCACTTACATCTGTTTTCAATGTCTGACTTTTATTGTGGCGTCACCGATTTTAGTGATGCCCATCTTTTTCTGAAAAGTCCTCACGAAAATCAATTGTATCGTGAAGATCAAGGAGCAAACAAGATGGGTTGGCAATAAAGATTTGAAAAGATTGTGAAAAGATTCAGAGATGGATTAGGCTATAAAATAAATCCCAAGCTTTGAAAACCCCATGCTGCATTTCAAATAAGAAATAATTTTGGACTACTGCAAACCTTTTAAGACATGTCCATCCACCAAGAGTTCCACGTTAACTATGGAGGAGCTGCAAAGACGCACAGCTCAGGTGCGAGAAACTGATCATAAGGTATCTATTAGGGGCAGACTGTACAGATATAGATGACCAAAGTGAACAGCCCTCAGGAAAACTAAACACATGTCAAAACCAGCTCTAAACCTCCATTATTTTGTTACATTTCCCATACAAGAACTAAACATTTTGTTTAATTTTCTGGTAGTACTTTTCTTCCTCTAGTCCATAAAATTATGCAAATTCGTAATTTTGTAATGGTTGGGGAGAAACAGGCCTGTTTGGTCAAAGCTCTGACAATACGTCATAGCCCATAGACACATCCCTTAAATATGTGTGTCCCCGCCTGCTTCAGTGTGGGCAGTATGTATCTGTTGGTTGTAGAACAATCAAACCTATCATCAGAGAGCCATTGGGTTAACCCAGCCAATCAGCAGCTCATTTAATATTCATGATTGGGGGAAAACACGTCTTTCAATTGTAGTGCTTTGTTAGGTCACTCTCCACTATCAGAACTTTTTATTTGTGAACTATTTTCCACAGAGGTTCTATCTTAGCAGTGCAAGGTGTATTCAAACGATTTGACCTTGTCCTAATGTGTCTCTGGGGACATCAGTGGGTGCAAAAGAAAAAATGATTTCCACTGTCAGAACTTCAGGATAATTTGACTGGAATGTTCTGATACCCGTGTGTCTCCACTTCTTTGGGCAGGACAGGGCTGTTTTAGAGGCCTTTCAGGAACCGATGGAGTACCGAGTCAGATGAAGAAGAAATGCAGCAATAAGCCTTGCTGCTTCCATGTTGATTCACATATTATTTCTGCTGCTCTGTGCGCCTTTTACACTGATCTTTGACCCTACTTGCTGCAGAAAAGTCTTTTCTACTATCACAGAAGGGGAAATTAACTTGCCAAATCCTCTGGTACCCCACCCTGCCATTGCAGAACCTGGCTGCAGGGGAAAAAATATTCTGTATCCTCCTTTTCCTTGTTCTAGTTCTTTGGACAAGATTTGGAATACTGATACATCTGTCCACACTCTATGTTTCCAGGTAGCTTCAAGGCCCAGAAAAGTGGCTGCTGCCTTTGGACAATCTTTTTTATGCACGGTAAAGTTCAGGTTTGTATTTGGGAATGTGATACAGTACTGAACAACAAAGGTTTTGAATGAGAGTCCCCAGTCAGTTTTGCTTTCGTCTGCTTGGGTGTCATAAGTATCAAAATGTCCTACTTTTAATGTTTAATAAAGTAAGTTGCATAAAGACTTTTACTCTCTCTGTTTCAAAGCCTCTGAAGGCTCATATTTATGGGAATCTTTTGACTTATTAAAGATTTTTAGCCCTCTGGGAAGTTATCATTGAACCCTCCACCAACAGAACATTTATTTCTCCACAAATCTGTTTTTGAAATGACTGTTCAAACACCTATCTAAAAAAGACAGAAGCCATTCACATATGCAAACATCCCCCTGACTCACTCTCTGAGATAAGTTTTTATTTTATTTGCTGTTTTTCTTTTCCCTGTCGTAGTTGTTGGCTGCTCCCGTCTGTTCCCACAGAACAGACCAGATGTGAGGAACAGCTGCAGGATCAGGCAGAAGGACGATGCAATGGGGGGAGGGAGACGGTTAAAGCTCCAATGCAACGTGGCGGTTTCCATTCTGCCTGGAAATCCAGCTGCTGATGAAGAGAAAAGGAGGTGGTGTTTGTTAGAACACGACTCTCCACTCTCCTCCCATCAGTTCTTATTGCCTTTTATTCTCCCTGCTCTCCTCTCACACCCTGTTCTTTTTGCAATTCTCTCTCCTCACACTCCCATGTAAACGTGGCAGCTGCACCTTGCTATTTAAAAAGAGATTTAGCTAAATGCTGTAATCACGCTTGATTTCTGCCTGCTGCTGTTTGATTATTTAAGTGCAGCTCGGCAGGTGGAAGCTTGTTCTGATCTCAAAGTCAGTAATGCGAGAGCTGCAATGTGGCCAGAAGGTTAAAAAAAATTAAAAATGTCCAAGACACTCCTTTGCCACATCAGTGAGCTTAAAATGAACATAAATGGATAACAAACAAAAACATATAAAAATGGAAGATCGTATTGAAAACATCTGCTGAAAATGTCTTAAAATGTTTTTAGTTCCAGATGTTGACGAGCTGATCTTCTCATTCAATGTGTTTTCTTTATTTACTGGACTACATTGCAGATTCTCAATTAAGGGCATCAAAACTATAAATGAACACATAATGTATGGAATTACTGTATGTACTTAAACAAAAAGGGTGAAATAACTGAATACATCTGTTATATTTTAGATTCCTCAAAGTAGGAATGCTCTGATTACTGCTTTGCATTCTCTCGAGCTTCGAGAGGTAGTCACCTGAAATGGTTTTCCAACAGTCTTGAAGGAGTTCCCAGAGATGCTTAGTACTTGTTGGCCCAAATCTACAAAGTCAATAGTAATGAAAAGAAAAGAAACTCATTGAATGAGAAGGTATATACAGTATTTTTTGTCTTTCTGTAATGTAAACATTTGAAGAGGGGTCCTAACAAAGCAAACAAAAACTCGTACCTAAGAGCAATTTAAAGAGGCCAGTTAACCTAATATTTATACTGTATGTGTTTGGACTGTTGAAGAAAGTTTTGTATGCTATGGGAGGAAAATGAGAGGTGCTTAAGGCCCTGTCTACACAGAGATAAAACCAGGTGTAGCAGTAAAGATATTTAATAGGTTAGGTGTCTCATCCACAAGGAGGCGGTGTTTCAGGACTATAATGTTTGAATCGGGTCCAAGTGGAGAAATATCACAACGGCTCGGTTGTCCTTGTTATGATGAACTTTCCGCCATTTTTTCTGAGTGGATGACATGGCCGCTCCATTCCTATATTTAACGCGCAACTCTGTGATAAAGTAACCAAACATTGCGGCATATGGCGTTGCAGTACTAAATTTTTATCGTTTTGCAAGGGTGTCAATTTGTTTAAAAAAATGCTGGGAACAATAGTCATAAAACTGAATGTGGTTTTGAAGATTTCTGGGGACAATTATAAACTATTTATAGCACATTTCATTACAATAAACTCTGCAGTGTATAAACTGGTGTTGAAAATCACATCTTTATTCAATTAATAACAGTAGAAAGCCATGTTTTGTTTTTTAAATGGCAGCTATCAAAACCCACGTATAGCACAATGATGAGGAACATGAACAGTGATAAATGGACTGAACTTATATAGCGCTTTTCTAGTCATACTGACCACTGCTTTACATTGAAGCCACCCATTCACACAACGATAGCCAACATGACTCGTTAGGACGATGCAGAATTTGTGGGGTTAAGTGCCTTGCACATGTGGCTGGAGGAAGCTGGAATTGAACCTACAACCCTCCGATTGCAAGCCAACTACTCTGCCACTGAGCCACAGCCGCCCCACTTTCATGCTGGTGCTGCATGGAGCACAGAAGCAGAGTTCAGGTGAGGGGATAATTTATTGGTGCAGCAAACATAAGGCGAGACGATACACATGAAGGTACGACAATGATCCAGCGAGGACTGAAGGTCTCGCTGGATCTTAAATAAGGGGAGAACAAGGAGGAACAGGTGGAGACAATGAATAATCAGGGGCAGAGCCCTGGAGGTTCAGGACGACACAGGTGCAAATAATAATGGAGGAGTGAGAGGAGCTGAGGGGATCGTGCAGCATGACACCCACATGTAAAACATGTTCCTGTTGCAACCTTTGCTGTTGTTGCCAACTTTGGTCACAGATAAACTTCAACTTACAGTTCAGAGTCCTGCAATAGAACGGATACCTGCGGCTAACTCACTTTTTCAGGTAGACATATCAAATCTCTCTCTGGGAGCGCTGGATGGCGAGATAGCGGGAATATTCTGCTTTCAATGCAAAGATGGGGGGCTCTCACCATAAACACAATGGAAAGATTCTCTTCAGGAGAATCAAAAGAAACAAAAAATGGACCCGCAGAGCCTCAGACACCATATGCTTTTGAATAAAGCTCTTAGATGAAGTTAGATTTTTTTAAATGTTTGCCACTTGTTTGACTGCACATGCTCTGTGTTCTTTTATGTGTTTCTCTGGCAGTGTCACAACGCCACCAATGGGGCTGGCAAAAGTACTACAGCAGTTTCAGAAGCCATGTGGACTAAATTCCTTTTGACTCCTATAAATCAAAGCTTAAAACCATCTGTTTAGAGCAAGCGATTAATAATATCTGTAATGACGTGTTTTAATGTATCATCTGCTATGTGTCTCTGTTTTATGCTTTTACTGTTGTATTATTGCTGCTTTTATTTTATCCCCTAGTCACCCAAATCACCTTGAATTGCCTTGCTGTTGAAAGTGCACAAGAAAAATAAAGTTGCCTTGTATTAAACTGGAGCCCTTGAGGCCTGGAGTTGGACTCCCCTGATGTAAGCGATAACCAAGGTGAAACATTAATAAAAATTAATAAAGGAAAAGCGAGAATAAACATACTTGTGGGAATGGAACGATGCCACTTTGTTCAAACCTGTACGATATCGATATTTGGATTTAAGTTGCAGATACCAAGTACCAATACCCATACTTCTACCAGACATAAAAATTGAAAGACAGGTTTTATTTTCTTCTCTGATGGTTACAACAAATAATGGTGAATTAGATAAAAAAAAAATAATAATCATAAACATGAGCACAAGACTTAAATTTTGAGTAAAAAAACAACAACTTTTGTTGTCAAATTATTGCAGAGTTTACACAGTTTAAGTATTGGATCAAGGTATCTGTGAACTTTAAACCCTAGTATGAGCAATAAGAACCATATGGCCCCTGATACCACCTTTGGTATCAGTGCATCCCTACTTATCCTGAAATCAAGAAAACAAAAATAATAAGTAATTGCTGAGGATAAATAAAGGGAATAATCAAAATAGCCGAAAAGAAACAACCCCAGAATGATGAAATTTTTTTATAGACTGGAAATAAAAACTAGTCAATTAGCTAATACTAATTTGTTAAAAAAACAAAGCTGCAATCACCTCTAGAATCAAATCAACCTATTAAAACATCACGAGATATAGCAAACCTCCACAGCAGCCCTGTTTGTAATTTTAAAAGAATTCTTTAAACATAAGTTTCTGTTTTTGAGACATCATGCTCCTTTGTGTTTGAGACATGTTTTCATGATTTTCTTAATGTAAAATGGATAAACAAACAATTGCAAAAATTACAATACGAGATGAAATGCAACATAGGTAAGATGCAACATAATTAGTAAGAGATATACTATATGCAGTGATTAGCCTTAATTTGAGAAAGCCTTGTGTCTCCCATCATGTATTCTAATTGTTCTCTTTAGAACTTACTGTCTGTCCTGACAAGGTCATCTTTTGATGTGATTCTACAAATTAACACATTCCTGCAACTTTCCTTTTTTTATTCCTCTGACAAGTTTTTTATAGTTGTTAAATGCAAAGTGAAGTTTGAACCTTAAATTTCCACCGCTCTGTGCTGAGTGTTGTGTCCAGAGAGAGTGCGTGATACTAAAATGGGGTCTGGTTTCAGTAAAACCAAAAATAAAAGGTTCTTACATGTGTTTAATAATTTTAGAGCATTGGTTTAGCTCTTTGTTTCATAAAACCATTTGCTGATGCTATTATACTCTATCCTGAAATTCATCCTTCAAACATTTATGATTGATTAATAATCCTTGAGTTTTGTTCAATGATGGATATTCATGTCTGGATACATTTTTTGACGACCAGAATTCAGAGCATGAACACATTTTCAAATGCTTTTGATGATGTGAAACGTACTGAGCCATTTTTGTAGCCACACCCTGTGATCTAACTGAGCCACTGTGGATGACGCTGGAAACCCCCTGAGTGTAGGCCTCCTTTACAAATCCTGAAAACGATGTTGTGCACTCCTGAGCTGTGAGCTCTTTTGATGTCCTCTGTGTTAGTGTAATTACAGCTTGAAACCTTCCATCAGGTGGAAGCGTGACAGCTCAGCCAGAATGTTTTCAGGAAAGTTTAAATCCCAGACCTCCACCGAAAAAACTCAATTCGCGTGCCTACACTCCAACATAACAGAATTTGGATAACTTGGATAACAAGCATGAAATCATGAAGCTAGTTAAATGTCTATTTTTTTTCCCTAGAGCTGCTTCATTTTTGAGGTTTTCTATTTTCAATTCATTTTTAGTTAGTTTTTTTGCAACTGATCTGAGTTGCTGAGAAGCTAACATGTCATTTACACCACTTTCTTATGAGAAAAAAAATTGTCAGAAAATTAGCAAAACTTTATTCGTGTACACGTTTGTTTAACAGGGGCAGCATGAAGAGACAGAGAAGAAGGAGGCTCAGAGTGAACGCGGCCCTGGTCAACGCTGCCCTGGTCAAAGCCTTAATACCGCATACTCCAGGGATTAGGTTTTAGGGTCCATTCACACCAGCCCTGTTTAGTTCACTTTAATAACCTCTAATTTGTTAGCTCAGAAAAAAGTTTGAGGAGGAGTGAATGCGCTATTGAACTCTGTTGTGAGTCAAAAAAAGCAAACTCTGGTGAGGCCGATTGCGTATGTGAATGCCAAGCGAGCTGGGGGACACTCCAAAAGAAGGAGACGGACTATAGTGCAGGGCATTCTGTGTAAATACAACAAAAACAACTGTGCAATAACAACACTGCCTCGTTCATGCTGAGCCCATTGCTGTAACGTATTTGTCTGGCACATTTGCCAAAGATAACAGAGCAATCCTAAAAACACAAGAACCTGATGCCACTCCATGTTTCTTTACATTTCATAGAAGAGCAACTCTCCCTGTGTTGAATGCTTCTTGGTGCAACGCCACTAAACGCGAGGGGATAAATGTGTTGCTCTCGTGGTTTGGCTTGTTTGAGAAAGTGCAGTGTGAAAGTGTACCCGCACCAGCTAAATAGTGAAGACTAAATAGGGAAGATACCAGATAGTCTTCATGAGACTATCCTGCAGCAACAGAGTATCTTCAGCCGGAGGCTTCTTCAGTTTCGCTGCAACATGACCAATACAGGAAATGCTTTCTCCTGACAGGCATCATGGTCTACAACAACTCCTTAGAAGAATTAATTAGTATCACTGGCTTTTAGGATATAGAAAAGTCAAACTATCATAAAAAATAAATACATTTCTAAAAATCTGAAGTGTTTGCTAATGAATTACAAAACAGTTTAATTTGAAATATGTTTTAAATTATGAAAAATCAACATTTTACAATGGTCCCCATGTGGTTGACAACCATGTTACTTTTGGATAAAAAAACCTTGGAGAAAATGAACTTTCCCAAAAGTAACATTATTTCCAGGATGTGATATTATCTGCCTTTTAGGAAGTTGATGGTGAAAATACAAGTGTTGTTTTCTTTTAATTACTTGTCTTGCAGTTTTGCTCTGTCTGACAGAAGGGGACACAGTAATTTAGTCAATCATGTTACCATAAAATCACATATTAAAAAGTAATTCCATTTAAAATTCAAACGTAATAGCATTTTACGGCTCTTGAATGCACACCCTGTGGTTTCATGGTGTCCCCCATATGGCTAATAATGGCTGCCAATAATATATTTTGTCAACTCTGTTACCGCCAAAACTGTTACTGTCAATCTTCTCATTGAATCCTTCATGTATGTTCAACACCAGAATTATTTCTGTAATACATAATTATCTATGTTACATACACGAATATTAGAAGAGCATTGATATTATCTGCTTGAAATGCATGTTTTTGCTGATTTTATCAACCATCCATATCAGAACACCACCTGATAGGAGATGTCAAAGGATCCCAGGTGTGTCCTAAAATATGACAATGAGCTGTACCCCGTTGTCAACCCTGTTACTTATGTAATTCTTTAATATAATACAAATTATTAAAGAGAAATGTAAAATAACCTCATTTTTATGTTGAGTAATGGAACAATATCCTACTCAAATAATTGTGTTATTATTACTGTTTTTATAACTTTTTTAAAAGAGAAAATGCTGAGATATCACATAACATAAATCAAAATATTCACCTATGGGAAAAAAGTATGCTGCTTAACAGTGTTGGGCAAGTTACAAAGAAATTGTAATATTTTCACATTACTAGTTACAATGTCAAAAATGTAATATGTTTGCATTACATATTACTGCCTTAAAAATGTAACTGAGTTACACTACTTTAAGTTACTTTTGGCTAAATATTTTAAATACCTAACACGACTTCTAAGCACGTAACTTATCAATTTACATTTTACACAAGCGTCACACAACAAATACTGTATTTTTAGGACTATTTTATTAAAATTAAGTCTCAAGTTCCTTTGAATGCCTTGTATTTCATGGTAATGTTTGTTAAATCTAATCAAAAGAAGGTGCTGAAAGTGTTCATCACAAAGATGGTTGACAAAGATGAGACTCCGATGTCTGAAGTCTTACAACAGATGGTTAGGAAAACAGTGTGAATAATGCCGCTGTTTAAATGTACAGTCGATCTTTTCCTCAGCCGTCCTGATTCTTTGATGTTTTAGTTTTGAGCAACAGGAAGTGGATCTTGTTCTTTGGTATCCAACTTTAAATGCAATTTAAAATGCATTTGTAACTTGAGTTACTGAAATTGTAACTAGTAATATATTGCTGTATATTCTGTAATATGCATTACACTACTCAGTTACTGAAAAAAGTAATATATTCCTGTAACTCATTACTTTTGTAATGCATTACTCCCAACACTGCTGCTAAACATTTTCCGCTTGCAAACACCCTTAATGTGTTTAATGGAAAACATGTACCACTCTTAGCCAATCGCAACATTCAAATGCAGTACCACTGGCTCTAATTCTCAGGACTATTAATATACTAGAGTCAGAGGACCTGAGCGGTCTGGTGGGTTGGTATAGTGTCAGCAGGTCTTCACCATACTTTGGTGCTAAGTCCTTTAACGTTATAGAAACTATTAGGAGTATTTTGAAGTGCTGAGCTACAGGGAGCCTGTTGACCTCACATGTACATCTAGAGTGCTTCACCATATAATTAATTAATAGTGCAGTTAGTGGTTATCATGGCAGTGTATTATAGCAAAGAATATCTTTTTACCCGTCCGAATGACGCTGCTAAAGGAGTCTTTAGTATATTTCTACAGCTCTACGTATGTTATATCTTCTGATGTTTTTGAGGAGGTACTTTCGACTTTCTAAGTCAAATTAAACCACTTTTGTTTGGTCAGCCAAGCTTAATAAAAAAATAATTTTACAAATCAGCCTCTTTGTACTACAAATGTTATTATCCCCCCTCCTGCAAGCATCTTACTTAGCCATTGACCTATGCACAGAATCATATCAAGTGGGTACAGCCTTTTACTTTTACGGGTGTTTGTAAAAATCCTACTTGTCACATGTTTCTGCACTGTCCATCAACTTTTTTAGATGTTGATAGGGTGTTCATCATACTTTTTGCTGATTATAATCAAGGGAAATATTTTGGGGAGAAAAAAAAATCTAGATAATATTTCTTGATGTATGTGCTATTTTATCTGGTATCCTGGATGATTCCAGATTAGGAAAGCGTTTACATCTTTGTCTGCATCTGAAACGGGTCAAATCAAGACAGCTGAATGAAGCAGCAAAAAAAAAAAAAAAAAAAGGGAAGAGAGATAAGAGAACGACTATGTGGTGTTGTGATTTTTTTGGTTTCCCCTCAGCTTTGATGAGGTACCAAACTCCAGTTCTACGCCAGGTGTCCTGCAACTTTTTGTTGTGTCCCTGCTCTGACATACCCCAGTTGGTTATAATTCATATCCAGCATTTAGTTACATTCTACAGAAATACTCATGATGACGAGTACTTGTTTTATTCAGGCTGTTTCAGACATCTAATCTTTAGAGGTCACCAATGAGGATGGGAGTTTGACATGTGAATATAAAAATATATATTTTACAGCAAACCAAGTATTACAAGTGTAGTATTAGAATTTTTTTTATTTTGTTAAAACTCAGACGTTAACATGCTCTAAGTACATTCTGTCATTCATAGATATAAGACATAGATGACAATTGCATGAGATAAGCACTTCCTTCACCCCAAACCTGCATTAATAAGTGGGCGCTGACAATGGATGAATTAATCCCTTTTATCTTAAGTTTGTCCCTTGTATACAGTGCACATTAAAGTACTCCTGAAACTCCATTTATAATATGGTTAATGGTGTAAAGATAAACCTCAGCCTAACAATACCATAAATCCTAACAAAAACAAAATAACTTTATTTGGATTACAAAATAATTTTAAAATTCTCACTTACTGAACAAAATAGAAGGCAGTAACCTTCTTTAAATCATAAAGATTTTCTTTCATCAAGTACAGGTTGATAAAATTCCACCAAACGGCGAGGCCATCCACAGCTTAGACTCCCACCTAGACGTAAAGCCACAGAGTCGACTGAGTGTTTG
Organism: Apricaphanius iberus; assembly: GCA_028564705.1. Lineage (NCBI taxonomy): Eukaryota > Metazoa > Chordata > Actinopteri > Cyprinodontiformes > Aphaniidae > Apricaphanius > Apricaphanius iberus. Next base: position 511,514 of record JAPXFQ010001999.1, read on the forward strand.
CTCTTGTCCGTCAAGCAACACATTTCACAGACTGGCTGTAACCTTCTGGTGATGTGTGAGTTGGTTTTGGCATGCAGGGCAGGATGTGACAGCTATAACTGCACCTTGACCAGCCTTTTCTCAACCACTGAGACACATAGCTATATCAAGTTATATTATTATATTGTCACCTGTCATCTGAGGATAGTGTGTATTAAATACAAAAACACTAGCATTAGAACAGGTGGACACTGCTTTGCTAAGGAGTCTTTAACCTTTCCATATTTTATCTTATTATAACTGCACCCTTTAATGTACTGAATTGGGACTATATTTGATAGACCAACACAAAGTAAGAGCAATAATCCTGCAGTGAAGGCCTCAGAGGTTTTAGTTAGTACGTTTACAAAAACATCTAAATTGAGCTAGTGGCAGTAATCAGACTAATAACTTTGTCAACTGAGAATCATGTCCCACTTTACATGTCACAGAGAAAATCGAATTATTGAATGAAGTGTGTTTTACTCTGCAATGCTAGCTGGCAACATGCACCCCCGCTTGTTTGCCTTCTACCAGTCAGCTTCAAGTGCCACAGAGAGAGAAAACAGATGTTGACGGGAATGAAGCATGCACACGGAGTAAAAGTAGGATATGCACCGTCTCTTTGTCAGTTCAAAAATGCACTGATCGATCTCTTACGTTTGTCTTATCTGCCATATTATATATATCTGTTTTTGTTGATTCATGCTTCTACGTCTCGTCACTTCCCGATGGGGGGGATGCTGAGAACTTCTATTTCCAATCACATTATCTGGTTCCCTTAGTTGAATTTCTAAAACCCCAGTTTGGTTCAACTTCAGCCTAACAGTGTGTTCACACTGAACGCGTCTGAAGCATATTGGGTGTCACGATTACATGTAAAGTCATTGTAGAAGCATGCTCATGAATGTCAGGGGATCCCACATCATGTCAGAAGCAGATTTGGGTCACGAAAACAATTTCTCCCTCATTCGCACATTAGATTTGCGCAAATGAGGTGTTTGATGTTCATCTGATAATACGTGCGTCATTTAATGTGGTGCTTTTTGTGCATTTGCAGGTCACAAGCGTTTTTGCGTTTGCCGCTGAAGTCATAAAAGGTGAACTTTAGTGCGTTAACTGATCAGGAGCCTGGTGACATAGTGTCAGCGATGCTGTGACTGACATGGAGTCACAGCATCAATATGACATGGAGGAAATACTGATAAACGGCAAGCTATATGACACCACTTGTTTTCTATACAGAGACAGGAATAAAATGATAAAGAGGTTAAACTATTTAGACAGGAAAACTCTTAATATGTTTGTGGGTGGCTCTTAAAAGTGCTGTTGTGGGGAAGTCACAGGGACTTCAAATAGGCTATGCTCTTGGCTTCCAATGCGCTGCTCCCTCCGTCGAAAAGTGGATACAACAACAACAGTCCTAAGTCTAGTTTATACTACTCCATTTTGAAAGAGACGGACTGACACAGGACAACCACAGAGCCACAAGGGCTCTCCGTCACCTACACAAGGACGGACGGAGTGGAGCCCAATTTTCTAACCATCTGTTTCCCATAGCGTATGCCTGTGACTGGCCAGTTCCGCAACAACCAGAGATCGTTTCACTAGAACTGTCCTCTATAGTTGATGTAATCAGTAGTTAATGCAGCGTTTGGGCACTAAATGCTTTATATTGAGAGGAAAATGTAAAATCTAATCTGGTCTTTTGGTGATTTTGAGCACAAAGTGTAGAGAGGGCTGTTGTACGTTTTTATCATTTTAAAATGCTATGGGACGTAGTCAATGTTTACAATATCTGTCCCGCATCCATACTTGTTGGTTCCAGAGCAAATCACTTGTGAACCTGCAAGGTTGCCAAGTCTTCAACACAAACAGCTCCACCATTTGTGATCTGACACCGACCGGGCTAAAGGCTAATGTTGAGTTAACAATGCTAGCACTAAAATAGTTGAGTCTAAAAATATCTTACGCTACTTTTTCAATTACCATCAACTCAACATTGCAGCGGCACCCTAGAGCACCTGGCTGCAGACCATTTGACAATTGAAGCATCAGATTAAGGCTGGGGGGGGTGTCCACTTCCGCCCTTGACCATCCTGACAGTGGAGGTCATTCTGACAGTGGAGCCTGCACCGGAAGCAACCTGACACTGGAGGTCTGCAGCCAGGTGCTTCTCCTAGGTTTTTCTTCATGGACTGCAGTACTCTAATCTCACCACAGGAAATCAATATTATTAATTCATTATTAATTTATTTAAGACTGAGTCCAAAGTTCACTTCAGGGAGACAACTCTAAACATAAACCTGGAAGAACACTGGAATGGTTTAGATCAAACCATATACTTGTCAGAATCTTCAAGTCGAAGTTCAGATCACGCCACAAACTGTGATTTCTACACATTGAGCAAATGGCAAAATTAAATTCGAATCCAAACTTTTAGCCTGCTTGAGAAGTGAACTTAAGCTTTCTGTTCTGTTTTTGTAATTATTACTAAAGATTTTGAGGAATTCAACTTTCAGTGATGTTTAGTGAAAAGAGACATTTGAACAGAAAGTGAAGCTTCCTTCTGTAATTTGAATTCAGAAACTACAAGAGGCATTACAAATGGCACCACATTTGTGTGCGTAGGAGGGTAAAATGAGGCGCCAATTGACGTGGTGACAACCTTGTTATCTGTTGAGTTTGTGCTGTACACAATGAATCTCTGTTCTTCTCAGTGGTTGGTTTAGACTGAGGCCAGCCAAGGACTCCTCATCCTCTGCAGCCTCTACAAAGGATTCAGCATACTCCCCATGTTTCCACACAGGCTGAGTAAGCATCAATTATTCAGGATCCACTGTTTGTAGACGTCATGAGCCTGTAAACCATTTTGTATTGACTGTGAACCATAGATGGTCTGTTTTAACCAAGGTTCACTTTTCATACAATTTTACTACGGCTGTAGTACGTCACCAGGCTCTTCTGCAGAAAAACAGTAGATTCTGTCAACCAGAATAAATTCAGTAAATGTAATCAACTGGAAAAGGATGTATTTAACGACTCAGCATTTTGCTTTGCTGCAGTGATGATGAAACATTGGGCTCAGGAGACTAAACGGAGGTTAAGTGTGGAGCCCCAAGATATACCAAGAAACTAACAAATGTATAAAGCAGAAGTGCAGTCCAGATTTTTCTTATTAAATTCGGTATTAATAATTTGTACAATACATATTAGATTTGCAAAGTTTAATGCAGCTTAAAATATTTCATTCTTATTTACATCACAGCCAATACACCGATGTATTTCTGTCATGATTATTGGATGTTTGTTTTGTTTTGGGTTTCTTCTGTTTTTATTTTGATTATTTACTCTATCTTACTAAACATTCCTAGAATTAGAACTAAACAGGGAGAGGCAGCTTTCAGCTTCTTTGGCCCACAAATCTGGAACAAACTTCCAGACGAATGCAAAAATGCAGAATCGTTAGGCTCTTTTAAATCAAAGATTAAAATATTTTTTTTAGTTTATTTCTTTTAACTGATTGTGTTTGATCTGTTCCTAAATTAAATTATTTTGCATAAATTTGTTCATTATACCTTACCTAAATTGCTCTTTTCATTAATGAATTCTCGTGTTTTATTTGTTTTTAAATTTCATACTCTTACATAACTTTTATTTAATGCTTCATTTACTAAATGCATTTCTTTCAGTGATGATCTAATTTAATTAAAATGTCATATTTATGTTTAGCCATATTTGTGTTAACAAATATGGCTCCCCGTCAAGCTCCTCGATTCCTTTCACACTCTGCTGGATTATCCATTACTACTGTTGTGTCTCCTTGTTCCTTCTTATTTCCCTATACTTCTCTGTGTGATACATTCCCACCAGTTTTTTTCAATCAAGTTGGCCCGCTGTTTAAAGTGTAACTGAAACCCATGAAAAAGCATCATCCCGCCCCCAGGCAGTGTGTCTGAGAGGGAGTACGTCTCTGTGAGACCATGCCTGTGACTGTACAATGGAAAAGATGTACCTTCTTACAGGATCATAAAAGCCCATGTACTAGCCCCATATTGACCATGAGATGCAGCACTAAGACGTTTGTAGACCAAAACATGTAGAACTTAACAAGTTTACATGAGAATGTAAAAAAATAAAAGCCCTGAAACTGAAAGATTGCTTTGGTAAAGATACATTTATACTATATATATATATATCTATAAGCAAAAAAATATGTTTTGGGGTTTAGTTTAAGTTTTTCATTGAATCGCTACATTACATCTCTGCTCAATCTTTGACTGCAACTTAAATCCAAGTGAAGTACAAGAAAAGTAAAAATTTTATACAGACTTTTCTATTTTACATGCTTTTTACCGTTACAGATACTAGTGATGGCCAAATGAAGCAAATAAAGCTTATTAAAAAAGTGGCTGATTACTCAAAGCTTTCTAACACAGTCCTCTTGGATGACATTTAGTGGCCTTTAGAATGAACAACTTGAATCAACTTGCTTGCCAATTTATTAATAAACTTTAAACTCATGCCTTATTTCGTGTCACCGTTCTATTCATTTCTTAATGTTTGTATGACTACAGGAGAAACACAAGAATATCTTTTTTTTTTTTTAGCTGATATAGCCTACATATGAAAACTACTAAAGAAGTTGCTGAAAATCAAACTCAAGACGGCTGCATCACAGACTACAGCCTCTTCATGTAGGCCGCCTGCTCTACGGCGAAGCTAAGAAATATTTCATATCACTGGAACATTGACTTTTCCTCTACATCATTCCTTTGTATGCTGGTGGTTGCTACTCACATTCACCACATATTCAGCTTGTAATTAAGGTATTTTTGAATTGGGTTCCAAAGCAGTGACGTACCAAGAGGCACTTTGTCTGAAGTCAAACATCTAGACTTCAGAGAAAGTCAAACATCTTAAAAGGGAGTCAACACCCTTTTAGCTGGACAGTCTTGAAGCTGTCCTACAGTGCCTCCTGTTGGTTGAAATGCTGACAAAAACTGATCAATTTCAGACACCTCAGCTTGATAAAACTCTCCTGCAGGTTAGCAGTGAGTCAGGAGAAGTTTAGCGCCGCTCATATGGAATCATGAGAGTTGTGGCCCTGGAAATGTATGCATAACATGTTTTAACCATCTTTTCTTTTTTGTTCTCAGCTGTAACAGACAGTGTCTAACATTGGCCTCATTATTATTCAGTCTTTCATATACCACACAGTGCGGTTGGAAAAATATTATTGTTGCATAAGTGGGACTGAAATCTTCCCTCACTTCCATGAAACTAAAAAAGATGGTCTAATTTGAAGCTTTATATTTTTTATATTACCAGCATTTTTACTACTGTATATAATAACTTTTCAAAAAAAAAAAAATAGGTGAAACAAGCTTGTTTTAATGCACATAATGTATTTTTTGTCCTGGAAAAATTACTTTTCAATCCAACCAAAAGCTTCTTCAAAAACCAAATAAAAATAACAGAGACAGGTTTTACATAGTTTTTATTTCCATTGTGCGTAAATAAGACATACGGAGAATCAATTTATGCCTAGGAGAAGATGGCAACAAAACCGAGATAAAAAAGCAAAAAATTACAGATGCCTGTCAGATAATCTACATGATCTATACAGTGTGTGATGTTTTGTAGTGAAAATAAAGAAGCTGGTGGTCCCTAAAAGGAAAACATAAGATTGTGAACTTTCCACCCTGGATCACAACTAAGGACCATGAGACTTTAATAGATGAGATTAGTAGTCAATAATACTGAGTCCATGTAAAAGCAAATACATCCAACAGTTCATATTTAAAACGGATACAGGGAATGTACTTGAACTGCTCTAAAGGAAGACTAACAGTATTATTTTGCAGGTATAAGGGGACATTTTCCACAGACGGTAACAGACGTTCTTTAAACTCCACCTGATGGTGCTCCAAACTGCAGTGGGTGCATGTCCCGCCCAAGAGTTTTAAATTTAGGCCTAAAAACCAAAGCAGAATTCATAGCAAAAAGTACAAAAAAAAAAAGGATTTCAGAAACAAACTGTTAAATGATGAAAAATTTTATACTGCCAGGGAAATATGGTTTATTGTATTATTGTTGGACAGAAATAACGTTTTTTTTTTTACAAGCAAATGCATAACAGTAAGAATTATTCATCAAATTTCATCTGAAAATTTCGGGGCTTAATCTGAGAGAGTTTGCATCTAAGATATCTTTCAAGCATATGGGTTGATGGGTCGTGGCACCTTTGGGGACTCTTGGTAATTGGTTTGAAGTCCAGCTTAATTCTTCACTTTACAGCAGCGAGATTTCCTAAAAGAAAACAATCAAATGCTTAACAATTAGGCAAACACATTAACATTTAACTGCTTTACACAACTGAAGACATTGCAGAAACATCAAATATGTGCAGACTTTTTCATAATGCCTAATACTCCAGAAAAAGCTGAAGGTCTTTACAGCAATCATTAACATGAACATATGAGTTCGATGCGGACTTTAACTCTACAAGCACCATGTCACCTGTTAAACATACGAAGAGGACTCCTTCATTTAGTGCCGTTGTACTTGACTTCCTTCCCACATTTCTTAAGCGTCTCCATGAGAACATCAACATCCTTGTCGGACTCGATCCACACCAGCTTCCTGGGCAGGTCGATCTCAAACTTCACGTCTGACAGAAGAAAACACAACCAGAAACATTTCTCACTCGGTGGACTGAAAATAAACAGAAAAGCTTCTTTATACCAGCTTCTCTTTTTTTCTTAAAATATAAATGCAAGATATTTTAGCCCTCTTTGACCGGACTGTGAAAGAGGATCTGAAGAATTGATTTTCTTTATCTTGTTGTAAAGTCACACCTCATACTGTGGGACTGGAACAAGATAGAAAAAGCGAACTGAAATTTGGCTACTAAACAATTTAATGACTAAGTCCAATAAAAGTGAAAGAAATGCAGCTCAGCATCAGGTGACCGGGCGGCTGAGTCAACACTTGGAGAAGAGAAGTCACGGGATGGCTGTGATGCAAACTGCCTCTAAGCATTTTCGCAAATGGGTCTTATCCTAGATGCAATGTTGAGGCCCATTTGCATGGATATGAATAACCTCCTCTTATCAAATTAGGATTTGTTTACATAGAGCTGTACGTAGGGATGCACCGATCCCCTTTTTCCGTTTGCAATACCAATACAGATATCTATGGTTCATAATCTGCAGATATCAATCCGATACAAATTCAAATAGTACTGTATTACATAAACTGTGGGCGTTTCTCAATGCCCAGGAACCACGCCTTGATCCCTTGGTGCCACCCCGGTTGCCTAGGAGATACGCCATCAGGGACCGCCAAGGCGTATTCCAATGATCATGTGCTACAGAGGAATTTGTCCTCCGTTTGTTAGCCGTTTTTAATTAACTGACCAAGGATATATCAGAGGTGCCTTTATGCCATCTGTTGGTCAAAGATTTCCCAGAATACAGCGCGGTACCGGCAGCAGACACTTCAGGGCTAAATTTGCAGTTTAAATGTAAGTCACTAACTGTAGCTATCGTTCTTATATCTAAAATGTTTGTTTTATTTTTTCATTATTATTATTTATTATATCCAAAGAAGTTATATATATGGTTGATTAGTTGCTTAGAAGTTGCAGCTTTGGTGGCAACAAGGTGCTAATTCGCTTACACATTTGATATTACCGACATATACACAGTTTAAAAAAAAAGAAAGTAAAAAGCTCATTTTACATTTCCAGTTCCATGGCTGAAGTAAAGTTACAACGATATTATGCCACTATAACAGGCGGGACACAAACAGAGCACGTAAGCTGGCAGCCGCGGTCACGTGAGGCAAGTCTGTTCCATTTAACAGTTTTCTTTGAACAAGGAAGGACAGTGTGCTTGGAAGCCTGGGTAGTTAAGGCGCCTTGACATTGAGAAACTCCCTGTGTGCCGTGAGGAAATGGCCCTAAGGATGCAACAACACCAACAACAACTTTTTTTCAAACCGATACGATACCGATACTTGGATCTGAGTACTTGCCGGTACAGAGTACCAATGCCTATACTTCTACAACAAACAAAAATGCATTGAATTGAAAGATCGGTTTTATTTTCTTCTCTGCCTGTTACAACAAATTAGGGATGCACCGATACAGATACTGGTATCGGCCCCGATACTGCCTAATGTACTGGTATCGGTTAAACTTAACCAATACCATGAACCGATACTCAAAATGGGGAAAATCTGCAACAAATTCACAAAAAAATATAAACTTTTCACTTGAAATATTATTTTTGTGGTAATTTTATATTTTACATCTGTTATTTTGTCTCAGTTATGTTTAGTTTGTAAAGTCTGGTGCCTTGGACTCTTCAAGAAAGGCACCAGAAATTATACAGTTTATTAATTCAACAATATGTGGCAAGGTACACAACGAGGGCCCAGGCGGATCGGTATCGGGTATCGACAGATACACAAAATCCAGCCATCGGTATCGGTACTGACAAAGTCGGATCGGTGCATCCCTACAACAAATGATGGTGGATTAGAAAAACATATATAAAACATTAATAAAAAATGACAGCAAAAGTTAAATTTCAAGTAAAAAAATAAATATTTTGTATGAGATTATTTCAGTTTCCAAATTTAAATGATCTGTTCATGGTATCGGTTAACTTTAACCGATATAGTACATAAGAATGGTATCAGCCCTGATACCAGTATCGTATTGGTGAACCCCTAACTGTAAGTTTTCCAAAAACCTAAATATATTGGAGGATGTTTTACCCTTGTTTTTACAAATCCATCAACAAAATTTGTTTTTTCGTGTCAAATTGTAAACAGATTTTTACCACAAAAAAGGACAAATCTGTAACATAAAACCAGCGACTGCATAAATATTTATCCCCTTAAAGTGAGAACTTATATCTCAACCAGGGCTGCACATCCAGACGCTGCAGTGCAATGCCGTTTTACCTTGCTAAACTGCTCAAGCTCTGTCAGGTTGTGTTGGAATCAGCTGGGAACTGCCTTTTTCTTGTGCTGCCACAGATTCTCCATCAAAACGCTGACCTGGGCTTTTACTGGGCAACTCAAGAACCTCCAAATTTTCTTTTGTCAGATCACCCTATTTTCTTGAAATTTTGAGATAATGAAAACATGTTTTGTTTTTTTGCAGATGAGAGATGGGACTTTTTGTTCTTTTTGGTCAGAACTGGTATATGCCTTAAAACTCTCCCATTGATGCCATTTTGCCCTGTTTTTATTGTGGAATCATAGCCACACATGTACATCTAAATGTTACTTTTGGGAAAAAAAAACGACCTAAAAGTTGACCAAAATGGAAGCCTCTATCCCAGTTTATGTCCCTCAGGAAAATTGAATTATTGAATGAATTGGGTTCGACTCCGTGTCAGTAGGTGGCGACATGCGCCCGTTCACAATGGCCTTCTTCCAGTCGGCCTAGAGTCACACAGATAGTAAAAAAATGCTGGCAGCAGTGAAGAAGACTGAGTAAAAGCAGGATATGTGCAATGAGCGAAGAAATGGACAACAATGCTGTAGCAAACTACATGTTGCAAGTAATGAAGTGTTCAATAGTGTTACACTTGTTGCTGCTGAATTCCTTTTATTCCTGTTTCCACAGTCTCGCAGTTTAAAGAGTAATAGTGCATTCAGACCGCAAGCTTTGTCAGCATCAAGCAACGTTCATAAAGCGACTAGTTTGACGCATATACACAGAAGATACATTTTTAAGCTGAAGCTTGCTAAGCTCGCTCAGCCTTTTTCTGTTGGATGTTTTAAAGGAGACTTATCATGGAAAATTCACTTTTTTAGCCCTTAAATGCATGTAAATGTGTATTTTGGGTGTTTAGGAGTGCAGACAACTTACATTTATTCTCTTCTGGTGCTTTGTTTATATCTTTACATTCTTTTTTGGTCCTATTTTTCAGTCTGTTTAGTTTTCTCTATTCGCTATTACGTTTTCTTGTCTATTACGTCACAGCATTTGTTGTTGAACTGCCAAATAAGGCAATCGACTTCCAAGTAACCAATTTCGTGAAGCCGCCATTTTTTCTCCCCCACAGCGATTTTGTAGTCCAAGGTCAGTCATGTCGAAATTAAAAGAAAGCAAGTCAAAATGTTCAGTTTTAGGGTGTATTAACCCACATAAATCCCTACATCGACCCCCAGCATCAAAGCCTCTGAGAAGTGCCTGGTTAAATTTTATTTTTATTGGAAATATACAGACATCCGTGGGGAAAGTTCTCCTTGTTTGCGCGTAGGACTTCGAGGACGAGTGCTTCAGCAACCTCGGTCTGTATCAGGAGGGATTTGCCAAAAAGACTTCGTCTGATTGAGGGGTCAGTTCCTTCTCTCCACGGAAACGACGGACAAAGCAAAGCGGTAAGCTTCAAATAACACTAAAATGACAGTAAACTTTATTTTAGACATGAATGTTATGTGTTGATATGTCGTACGGGCGATTGTTTCCATAGTTGTAGCATTGTACATTCTGCTTCTGTTAGCGATGTGTGCTAGCTTTAGCTGAGGATATAACTGTACTGCATGCCTTTGAATAAAATGATTGGGCTTTTTTGCCGGTTTTTGTCGTGGGGTACACATGATGTACATGAATTTAGCGGCGATCGCTTCGCAATAAAAAGTTTATCTGCCGGTAGTAATCGAATCGCTGCTATCAGACTACAAAAATGTCTGAACGATAAATCTCCTTTAAACACTCGCGGATTGTGGTTGGCTAAGCAGCGTGGAAGTCGGGCAACGTCACTACAGTGAGACGCTGTGATTGGTTGCCGTCCTGCGTCGGGAGCGTTAGGACAGTCAAAAGTTCCACTAGCTGAACTTCCGCGTTGCTAGCGTTACGAGCTTTGAAGTGAAATGCAGGAAAAGCTTGAAAAGTTGATGGAGCCAACGCTCACAAAGCGCCGCAAAGACCATGATGCTCCTCCAATGGCCTCAACCATAGACTTAACATTGAATCTTGACGTTGCTGACGCTGAATGCAGCATAACTCACCCCCCTACCAGAGTATAACCCCACTTAAAAGGAGGCGTTGCATGGCGGACTACGAAAAACGCGGGGGGATGAATGGCTGAGCGTGGTCTGAGCTGTGACTGACCTGTTGCAGGAGGCAGCGCAGATTCACAGACAGCCAGTAAGATGGAGAGAGCCGTAGTAATGAGCCAATTGTGCTGCAGGCAGTTCATGGCACCTCGCTACAGAGGTGTGGCCGAGACCGCTCATGTTATATACCCCACCAAGGCCGGACTGCTGTCGTCACTATTCCAAGCCTACTTCAATAACACGAGATTAGCCTTTAGCAAGGCAAGATTTCAATTCTAGTGAATTGCAGTGCAGTGTAATTGTTTAACCGCTTGGGGCACTAAACTAATGGTTTTTGGTACAAAATTAATATTTTCACTAAAATGTACTAAAAGACATAAAATAATTACTGGAAATGTAGATAGTGCAAAAGAGTTGATTTTGGGGTGAGCTACTCTTTAAATTAGCTGCCCCTGCTGTTTTCCTGCAAATAAATTCATCTTTTTAACCACATTATCAGAGGTTCAAAAAGCAATGATTGATACAAGTGAGGCCTGCAGTGCTTCATTGTTCTCGGTTATTTTGTGACCTCCTGAATGAGTTGCTCTTGGAGTAATTTTGGTATGACAGTTATCCATGGGGCGGTTAACCAGAGTTTGTTTGCTTCTATTTTTGTGCATAATGAGTGTCGTGGTTCACTGCTAGATGTCAAATAAGGTTGTTTATTTTCCTCATCCATCCTTTAATTTCTTTTGATTTGTAACATAATGTCCTACTTTTATAGATCTTTGAGCTTGCTTCATGTTGTCAGACAAGCTTTATTGCAGATGGAACTCAACAAACAAAGTGTTCAATTATACAGGGGTACTTACATTTTCACGTATGGGGGCAGTGTTTGTGATAACTTATTCCCCCTCTTTTTTTAGTTTTTTATTATCTCAGTTTTTTTTTATGCTTTTAAGAGTTTTTTGTTGATCTGAAATACAGAGGAGAGAACAAATATTCGAACAAGTTTTCCAATCTACAAAGCATATAAAGGTCTGTAATTTGTATCAAAGGTACTCTTCAACGGTGAGGGACAGAATCTGAAACAAAAATGCTGAAAAATCACAGTGGAGGATTTTTGAATAATTAATTTCCATTTTAATGCATGACATAATTGATACAAATTACAGACCTCTACATGCTTTGTAAGTGGGAAAGTGTATCAAATACTTGTTCTCCCGACTGGATATACCAATTTCCTCTCTTTTCCCTGTTCAGGAGTAAAGCTTTTTAATTTAACTGTATTCTTCTTCTGATCTTTTATGGTGACCGGTCTGGCTTCTTGTTAAGCAATTCGTCGTTTATTTCCTTTTTATCTTCTGTCAGACGCACATTTCCCACTTTTCTTACATTGATACAATCATTTATGAAGGGGTAACTTAAAATATATTCTGTTTCAGGAACAAAGTGTAGTGGGATAGTGCCAAACACCCAACAGATGGCATTGGTTGTGAATCTACCCCAGTGCTTCTACTCAAACCAGAACCAAAGTTGAAACAGAAGAGAAGACGACAGAGGAGATGTGTCGGTCTTACCTCCAAGCTTGTTGAGGACTCTTGTAACGGCTCCGGAGCATCCTTCGCAGGTCATCGCCACCTCAAACTCGTGCTTCTATGACAGACAGAATGCGTTTTACTGTAAATTTGGCATTTCAGGAACCAAATTACTCCAATAAACAAACTAAGACAATTGAAATGTACCAATTTTCAGCAAAAAAAAAAAAAAGGAAATTTCTTTCGAATTTGAGGTTTCAGTGTATGACCTCTGTCTTGTTTTATTGTATCAAGAAAAGCACACAACCACAAAATGAGATTAGACCACTCTGTTATAGGATTACTACTGCTCTGAGTTATAACTTTGGGAATTATATATATTATATATTATAACGGGACTTCAAATCATAATATTTCAATATTTATTTACACAACAATAAAAATACGGAGGTTGAATGACATAACTTGGTAACCCTTTGGCCATTAAATATAAAAGATAACAGCTGTTTAATGTCTTTTTTAGTCTTCATTAGAAAAAAAGCATATTTTTATGCTTGATATGGAAGACTTTCAATACTAACATTCCTCTCTGTTCGTCTGGTCACAAAGTTAAGTGGAAGCTAGACATCCATCTCTGCAACAATAATCTATGGATCGCTCAAGGGTTGCTCTCAGAAGGCTGTGCTTCAGATAAATAAGTGTCCAGCAGTAATCCTGATAAATTTCCGCTGCCCTGATTAACCCTTTTTCGATGCAGACGGTCGTTGACTCCACTGTGATGTCCCATCAGATCATACAGCAGGATAAAGCCAATGTCCTAGATATAGAGAGACAGCTGTGGATATGTCCAATTGTGGTGGCCAGCTGAACTCCATCATCTTGTAAATCTTACACTTGATGCTTGTTCACCTTTCGCTAGCATACGATTTCCTTTCAGTCAACTTTTCATTAACATGCGTAGATACAAGCCTCTGAACAGGCATGTTCTTTTGCAAATACATGTTGTCGCTTAACCTGCGTGTGGAAGGTCTCAAAGACCGTCTACTGGACACCTGTCAAGTCAGCAGTCTTTTCCATGACTGTGTAGGTTATAAAATAACTTTCTGAATGTGTACATCTATGATTCTTTACTCAGTTCTAAAACCACAGACATATTTGCCTAAAATTACGAACTGAAGGCAATGTGGTATAATATTTTTCAATCTCAATTTACTGATCTATATACGAAAACATTTCTCATATTTAACAAAATCCTAAAACCCCCAGGCCCAACACTGCTTTCATGAGGCTACCTACAACCCAGACTGTCACCTGTTCTTATGAAAGCAACTCATAAAACGCATTTATTCTAACTGACTTATTTGTTTTTACACAACATCTTACTAAATAACAATCCATCTGAGGGAAGCTGAAGTTTGCAGTCTTGATTTGTTGCAGGCTAAACTTAAAGCATTTCGGTTTGCCACGTACTACAGCTAAAACATCTCCAGGAAGCAAGCTGAAACCGCTCAACAGAAACTCACAGTCATGTTGTCAGTGAAGTGCCACGGTTAGAGATCGGACCAACTCTTGATTGTTGCTTCTATTAAATTTGGAAACGTCGCAAAACACAACAAAAACCGAAAAAACAATGTTCTACCTGATAAAGTACTTACGATCAAGCTAAGTACCAAATAGCATATCCGGTAAGAAAGGGTTGTAAAAAACAAAATAAAAGCCAATATACAGTAAAAATGTTTAGATTGTTTAAAAAAAGTTTCAGTTTATGTTTCCATATTATAGGTTGATATATTAATAGAGAAAAAAGGGCGTCAAATTTTACAAAACATGGTGAACCAAGGCCATACTCTTCTAGTTTGCACCTTCTTAATTTATTTTGAAAACACAGACGGAAATCAGTGTATGGCACAGACGGAAACACGTCGGATTTAAAATTATAATGATTAAAAAACGTTTTTGTCCAGATTAATAGGCATATAACAGCAACAGTACGTGCATATAAATAGATAAATAAATATGGAAACAAATAAATGTTGAGATAAATAAATGAATGTGAAATTCATTTTTTGAAATGTATTTAACCATTTATTTATTTCCACATTTAATTATTTACTGTCAATTTTGGGAGAGATGGTACTCAATATTTTACTGGCAATTTCAATAGAGTGATTCTGATTCTGGTTTTGTGACCAAAATAATAAATGTGTATCATGGTAGGAACATCCATCTCATCAAGGCTTTTGATCACTTGAAGTATTTTAAAACCTCACTGATCATAATTTTGCATAAAAAAGGCCTTTTCAAATAGTATATTTGAATATTTATATTTTATAAATATAGTATATAATATATATTTGGATAATTCCTTAATTTTCTTTCTTTTCTTTCTTTCTTTCTTTCTTTCTTTCTTTCTTTCTTTCTTTCTTTCTTTCTTTCTTTCTTTCTTTCTCAGTTTGTTTGCTACCGTCTCTTAGCAACAGAACGTCTACGTCAAACGTAGCTGCGTCGGCTTGCGCCTGGTTGTCATGTGACCTCAGGAGAAAACCATCAAAGCCGACTCGTTTTAGTTTACAATCTGTGCAGATACACCGGGGCCAGCGCTCGTTTTTAGTCTGATATGAGAGTGAACCGAACGTAGGAGCTCCTGCGGTCAGGTCATCCAGATAGAGGCTGAAGCGAGGGAAAGAGGGACGGAAGCCGATATATCACGTTGAGGTAGGGTGTTGAGATATGGTTGAGATACGATAGCCTGTGCTGGTGTTTACGAACACAAAGATGGCATCGGAACCTTTAGCTAGTTAGATTGGCTAACCCGATCCTGAGATGTTGCACCCCAATTTAGCAGCTGTTTTCTGCCTTTTTGGAATGTGATATCTAAAACTGCTTATTAAGTCTATTTTGTATTTAGATCTACATCCCACCCTGGAGACTTATTAGCTGTTCTCCCCCGGTACTTGACCCAAAACGTGATGCATTTAATAGTTTTCCTCGTTTATCATCTTGGTGTCTGCTTTGACAACCTGCACGTCTTCCGGGCCAAAGATTACCGGTAATATTGATAGGATTACTGGGCTAATCTGCAGCGTGTATGTCTGTTGGCACTCGTAAAAAGAAAACGACTTTCACTGGAAAATAGCTAAAGCTGCTTTTGGTTTGGCCACAGTGAGTTTTCATTGAGCTTCTGACCTGTCCACGCCAATGTCGGGATACGGTTTCACTTTTAATTTTAAGTTTGACTCCAAATTACTCCAAATTTTAGCACATTCAGTAGGGCAAGGCACGAACTTGTATTTTTCCATTAACTCGATGAGTCAACAACAAACCTACCAGAAGCTGTTGTGGAAAAAAACAAACACCTGTGCATCTTTGATACAGGATATACAATCCTAGATCTAGGCTCTCAGTTGGGATGATCTGTTAAACATATTTGTGGATTACAAATGATTGAATCATCTTGTTGCAACTGTAGTGTGGTTATAAATTTCTGAAGGTGGGATGAGTTTGTTTGATATTTGTATGATGGCAAATGTACAAAATATGAAAATCAAAATGTTTAAAATCATTACTTTTATTTAAAAAGCAAACAAATAAAAGCAGAAATTACTCCAACTGATAAAATATTATAACATTGATTACAGTTTTAATAAGGTTATCAATACCATTTATATCTATACCTTTTTTTTAGCATCTACTTGCTCCCATTAAACCAGATTATAACCACCAATAATGTTAACTACCATAACTATGCTGATGACACTCAGCTTTATATGTCAATGTCACCAGGTGATGTTGAACCCATTCAAACCTTTTATAAATGCATTAAGCAAATTAACAACTGGATGTCCCATAATTTCCTCCAACTAAACAAAAACAAAACGGAAGTAATTATCTTTGGACCCAAAAATGATAGACTACATATCAGTAATCATCTTAAACAGGCCCAACCAGACCAAATCTGGGTGTAATAATAATCAACTCAGACCTGAACCTCCGCGCTCACATAAAGGCAATAACAAGGTCAGCTTTCTATCACCTGAGGAACATTTCCAGGATTAAAGGAATGATGACGCAAGGAGACCTAGAAAAACTAATCTAAGCATTTATCTCCAGCCGCCTTGATTACTGTAACAGTATCTTCACAGGTCTACCTAAAAGATCAATCAGACAGTTGCAGCTGATCCAGAACGCTGCTGCTCGTGTTCTCACTAGAACCAGGAAAGTAGAACACATCACCCCAGTTCTAAAGTCCTTACACTGGCTCCCTGTAGCTCAGAGAATAGACTTTAAAGTGCTTTTATTAAACTATAAATCATTGAATGGGTTAGCACCAGAGTATATTAACGATCTGCTATCACGATACAAACCCTCCAAATCACTTAGATCCTCCAGCTCTAGTCTACTGATCGTCCCTAGAACCAGAACCAAACAGCTTTCAGTTTCTATGCTCCCCCTATCTGGAAAAAACTGATGGAAGAATGCAAAACTGCTGAGACACTGAACTCTTTTAAAGCCAAAATAAAAACCTACCTATTTAGACTTGCTTATAAGTAACTTATCCCATTATTGCTCTTACTCAATTGCTATTATTTTGTTAAAATGCTAAATGGCATTGTTTTGTTGTCTATGCTTTCTTGTATTTTAATATTGCCAGTTGATAATAAATCTTTGTTTAAGCTTTCTTTTACCGATTATATGTTTTAATTTTCAATTTTATTTTGCAATCATGTAAAGCACCTTTAATTGCCTTGTGTTGTAAGTGTGCTATACAAATAAAATTGCCTTGCCTTGCCATGCCTAGTTAGAGTTTCACCCTAAGCATAGAATAAGCAGGCTTCTATCTAACAGAAATACTGCCTTTAGCTTCCCAAGCATAGTTCTTTTAACAGTGGTTACCTTACTATGGACCTACAGTATGATGTACAGTTACTAGGTTTGAGAGGCAATTACTAATTGTATCATAACTGTTTTTCTGCTAGCAGGAAGATATGCAAGCTTTAATAGAATGTGCACAAACGTCTTTCAGGAGGCAGAGCAGTACTGTAATGTGAAAAGAATTTTAAGCATTTGAAAAAAAAAATTGAATATTTTATCAAGTTTATAACCACTACTTTTTAACTAAAAACTTTAAAAAGCAAAAAACCTACATGGAGATAAGAAATTGATTTGTTTTACCATTTACTGATTACGGTACATTATCTTTCACAGGTTAATGGAATTTTTTTAACACCAATAAGGTTATTTGAAATCATTAAATTCGAACTGGCTTTAATGATACATTTCTGTCTCATGGAATTTTTTTGCCTTTTTTGTTTTAAACTAGATTTTGGTTATAGGCTTTACAAACCTCACACAGATGCTTCAGGGGTGGCAATCTGCTGTAATATCCTGAAGCTTTAGAGGCATCCTTTCTCCAGCACGACCGAATCAAAAAGCGTAATTCTCTCTTTAGCACATCGTTCAGATTTGTAGTGGCGGGATGATGGGAAGGGGTGAACCTGACTGTTAAAGGACTGTATTTCTCCGGGACTGGATTCGAGAACCCTTCAGTATACTGTAGCTGGGCAAGAACCATTTTTTGTTGCTGCATGCGCACTCACTGAAGGGACAGTTCAAGTTCCAGTTTATTTTGCCACCTCAGAATCTATATCCTTTTTCATTTACCTGGCTCTCAGTATGGTAATGTGGAGCTGAAGTAGAACAGTCCTGAAAGTATTATGAGGAAGGCTACTTTGTTATAAAGGAAGTTGTGGTCTAAATAGTCCTTTTTTCCCCTAATCTCTTAACAGCTATGCTTATGTTTCCAAACCTTTTGACTTTTGTCTTTAACAAAACAGGTGCATAGCAAAGTCTTCAAACAAAGTCCTGTTTGATCATACAGCAGACGCCGAATAAGATCTGTAGAGCAGGGCTTCCCACATAGACACAGACTAGCCAGCAATAATATGAAAGTAGCCAGCTTGTGGGGGGGGACTGACCATATAATGTAAATGTAAGTAACAGGACGATATTCATGTGCATTTATTAACTTTGTCGTAAACAACAGAATATGTATACAAATAAAATAAAAATACTCTTAAGTAAAAGATGTTTACAACATAAATGATAAACTTAATGGTTTCATATCTCCATTCTGCTCTTTAATCAACTTCACTGTGTCACTATCTTCCCATTCAGGATCAGAGTCCATGCCCAACTCAAAATATTGCAGCAGCAACAATATAACACTTGTAGGTGTACATTAAAATGCAACCATTAAAATAAAAAAATCTGAAAATGTTTTGATTTGAACAATGAATGTCCCTTTTAGGATGAATACAGAATCTTAATACTACTCTGAAGCGCTTAAACTGACCACTTTTCTTCTTTAAGAAGCCTTCCAGAGTCTGCTGATTGGATTTTCTTTTTGGTGGCATCTTTCTCACACCTCTGGGCAGGAAGAAACCATGAACATGAGAAGATTACTAATACTTTTTATTATTGTTATTACAACTACTACTATTATGACTGGGAGCGCTGCTCTGGCGGCTGCAAGCACTTCAGTTACCAGATCAATAAAGTATCTTTGAATTGAATTGAAAGTTATGCAAAAAATCTAGTAAAATATGTAATTTTATTCTTATTTCAGAACTTTAACCTAAAAAATAACTCAAACTCAACCTTTGCATAACAACATAAAGCTTTAGTAGAACACTAAGATATTTAAAGTTCTTAGTTATTTTGTGTAACGTGTACCTAGCTCAGTGCTGCAGGAAAAAAACGGCTCATATTTCACTGCTTTTATTTTTTTTCTGGTACATGGTTGGAGTGTACCATATAGTTGTTTTGTTTTTGTGTTTTTTTTTTTACCATATTCTAGTCACACATATTGAGTTTGTCCTGTTCCAAACACTTTCTGTTCCCTGAGTGACTATCTTCAGGATATCAAGTCTTTCACAGTGGAATGTACAACAAGCACGGTCACAATCCGATCGGCTGCTGATCTCAGCGTCCTGACAGTAACGGTAACAAGCAGTGTGAGGCCCATGTTCACATTCTGTTTACATACTTCTGCTCTGACATGCCTCAGATCAACCAATTAAACTCCACACTGCAGAAAGTTATGGCATGGCATCAGTTTCATCTAATTATCAAACCGTTTTTGTTGTTGTTTTTGCTTTATGGTAAATGGCCTGCATTTGTATAGCGCTTTACTCAGTCCCTACAGACCCCAAAGCGCTTTACACTACATTCAGTCATCCACCCATTCATGCACACATTCACACACTGATGATTATAGTAAAGGATATATTTTCCAATGATCCAGTCTGCCTCTGTGCTGGAACCTCCATGTTTTTTCTGGAGTTACTGTGTCTAACAGCGCAATTTCTGCCTCGTTTTCGCAGTCGGAAGTCGTCGATGCTGAGACTTGGGTACTCGCTGCAGTAGGATCTCTAAGGCTGGGAGAAACAACACCCAGCCATCCTCGAGCTCCACCCGACCCACCATGATGGCATCCAGCGACGTGGATGGCAGAGCTGATGGTAGGGAACAGCTTTTGCAATATTTGATCACTATCATAGAAAGTGAAAGATAAAAGATTCTCTTTGTTGTCCTGAGACAGAATGAACTTGGTACATGGTCCCAGACGGATTACTTGTAATCCCACTGAATCATCAAAGCAGCTTTTGTTCATTCATAAAGTCTGTCTGATGTTCTGACAGGTTTGTCTTCGACGACAAGCCGCTGTAATATTTTTGTTGTGTTTTTAGAGGTGCATTTTAATAAATTAGAATATCAACAATAAGATCATTTATTTCAGAAACTAAGGTCAGAAATCTCCCCAAATAACTACTATCTATAGAAACTTCACACTGGACCTTCCAGTTGCTTGGATTCTGTGTTGCTCCACTCTTCCCCTAGAGTTTTGGACCTTGAATTACAAAATAAATATAGATAACTTTCAGCAACAGGGTAGTTCAAGTTCAATCAAGCTTTACATGATTTGTTTATAAAGAAACTAACAAAATATATGATACATAATTAGATAATTAAAAGCATAGAATACGCTTTTAATAACTGTTAAAAACACACACAGCACTTGATAAACAGTATGAAAACATATGATACTTATTAGATTACTCGCTTACTTAAAGGCAGGTCTAAACCGATGAGGTTTTAGTTTTGTTTTAATGCAGCTCAGTGTTTCAGCAGCTTTGCAGTCGTCATGAAGTTGGTTAAAAAAAACATAGAAACTAAAAGCTGCTTCTCAATGTTTGGTTCTGATTCTAGCAATGGTTAGTAAGCTAGAGTTGGAGGACCTGAGTGGTTTGGGGGATTGGTGTAGTGACAGCAGGTCTATGCTAAGCTATTCAGTGATTTCTAAACTAATTTGAAGTCTATTCTCTGAGCTACATGGAGTCAGTGTAAGGACTTTAGAACTTGACTGATTTGCTCTACTTTCCTGGTTCTAGTGAGAACTAAAGAATGCAGAGGTAACTCATTTGACTCCTTGTATCCGTGATCTCGCTCCTTCAGTCACAACCCAGAACTCGTGACCATAGATGACGGTTGCAAACTTTCTGTATTTAAAACCCTGTTTGTATCTTCTCCTTTGTTAAAAACGTAACGGTAATTTTCTGTTTTCATTGGCGACGAGCCATCATGAAATGGAATGACAGAAACAATTGGAGCATTCTTGGCTTATGTTTTTATTAATGGCTCAAGTAGCCATTCTCAGAATGTTTTTAGAAACATTATTTAAGCTTATTTAAGATTATTCAGTGTTTGAGTGTGCATGTTTGATCTTTACAAATTTTATGCAGCACTTTATGGTTAAAGTTATTTTCCTTTTGGTAGGCAGGTAATTTAATTGACTCATTTTAAATCACGGATTTGTTGTGCCAGTGTCACGAGTACCAGCCGTTTATAAACCGGTTTCTAACGTTTTAAAGATGGACCTCTGTGTCATTTTAAAGTCTGTATTCACAAAGTGAGAACACTTTCTTTGTTCTGATGTAACTCTAATGAACTCTGCTGATTTACAGGGGTCATGACACTGCAACAGTGACCCGTCTGCTGTTATTATTAAGCATATTTCACCAGGCATGCAGCTGCAGGGAATTTTATCTTCGTTCCTTTTCAGCATGATAGCGGAGAAAAGCCTTCTGTTTCTTGTTTATTATTCAGCTGCTCTCCAAAAGAACAGGAATCTCTGCATTAAAGTGGTTTCCTATGATATTTTAAGTCAGGAGCTTTCAGTTTATCTCTTTTTATGGGCACAGAGCTCAGCACACCCTTGATATCAAACAAATGAGCAGATATACTTAAAGCAGAATGAGTGGTTGTGTGATATTCCCTTCCCTTTGCATGTTCAGCACCTGAAAGTGTCTACCTACAACCGTTTCAAACTGAAATGTGCGTGATCTTGTACAACCTGAACAGGTGGATTATTTCCAGTAAGTGGGTTTGTCATGTGCCTCCTCTAATGCGAAAGTGTCGTTTGTGGTGATGGCAAACCTGGTCTTACAGGAAAAAGGAACTAGGTTTAAAGATGTATAAAAACTGCATCAAAAATGTTGAAGTACGGACATAATATGTTCTAGCTGAGTTCCTAAATTCCTAAAATTACCTGATGGCTGTTGCTTTTTAAATTTAAGCCAGTTATTCGAGCTTTTAAATGTCTTTGCTTTGTGATTTTCATCAAATAGGCCTTTGCCAGTTATCAGTGTCGAGGTATACCAAGGTTTTGCAGGATTGAAGAAGTCGGATTGGTGCACCCCTACTTATAACAAAGACAAATTAGGCTGTTTGAAAATATTTTCACTCACAAAAGACCCCAAAAACTGTCATGTTGTGGAAGCGAAAGGAGGTATTCCTGTTTTTAAAAACTACTGTACAGTTGGCGACCTGGGGGGTCCCATCTGAGCATGCAGCCTGAATAGTAAAGCAGCTATTGTTAGTTGTTTTCCTTCAAATTAAGCCTGTCATAATTGTAAATGAGCTTGATAATTTTTACAGCCGTGATAACTTTCATTTGCACGCTTGTTTGTTTTCCCTTCACATGTCTCCCTCTTTCTACCAAAGAGAGTTAGAAAAAAGCAATTTATGGTCTTGATATCCAAAGTGGAGGAGTAAAATGTGATGTCTTTTATTGTTATTTTTGTTGTCAGTTTTATAAACAAAAGTGTGAACTAATTGGTAATTTACCAGTTTTTATTGTTTGAGCCAAATTATATATCTTTTAAAATGTCACTTTTGTTTTCATAGGTAATCCATTTTTTAAATGTTTTGGTTATTTTGCTAATTTATATTGGAATAGTACATTTTCTCTATTAATGAAAGTTTGATTGTTCAGAGGGTGAAAATACATTTTTACATTAGTTGCAAATTGTCTCAAAGTAACATTATCATTTATTGCAACAATTTCTCGCACAGTTTATTGTGCTGCAAATTTTGTCCTACATTCAATGTAATGTTTGAAAACTGTTATTATTAAAATTCAGTTGGAACAACAGCAAAGTGGCAGGAAATAAAACATTTTGATTCAACAGTACAAAAGAATAAAACATTTAAATAAAGAATTAATAAGATTTGCATATGGAAAAATTAAGAACAGAGTACTGTGCAGTTCTTAAAAACAGGAACAGTACTGTTTGGGAACAGAAGTTTCAGATATCTTCTGAAAAGGCCTTTCTCTTCACTTTATTTCATCCTTGTGGCAGGTGCTCTCCTCTCTGACCAGAACCCATCAGAATTAGACGCTCTGTGTCCGTCCCCTCCTGGACCATCCAGACCCCAGCGGAACTATGAGCGGATCGGAGGAAGGAGGGGAAACTCGTGAGTAAACTGAACTCAAATTAGATGGTCCCAAATAGGGATGGGTATCGTTTAGGTTTTATCCGATACCGGTGCCAAACCAGTACTTTTGAAACGGTGCTGGTGCTTAAATGGAGATTGAAACGATGCCTAAAGAACGTGAAACATACAAACTTTGTCCAAATACCCTCTTGTTTTTTTTTGGTTTTTTTGAAGGGCTGTCAAACAATACACATTTTTGATCTAAATAATCACAGGGTAGCTGTGAATTAATCACCATTGCTAAGTATGACCAAAATAACTAAATTTTTCTGTTTAAATAAAAGGACAAATTTAAATGCAGTTGTTCTCTAAAAAAATTAAATATCGGAGAAATCAATTAAGTTTTTTTTTGACATTGACAATGTATGTGGGGTCCCATATGAAAAATAATAGCAAATTGGTAGAACTAACCAAAATATATACGAATAAACTTAACATTTGGATGTCAGCAGACTCTATTAAATATCAGATAAATCAAATGTAATATAGACTTAGAAATTAAATGTGACAATTCATCATTTTCCACAAGTAAAAACTCAGCAGACTCTCCAGTTCATCACAACAGGAAATAAACACTGTTATTGTGAAGATGTACACAACTACTTCCGCTAATAGTTAGCACTAATTTAAGTCCGAAAACATCACTTCAACTGAATAATTACGTATTTTAATGCAGCGGTATCTCACTATGAAATGTACTGAAGCTATAGAGTGAGCCATCATGCATAAATATGTAGCATTCATACTCTTCACCGCACACCCCAAACTCTGCCCTGCACACACAGCAAACACAGCCACGCACACACCGGATATGACATCCAAAGCGGATGGATAATTCCCACAGACAACTGATGAACTTATCATATCACCACAAAGCCAATACGCCATTACCATTAATAATATACTCACATGTCATTTAGGATCACAAACACATGCTGTTGCACAACAATCTCCAGTTTGGCTGGTTAGGAAGAAGAGCTGATGTGGTGCGGGCTGAATTATAAAAAGGGCAGTGTTCTGTTTATGCATTCAATGAGTAAAAAAAAGAAAAGAAAAGTTCATTCTAGTAATTAATCCACTCGTGTTGGTACGTTAATTTCATCAGCCCTACCTTTTAGCAGTTTTTTGCACAAAGTTAGCCATGTTTACCTTTACTGGTGATATAGAGAATCACTCTTAGTTAAAAACTTTATTTTCTACACTGTGTTGAAGAGCGTGTAGCAGTGAAATCGGTCTTGACTGAAACACTTCCCTCATTAAACGTTCCAGAAGTTGTCCGAGATATTCACCAGTATAGGGCATATTTAAAAATTCACATCATAACGAAAATAAACACCGGGTTTTTGGTATGAACCGGTATACCACCCAGGCCTAATCGGTACCCATCCCTAGTCCCGAAGAGCATTTCTTTTTGGAACAACTTCTTTGACCTTGTCCTCCCCACCTCTTCCCTATTTTGCAGTTTCTGTCAGACTCTGATCCACCTCCTAAAAGGAAACATCGGTACTGGTCTGCTGGGGCTGCCTCTGGCTGTGAAGAATGCTGGGCTGGTGGTAAGCACAAAGATTTTATTATCTGATTGTTCCAGGTAAAACCAGAGGTCTGCCCGTGGAAAATTAGATACTGATTACATCCATTTCACAGCTTGATGACACATGGAGAGAGAGCAGTGGTACTTTCAGAGGCGCCTGTTATAATCATTTACAAGGTGCATTAAAGTGACAGATTGTGGTCGAAATCATAAGTAATGTGGTTTGTGGAACACAAAGAAAACTCTGTTTTTATGGTTTTCTTAAAATTCACTTCATACATCAAGATAATTTAAAATAGCCATCTTTTGTTCTGCTCATTAGATTGAACTGTTGACAAATTTATTTGTGACAACCAGTCGATTCATAGTTTGATCAATAAATGTTTCAAAAACTGGAAAAATCCCAACTGCTTTATTTTTACGCTGATTAAAATTCTTATAATTATGGGGAAACTTCATACTGTTGTAAAAGAGGGAATTTGTTTCATCTTTAAAATATAATTTCCTATTTCAATTCAGTTTATTTATATAGCGCCGTTTCACAACTGATGTTATCTCAAGGCACTTTACAAGCAGAGTTATTACAATACAATGCTTAATTTAGGAATTAGAGAACCACAGAAGATTGCATTGTGACTTCTCAGCAATTCCTCCCACTGAGCAAGCATGAAGCGACAGTGGAGAGGAAAAACTCCCTTTTAACATGAAGAAACCTCCAGCAGAACCAGGCTCAGCATAAGCGGTCATCTGCCGAGACAGTCTGGGGTTTGGAGAAGGCAGCAGAGACACAGAAAGAGCAACAGAACTGATGCAGAAGCTGGTAGCAGGACGTGGAGAATGTTCCTCCACTGGAATGCCATCTTAGTCAGGGTCGTCAAGCAGGGCGGGTCAGGAGCACCTACTGTAGGAAGAGACTAAGAGAAAACAGGTTAGCGCTTGAATTGACAGTACATCATGCAGTTGGGGAGAAGTAGGAGAGAAAGTAGGAAATGACTCTAATAATGCCCTCCAACAGCCTAGCCCAAAGCAGCATAGCTACTAACATTAACCTGTCTCCTAGCTACTAGGAGACCTAGCTACTAACGCTCTCTACCTGGCTTACATTAATCTATCTCTACCTAGCTACTCTACCTGACTACTAACATTAACCTGTCTCTTCCTAGCTACCTTTCTAACCTGTCTCTAACTACCTGTTAACCTGTCTCTAACTGTAAGCTTTGTCAAAGAGGAAAGTTTTAAGCCTAGTTTTAAAGATAGACAAGTTGTCTGCTTCACAAACCAACCCTGGGAGCTGGTTCCATAGGAGGGGAGCCTGATAGCTGAAAGGTCTGCCACCCATTCTACTTTTAGAAATCCTAGGAACTACCAGTAAACCTGCAGTCTGAGAGGGAAGGACTCTGTTAGGAACATATGGAACAATCAGGTCTCTTATGTATGATGGAGCTTGATTATTAAGAGCTTTATATGTCAGAAGGAGGATCTTGAATTCTATTCTAGATTTTACTGGGAGCCAGTGAAGAGAAGCTAAAAACAGGGGAAATGTGATCTCTTCTTCTTTTATTCATTAGAACCCTTGCAGCAGCATTTTGGAGTAACTGGAGTAACTTCTAATTTTTGCAATATTCCTAAGGTGAAAAAAGGAAATCCTAGAGACTATTTTAATGTGAGATCTAAATGACATATCTTGGTCAAAAATAACACAGAGGTTCTTTGCTTTCTTTAATTTAATGCCGTCCAGGTGAAGGGGTTGATTAAGTAGTTTCTTTTTCAGAGCTTCTGGTCCAAAGACGACAACTTCTGTTTTATCAGAATTCAGAAACAAAAAGTTTAGAGTCCTCCAAACGTTTATGTCTTCCAGACATGCCTGTAGTCTACCTAACTGATTGGATTAATCAGGATTTATGGATAGATATTAGGGCTGAACAATTAATTGCATTTGCAATTAAATCGCAATTTGATAAAAAGCGATTTCCTAATCGCAAAGGCTGCGATTTGACTTGACGTAAACATAACTGGTAAAGTCACTTGCAAACAGCTCAAACAATGCAGAGAGAGAAGGAAACGTTGCACTTTAACCTGTTATAAAATGCTTTAAAGCTTAACAGAATCCAACGCTGCACAATAGTTGGTACCAAAGAGGAACAAAACGTTGATGCTGCGCAACGCCAGGTAATGCAGAACCCGCCTTGCTGCCTCACGAGGTACACTACGAAACTTTATCAACAACTAAGAACATCACACCACCATATATGAGAGTTGCACGGCTAAACTGACCACCACCAGTGTTTTAATTTCCAGTAAACAAACTTCCAGACGACGGGGATCGCTGACCGAGCTGTTTGAAAGAATCACTCCTTACGAAAATAAAAAAACGGCACATGGAAATAACTCGTGCTACAACGGGTTTTATAGCCAAGGGTTTGCTTTGATAAGCATGATGAATAAGCTAGGATTCAATCTCATGAACACATTTTAGCCACATTTTACCTGCGCTGTAATTTTTCAACAACTGACCTGAGATCAAACCGCACTACAGAGCCATACCAGAGTCTGTAAGTGCATTAGATCGATGGAGAATTAAAAATCAGAGCTTGTTGCTTCAAGCAAGAAAAGGAAGAAAACCTTCATTGCAGAATGACGCCGATGACCATCAAGTATGATGATTAAAAGTAGATTAAGTTGTTTATATTTGCCTTTGTCTTAAAATAAGTCTATCTTATGGAATATAATAAATTATGTATAAAGAAATCTGTTTATAATACACAATATTTTTGCTTGCATTAATTAAAAAATGCATGAGAAAAGCCCCATTAAAATAATTGCAAATTAAATTGCAATCGCAATATTGAAGAAAGAAAATCCTAATTAGATTATTTTCCAAAATCGTTCTACCCTAATAGATATAGCTGTGTATCATCTGCATAACTATGGAAATTCATCCCATGCTGCCTAATGATTTTACCAATAAGAAGCATATATATATGCTGCATGCTGGCTCCCACTTAACCAACTGTTTCTCCCCCAGCATAGCTGCCACTTTCCAAATGGACAGATTTACTCCACATGTATTGCTCCTTCATTTGTCCTGTAGGGAGGAGGCAAAGTTTAGGTTAAGTTTAAAAATACATTTATAAAAATGTTAGAACTGTACGTTTAAGTTGGTGTTTACACGACTGTTAGGATAATGAACTTATCTAAGTTGCTGTTGCAGCCAGTGGCTTCTAGTGGCCTATATGTGTGCTTGTGTGTGTTTTTCTTCAGCTGCTTTCCCTGGCACAAGTCTAACAAACAGGTGGTGACAGAAAAGTGGACTTATGTGACAGTACATATTCATCTGCTAAAACGGCAGCAGTGGACAGAGTGTTAACTTTTTGTTCATTCAAATGTATAACAGCACGTTCCGGTAGCCATTTTTTAAAGTCTTCAAGCAAAATTAATTATCTGAGAGAGTCAAAGTTTGTCACCTCGAAGCACACCATCTATCAAAGCGGGCTGCTTTGGGCCACTTTATATTTTAGGGTGTCATCAAGAGGCAGGGTGGCTACAACCTCTTTAGCTTTACCATGAATTTTACACTGTAGCAGTAGGGAACAAACATCAGGCAGCCACTGTAAAGCCTGCCCTATTCGCTCAAAAACTGAGAATATCTGTCAACTTCTGTCTCTCTGAATTCAGGTACTAAAGAGACATGTTTTGCAACATGAGGAGGAACTCCTGGAATCACTAGAGAAACTTCCAGTGGCGGCAGGTACCTGGGGCCTTCATTGAGACTCAAGCTCGAGTTGACGAAGCTTTATAGCCTTATTAGCTTCTATCTGCAACCATTTTAATACCAGTTAAAACTGTGTAAGCTGCTCTCTTTCCTGGGCTTCAAGTTGCAGTCTAGCAAGACGAACCTTCAATCTAGCATCCAGCTTGGGGCCAGCTGAATCACCATAAACCGAGAGAGGTTAAACCGAGGAAGCGTTACATGAGTCTTAAGCCCACCACCTACCTCAGCACCCACCTCTGGTGTTCGGTCCGTTTATTTTCCTTCAGCCTTATAGTCATGGCCAACAGATGGTAAATCTGTAGGAGACAGCAACAGTCGAAGGAATAGATGAAGCAACATGAGTCTCCGAAGGCACAGATGCAAGCTTCAACTCAACCAGCTTAGCCAAAATCAAGTCCTTTAATTCCTTTTTAATCAGTTGTTTAGGATAAGAAATAGATAGATGACTAGCAATCAGGGCCAACTCAGCTTTGCAGCAGCTACCCAGCTGCTCTAGAGTAGGGCTTAGGAATTAGGGTTTGTGGTCATGGTTATTTTTTTAGTAATAATAATAATATTCATCTAGCTGATGGCTGTACCTTTGTCTTCTTGTCTTCAGCTTGGACCAGTCAGTCTTCTGGTTATGGGATTCATTGCGGTCCACTGCATGAAGCTCCTGGTGAAATGTTCCCACCACCTCAGCGAAAAGTAAGTGAATACCTGGCATGCAAGCTGTTTCTGTGTCAACATCTGTATCAGCTGATGTTAGTAATTTTTCTATGCATCAGGATCCTGTAATTAGTAGAACTGGACCGATATCAACGACAGATACTTATTCCATCTTGTTGCTGTTTGTGTCTCTTTCATGACGGGAAGGGGTTGGACATGTGGTATTTTTTCATCATGTGACAGGGATAGTGATGCAGAACAGGATTATGGGGTGGTTTTTAACTGAAGAAAAGCAATGTAGGCAGTGTGGTCACTTGCATGTTTCAAAGTCGTAGGAAAATGTATCTATGATATTGGTAATGGGGCTAGACGATATAGAAAAAGAGCAAATCGATAGAAAGAAAAGTCATATTGATGGTTATCAATCACTATTTAAAAAAATGTAGTAAATATATTTTCATTTCAATTCAGCCCTTTATTCAAACATCTTTTTTCTTTTTTTTACAAAAAATTTATTAAATGTTTGTAAGAAACAAAAGTAGACCATGCTAAGAGACGTAGGCGACAACAGTTTATACTGACAAATATCAATAAAAAATTATCCATTATTATTCATTATGTTAGTGGTGTGAAAATATTTTGATTTTGTTTAAATTGTAAGCTTACCTTGATGCTTGTATTTATTTTGAAAGTTTTAATCCTTTATTATTTTAATTGTTCAGAACTTTGGTTTAGTTTGTGTGCAAAAACTGGGCCAGTAGAGCTAATTCTGATTCAGTACAGCTTTGAAGCTAAAGCTAACAAGCTACTCACTGTTGTTAGCCAGGTGTTTTGTACCTGTCTCTGCGCAAACGTGACTGCAGAACCGGATGACAAAGGGCTGACTGGGGGAGGTCAACTGCGTTGATGATTTTAGTATTTCCTGTGTTTTAAATTTTTATTGTGTTAATTTTTGTTACCTTTAGTGTTAATTTGTTTCCTGTATTGGTTTAAAATGATTGAGTTTTGAATGTATTTTAAAAATACATGATAGGCTATAATGAAAAAGGGAAGGAAAGTTTCCTATAATTTTTTTTGCTTGCTTTTGTTTATGTTGTTATCACAAACACACACCTTTAAAAAAAAATAAAGTTTCAGGTTTTGGTTATGTATGAATGTTACATAACATCATTAAGACCCTCCTTTATCACTCATTTCCCCTGCCCTATCTCTGTTTACAACAGATGATCTACAACAATAAAATATGTTAATTAAAAGGGCAAAAAATAATATTTAGATTATAAATATTAATAATTTCATTAAATTTGAATATTTTTATGCCCTTTTATTTTTAATCGTACCACACGTCTATCAGGTGATATAATTATAGAATTATTGTCCAGCCCTGTCGTTAAATATCTATCATTGGCTCACACAGCAGTATTATTGTATGTTAATATCTGTGGATTAGGGCAGGGGAATATATCGATTTAATTGAATTGTTCTTTTTATGAAGATTGAATTTTTGGAATATCGCAAAAAACAAACATCAATGAGGCCATCCAAGGCTTAAATTTTTTATTTTGGAGGGGGGGGGGGGATTTTGAGTTCAGGACAGCTTTGAGAGGGGATGAATGGAATTAAAGCAATTTTAAACAAATATGTTCTCTCTTTTTTTTTTTTTTTTTAATAGAAAGGGAGAAAAACAATAGATTCATATTGAATGTGGCGTGAAATTTTTTTTTTTTCCGAAACAGTTTTATAATGTCTTATGGCATGTTCAACTTTTGAAAAATAAATCTTTAAATAAAAAAAAAAATTATAGTGATTTGTTATATATCGTGATGTATAATAGTACATTCTTAATTAACCTGTATCACAGTCTTGGTTTAAAGTGCAAATACAAGCAAGTAAATTGGTGTTTCTTTTAGATGACATTGAAGGCTGCTTTGTGTCAGGGTTCGCACTGGTGGGCAGAGGTCAGACAATTTATTGTAGTTCAATTCAGTTTATTTATATAGCGCCGTTTCACAACAGATGTCATCTCAAGGCACTTTACAAGAAGCGTTATTACAATACAATGTTTAATGTAATGTAATGTTAGAGAACCACAGAAGATTGAGTCGTGTAATTCTCAGCAATCCCTCACACTGAGCAAGTATGAAGCGACAGTGGAAAGGAAAAACTCCCTTTTAACAGGAAGAAACCTCCGGCAGAACCTGTTGTTTCAACAGCACAAAAGACTCAGTTATTGTATGCACACCATAAAATAATTGCTTTGTTTCAAGTTCCTTCTTCAACTCTAAGGGCAGCTTGTTTTTCTGTTTGCTTAGATTCTGTTTGTTCAGCTTTATTTAATCTTCTCTGGTGACTGTAGCTGTAACCTGTCTATGTTCTTCCCTTTAAAGTCAGTGCTTCACTTCAGGAGACTTGTTTTCTGCAAAAACCACCCATCATTTTATTTTCCTTTTTGTGTTTTTCTTTTGTTAGCCTCATTGTGTTCTGTGTCTGCTCCCATGTACTTGTTGTTGCGGGTTGACAGATTACTTTCCACTGCTTTTCTATTTTTTGCTTGGCAATAACAAGCCTTTGGGCAGCTGGTTGTGTGAGCTCTCAAACTTTTGTCAATGATGCCATGCAAATGCCAGCATTAATGTATATGCTGAATGTAATCAGCTCCATCTACCAGTAGGTTGGATTGTGCTATGAGTGTAACATTTACTGCAGATGAACCATCAAGTTTATGAGGTGCCTGTATCTTAATCAGCTGCTTCCCAGCTGCTGTTGTGTCTTCAGCCTGGACATCAACTGAGCGTTTATCACTTAAAAGGCGTGTGTAAAGCTGCCGCTCATGCGCTGTCTAACATTTAACTTGTCGGTCCACATTACGTTCCTACCTTTGCTGAGTTCACACAAAGATCTCCTACAGCACCGTCCACTTAGGTTAAAGAGGACTAACCAGATCAGAAGCATGAATGAAGACCATCTTTAAAAGGCCACAGTCAGTAAACTCTTCAGTATCAGTCAGATAATTGCACAATTCATGAAAAATACACTCTTCTGTTTTCTTTAATGCAGAGTCATCACTTCCTATGAGAGACATGGAAGGGTCACATATAAGTTGCAAAACTCTGAGTCTGTGTGAATAGATCTCTATTTGCATACCGGCAGAAAAAAGTATTTGGAGTGCTTTCTAAATCTGAATTTTTTTCCCCTTCCAGCCTTCTACTGGGATTTAAAAAAAAGCTGTGCTGTACCTTTGGGTGCATTTGTGGTTGAAGAATAACCCATACCAGAGTCAAACTCCACCCACAGTTTGTGTTTGAAAAATGCCTTAAAATGAGGCGTTAACATTTCTGCTAGTAAAAATACAATTGATGATATCTTTACTTTTAATTTTGACTTGGAAGAGTGCATTTGTACCAGGATAAATCATATTCTTAAGGTTTAAAATGGGGATTATAGATAGGAGGGGTCATTGATTAAATGCAGAAAGTTGCCTCAGAGGCGGGAAATTATGAGGTTGAATATTTCAGAAGAATAAGAAGAAGGCTTTGTAGAGAAGGCAAGGGGCAGTGAGCTGTAATGTTCCGAGCTGATGGCTTGTGAGTTGCCAACTCTTCAACGGTGTGGCAAGACTGAGCTTCTTTCATACTCCATATCGGCAAGATATTGTTGTCAGAAATCCAAGCTAAAACGGAAAACAATGCTCGATTCCAATTCAAGTGCAGTGTAAAGTTTTAACCTGAAGAGGACACTACACAAATAGTTTTTGGAACAAAATTAGTATATTTACTAAAATGTCCTTTAATACCAAAAATAATGACCAGATAGGTGCACATGCACTTTTAGACAGTCATTTATACAGTTTTGGTTTGAATTGCGCTTTATTTTTTTCTCAACCTACAGAGGAGGTTTTAACATGTGGTTTCCAATTTTTTGCTCCTTTTCCTTTTTTTATTTTAATATTTTTTCTAGAATGAACCAGCCATCTATGACCTATGGAGAGGTGATGCATTATGGGATGGAAAACGTGTCATGGCTGAGGAGGCATTCACGATGGGGAAGGTGAGAGAAAAGTCCAAGCACTTGCTTTTGTCTTCATTCATATATCCAGGAATATTCCAGGCAGGGATTTCCCCGGTATACTGAAAAACATCACCAAGATTGAATAAAATTTATTTTACAATAAAATAAGCTTATGACCTATAAAGAAACTTACTAACATGTCGAGCTTCTTTCCTTTTAAAATGTCTATTTCAAGTGAACTTTTTCCATTTAAATGGAAAAAGTACACCTTCCAATATATATATTTTTTTCATGTGGCACATATAAACATCAAGAAGGATGGTAAAAAGAAAATGTCTCCACTACTATGCCCTCTTAAGATCTAGGGTTTTATGTTTTTTTAATCCATATAAAATATCTGTGTTAAACATTGGCTTGCATGAGGTTTTCCTAGTTTGACAAACCTCAGTAGAAATACCTTGCTTCCGTGGTATTTATGCATAAAATTATAACAACATTTTAAATGTGATATAGAATAGTTTGTGTTAAACAGAGAAGCAGCAAATATCCCAGCTACTAGAATAATATACTATCAATTTTGCAATTATTACAGTGTTATCTGCACCATTTATTTATTGGTCTGATTGTGTTACATAGACCTAAACAAAACCTTATTTCAAAATGTATAAGGTGTTTCAAAGAGATTTTAGCAAATAATATCATTTGTTCTTGTTTTTTAGAGTAAATCAAGTATAACAAGCAGATATTGGGTGGTTAGTTCAAAGAAGTCAATTTAAAGTTTTTAAAAGTTTTAACTTTCTGGCAACAGTTTTCTTCCATCTGACTCCGTGTGCTCCGTCTCTGTTTTCTCAGTCGGATAGTGAACTTGTTTCTCATCATCACCCAGATTGGCTTCTGCTGCGTCTACTTTGTCTTCCTCAGTGATAACGTCAAGCAGGTGCTGATCACACACACACACACACAAACACACATTCTTGTCTTGCTAGTAGTAATGAGGACCTTCATTGATTTACATTCATTTTAGTGACTGTTTTATGCCCAACCCAGAAACGTTTCCTAACCTTAACCATTGCCAATCTATTCCTAATCCTAACCTTCACTAAAACTTATACCATTCCTCTAAAATCAACCAGTAGAACTCAGTGACTTTGTCCTAAACTGAGTACCAGGGAAAATGTCCTCACTTTGTATTAAACGTTCTTCACTTTAAAGGTTCACATATAAAGTGAAAACCTTAAATAGTGAAAAAGGGTCCTCAGTTTGAATGCTAGACAGAAGCACAAACACCTTAAAACACCTGCTGCTGTATCTCCAATTGGTCCCGGTTGAGAATATTTGAGGATAATGTTTGCCCTGTCAGTGTGACATTTCAGGTCGCCTTGTCCGTTGATGTTAAACCATCATAGGTCTGAAAAGCATATTAAATCTGAATAAAAGACCTAATTAAAAACAACAGAAATCTAGGCAAATGGAATTGGATCTTTTCACTCCAATTTTACCTCTAAGTTCCTTCATGTCAAACTAACACTGTCACACTAACTTCTTGTTAGAATGGAAGTTTCCAACAATTGTGAAAGGATATGTATACAGATACTCCCATTCAAAGGTTATCCAGATACAAGTTAAAAGGTCAATACCAGGATTAGGTTTAATTTAACAGCAGGATGAGGTGGAAAAACCTACTGTCGTTGGGTAGAATCCCTTTTCAGCTGATGAAGAATGATTTCTCATAAAATATATGGATCACAAACATATATCCCTTTAGGTTCAAGAGAGAATTACAAGTAGAAAACATCATAAAGCATCTTAATACATGTCCCATTGTCCTGCTCAGACACGTAGACGGCAAATTTGCTCCTTAAGGGGTCAACACTCAGTTGAGGAAAATCCAAATACAATCAATTAAACTTAATCAAAGGTCTCGTCTCTAGTTTATCTTCACCTCTCAAAAGTGTGTGATTAAATGCGGTCGCCATGAGGTCACACAACTGTGAACTGTTCACCTATGACTTCTGAGCTCTTCAGCACTAAAAGAGTCTTTTTTTGTGCTCGTCTGGAATTTAACAGCCTTTAAAAATCAATCCTTGGCTCATTTTGTTTGCCTTATATAAACAAAATCTTTAGAAACGGGTAGAAAATTCCTGTGGGATAATCACAGACATACTTGTTGAATAAGCCCAAAGTTTGATTTGTGTAGTGCATCTTCTCTCCACTAGATGGTAGCATCCATCTTTTGATCATCTAAGAGAGGTGCCACCTCTTGTAAAAGTGAGTTTTTATCAGAATGATTGGTTGGAACAACACAACAGCTACACTGCTTAACATTGTTCACATGTTTCAGCCAACTACTTTTCTGTGCTCGGCCCAGTGTCCATGTTAATGTCCTTTTTAATTTTGCTCCAGAGTGTCTCTGTACATGGGTGTTGAGTTGGGGAAATTTGGAGTACAAATGTTATCATGCCTATAAACCTGAGGTTAGAGATCAGAATTTTAGTATATTAGGGGTGAATGAAAAGCTATTTATAAATAAAGTTTGATTTAGAAAATAGCTAAGCTTAGTGATAGCTTGTAGTCCTTTTTATTTTGGTGAAACTTATTAAAGGGACTATAAAATGTTTAAATACAAGTGATATAAAATAGATATACCTGGCAAACAGATATAAAAATTTAGAATTTCTTTCTCATACATGTTCCAGCATGGCCCTGGTCATTAGAATGAGCCCTGGCCCTTCCAGGAGCAGCGTAATGTGTCATGGCATCATGTGCGTTCACACTTGGGTGTAGCGTTCTGTATCTCCATCATAAAACAACCACAGAGGGAGAGGTGACTCAAGGATTGATTCTGCAGAGCAGAAGAAGAGAGCGACTTCAAGACTTCAGTGAAAGTCTAGCCCAGCACAATAACATTTCATACCTCAGTTGAAGTCATGCCTGCAAATCTGTAAAATGTTCGGGATGGGACTAACTCAGCTGTTTTGTCTGTTGGTTTGTGAGTGAGCTCGGTCACAGCATGTGTGAGCCGCATGCATGAGCTTACCGTTCTGGCTGCAGTTACACGTTTGGCCTTAGGGGGCACTCACGAGCACAAAACTTTCGAACTTCACATAGTCCCCATAAGGAAGCACTACGGAACGTCGTGTGGCACTGTGCGTTCCACACATAAACATTCTGCATATGTTCAGGTAGAAAGAAGCTGTATTGGTTTGGTAGCTGTGTGAACACAACCAACAGGGCAATATAAAAAAAGCACAAAAAACACAATATAAACACATGTACCATCACACCCCTACTAATTTACCTTTCTATAGGATGCGATTCTTTCACTCATTTTTGAATCAAATTTTTTTTTCTTACTCAGGTTGTGGAAGCAGCCAACACCACCACTGTCAGCTGCCAGGTGAACCACACCAACCAGACGGACGTCCTGGTGCCCAGTTTTGACTCCCGTATCTACATGCTCTTCTTCCTGCCCTTCTTCATCCTCCTGGTTTTCACCCCCAACCTGAAGTACTTGGCTCCCCTCTCTCTCATTGCAAACTTGGTCATGACTGCCAGTCTGATTCTGATCTACATCTACTCCATCATGGT
This sequence comes from Apricaphanius iberus, assembly GCA_028564705.1. Classification (NCBI taxonomy): domain Eukaryota; kingdom Metazoa; phylum Chordata; class Actinopteri; order Cyprinodontiformes; family Aphaniidae; genus Apricaphanius; species Apricaphanius iberus. The sequence continues at coordinate 548,517 of JAPXFQ010001999.1, forward strand.
AACCACTTCATTTATCTTTTATCTGTACTTCTGATTGATGTAATCTTCATTGCAACCCTACTGTCCAGGTTATGTTTACACATGTAGAAGACAAACAAATCAATCTTAGTTTGAAGTGGCAGCAAATGCTCACACTGACTCATCTGTGCAGGCAATGTAGTTGCATCGTCTCTGTAAGCGCAGATTGTCATGGGATGCCAGGATTTGCATATCTTGGCCTCATTTTGGGTCTCTTTTGATATGAATTTCCTTTAGTCATAAAGATTAACAGAAGTTCTGCTGAAAGACAAATCGGTTCAGGACTCTCGCAGGCCTCAGACATCTTCTATCCATGTGCATATATATATATATATATATATATATGAGTTTATTTAAAATAAAATGATTCATCTGGAATTCCTATTTTCTTAATTATTAGTAAACAGGCCAGATGCAAAAAACTCAAAAATGTAAATTTCTTGTTCTTCAAATGTTCCCCAAATTATTTCAGTTCATATACACATACAAAATTACATTGATAGATATACCATATTTTCCAGACTGTAAAGCGCACCTGAATATAGGTCAGCCTATGTTAGGAAAAATCAAAACAAATGTGTACATAGACAAGCTGCACCTGATTATAAGCCACAGCTTTTTAAATATTTAATCACCATATGTAAGTAAGGGTTCGTGCAGAGGGGATTGTCAGGAAAGTGATTGGTGTTTGGCGAAGCTTTGATTTTATTTACATTTCCACACGTTTGAAACACCTTGGCTGTCTTCTCTCTGCGTGTTCAGCCCATCTTCAAAAAAGACTAATCTTATAATCTGCTTATATTAACTTTTTTCATCTTATTGCATTAAAATAATTTTTCATTCTGAAGTCTGCAAGTCCAGAAAACACGTTAAATGAGTAATAATCTCTTTATTTTCTGTTGGATACAAACTTTACTTACCTTTGAGCGTGTGTTATATTTTATCCTCCCCGATTATTGTTTGTAAATTAAATTCTAAAAAAGGTTAAACGACTTAAATGTATCAGTGGGGCTTTATTATGGTTTAGTTTTCTCAGTCTCATTACTACTTACTGATACCTGGTCATTAGAGCCCCCAGAAATTTTTAATCTACTATGCAAACTAACGCTAAAAACTTCCCTCTCTGTGAAAGCCTTTCAGTACCATCTTTTTTTTTTTTTTTTTTAACGTGTCCTGTCTAGCAGTATGCTACTCAGAATTGGTGTCTGAGTACCAAGTACAAGCCCAACAGTTTTACTTTCCCAAGCAGAGTATTACAGCTTCGCTGTAGTACGCCACTTGATGTATATGTATGAAAAATCTTTATTAGTGATTACTGTGGGTTCAATTTCCTGACGTCATGGACATTAAACTGAGACAAGAAGGGAGAAAGGAAGAAGGTGAAGAAAAGAAACCGGACCAACAGAGGGGCGAACCGATGACACACGACAGGGAGGCAAATAAAGAACACAAGAAAACATCCCAGTCCTCCACCTCTGCCGGACGGCAGAGAAACAGTAATACAAAACAAAAACAACAAAGTGTACAGAACCAAACCAATAGTTCGGATCTGGTAGAATAAACAAAGAATTACACATTCACTACACACAAGCATTGATTAATGAACATAATACAAATGTTTCTGGTAAGCTCCTGTGAACAACTAACTAATGATGATAACCTCAGCTTAAGATATGTCCGTCCTCACCTATGTCCCCACACCTATGTGTGTGCGAGCATGCAGGTCGGAATAAGGTTTCCCCATGCAAGTGATTGATAGCTGGTGTAAGGAACCGTCAATCCGTCCTACAGGAATCGGCACAGACATGGAGGAGGCAAGAGATGTATGCATCCAGCGTCCCACAGAGTACAGAGTCCACAGGCGGATCAGCGCAGGGTCGATCACCCGCCAAGAGGGGAACAGATGGAAGCCCCAGGGGAGCACCCACCAGCCGCGATGCTGGGGCCCGAGAGATCGCAGTGACGAGCCCACGGGCTCCGCCGGTAACCGGCTACGCCAGGGCGGGCCCGGACCAGGAACCGGAGGCCACGGGGACCAGGGGCACCCCACCCCCCAGCGGGGCCCCAACCAGTGACCAGCCGACAAGGGTCCCCCGCCGCCGCCGCAGGCAAGGAGGACCCGCAGCCAACCGACGGACAACACACGCCGCCGCCACCCCGGACCAGTACCCACCGCCAACAACCCGGCCCGCCCCCACACATCCACACGCCAGGGAGCCACAGCGGATGTACGCCCTCCCCAGGCCGCGCCCAGCCGGCACCTGGACATCCAGATCTTCCAGCTCCAGGGTCCAGATCCCGCCCCACGTGGGGCGCCAAGATCAGGGGCCCAGCCAATGCCGGACAGCCCCACCAGGCGAACAGACCAGCCAGCTGAAGTCCTGGAACCGGCAGGAGGATTGGGCGCCAGGCACGGTCCCCACCGATCCACCGGACGGCACCAACCTATTCTACAAACCCGGCACCCCCATAAGAGGTGCCCCAGTCAATCCAAGGAGGACATCGGCCCGAAACAGCGGCCGCCCGACACACCGGACCACCCAGGACCCGCCCGACATGCACCAGGACCGAGCCGGGCCGCAACCGGGACCCCCAGCCCCAGGCATCGAGAGTCATCATCAACCAGCGGGCAGGAGCAACCATCACCGACGGGGAGTGACGGGGAGGGAAGAAGATGCATCAGGCCAGAGAGCAGCCAAACACCCAACCTGACAGGTAGACATAGACAGACAGAGACACTCATACGTACCCTCCCTTTCTTGTGTACACATTCTTACAAATACAGGACATACGAAAAAAGGACGCTATACCCTCATTCATACCCCCCATACGTACACTATACTCCATACTCCCAGGCCCAGGGACAGACACCCCAGTAGAGAACCCTGCCCCTGCACCCAGGAGACAGACCCCTTTGCCCACCAGGACGGGGACAAGTAGACCGCCAAGGCCCCACACCGGCAAGAGCAGCCCACCAGCCCAGGACCCCGACCAGACGGCGTGATGTTCTATCCGGGCTCCGACCCCTGATGGTCCAACGAACAGGGGTGTGGAAAGACCCCCCAGCCTCTCTCCCCCAGCTCAATGTGGTGTTGTTGCGTGTTGTTCTAATGTGCACTTAAAACAGAGGGGGGGGGACATGGGAATACTGCCGGGTACCCCCATCTCCCCCCCCGGGCCCTCAGTGTCTAGATGCGTTTAACCAGTGGGTGCCGGCACCACAGGCGAGGCCCCCTCAACGGGGGGGTCTCGCCTGTGGCGCCACACCGCCAGGTCCCTACATGTGCGTTCCCTGTAAATGTTGCAAGTGTAGTGTCTAAATTGCTCAATAAAATCGGGACCCAGGCCGCCACCGGGTAGCGAAGACGGAAGCTCCATCCCGCACCCCAGTGACGTGCCCACGTCCCAAGGCCTTGTGAATGGTAGAATGAAGGAGCAGGTGGACAGAGGCATGGGGATGGGGAGAAAATAACTGGGGTGACCATTGCCAACCCCAGGGAGCCAGCTCCCCTGCTGACTCCAATAGGCACCCCCGTTCGGCCCGATCCACCAGGGGTGGGAGGCCCCAGCACGTCCAGTCGGGGCCCACGGCAGCGGTACCGCCGAGCCCCATGGGGGCCCCGGCAATCCACCAGCCCCCATGCCAGGGGCATATCTAAATCCTCCCCAACATTCACACTGCTAACAAAACACATGTCACTAGACACCCAGGTTGAGTTTAGCCCCCCCCACCCTCAACGCCCTCCCCCCTCCCGTCCCAAGCGCACCCCGTTAAAAAGAGCGCCTGTGCTAGATGGTAAAAAGCCTCCCCGCCAATAAGAGACGCCCCAGGCACCGCCAGCGTCCGAGGACCCCCGGGCCGAGGCCGGAACCCGGCGCACCACCGACTCGGGTACCCCGGACATGCCGCGCCAGGCCCGTGAGCAGACCGAAGTCCCGGGCGGCCAATCCCCAGGCCGACATCCTCCAGCCTTGCTTCTACCGCCCGATGGCCGGGTGGCAACAGAACCCAGCACGTCCACCCACCAGCCCACACCCCACCAACTGGTCTGTCACTGTGGAGGCCGACCAACACCGGCCAGAGCCCCCCACCCCAGCACCCCCGCGAGGGCTAAGACCAAGACCCAGGAGCCATGTCCAGTGTGAATATAGCCGATCGGGCCCGGAGACGCCGGCCACCCGCCACGGCCTCTCGCCGACGCCCGGACGCGGCAAGCGGCCACCGGGGAGCAAGCGACAGGAACCAGCCCGGGGAGATGGAAAGGGCAGCAGCGCCCGCCAACCACCGGCCGACCACAGCCCCCCCCCAGCCGGCACCGACGGCAGCGGCCCCCCCCGGCCAAGCCCCGCCAGGGCCCCAGCCGGGGGGCGCGCCGCCCCAGAACCCCGAGCCCCAGGCCCAGTCCAGACCCCCCCAGAGCAGCACAGCACCAGGCCAGTAACCCGCGTCCGCCAGCACGACCCCTCTAAGGCGCCGCATGCAGCCACTAGGAGTCACCACACAAAGACCCCAAAGTCCCACCCCAGGCGAGGGTCTCGGCACCTATCGCCGAACCGCAAGCGGACCCACCCCCAAGGACCTCCCCGCAGTCACCACCAACCCTTAGCTCCACATCGGCAACCGTGTCCCACAGAACGGAATCAAGGGCCCGACCCCACTAGGTGATGGAACTGATCAAGGGTGACCAGAAAGATTGATCAGATGTGGAGGCAGATGCCGTTTCTAAACCAATGTAATCCAGAAGGAGATCTCTATATTGATTAATATTCAGAGTATTTTTATTTTTCCAGTTCAAGAGGATATTTTTCTTAGCGATGCATAAGGCGATGTAAAATAATTGCATAGACTTTGTATCCATGGTAACTTCATCTATATTTCCCAGCAAGCAAACTCTGGGAGCAGGTGTGATATTACATTTCAGACACTTTGATAGATCTTCACATATCTGGTACCAATATTTCTTAACAGGTGGGCAGAACCAAAGAGCATGAATATAATTGTCTGGTAGATTGCTTGTACATTGTAAACAGGTATCAGACGGCGTATAACCCATCTTGAACATCCGCTGCCCTGTATAATGCACTCTATGAAGGATTTTATATTGTATTAATCGTAGATTAGGATTCTTAAGAAATTTGAAGGTTCTTAATGAAATTTGAGACCAGAGGTTTTGGTCTATTGAGATGGACAAGTCCATCTCCCATTTTGAAATCGGAAGGGCTATTGATTCATCTATTCTATTTAATGTTTTGTATATTTTAGATAGCAGTTTGGGAGGGTTAAGATTAAGGAAGTCTAAATTAGATTTCAGTACCATCTTTATTGGAGACATTTTTTCAGTTCATATAAAAATCCACCGAGTTGATTTTTTTTTTTTTTTTTCCAGCTATAACTCTGTTGGGGAAAGGGCCACACAGAATAAATACTTTTAATATCTGATTTCTAAACAGTGAGATCGATGAGAACGTCATCATGCTCATCGGTGCAGAGAAACGTTGAACTTTTTTACTTTGCTTATTGGTGCCAATGTACAAGTATTCTCTATATGGTAAGGTTAGTCTTTTTTTTTCCGGTCAATGTTTTTGTGATTACATTAAAATCGATACTTCAGCTTGAACTTTTGTTCATGGAAGATGGCATCCAAACATCATACACTCCCACTTTAGTGTCTTTCCTTGCAGTCAGTCTTTGGTTTGAACTGCATTTTGAGGTTGTTGTTTTAAAAAATTTTTTTATAATCAATAACATAACAACCGGTGAAGACAAGAGTCTCCAGATTATGTGATTGAACATTTCATCATCCTGCTTCTGCACTGTGCAGATATATAGTACTTGTGTTTGCAGAGGAATGACCATGTCTTGAACCCAAGCAATGTCTTGCATCAGGAATCTTCCAAAGATTTGGGATGGAGATATGTGACTCATAAGCTGGATCTGCAACAACAACATTTTGGAAAACTGAGGGATACTGACTAAAGAAGTTTTACATCTTTCTTTCTAAGTTATTCATGTTGACTCTGTCGTTGTTGATACGTTAACGTTACACCTGCCTTAGTTTCACATTGAACGACTAAAATTTAAGTTTTTTTGTTTGTTTGAGGATTTTAACTAAGTTTAGATCAAAGGTACTGTATAACAGGAACATTCTGTGAACATATGTTTGTCCTTCACTGACGGAGAACATATGTAATAGCTAACATTAGCTTTCATTCTTCCAGATTGCTTTCTTTTAACACGTAATAACCATAGATATTATCTAGTGTTATTTAGCTGCTTCAAATATAGCCCAGTAATTGTGTTTAATAATTGCTGCAAGCAAAGGTAATTTGCGAACTTCAGTCAGCAAATGACTTCAGCAGGCATAAGCTAGGGCGTCCTCTTTGCACAAGGTCTTATCTGAACGTGACTGCCGGTAATTTGCGGAGAGGACCCCTTGACTGCAGATTAGATTTGTGTAAATTTGAATAAGTTGTCTGGTCTTTAGCCTTAACGAGTCACGAATTAGCATTCAGAAAGCCTTTGAAAGATGATATCAAATGTCCGTACATGCCTAAGGCAAACTGTTAACCTTTTTTTGTTCTCACCCTAACAGAACATCACGAACCCTGTTGATCTACCAAAGGTTGGCAGATTTAAGGACTACCCTCTGTTTTTTGGGACGGCCATCTTTGCCTTTGAAGGGATTGGAGTGGTAAGTGAGCAAGTGGTGATGGCCGATTCAAAGAATAATGATGAAAAGCATTTCCGTCGGCTGTCAGAGTAAAATTTTTATTTGCTTCAAGCATGTAAAAACAATTTAACGAATAACACCCAGAATTTGTGTATGTCCCCTATTTAAAAATCAGGAAGAGGAAATATTTTTGTCTTTTTTAAATTTAAAGAGCTCTTTAATTATGACCGCTGACATGTGGACAAAAACTCCTATCTTTCTCAGCAGGAAGTAGAAATTGTATGCTCTAATTTGATGTGTTGAAAGCAGGGGAAAAAGCAACCAAATGTAATAATTTAAGGACATTTGATACAGTCAGCTTTGATGGGAAAACATCTTTTAAACTGCAGAATTAATGGGTCTTTGTTGGTCTTTCCAGGATGAGGTTCAATCTGTACGACGATCTACTGTAGGTTAGATTGCCAAACAAGTCTGCATCTGTTAGAAATGTGTCAGAATATGACATACATCACAGTTTGATGCGTATAGGGCTACGTGGTAGCACACCAATTTGCGTACCCCCCGCTAATGTAATGCCCTATCACTCAATGAATGATATTCAAAAGGCTCATTTGAATCTGAAAAAACTAAAACTGTGTTTTTTACCTTACTTCAGCATTCCATTTTAAACTCTTCTTAATTCGTTGTGCCCTTTTTAAAAAACAGATTATGCCATTGATATTATGCCATCATCTTTATTTGAGCTCAACAGCTTTCTTTTTTATTCCTCGTTCTTCTCATGAAGGATGGTCATAAATGTCACACAAGATAATGCTAATGATTAAGAGCAAGTTGCATACAGCTTTTTAACCAGACTGTCGGTCAAATAAATTTATGGAAAGGGGAAGAGCTTTTATTCTAAAGGATTGCAAAGACGTTGGGAGACTTTCTGCACACCCTCTCTATTTGCTTGTTAGAAAATGTTTTTGCAAAGAGCCTTTTTAAGTTTTTTTTTTTTTTAACTAGACTGGTTTGTACATATTTTGCATAAAGGCAAAAAAAGGGCTCTGGTTTTATCAGGTTCTGAAATCATTCATTCTGATCTCAAGCATACAAAAACACACTTATGATAACACATGCAAAAGCTCCTATGGGTTCTACAAGGGAAAATAGGTGCCGCTAATTTATTATATTGATCAGAGCAGGAGTTTATGACACTGCCAGAAAGTAAAGATATAAGCAATGACTTTAAAGAAGTTATTGTTGCTGATCATTTTGGAAAAGTTATATTTCCAAGCTATTTGAAGTCCAGAACTATAAAGATGGTTGAAAAAAAGACTAAATGAAATCTTCCCATGAGTGGAAATTTCTTCAAATGGTTTCTGCAAAGTTGGGCTGTTCAATGCTCAAAGAAAATTCCAAAAAACAATGGCTCCGTCTTTGACCTTACAACCCTCTGTTAACACGTTTAATGTGAAAGTTCATGGCAATACTATTATAAAAAGACTAAATGAGCAAGAACAAGAAAAAAAGCCTCTTCCCTCTAAAACGAAGAACTGGAGTTTGCAAAGTTTCATCTGAATAAACAGGAAGACTTCGGAAACATTGTCCAGATGGAATCAAAATTAAGATGTCTGATTATAATTCCAAAACAAATCAAACGGGTATTTTATCAAATATAGTGGTGGAAGGCGGGGATTTGTTGTTTTGCATCCACAGCACCTGAAAACTAACCTTGTTCTGCTAGATAAATTCTAACAAGATTTGGAGAATCCATCTTGGATCGCTCCAATCAAAACCGTCCAACCTCGGAGTCATATTTTGCCGGACCAATCGTTTGTCAGCATTGTGCTTTGGTGTAGGATTTATTTGTGACGATAGTATCAAGTGCCTGGGTAAGAGAAACAAACATGGCAGCGCCAGTTGACGCTCGTGTAGAAGCGGCTGTTGAAGAGATTTGAGCTCCGGTGCGGCCCACGAGGTCATCAAACTGGGCCGACAGAAGTACAGCTGAAAGTGAACCTCATCCATACGTAGCTCCTGGAGCAAATGGTTAAACTTCCCTAACTCAGAATGTATCTGTAGAATAGGGTGTATCCACAAACAGCGCTGGTGTTGCCGAAATCAAAGTTGTCTAGCTTTATTTAGCAAATAAAGCCAAGCCCCTCTCTCAATACTATCCGACATAGTTCAGAATGTTCGGCAACAGAAGAGGCCCCGCCCATGCGCCCTTTTTTGCTCAGAAGTGGCAGACTTTGCAAGCTTCAACATAGAAGTGTCAAACTAGATGCTTTGTGAGCTTTGCCTGATGCTGACAAAGCCCTTGGTCTGAATGCACCATAAGCCTGTTTTTGTTCCAATACAGAGGCACGTGTTGTTTCCACATGTATTAGATTACTCTACGTAAGCTTTGTTTTTTTACTTTAATTGGATGTGATCCTGGCTAAAATTCTGAGGGCGCAAGGTCAGGGTTCCAAATGTTATCTTTGTTTTCTTTTTTAAAGCTTGCTGATGAGACAGAGCTCTGTTCAAAAAAGGAAACCTTTATTCATTTTTTTTTTAATTTGTCATCAGCACAGTGTGATCAGTTGAATAAAATACCAATGAACATGTAGAGTCCAGCGCAGAGGAGCAATGGGCTCTTGTTGAAATGTCGGTGCGAGATCACAGTCTAAAAACAAAAGATGCTTTTTGTGGGGGTAACTAACTGTAAGCTTTAATCTGGACACCAAAGAAAATCTGGAAATGTTCATCGAGCTTTCATCTGCTGAGATTTTTTTAAATTTTATTTTATTTACCGGTCTTGTGTCTTTGTGTGTTTAAAGGTCCTTCCCTTGGAAAATAAAATGCAAAGGCCGCAGAAATTTACCGAAGTTTTGTATCTGGGTATGGGCATCGTTACTTTCCTCTACATCAGCCTTGGCACCATTGGATACATGTGTTTCGGAGAGCACATAGGCGGGAGCATCACTTTAAACCTGCCTAACTGCTGGTAAGACGACGACAAGAATTTTCCTTTATCAGCAGTAAAACATCTGATCCATAATTTTAACAGACTATGCAGCTGGATTAAGGATCTAATAGGATATGAAATGTTAGCTTTGGTGTAAAATAGAAGACATATGCATTAACAAATCACATTCAGACAAATCTGAAAACCTTGCTGTGGAAAAAAACTGCACAATGTAGAGTGGTACTTGTTTTAGGTCAAAAGGCAGGGAGGACCTCTAAATTTAGATTTTTATATATAACTAGACTGGCTGTGATATGTCTTTGAATGTAGAATTATATGCTACTTATTAATCGAGGGCTTCTTCATAAAAAAAAAACATGACTGAGAAGGTGGTCAGGCAAAATTTGATTAATCTTAAAATAGATAGAAGTGCCGAGTAAAATTTGTACAGAGCAGCTTTTACCTGGGATTAGCTGAAGCAAAAATACATGAGAAATGGGAAGTTTAAGTAGAGATCTGTTTGTAGTTGCTATGCTTATTTTTACAGGCTTCAGGTTTCCTTCACTAGCAGTTCTAATCAGGAGTGAGAGAGTTGAGACACACACACATATTTTTTTATCTGCAACACCTCATACCTCTGATAAAACAGCTCTAAGAGGAGAGCAAGAGTTTTTTTCGCAGCAGTGATGCCCAGTTTTAGTCAGTCAGTGCGTTTACATGCAGTAAGAGAAAACCGGATTATTGCCATAGTATGACTATATTCAGACTTTTGAAATACATGTATACACCTTAGTCTATCTGAACTGGAATTGGTCTGGCCCACTCTTAATTGAGCCAAAACTAACATAACATGGTTGGAAAGCTGAATTTCACTGCATGTTTCCCTAACCCCTATGCCTGCCGTAATTTGCACTGTTTAACTGACATTTCTGCTGCTGTTATTTCACCAGACTTTCTCAGTTTATATTCTGTTAACTTCTTGTAAATAATAGGTTTACTTTTGATGCACAACTACACATGCACATTAAACATTTCTGGTTTGTAAATTGTCCTACTCAGTTGCTCATTCAAATAACTGCACGGTACTTCGGTTTTCTGTTACTGTGTCCTTATTGTACAGATGTTATTCTAATTTTAAAAATGTTCTGTGCTGCAGCATTGCCATTATCCATTTCTTTGGTCATTGTTCATATGATGCTTTTACTTCGTCTGCTTCTTTGCTGTCAGCATTCATTCCCTATCAGTGTGAAGCTCCAGGCCAACTGGAAGAATGCCAATGTAAAAGGCGCGTGTCGCCACCTACTGTCGCAGAGTGGAAAGCCCTTTATGCAGTAGCTCAATTTCCCTGGCTCCCATTCTGGTTAAGCTATTGCTCAATGTTTGCCATTTAGATGTGCATGTAAATGCACTGACTGTTGATGGACCGTGTGAAAGCTCTTTGGATTGGGGATGCTGACCTCATTTCACTCTGAGAACCACATTTTTTGCTTTTGGTGACATGTAAAACTGAGGGCAACATGTTTTTATGAGCAGTTTGGACAACCTGGTATACTTAACATTGGATTGACTTCTGAACAGTGCATGTCAATTCCAAACAACCAAACTATTACTTTAAACTTTTGTTTTCCATGGAGTTCAGCACAGACTGACTTATACGCTAATGAGAAACCCTTTGTAATTATGAATACAGTTACCAGAATAATCAGCATTTCAGAAACAAACGTGTTATTTTTCTGGTCATCAGTCTGGTTTCCTCCAATGAAAGTGTGCCCACAGTAATGAAAGTGGAACCGAAGTCTCAGACAGCATTTGTTTACTCATTACTTGTTGCTATCATCACAGCTGCAGGAGAGTGATGTCCATTGAAGCGCCTTTTGTGACTGGACTGAAGTTACATTTTAGTAGAACAGATTGGCTGCGGAATGAGGTTGAAAATTCAAAGACTGTAATTAGCAGCATCTGCTAAAAAACAGAGGAGACAGAGTGATGTTTGTTTATTAAGACTACACATCATAGAGTCTTTAACTTCTTTAATTGTGTTTATTTTTTCCTCATCAGAATGAAGGATTTGTGGAAATATTAACACTTTTTTTCCTTTCTTTTTTTTTTTTGCTTTCAGGACGTACCAAGCTGTAAAACTCCTGTACTGTTTTGGCATATTCATCACTTTCGCTCTGCAGTTCTACGTTCCTGCGGAGATCCTCATCCCATCCGTTTTAGCTCGCGTGCCAGAGAGATGGGAGAAGCCGGTCGATCTCCTGCTTCGAACCTGTATGGTTATCATCACATGTAAGAACAGTATATTCTTGTATTTTTAAGCAGTGCTTTCCCACATTTTGCTCCCTTAAACAACTAATTTAGTTATATAAATGATTGAAAAGGGTTTTACGTTCACAAATAAGCCAACAGCCAATTAGAGCTGCATACAAAGCATTTATGAACAGCTTTTACTGCCACAACGAGCAATCTTGTGTTGGGCCAGTCAGTGCGAAAAAGTCTTGTTTCTTTGATGTAGAACTTTTTGAGTTTGTTTTCCTTGAGGTACGCTGCCTTGCTTAATGCTTAATCATTTTCCTTGACTCATGTGGAAACCTTCAGTATTTCAGTCAGATACACTGAATCACTTTTATTTTCTCTTGTGGCTTTTTGAAGCAGTTTCCTCTTTATTTCTGTTGTTGTATTCTTTTGATCAGATTTATTTGAGTCAAATTGCAGCAAAGACAGTCAGCATGCTGATTGACTCTTTAAAGGAATCCAAACCAACAAACAAAGCTTACTGTCTGTGATGAACACTTCAAAGTGTTAAGTCCTGAAGCTTTCAAGATCTTTGATAACTTTCCACACCACCCCCTTCACTTAAGACGAAACACTCTTAAGGAAAAGAAGCCAATGTCTTCTCAGAAGGTTGTGGGTTTCATTTTAATTTAAACGCAGCCTTTCATCCCTCGTTGAGGAACGTTTTTTAGCTGATTGACTGTTTCAGCCAAAGGAGCATGGCAGAAGGCATTCCTTTAGATGTATGGAGAGACTTCAGTGACCCCTTTTGGGACTAATTACTTCCAACTGCGCCCACAAATCCAGATCATTGGAAAAAAATCCTGTTTCTGTTTTCACCTTGGCACCACAGAATGGGCAAATTGATCAGAGAATGGAGTTAAAAAAAAGAGCCACATTTGAAAAGGGAGGATTAAAAGAGCACCACATTGTGGTCTGTGTCAAGTATATATATGTATGTATATATATATATATATATATTTTTTTTTTTTTTTTTCTATATGCAGATAAAGAACCAGCAACAATACTAAATTGCTAACCCATAAGCTTCAGCAGTCCTTACTCAGTGTTTTGCTCTAGCACTGTATTAAGTGGCTGAAATGTAACAAATTATACATTTTGAGTTGATCTTGCAGATGTTTGTCCATTGGTGGATATGTCAGGGTGTTCTAATTGAGCTTATGGACACCATAATATTTTATCTGCTGTGTGAATTTTTACCCTTCTGTCAAACATTTCAACAGCCCTGTACACCGTTTCAAGTCAGCCCATCCCCCAAAATTATCATTAATTTCTCTACAAAGTATTTGCAGGAAACACTTATTTTAATCAGAAATGCATCAATCACCTTTATACAAAACTCTCAGGTCATACTACTTGTTCATAAAAATAAACTGTATGGATTACATTTTATCTCAATTGCATAGTCTACATTAGTTCTGCAATTTTCTGATGCCGTTAGCTAGATTTGAAAAAAGAGCTCAAATGTTCAAACAAAACATCATGGTAGGAATTCGCCCTGGGTTGCCGTTTCGAATTCCTGCTCCAGCCATCTCGACCGTTGCATCCCTTTTGACTGAGCTGAAGTGGAAACCCTCCTTGCCTGCTGGTGGTGGGTCAGAGAGCCCGATGGGGCCTGTATGTACAGCAGACCCTGCTTCTGTCAGCCTGCCCTAGGGCAGCGTGTGAATAGGTGAATGTAGTATAAAGCGCTTTGTGGTCCTCGGTCTGAAAAAGTTGTATACAAATGCAGGCCTTTTACAGCAACAGTCATCCAGAGCGCTTTGTTGAAGTGTTAGACTGTTTCTTGAGAATAATTCACATATGAATGATGAATTTTCATACAAAAACCATAATAAAATTTGATCAAATTATCTTTATCAGTCAAATCTAGGATTTATTATTAAAACATGCAGACTTGGATGGATGTCACATGCAAAAACTAGGGATGCACCACGACCGATACTGGTATCGGGTATTGGCCCCGATACTGCCTAATGTACTGGTATCGGTTAAACTTAATCGATACCATAAACCGATACTCAAAATGGGGAAAATCTGCAACAAATTCACCAAAAAGATATATTTTTCACTTGAAATTTTATTTTTGTGGTAATTCTATATTTTACATCTGTTATTTTGTCTCAGTTATGTTTAGTTTGTAAAGTCTGGTGCCTTTAGTCTCTTCAAGAAAGGCATCAGAAGTTATACAGTTTATTAATTCAACAATATGTGGCAAGGTACACAACAAGGGCCCAGGCGGGATTCGAACCCACGACTCCCACGCTGTCACAAATAGTATCAGATCGGTATCGGGTATCGACAGATACACAAAATCCAGCCATCGGTATCGGGACTGAAAAAGTCGGATCGGTGCATCTCTAGTAAAAACATGCCTTCCTAAATCCATTGTGTCATATGTTAAACGAAGTCCTTTTTATTTATAAGAAAATATAAGACCTAAATATTCAACATGTTTTCAGTGTACCTTAAGTATTATTAAGCCAAGCTAGAAATAGAAACAGGGCTCATACTTTTTACCTTTGCAATTCCAAAGAACATGGAATCTAACCTTTATATGTAGCATGCAAATCAGGTGTTTTTAATAACTAGATTTTTAACATTTATTTATTTGTAATTTCTTGGCTTTTATTTTTACTTGCAGAAATAAATGTCCTTAAAAGAAAAAAGATCAAAAATGAAAGAAGAATACATCAAAGTTCTGAATTCCAGCTATTTTTCCTTACAACATGCACGGCCTTCCACACTTCATGTCGTTATGCCAGTAATTATACTTACCCTTCACGTGAGCTGTACAACATACACCAATCTAAACTGAGCATCTAACTCTGTGTGGATGTCATTTGGTTATTGCAATAGCAAAAGAGCAATGCAAGCTTTGTGTGTCTGAGGTTTCAATCACTAGTTTTTTGTTTTGTTTTGTTTTTTTGCTTTGAAGCAATGCATGAAGCTGCTTCCAACAGACTATACAATATAATTTGACTTTTATTGTTATTGTTGAATGAAAAAACAGAGTACAAGGTATGCTCATATGACTGTACCTGCTGATTCTCTGTTGGGGGTAATAACAGGCTTCAAAAGTTGCATAACATCTCAAAACCCCCCTTAAAGATGCAATATGTAAGAATTTTACAGTGAATTACTCACACAAGAGTCTGATGTCCGGTCCGCATGCCTTTTTAAGGGTATGTGCTTGAAAACTTCTGGTAGTAGTAATATTTCCCCATGTCTGTCTTATGTTTTCACAGAAATAAGGTGATTTGTAGAAAGGATTTTTCAAACTAATTCCAATTGCATTCAGGCATTCATCAGAACAGAACAATCATTTCTTCCTGGATGTTATTAATCTTTTGCATGTCCATGTTTTTCTAAGCAGTGGCATTCCTCTCTCTTCATGTGGACTAACCGTTGATATCCTGTGCATCTCAAGGAGCCAGCATGTCCTTTAGAGCTAGTTTGTTTGCAGCATTGCATGCAAGTGTGTGTTTGCTTCCAGGAATGTGTTTGATGGGAGAGGTAGCGAGTCGATGAAAATTAAAGTCAGCAGCCTAACAGCCCCATGTCTTCTCCACTTGCACTCTGTCGTGCGTGCCGAGAACTATTTGTTCTCATTCCTGTCCTACTTTCATGCAGCTGAAAACGCGTCCCTTATTAAAAGTAATAGTATGTTTGCTATCGATTAGCATCAAGTCAGGACTGCTACGTCGTTAACAATGCCATTGTTTCACTTCTCTACTATACCACGAGTAGAAAAGTCAACTTGGGGTGTATTTTGCTGTTTTGCATTGGCAGCTTTTTGGTTTGTTCATGTTTTTATCACTTGCATAATATTCCTAAATTAAGGTAAATTGTGTAGTAGTCTGAACTTGGAATGGTTAAACATCCCTTTGTTTCATCACAATTGGATTATGATTCGGTGCATAATCTTTCCCCATGTCTCTCACTTTTGTACTTTCTGCTATAGTGACCCCGGAGGCTGGCAGCCAGTAAAAAAATCTGTTACCCCTTTATTGCTTGCTGCTCAGGGAGCTAGATGGAATGAGAAGACACAGGAACCACCGCTAAATTCTTCAGCCTAAAGCCTGCCACACACGAGAGTAATCTGCTGAACTAACAGTCATTCGAGGCCGTTTGCTCAGCAGACAGCTCGCTGTGTGTGGCTAATTTTTGGTGAGTTTTTTTGCCTCATGATGAAAATCAAACAGGTTGACTGATCTCACGTTAAAGCGCCCCAAAAATTATGATTTCTGTTCAGAAATCGTCACCAATCAGATTGGGACTTATTTAATTACTTTTAAATGTCTGCTCCTCTAATAAGTGCAATTACTTCTGAGGTCTTTTGGGGTTTTTTTCACATCATACTACTCCTCTAAACAAATCCCTCTTTAGAGCTGTAAATAAAGACTACAAATCAGACCACAACAGAAAAAAAGATGATTTATACCTTTAAAGCTGCTATATTGAACTTCCCAAACAAGTTAGATTTTTTTAATGCCTCCAACAAATCTTTTCAACACAGCATAGCAATACATATTTTGTGGATATTAAAAAAAGAAAAAAAGGCACAAATAATAAAGAGGTTGTGCCGCATTTGTCTAAAAACCTCAGCCAATAACATGGCTTGGTCCTAATCCAATGATTGGACCATCTGGTTTTACTGACACATCGGACAAGCGCACTTCTGCATTTACGTGGCTCCTGCACTCATTACATACTGCTGCATTCTGCAACAAACACCACTGGTGTAGAGGTTTCCAAAACAGCAGGATGTGTCCTAGGGGCAACAGCCGACGGGAGGGGACTGTCTTTATGTTGAAGTTGAAAATCAAACAGGTTTTACATTTTTTGCCTCACGAGGTGAAAAACTCGCTGTGTGTGCTCCCTGTGAGATGTGTGCTGAGCTCAAATATTCAAGTGACCAATCAAAACGCGTTCACCGATCACATGATTCCAAGATGGCATCCCCCTGTTCTTACCTCAGAAAATGAATGAAACATAGACAGAAATGGATATGGAGGAAATGCTGCTATTCATTTTGTTGATGAGGCGTCGTCGCGTCATATAAAAGGGTATAGTCTGGGGAAATTTCCACGAGTCTGTATCTTCTAAAATGTAATGTTCTCCATGGGCTGCCATCTTAAATAAGTCCTAATCTGATTGGTGATGATTTGTTTCTTAACTCTGAAAATATTGACCAACAAACAGAAATCCTAATTTTGGTGAGATCAGTCAACCATCTGATATATATTGGTATCTGTGTGCATTTTAAAAATAGCTTTCAGTTGATGGTAAATGTCACAGGTTTGACTGATGCTCCAGGATTTTTCTCTCCTCCAAGATCCATCATGACTGTACTTAAGATCTATTTTAACTGACAGAGCTATTAAACAAACCTAGATGTAACTTGTTGCTGAAACAACAAAGCCCTTTCTCCCCCTGCCATTTGTTTCAGTTTGAGCTCAGAACAGCCAGATAAGAGGTAAAAGAGAGGACAGCCCTGAGCAAACCTTCCTCTGCCTCTATCTCCTCAGCTCTGATTTGACTTGCATTTTCGCTGAAAAGGTCAGCTAGTTTCATTGCTCGGGTATTTCTTTTGAAGTGAGGACTCGTTTCTAATTTACTACAGATAGGCGGAGAAACGGAGGAGCTTGCTGTTGCCGTTTTGAATCAAAGAGCCTATGAGTGGCAGCAGTGGGATTGATATATCCCTTCACCTTATTCTATAAGGCTCTACACGGGGTTTGAAAAAATCACCTGAAGGCGCTGTTCTTGTATCGTCATATGGGGCTAGGCATAAATCTCAAAGACAGAAACATTAAGCATATATTATTTATTGTGGAGATACACTAATTAGGCTATGCCTCCTGTGTAGATTGGAGCTATTCGTTTGTATACTGACTTGATGTAGGCGCAGTTTGGATCTCCCTCAAAAATTTTCTTCACATCTTTTTTTATTTTTCACCAACTTGAACCAGTTATGCCCCTCTCAGTACAATAACTTGGAACACTCTGAGGATATGAATAGGAAACAAACATTTTTGACAACACCTATTTGTTGTTTGTGATAGCCTCCAGTAATTCTTTGTAGGGCTGGACGATAAGTCGATAGCAAATTATATCAATCAATAGACGTGTGGTGCGACAGAAAAAAAGGGGTCACAGCAAGGTAGCAGCGGAGGAAGTTGATCCGGATAAATGTTTTCAGTGGCTCAGGTAAAGGTTGCATCCCGTTTTGAACCGATCCTCGACGCACTAAAACACTAAACGTAGCAATAATAAAACTATGATCAGCTGTTACAGAGAGACACAGCAAACTTACCCAGGTGTTAACAGCACCTGTGAGTCGTGCTGCTAACAACACCTGTGGCTTTTAAAACGTCCTCTCAGTTCTGCCCCCGGTCCTGAGAAGCGAAAAACGCTTTAAAAAATACTACAGGGGGTGAATCGACCTGTCGGCTTTAGCTCTCTTCACTCTGGTAAGTAGCTGGTTCGGTTTAGCCAACCACTGAACCAAATTGAAATTGAATAAACTTTATTGACAAATAAACCAGAGGTTTCAGCCATTAATACATTAATATTATAAAGTGTCATTCAATGTTTAAAAAGCATCAAGATAAGCCTTTCATTTAAATTACTAACATATTTATGTATATATACACTACCGTTCAAAAGTTTGGGGTCACCCAAACAATTTTGTGTTTTCCATGAAAAGTCACACTCATTCACCACCATACATTGTGAAATGAATAAAAAATAGAGTCAAGACATTGACAAGGTTAGAAATAATGATTTTTATTTGAAATAAGATTGTTTTTACATCAAACTTTGCTTTCATCAAAGAATCCTCCATTTGCAGCAATTACAGCATTGCAGACCTTTGGCATTCTAGCTGTTAATTTGTTGAGGTAATCTGGAGAAATTGCACCCCACGCTTCTAGAAGCAGCTCCGACAATTTGGATTGGTTGGATGGGCACTTCTTTTTGCGTACCATACGGTCAAGCTGCTCCCACAACAGCTCAAAGTCAAATCTGGTGACTGCGCTGGCCACTCCATTACCGATAGAATACCAGCTGCCTGCTTCTTCTCTAAATAGTTCTTGCACAATTTCGAGGTGTGTTTTGGGTCATTGTCCTGTTGTAGGATGAAATTGGCTCCAATCAAGCGCTTTCCACTGGGTATGGCATGGCGTTGCAAAATGGAGTGATAGCCTTCCTCATTCAGAATCCCTTTTACCCTGTACAAATCTCCCACCTTACCAGCACCAAAGCAACCCCAGACCATCACATTACCTCCACCATGCTTAACAGATGGCGTCAGGCATTCTTCCAGCATCTTTTCAGTTGTTCTGCGTCTCACAAACGTTCTTCTTTGTGATCCAAACACCTCAAACTTGGATTCATCCGTCCACAGCACTTTTTTCCAGTCTTCCTCTGTCCAATGTCTGTGTTCTTTTGCCCATCTTAATCTTTTTCTTTTATTGGCCAGTCTCAGATATGGCTTTTTCTTTGCCACTCTGCCCTGAAGCCCAGAATCCCGCAGCCGCCTCTTCACTGTAGATGTTGACACTGGTGTTTTGCGGGTACTATTTAATGAAGATGCCAGTTGGGGACCTGTGAGGCGTCTGTTTCTCAAACTAGAGACTCTAATGTACTTATCTTCTTGCTCAGTTGTGCAACGCGGCCTCCCACTTCTTTTTCTACTCTGGTTAGAGCCTGTTTGTGCTGTCCTCTGAAGGGAGTAGTACACACCGTTGTAGGAAATCTTCAATTTCTTAGCAATTTCTCGCATGGAATAGCCTTCATTTCTAAGAACAAGAATAGACTGTCGAGTTTCAGATGAAAGTTCTCTTTTTCTGGCCATTTTGAGCGTTTAATTGACCCCACAAATGTGATGCTCCAGAAACTCAATCTGCTCAAAGGAAGGTCAGTTTTGTAGCTTCTGTACCGAGCTAAACTGTTTTCAGATGTGTGAACATGATTGCACAAGGGTTTTCTAATCATCAATTAGCCTTCTGAGCCAATGAGCAAACACATTGTACCATTAGAACACTGGAGTGATAGTTGCTGGAAATGGGCCTCTATACACCTATGTAGATATTGCACCAAAAACCAGACATTTGCAGCTAGAATAGTCATTTACCACATTAGCAATGTATAGCGTGTGTTTCTTTAAAGTTAAGACTAGTTTAAAGTTATCTTCATTGAAAAGTACAGTGCTTTTCCTTCAAACAATAAGGACATTTCAATGTGACCCCAAACTTTTGAACGGTAGTGTGTATATATATATATATATATATATATATATATATATATATATATATAGTTAATAGCATTACTTTTCTTTTGTATTTACTGATGTTACTCAGGCCTCTTGATTTGTTTCTGTCTCTTACAAGCTTAGTTATGATAAGAAGAATTGTTTGAAAAATTACAGTAACACTAAATATGGATATGACTGAAGTATTGTTTTGTTCTCAATTCACTGAATAAGACTAGTTTGGTAAAGGCAAAATGAAGCATAAACATGCAATAAGAAGTAAATCAAAAACAATCACGTGTAGCTGCAACCATAGAAATTGGCGTCTTAACCCAAAGCTCTAGTGGTTGAATAAAAAAGTACCCCAATAGGATGAGTCTGTTAAGGTTGCAACAGCATCACAGATTCTGTAGCAAAGCCCCCATAATCAGTTTTGGCTTTTACGTCTCACTCTGATAGTGTCAGTATAGCCAGTATGGCTTAAAGCATTTTACACCACCAAACCCCTCCTCACCCCTTGGGCCTGAGGCAACCGACTGAACCAATTTCACCACCATTACATTTTTGTATTTATTTTGACAAACAACCCATTTCTAAGGGAGTCATATGCAGCAGCAACACAAAATACAACTATAATAGCATTTCAATCACGAGATTTAGCATAATCTAAAACAAATTTCCCATAATACATGTAAACACACAGCAGCCATTCGTCTTTATTAGCTGAGAAAACTGATCAGCATTCTGTGCTGGTTTGGGATGTTTTTCCGTTCCATCTGAAAGTATCCTCTTCATCTGAGTCACTTTGCCACAGGCTTGAGGTGAGCAGTTTGCGTGTGTTGTTAAGCTGTTGATGGGAACAGGAGAGAACACATGAAGATGTGGCGCGAGCCTCCTCTTCCTCTTTTCTTCTTGTGCTTCATCCTGGAGCAGTGTGGCACAGAGGTGTCATTCCGACAGAAAAGGAAGCTGCTTGTTGGAATTGAGTGCTGTCATATTTTTTACTGTTTCAGGGACCTGATGTGTTTTTTCACCTTTATAGGCTGTAGAGCAGATTTCCCCCTGCATTTTGGCCTTTGCTTGATATTTCCATCTCATCTTACTGCCATACCTTTTGTCTTCAGAGACTAAATCAGAGGTTGTGAAATGATTTTTAAGGAATCCGAAGATCGTTTTGAAAAGATTTCTCATCTGTGATTTGGCATAAAGAAGTAGTTGAATATTCATAGTTTTGGACCAGGACAACTTGCAAGGGAAGGAATATATTTTGTTGCATTCTGCAATGATGATTCCCAGTGGTCAGAAAGGAGATTTCTTTAAGTTAAAATACATCATCTACTTGTTTCTATATTTGTTATTATTTTCTTTTTACAAAAGAAACATATTAGCCACCCATTTAAATCTAATTTACAATACAGCAAGTTGAGTTGATCATCTAAAGCTAGCAAGTGAAAAAGAAAAAACCCTGGGTGATCATACCACTGGTACTTTCTTGGGATAAAAAAGAGGAAACCGTACATAGAGGTGTAACAGTTCACTTATTGGTATTCGGATTTTATGCTACGGCCCTGTCGGTTTGGTATGCATACAAGAACACGTCTTTTAACAGCAATTAGGTTCATAACACACTCTGCTCTGAACTGCATGATTCACCTGAAATACTGTTAAGCTGACTTTAAACCCTTATGATTCCGGGTCATTTTTGGTTAAATCACATGTAATGTGACATTTCGAAATTAGAATTATTGCTGTTTTTTAACCCTCTGAAGTATAAATACATGTATGGGCTCAAGTTTTACCCAGAGCAGTCAGAATCACTGTAAGTATGACTGGTAAAACATTATGCACTTTATAACTCACTTAATTTTTTTTTTTTTTTTTTTATCCTCGCCTTAATATCTTGTGAAAATATAAGTGCAGATAGCTACAATGGGTAGGTGGAAACTGAAAAACACTATGTGGCAACAGAATAACTGGTTGACTGCTCAAATTTCAAATTTTTAAAGTATATCTGTAAAACTAATTTCTTTACATTATTTTTTCTTTAGGAATGTCCAGGCGCTTTAAAGGGTCCTATGGTTTATCCAAACCTACACAAATTGGAAACATTTGGGAACTTATTGGAAAAGTGCAATGACTTTTGACTGTTTGAACCCATATGCTGTAGTTTCTACAAGTCTAACTCTTATCTACTTTAGTGTTTATTAATATTTTATATTTACATTTATTTTATATTTATAGCCTAATTTTACATTTTATCTAAATCATCAGAATATCTAAATTTGTTATCTAATTCTTGTCTATTTTCATCTAAATTATATTAATATTAGATTTTTAATCTGAATTTTATCTAAAATTACTATATGGACAGAATGGGAGCAAACTTTCTAGGAATTATAGATGTTAGACATGCAGGAGCCCGTCACGGGTAGGAAAAATAAATACTTGATGTTTTTGCTTTTCTGTTAAAAATGCTTTAGTGTCAGTGCTGTGGTTGTTGTGTGTGAAAATAGTTTATTTCATTGGAAAAACGAGGCTCTGAGCTTTGATTTGATTAATAGTTTGTTGGGGTGCATGATGTAGGGGAATGCAAGCATGGCTTTAGTGCTGTGGAAACATATTTATGTTCTAGGACAGGCACATAGGAGTCATAAGGGGTTAAACATAATTGATACTTCAGAAAAACCAGCTTACATCCACCTGGCTACCAGTAGCAGCCAAACTCCTTATTTTGGATACAATGCAAGTCGGTAGACAAGGGATTTTACAAACAGCTGCCCACTCTGCATTCAAGTACAACTGACAAACTAGTTTGTCAAAATATTAAAATAACTCCAAAATTTCAGCATATTTTTTTTTCCCAAATATGAGAAAAGTATTAAAACATTGGCTGTTTTCAGGTGGTGATGTTGTTTTATCCTCTGGCTATGTCTGCTTGAACATTTTTTTTTTAATCCAATCAAATCCAGTTAGTACTGTAGTTTCAACTTTAAGTTATAGAAGATAACAAAATCAAATTAATTTTAGAAATTGAAAATACGGATTTCAGGACAAAAGGTTAATTGTTCAATTCTAACCAAAGTGAAAAGGTCATATGCATATTTGCAAGTGTTTTTTTCCTTGAATAAACTGTACTGAAAGCATGCAAAATTGTAAATCATGTTTGAGTACCATTAAACCCCTGATACTTACTTATAGTAATCTCTGTCAGTGGCTCTAATGCAGAAAATAAATACAAGTAAATGCTGAACCACTGGTGTACAAATACGTTCCATAAAAAATGCAAGAAGATTACTCAGATTTAATAGCTGTGCCAGTGGCTACTTATAGCCACAGGTTTGTCAATCACTTGTGGTGCTGCAATACAGCTAAAAACTCTTTTGGGTTGTAAACTTTAATTTATAAAAATGCAAAGATAAAAACATACATGCAACGGTAACAAAAGCTTTAAATATAGCTCTATCCAAGAAAAAGATTGGGGCTAAACACGGGAGGACTTTAAGTGGGGTACAAAATACAGACACACTATGTCATGAACACCTTCTACAGAAAATGGACATACTCACAAAGGTGGTACATTGTTGTAATGGAAGCAGTGGCTCATTGTAGAAAAGAGACATCGCTTTGCCCAGAATTACCATCAACTTCCATTGAAATAAAAAACAAGAAAACTTTAACAAAAATTCAACAGTAATTGCAATTAATGCATGACTGGAAAGTAAACTAAGCAATTATGTTCTTGTTGTGGTTTTATCAGTCTATCAAAGCTGGCAATCTGTTTATATCCTGTTAATGTTTCTGTATTGTGAAAGTAGTAGCTCACACTTGCTTGAGGAAGGTGCTAGAATGGTTTTTTGGACTTGGCACCAACTCATTCAGTTGTTGGCAGAATAATTGAACACAGCATTGGTTTCGAAAGGCACTTTATTATGTTTTTGATGCAAAAATCTCTTTGCATTGTTCTGAAAAGACAACAGCAATAAGCACTAAAGGTCATATGTAAAAAATTAATCAGTACATCTGAATATTTCAAACTAGCCTCATCTCCAAATGACAGCCTCTGTCCCTAAACAACCCAACCTTCAACCCAATTATTATGTCACATTCTATAGACAACCGGAGGATCTCTGTCATTACCAAGGATCTCCTGCAGGGTAGGGAAGGTCAGACTTACCCTCCAACTCTAATTTTACCTCTTGTTCTACTCCTCTTGTCTCTCCCCAGCTTTTTCTTCTCACTTTTTCCAATCAAGGGCTGCTCAGCTTTAACTTGTTTAATATAAAAAATGTTTCAATATACAGTAATCTAGTGGCCCGATTGTGGTTGTTAACCCAGCTATATTTGAATGTTTGTAAATATTAAGACTGAGAATACCAGCATAAAGACTTTATACATTTTTCTCAATCCCTTATTTTTTAGGGTGTATCGATCCTTTTGCCGTTTGGTTTTGCACATCATTGTGTAGTTCTACATTATTACGGTGGTTTCCAAAATCAATACTCCTTTGCAGTCCTATTCTGCCTTTAAGCAAAAACTTAAGAACCGGAGCTTTATTTGAGGAACAGTGTTTTGCTTCAGCTTTTATGACAATTTTTATTACAATTCATGCTTATTTAGTTTGAGGGATTGCAGTGAAGTCAACGACACAATACAGGCAACTATCTACTGTCTGAACAGAATATTGAACTGAAGGATTAAGTTGAGTTTATATATGATTGGATTGAAATTACTTTTCTTGTAAAGTGCCTGAAGATGACGTGATGTGATCTGGCACTATACAAATATGCAGAATCAAATTGTGGTTTTGAAACACAAGGTCACTGTGAATAGCAGATGTGCGCAAAAGGATGAATTTCATATTTGTCATGTTAGAGCACAAAAGTGCTTCAGGGACTTGCAGCACTTTATCAGCATCCGTGTCCTTTTTGTATCTCACAAGTCCTCTTAAAAACTCCACAAGATTCTTTTTTCCCCACATTGCAGGATGTACAGAAGGATGGTTTTCGAAAGTGTTGGTTATCTTAATTAAAGCTTCTAGTAGCCTTTCTGAGCCCCTCAGAAACCCATAGTGGTACCCAAGGACTCTTAAAGACAGATGGGTCAGTGTGATGTCGATCCAGGAAAAGGACTACAGACCGTCTCTGATCCTTTTTGCACGTTTGTTCTCGGCCTTGTTTGTTGAGGAGAAAAAGTTAAGTGTCTGCTGGGAGAGTCTTTGTCTGCAGAGCTGAGCTCTTTGTGTCTTTATTGTCTTTGAAGTATTCTCAGTGGTCCTTACAGCCTAATATGTTTGTTGTTCAAAGAAGAATCAGTTCAGCTTTTTGTTGGACTTTGTTAAAGAAAAGCAAAGGCTTTCTGTCAAAGTGTCCACTTTGTTTGCTTAGTCATGCGTTAACTAAACACACTACAGGCATAAAAGATTTTCATGCTGAGAGGCTCGTGGTTTAAAAAAACTCCCCATTGTTTTGATGTAAAAAGTAATTAAATAATTCAAAAACTGTAATCCGATAGTAACCTTTTCTGTGTGGCTCAAATGTATGTAGTTGTAGAAAAGTTTTTTGATAGAAAATACAATAAAACATTTTACTTTTATATTTAAAGTGTTTTATATATTTAATTTATATTTATTTTATAATAATTTTACCACAATATTAAGTAACGCTTTAAAGCGGAGGCTCTCTGTCAGAGCTCAGAGCTGTTTTCATTGTATTACTGAAGAACCTCCTAACCTTTTCTGGAGTTTTCTCTTCCAAATGAAATTGAAGGTTTAAAGCAGAAGCTCCATCCAACACAGTGGCTATATCAGCTTTAGCAGTGTTGGGCAAGTAAAAAAAAAAAAAAAGGAAAAGCAACATATTTTATATTACTTGTACAGCCTCAAAATGTATATTTTTGTATTGCATATTAATCTCTCAATAATGTTACGGAGTTGGACTACTTGAAGTTACTTTTGGCAAAATATCTTAAATACTTAACATAACTTTTTAACTACTGTAACTTATCAATTTACTTTTGACTTAAGTGTGATATCACAAATACTGTATTTTTAACACTATTTTACTAAACGTAAAGTTTCAAGTGCCTTTGCATGTCTTCTATCTTAAGGTATGGTTTGTTAAATCACATCAAAAGAAGGCAGTGAAATAGCTCGTCACAAAGATGGTTGACAAAGGTGAGACTGAACACTCTTTTAACAGGTGGTTAGGGGAAAGGTGCGACCAATGCCACCGTGTAAATGTAGAATCCATGTCTTCCTTGGCCATCCTGATTCTCTGATGTTTTGGTTTTGAACAACCGGAAGTGCGCCGTGGATTGTCTTTTACAGTGTCCAATATGATTTGCTCCGATGCGTTAGGCGGAAAAACAAATTTAAAGGTTGGATTTGTAACACAAACATGATATCGATATCTAGTTTATCCAGGTTGTAGTTACAACAATAAAACATCTTTCCAGCTGTTGGGTTGCCTGGTTTGCTGCCGATATGCCCAGTGACCAACCTGTACGAAGTCCAGAGAGGAATGTACTTTAGAGGAGTTTAACTAACAGCTAACCTTAACAAAGTTAGCAAGTGAGTTTGCTTATCGATCCAGGAGGATAGTTGCTGTTTCCACGTGTGTTAGATGCCGTGGAAATTATTTTTGTGGGTCCATCTAGTGTACGCTTCACCTAAAACTACTTTAGTTTCTGTTCCTCTGCGGTCACTGCTCTACTGAGACGGATAACAATATATCCGGGTCTCTGAAACAGCTGTTTCACTTGCCGTCTTCACCATTTCTCCAAGTGCCAACCGAGCTGTGCCGACCATAGAGCTGGATCATAGAGACCTTATCTGACAACCTGCAATGCCAGCCGCTACTGGCTGGTAGACGTAAAAATTTGTATATTTTAGTATATTTTAATTCAAATATAAGTTTGTAAGGAATCTGTACCCCTCTAAAAGCCCGTGGATGTTTTTTTGAAAAATGTAACTTTTTATGAAAATGTTCCATATTCAACCTTTAAACATGCTTGTAACTCTAGTTGTAGATTCTCACTGAAGGCATCAAAACTATAAATGAACACATATGGAATTATGTAGTACTTTTCCAAAAATCGTTAAATAACTTGGCCTCCAAAGTCACCTGACCTGAACCCAATCTTCATGATTTGGGGTGAGCTGAACCGCAGAGTGAAGGCAAAAGGGCCAACAAGTACTAAGCATCTCTGGGAACTCCTTCAAGACTGTTGGAAAACCATTTCTGGTGACTACCTCTGGAAGCTCAAGAGAATGCAAAGCAGTAATCAGAGAAAAGGGAGGCTACTTTGAGGAATCTAAAATATATCACATGTATTCAGTAATTGAACCCTTTTAGTTTAAGTACATACAATAATTCCATATTTCATGTGTTTATTCATAGTTTTGATGCTCTTAATTGAGAATCTGCAATGTACTCATGAAAATAAAGAAAACGCATTGCATGAGAATGTGTGTCCAAACTTTTGGTCTGTGCTGTATATGCATCCCCTACATTTGCAATTTAACATTTTTGCCACATTTTTTGTCACGTTTACCTTTATAATCGTAATAAATTTATGAGATTTTTTTAATAAATCTAAGAGTTTTTTGTCACTGTAAAGTCATGAATGACTAACTTTACAATGTCAGACAATATCTTAGTTTCAATATTGGTAAATCATTGGTTTTAATGATAGAAATGTGTGTTTTTTTTCTTGCAAATTTGCCACTTTGCTCCAAGAATTTACTGCTTTGTAATTGCAAAATGACATCTCTATATTTATTCTTTAATTATGTGAAACTTAAACTAAATTGTGTGCTCTCTTTTTTATTATTTCTAGTATTAAATACAGTTATTCTTATTCTTAAAAATGGCTCCTCCAGCGTAGACTCGCTGCAATTGCCATTACTATTTGAATGACTCCAGCACATCCTTTGTGTTTGTTTCATTTATTTGGCATCTTGCAGGTGTCACACAATGAAATGTTCTGTTTCCAGCAGATGACATGGCAGCCTACAAAGGTCTTTTGATGACATTTTCATGTTGTACAATGAACCCCGCAAAAAAACGGCAGGTCATGGTGCTGTGGTACCAGACTCTGTGGTTTTTGTGCATTAAAACTGCCTTTTGTTAAAACTGTAAGAGCGATTTAACAAAAGCAGGTAGTTTTTTTTTTATTAATCTTTTCAATGTTTGTTTACATCTTTTGGAGAAAAACAGCTGAAGTAGACCTTTACTGTACATGGTGTGTTATGTATTAATTCTTTGTGACTCAAATCCACAATTTATTTTACACAAAGAAAATTTTTTCATTTCTTAAGCATCTTGTTCAGTTGCCATGTCTGAGTCCATGAATTTGACCATTTTGCGTGCATGATCTGATGTGACCTTTTTCCATCTTACCCAGGAAACACAACCGATTCTGTTGTTGCCTGGCATTTTATTTTTCTCAAGCCATACGTCATTCATTTCAAAATCATGGTGTGCAGGGCAGATTGGATCTTTTCACTTGTGAAACAACCCTCCAAACAAGGAGCATACGTCTTTATCATGCTGCTCCATGCTGAAATACAATTACTGCAGACATTTTTCACTACTGTCATGTTTTGCAGCAGAAGTTAAGCATTTGTCCTACTTTTATTTATTTATTTTTATTCTAACCTGAGGGCTGTGCAGTGGCTTCTTTTTAAATGCGTAATTTTCTCTGTTCTAGATTCAAATTCAAATGGCTGTTCAAGGCTGACCAACTTTTAATTTAAAATCCTTGTGTAGAGGTTTGTCCTTGCTATTCCTCTGCATGATTGTATATTTCAATATCATAATATATCCGTCAGAGACTGCAAATATAAAAAAAATAATTACTGCCCTTAACTTTCTTCTCTTTAGTGTTTGTGACCAATCACTTTCCATGTCGCTGTGTCCACTATGAAGACGATTCTTAAAATTGATCTGTCAATGGTCTATCAAAAATAGGAAAAAAGAGGCACGTAAACTAGTAAAATTAGGTTTCTGCACCACGAGACTTTGCCTACCTCCGCTACAGTCGTGCTGCTACCAACGTAATGTAGTGGAAAAATCTTTTAAATAAAGGGATGAGAGATATTCCTTCAGATTTATGAAGGTTTAATTACAGACTTGTTTGATCAAAAAAGGAGGTGCAGAATTACAAAAGAAACATGTAAAATACTGTCCTGCTTACTAACGTGAGACTAATGGTGCGTTCAGCCCACACGCTTGGTCAGCATCAAGCAATGTTCATAAAGCAACTAGTTCGACGCATATACACAGCAGATACATTTTTAAGCTGAAGCTCGCAAAGCATGTAGGCGGGCCTTTCTCTGCTGGATGTTTTAAACACTCGTGGATCGTGGTTGGCTTGGCAGGGTTGACGTCAGCCAACGTCACTACAGTGAGACGCTCTGATTGGTTGTCGTGCTGCGTCAATAGCGTTAAGACCCTCAAAAGTTCAACTAGCTGAACTTCTGCATTGCTAGCGTTGTGAGCTTTGAATGTTTAAATGCAGGAAAAGCTTGAAAAGTTGACTGAGCCAACACTCACAAAGCACCACAGAGACTGCGATCCTCCAATGGCCTCATAAACTTAACATGTAATCTTGATGCTGCTGATGCTGATAAAGCCTGCGGTCTGAACGCACCATAAGACTTTTATAATGCAGGTTCAGTAATCCTAAGCACTTGTCAATATCATATCGGAATAAGAGCATTAGACCTATAGGCGTCTTCAGCTGATAGAGGAGGGACAATTTGTAAAACGTCAGGACGTCCAGTGTACAGTGGGTCGTCTCCATGGCAACACAGGATGTAGGGATTTAATATCAGTTCATTTTACCATGACTTAATTCATACGATCAGGTTGGGAAACATATCATGAAGAAATAGCACACAGTAACTCAGTCACAGTAGAATACACAGAACAGATAATTCTTACTGTTAAATTTCCTATAACAGTAAGATATCCTACTAATTCATAGTGAAGTGCATCAAAACCCAGTACTACAGAAAATGGGTAAATGTCAGATTGCTGATTCTTGGCTAGAGGTGGAGGATTTTAAACAGTGGCTGAAGCCTGTGCTGTTCTGTAAAAAGATTAGTGTTGCCTCAATGGACATAAACATAAATGGAGCCAGCCACAAAGACAATAATTAAATGGTTTATTTAATAATTTATTAGTGAACTGCAAAAAAAGTATATTATTTTTCCAGAATGTCTTCACAAGGTATAAAAATAGATTTTGACATCTGTGCATATACCCTGTTTTTAGACTAAAGAAGTTTTAGAGCAATTTAGGCTGGTGCTAAAGTGTGCTTCAGCTATACGATGGGGAGTTGGTAATGATGGGAAGACCGGCTCATTTTACTGAGTCGGATAATTAACTCTCGAACAGTAAATTGAACAAATCTTGAATTAATTATTTCATTAATTTTAACAGCAGGTGGCGCAATTGCCCTCTTTTGGGCGTTTTAAACAAGGCTGCGGTTCTCCACCACAATACAGAAGGCAACATGGTTTGCTTCACTTGACAATAACACACAGAATGCCACAAGCAATTCAAACCATTCGAAAACCTAGGAAAGCAAATACACACCACAATAAAGATATT
Organism: Apricaphanius iberus; assembly: GCA_028564705.1. NCBI lineage: Eukaryota > Metazoa > Chordata > Actinopteri > Cyprinodontiformes > Aphaniidae > Apricaphanius > Apricaphanius iberus. Next base: position 579,306 of record JAPXFQ010001999.1, read on the forward strand.
TGTGTCCTGCATCCTCGCTGCCATCATTGTTTAACAACGTGACAGAGACTAGGGTAGCGGTCAGGTGACAAATGAACGGGCGAGACCGATCACAGAACGTAATGTTGGCCACACAGCCTGAGCTGTCAGTTACATGACAAATGAACGAATCGACTGCTCCACTCAGTACAGCCTGAGCTGTGAATGATGAACAACGAGATCCGTTCAGTCCGAGCTGTCTGTCAAATGACAGCTGGGTAGAGGAAGAGTGAATCTAAAACTAATTTTAACAACTAGTGATACAATTAAAACAAAAAGTATAGATGAATAAGTTCCGTATGTTTACATGGTGCATTTGTGTCAAAAGTTTGACCTTATTATTATTCCTATTATAATTATTGTTGTTATCGTGTTTGTTGTTATTATCATCATTATGTTTTACCTGGGGTCTCCAAACTGACTTTGCATCAGAGGGAAAGGTGAAGTGTCTAAACTATGAGTGCAAAACTTATTATTTTAAAAGTGCAACAAACAACAACAGTGCACCAAATTTAAGCACACAGAGTGTTGAATACAGGAAGGTCCTGCACCTTGGGTCGTGACGATGGATTGATTTCTTTATGGAAAGTCATTTCCATTGGAAACATTTACACTCTGCTCAGCACTGGTCAGTGAATCTTGTTTTCCTGAGTGCAGCTTTAAAACAGGCTGTTGGCTCTCTCTGGCCACAACTTCCTGTAATGTTTGCCACTCTTTAAATCACGTTCCTTGATTAATTCATGCATAGCTAAATAAATTACCTATGAACGAGTTATACATTCATGGATTTAACTCATATGCAGCATAGTTATCATCTTCAAAGAGCTGCTTATATATCATTTTAAATTTAGAAATATAAACACAAAACCTAGAAATCATAGTGTTTGTGCCGTTTCCTTCTTATTTTGCAAACATATATCATGTAGCTGCCTTAAAGATATTTTGTATCTCTCACTGTAATTACTGGTTAAATAAATTTTGAATAAAAAATAAATAAATCCCTTTCACAGCAGGTTCAGATTATAGCCCCTGCAGCAGACTGCCACATTCTGATTAAATGAATCCTCGCTCACGCTCACAGGGAACGACTTCTGTTACCTTGTATTCCTGTAATTTCAAAGAACCACCAGCTACGATAAATTAAATTGGCAGTTTTGGATTAATAACTGAGACTGAACCTCCTGTTTCCCGCTGTTTTGATTACTCTTAGAACCAACCCCGCGGGCTGAAATATTTATTGTAATTTTCTAAGAAAACGTTTTTTAGGAAACATCTCCTGTTTTCTACAGAAGTTTGTAAATTACACAAGAAGAATGTTTTGCTCCTCATGTGGATTTGGCTTGTAAAGCCTCTTTAGATGGACATGCCGGTAATTTTTTAGTAAATGTGTTTTTGTTTTGTGCCAAAGCTATGACTGCTATTTAGGATGGATAAGTGCATGTTTAGTGTAACAGACCTATGTGTGTGTGTGTGTGTTGTGGGATTCAAATTTTACTGTTTCATTTAACAGAAAATGAAAACAAGGATTTAAGTCCCAGGTTACTTCGGTATGTTTTACCATAATTTACACATTGATATGGTTCAGATTCCCTTAGGTCACGTTTGTGTGGAGTTATTTTCGAATATGTAGTCTAACTTTATTGTAAACTTGAAAAATTAGATTTTGTGAAGGAATAAATGGACAACACAAATGAGCTAGATTCGATCCTCTCTTTTACTCAACTCCAACAGAATAACGGTGAACAGAAAACATACCATAACAACATATACCAAAAACGTGCCAAAAACTCATACATTTTTTAAGTACAAACATCCTGTTTTCTGGGTGGGAGTGGAGCCTCCTGGAGGTCCACCACAATATTAAAAGTAACTTTACATGAGTTTAGAGTAACAAAAGCTCTGTGTTGCCTCAAGATTTTAATCTGTAAAACTTTATAAAGGTTCAAGACGAGCCTGAGATCGAAGTGACCAATTAGAACATGGCTGGATCGCCATAAATATAAGTCTCTGTCAATGTGAAGGAACTCGTCACACTTATGTGCTCATGATCAATACATTTTTTATATGCTATTCATTTTTTTCCAGGGACCTCACTGTGCAGTAAAAGTCCGTAAACTTGTCTGCAACAATTATACCAAATCCGCCCGCAGTTGTTTTGGTCGAAGCCTGAATTAACGCAAACATGTCAGGATTCATCCTCACACTTAAGCAACACACAACAATAAAGTGATGCTATCACGAAAGGTATTACATCTACATCTGCACGCAGGTCCCATATCTTAGACATGAAGCTACCACTTTAATAAACAACTATGATGTTGCTGCTACAGTTTTGCACGTGCTCAAAACCCTCAAAACCTACCATGCGTAAAATGGAGCCTATTATATCCCCAATGCCTCAGAAGACTTTGCCAAGACCCCTTAAAGTATCTCAATTAGGCTTGTTTTCACTATTTGAAGGTCTGTTAAAATTACCCTCAAATTCAGAGTATGCATGTGCCAGGCTGATAGGGCTCCTTTGTGGGCCATTTTAAAACCAAAGTTCCAGCTTTGCGGCATGTACTGAGAAACAGCCCGGTAGAGTCACTGGGGTGTACTTGTGGTGAACTCACGCTGATTGGTTGTAACTTGGTGGGAAATGTCACCAGACATCGCCAATTGGCTTTGTGAAATTGGAAGAGTTGCTGGTGAAGCATTGTATATCAATATAGCAATCTGAAATGCAGCAACCATTCCTGCTTCTTCCGTTGTCAAGCTCTTGTTCTCAGCTGCGATGGGCATCTTTTGCCGCTGATAAGTGACGCCACGTACTGTTGAAATTATGGCGATATCCTGAGGTCTTGGCAAATTCCTTAAAGAGACAATTTTGCATGGAGACACACGGAGAGGACCGGGCTAACTGATTTGCCCTGTCAAATTTTCTCTCAGAAATGGTCCAGAACTTGTTTAGTGGAAACACTCTTCTTCTAGCTGGAGCAGTGTCCCTCTACCACAAACATAGAAGAGGCGGATATATGTTAAGTCATCGTTGCTATGAAACATCCCACAGTAGACCGGCATCTAAAAAATTCCATACAAACTAAATTAACTAAATTAAAACAGACAGGAGCAAACAAAACCTCTAACTACTTCTGTTAACTCTCTTGCCAGATGTTGAGAAGCTGTTTCAGAAGGACCTTTTCTTCAGAACCTGACATGTGAATGATTTTCTTGTCATCTTGATGGCTGGGGAAAAAAATCACTGCAACTCAAGAAATGTACCCTAAAGCAACACTGTGAAGTGCTTAATTTAGAGCGTCTCTGAAGAAGAGGTTTGCTACCTTTGTCAGCTCATGTTAGTAAAAAGAAACACTGACTGCTGACTCAACACTGTGATGAATGAGAGAGGTGATCGAGAGGTTATATTGTTATGGAAACTGAGGGATGTGAATGGGGGTGAAAACAGACTATTCATTCAGAATTGCCATGGAAGTGAATTTGACACTTAGTAAATGATTGTTAATGATCATGCTGTGTTAGCTGAAGTGTGAACATGCCCGAAAAGATTGAAGAGAAATGATGTATCATCATATTTATTTTAATTAATCACCAAAGCTTTCCAACTTCATTCAATATTTATGTAAAAACATAAACTTTAAGGCCATGTCCACACTAAGCCAAATAATGCCTTAAACGTATAATTATTTAGTCTACACCCCCCTATCTTCCACACTAACCCGGCGTTGTTTAAGGTCTGTGGCCGGATAACTATTAGCCGGGTAAGACAGCCATGTAAATCTTATATGAACGGCTAAGCGAGCTAGTGTGGACAGCTTCCCCGGATAATGAAAGGAAGAGGCGTCAATGAATGCTGCGTCAATAACAATACGACACTACAGACCAAGACAACAGCGAAGAGTAATACATCGATCTCGTCGTCTGTCCACACTAAAAACTATCTCTTCTTCTGAGAAGCTATTGTTCTCTTCGGTTAACGGGACAAGCAGATATGTACTGTGCTGTAGAGCTTCTTGTATACATTATGTAGGCGCTGGCATCACATAGATTATATACGCGTGTTTCGTGCGTGTTTTCGCGCATGCCCAGTATTTGCACAGGTCAGTTCGGGATTGCGCAATCATGGGACCTTAAACGGGGCATAAATGCTCGTGTTGAGCGGATAACATTAGGCGTCTGACTCGCCGTATAACCTTATCGGCTTAGTGTGGACGTAGCCTAAGTTTATTTTAAAAGAGAGTCATTAGAGGGGTCTAATAATGTGCTAAATACAGCAACACAGTCGCTACATTGGCAACACTGTTACAGATTGGTTGAGGTGGAGTCACGTGACTGTATGTAGTCATCTGACTCCACCCCATCCACAACTACAGTCAGCAACTTAAAGGGACATGTTTATCACTACACTAAAACACATCTTTTCATTTTTATTTAAATGCCAAAAATACAGAGATGCACAAAATGATGTTGCAACTGACTTAAATTTCAGTATTGGTCAATTTTCGGTATATCGACTAGCCCTAGAATAAGATGTTTATAATGACTTTGCTCCAACCAGGCTCTCAGATGGTGAAAAAGCAAACAGGTTATTTTACAGAACAAGGTAAGGACAGGATTCAGCATCAGAATTGGAAGCTTTTCGGGTGAAACTCCATAAAAAAAAAAACACTCAAGGGCATTACAGTGATGTACGGGCTCCAATGCAGCATCTAGATCCGATAACATGAAAATAGCACAGTCCTTTGAGTCAACTGTCAGCAGTAAATCACTGGTTGGTTTTATCAGAGTTGATTCAGTGCTTGAGTTTGCTTTAAGACTAGATTACAACAACAAAAAAACTTTTTAAGAGGCTTGGGGAACAAAAGAGGCTTCAAAATTGGTCTAGGATTGTTAAGATAAGTCCAAAATGGTTTAATAACCAGTTGTACAAGTGCATTCTTAAAGATGGTCCCTTTCCTAGGAAATAGCCCTTTACAACAGACAGAACTAAAGGACCAAATATTCTTGAATGCCACCTTTAACAGACACTGAGATAATGGGTCAGTGAAAATGAGAAAGGCTTAAGATGCAATGTTCTTTGACTTAGTTTAGGAAGGGAGACTGGAGAGTGTTGATCTTATTCAGCACAGAGCACCTAAGCTGTTACTACTGAGACGCCACTGAAGGTGTTGCATCAGTACTTGAGCCGTAATATTACCAAAGATGCTATTAATATTAGGCCTGTGAATATTCTCATTCATCCAGGTCATGGTTATCTCAAGGAAATTTCAATCCAACGCAACATTACCAAGTCCAGCTATTAATATTGTATATTAAACTTACACCCTATTCTATCTTTTTCTTTATTGTCTTCTATAACCTTTCCTTTACTTTTTAGTGGCATCATCAGATCAGGGCTGTTTCAGGTTAAATTCCTCTTAAAAACTCCACATTCTGTATCACTGTCTGTTCAGTTTATTTTATTTTTTTCTTGGACCAACAAACCTTAGGCAACATGCAGCTTCCTCTGTTTACCTGTACAGAGCCTGCTTAAATTTGAGCACTGCTGAAGGAGTGTACGGAGGTACAGGCTGGTCGACATTTAAATTTTGATTGGAGTTCTCCCACGGACTATTAAATACCCAGGTGATGATTCACAGCTTTCCAAACAGAGGTCTACATTTTTAAATTCATGTATTTATAAGTAACCTTTTTTTTTTTTTTTTTTTATAGTTTTTGTGTGTCCAGAAATTTGGCCAATCAGTAATGATGCTACTCACAAACATGACAGAGGATTCGCTGATTCAGCGACCCCTGAAGGGAAAAGCCGGAAAAAAAGAAGTAGTAACATGTAAATCTTGCCTTCATCAAGTCATGCTTTTCTCACTGCTATTCTGATTTCAGCTGGTGTTTATAATATGTGTGACAGATGTTATAAAAAGAGACCATACTTGCAGTAAAAGTTATACAGCTGTATTAAAGGGGGTTTATATGCCATTATAATGCTATTTATGTCACCATTGTGCGAGAGTTTATTGATGTTAATATACCTCATTTTTCAGTTTTCGTATGGCCTTTATAAATTCAGTTCTCTAGCAGAGTTGGTCAGCCAAGTATCCTTTACATTAACAAGAAAATTCTCCTTTATAGATGTTAATGCATTTACTCAGGTTTTCAAGTCCCAAATTAGCTTTTGCCCCATCATTAAGCACTATTACCTCTAGATTGCACCAAAGTGCTACAAAAGTTTATAAAGGCTGTGTAAATGTCCTGATTAACATACCAAAATGTTTTCTATTAAGCCACATACTTTCTACCCTATCAGCTTTTCTGTGAGATTCAAAGGCATTGTTTCAGTGACTCTGTATTCAGAAAGCACCTTCTTTTCCCAGTAGGCCACTCTTAACAGTTCTGTTTGTCAATGTTTTTCTGTTCTTGCGGGCTTTTGTAAAGAAATGCTGATATAACCGTGTTACCTCTTAAGTATTATGTAATATCTAAAATACGGACTATTAAGAGGATAGCTTATCTAACATGTATTCATTTAATTAATTATGAAATAAAACAACCAAACTTCATAAAACACTTTTCATAAAAAAATGCAACTCAAAGTGCTTTACAGATTAGATTGATTAGAATGATCATATTTCTACCCCCTCCCCCAATCCAGTCTCTATGTGCAGATACACTCAAGAGCAACGTTATAAAGACCTTTTAAAAAGGACAGTAAAATGAACAATGGGCTGAGTACAGATGATGTTAGGTTGGCATTAAAGCAGACACACGATTCGTGCTAAGGGTAACGAAATTACCATCACTACTGTTAATGTTGCAGCTATCAAGTAATACAACAGAATCTTCAGTCAGAAGCTTAATCAAAACCTCTGTAATACAGAATAATCCTTGCAGACGTGGGGACATCACTCTACCGTTGATGATAATGTTAGCAGCTAACGAGTTATTTTTTAATTATCAGGGGACTGTCATTCTTCGTCGCCAGCCACAGCGCACTTCCTTTTAACATGCTCAAGCAACACCGTTGTGCAGCAATGAAAAGCAGATTTCTACCTTCTGGATTTTGCATTACATATGCTTCTCTTTATATCTAATAAAACTCTCCAGAACTTAGATCTCTATTGTTCGCTCACCATGATGTTTGGGCTTTTCCAGTGAAGCCACGCTTACCTGGATGGCCACAACTGCCTATGTGCATCAGAAAGTTAGACAAAGCTGCAAAAGGTACAGCAACTGTTTCTAAGAGAAGAACAAAGCTTAAAAAAATTAATAATTTAAGTGACAGTGTGTAGTTTTTGCAGTACATCTTTGAAAATAGCCATTAAAATATTATATAATAATAATTACGTAAAGCACATTAATTGCAAAATATTGGCGATATTGTAAAATATGACTTTAAAAATCAGTTTAAAATAGGCACGGGTCCTCTTTTCAGGGGAAAGCCATATTAGATGATGTCTTTACTTCTACTAGAGCCCGGACGGACAAAGCGCACGGAACACGCTATTAAAACATTGATTTCCCCTCAAAATGCAAAAATACTTTAGTCATAAATACATTTTTACCTCTTCGCTGGTTCCAAGCGATGAAATAGAGACTGATGTGCTCGTCATGTTGCTGCAACATAGTTGGTTTCTATGTAGTAAATTGGCTCTTAGTTTTAACATTGTTGCACTGTAAAATATAAGCCCCATGATGCACAACACAAGTGTCTGGCTTCATGCAAGCGCTCAATTGAACCTCTACATAACTCGAGTTAAGGAAGGTCTGCTCGGTCAAACTACGGTACTTAGATGACGGTACGCCTAGTTAAAATTTTAAAATCTACTGGTCATATTTTAAAAAGCTGAGTGACCTTATCAGTGGTATTTATTCTGCTGCTGTTAAAAGATCCATGAAGAGCAGGCACTTCCTGTGCTCATTAATATTAGTTTATGCAGGTACCAATTGCTTAGTTAAAAGTTGTAAGCCTTTCGGGCAGACTGAGCCAAGGTCGATTTTTATATATATATTATATATATATATATATATATATTTTTAATGACATTCAGTCCGCTGTGCAACAGATCAGCCAACTCTGGGTGAGCCTGATGAAAGTTTTCTTCGGCTAAAAGGAGCTAGAGGCAGCTCCACTTCTTCCTGGGTGGGGGTTGCTGGTGGCTAGTTGAAGAAATTAGACTGGCTCCAGTAGATTCTGGTCATCTGTGGAGAAGAGAAAGCTAAGAGCCTTCCGACCAATCTTTAATCAAGCCTTGGAGCATCCCTCTTGCCGGCCGTCGCTAGCTTTGGAGGTCATTGACTCTTTTTGCCTGTAGAGCTGTCTCTTTCTCTCAGTGGATTTAAAAAAATTGTGGGCCTGGTTAAGAAACCATCTGCTGACAGTCAAAAAGCTGTCAGCTCCTCGCCCTCTGAGTCTGTACTTTTATTTCCTTCTTGTGGCTGACCAATCAGTATGTTAATGCTGATGGGTGGGGAAAAGAAAATGACAATATGAAAAATATGAAAATGCTCTATTCTTTTGTAGTGCAAAGGTTGTGGATTTTAATGATTTCAAGGGAATAAACAAAACAGCAGCTTTGCAGGGGTCTGGAAGTTTGTTCCAGATAAGAAGGCATAGAAATTGAAAGCTTCTTCTCCATGTGTGGTTCTGATTCTAGGGAAAATTAATAGAGTAGAGTTAGAGGACCTGATAAGTCTGGACAGATGGTATAGTGACAACATATCTATAGTATACTTTGGTGCTAAGCCAATCAATCAATCAACTTTATTTAATAAAGCACCTTTCATACAATGAAATGCAGTTCAAAGTGCAGTACAAAATAAAAAAATAACCCAACATATATATCCCTCCTCCCCAACCCCTATAGACACAAACAACTTAAATGTTTATGCCCCCCTCCCCCAATCATATCCCCACGTACGCTCCGAAGTAACACGATAATGACATTATAATAGACAATTAAACCGGCACTAAAATGGACACTGGGCTGAGTGCAAATGAGCTAAGTAAGAACAGGAAATGCCATCAAGGGAGCCATCTGCACCGGCAGCAGCAGATCAGCAGTTGCAGCCGAGGCTCCAAACCTGGGCACTTTAAGAAGGCGGAGCCGGGAACCCATCTGCACCCAAGCACCATGCGGAAAGCGACAACTCAGCCACAGATGACCACCGATGCAGATGGCTCCCAAGCAGGAAACACTGGAACAATATGACTATTAATTTTTGCAAAATAACAGGAAAACAAGGTAAAATAAAAAGGTAAATAACATAAATTAAAGATAGATAAATGTGGAAGCAAATAAATAAAAAAAAGTGAAATAAAATTAACGGGGTAAATACAATACCAAAAAGCAGTTAAAACATTACGGCCAGATAAATAGGCAAAAAAAATAGCCAGTAAAAAGCTAGGGTAAAAGGGTGAGTCTTGAGTGTCGTTTTAAAAACAGGAGCATTCTCTGTGGCCCTGAGGTCCTCTGGCAGCCTGTTCCAGGGGTGAGGGCCATAATAATGGAAAGACAGCCCACCATGGGTTTATGTCCTGACTTTAGAGATGATACATGGGCAGCTGGCAGAAGAGCGCAGAGACTGCGAGGGTTCATACGGTAAAAGCATTTAAGAAAGATAAGAAGGAAAAAGACCATTAAGACACTTCAAAACCATTCAAAGAACTTTAAAATCGACCCGGAAACATACAGGGAGCCAATGCAGTGATTTTAAGACTGGTGTAATGTGCTCTGGTCTCCTGAAGCCAGATATCAAAAATATCTAATTTTAGCAATATTCCGGCGGTAAAGGAAATAAATCATGGAAACCTGTTTAATATGGGATTTGAATGAATATTGTCATTCATGCTGTGCAGATTTCTCTGCCATCCCAAATCTGTGGTGAGCAGATTGTAACATTATCTTCTGAGTTTCTTTAAGATGTCAAGTAAAAGGACGATTTATGTGCTTATGGCGTTTCGTCTTCAGCACTTTGAAGCTGCCGGATGACCCCCTTGATGCCTCTCTCAGGGGTCCGCTGCAAGCTTTTTAGAAGCAGCCCTATGGTTCATGTGCTGTGAAATGCTTAACATATTCTTCAAGCAAGTTGGTTCTCCCCTCAGTCCTCCTCTGTCGCGTCAGCCTTGTTTGATACCCTGGTCAGCTCTAAAGATGCTCTGTGAAGTGTCGTCGGAGTAACTCCCTTGGCGTTCAAATGGGATGTGCTGATTCACCAAAAATCAATTAGTGGGATGTGAGGTCTTCTAAATCGATAGTGATTCAGAAGTGTTCAAAAATCTATTATTTTCATTGTAATAAAATGAGAGAAACCCAAGTCAGGGGTGCCTGACTTAGATTTTTTGGGGAAGGGCTGGCAGAAACAATATGTCTGCAGCTAGTGTTTTAGCCTGCTGCATGAAGTTTTTGCACTTCAGTTGTGAGATGAGCGTCTATGTTGCGTATTATGTTAGCTGCAACTTCCACTTTTCACCTGCTGTCCAGGGTGTTGTTCCCGAGCTGCAGGACAGCGCAGCACATGCAGCTCATGTTTACCAGACATCAGTCCAAGTGTAGCTTTACGGATGAACCGTGAAGGAAATTGCTCAGAACTGCAGATTAGTTTGTGCTTGACAGGAGCAAATCATCCCACTGGTCACACTGATACAAAAACTATGAAAGAACTGTGCAAAGTTAAGAGTTCATGCATTAAACTGAAAGGAAAAACCAAAGTCTTTTAGGTGTCTCTGGAAGAATGCTGCTCTTTATTTTCTAGTAGGCTATTTTGAATAGAAAATAAGACTTTACTTTCTCAGAATATAATTTCTGATGTTTGAGCAATTTTTGTTCAGTATGAGCTATAAAGGGAGCAATAATTATTGTAGGGTTTTTTTTCTAATTAAGAAGATTAATCATTTCTATTAAGATTTTAAATTTATTTCTTGACTAGTAAACCCCAATCTGAAGTTTATTTGTTCCTTTTAACCACATAAAACAGAAATACTTTAAATATTTTAAAATTAAAAATATTCTCTGAGTAAACAGAATATAAACGAAGTGTTTAAAGATTTGACCAAGTGAGATGTTTTATGGAACTAAAATATGATGACCCTTTATTATACTTCTAGTCCCAATCATACACTGTAAAAAACACCTATTTCCTCTAGTTTTCATGGAAAATGTGATGTTAATAAAGGCCATGACTTAAATTGGATTGCTTAGAACAGCAGCAAGTGGCAGAAAAAAACATTAATTAAGACTCAGAAGTGAAAAAGTATATAAAAACAGAATTTAAGAATTAAGAATAGTATGTACATTATAGAGCAGTTCTGGTTGTAAAGTCTGAAACCTGCTCCTTTTTTCTTTTTTTTTCTGCATCTAGCTAAGCTTATCTAGTGGCTAAACACCGCCTCCTGGTGAAGGCGCATAAGTGGCTACGTACTAGTATCATTATGTAAAGAAGCATTCTCTAGCAAGCGCTTCCTGGCAGTTCTGTTTTGACCTGTATCACATCAAAATAATGGGCCTGCAACCCCTACCCTGCATGCCATCACGGCAAAGTACTAGAGTCAATCATATTGTCAGGACATGAAAAATGTGACTATGGACTACAAAAACAGCTTTATTTTAACAAATATATTACATAATATAACTTTAAATCTAGACTAAATAGCACTGTGTATCCTGAGTACTGACAGCTTTGCTCTACATGAACATTTGACGCTGGGGAGTTTGGGTGTGCTTGTTACATGAAAGCTCGACCTTGCTTTTTGGCTTTCAGGATAACTTGATAGACCTTAACATGCAGTGGCGAGGTATTGATTCTGGTTCGAAGAGGCTTTTATGTGCCTGATGTACGGACAGAACATGAACACATGCTCTGTCCTGTAATCCCAGCTCACCACGGAGGAGACGCTAACCCACTCCTCTCTTTTCAATGTATAAATCTTTCACTTGTGCATAGAGGAACAAATACGCACAAGCATACTTCCGCTGTGACCAGTGCAGCTCTGCGTCAGAGGATGCGTTTGTGCTGTTTTCGCTGTAGCAACCACACAAGGTGACTCTGATCCCTAATGGTTTTAGCAGCATGGTTTCCACTCTGTCCGACACGTGAAAAACAATCACCCACAACCATGGTTTCATGTTTACCCAGTGGGAGTCCCTCCGTCATTCTAAATTTGTCTTTTTCTCCTCTTTCCCCCTTTGCGTCGACATGTTTGACCTAATCCATCCACCTTTTTTCATCCAAGTACACATGCACCTCATTTTTCATCCACCCCTATACATTGTATTCCTGACTTCCAAGAGAAAAAAAAAATGAGTAACTTGTACACTAAATGAAATTCATCATTGTCAGCTACACATGATCATTTTCAGTGAAAGGAAAATTGGGAGGAATAAGTGGGGAGAAAAAATTACATTCTTTGAACACCACATATGAAAAGATTTCTGGAGAGAAACTGTAGGATCTACTCTGCAAGGCTGAAATTTTGTCCATTACTGAAATGCGTGAAGCTGACATCAAAAAGCAATCCACCTATAATGATGCTGTTTATGCTGAGAGGCCGCTGTCAATATGGGATTGATGTTCTGAAATCATATCTGACGAACAAGGAAAAGACGACAAATTTTTCCTCCGAAAGCAACCCTAGCAAAACACTGCCCACAACTAACATGACATTCTATTTTAGACGATGCATAGGTCATTAAGTTCTAAAGAACTTAATGACCAGAACAGACATGTTGTAAACAGCAGTGGCCTTTGCTGCTGCTCCAGGAGGTCGCCCTGGACATGACGTGAAAAGTGAACATGTCTAGGGAAAAGAGGACGTTGCTGTTAACTAAATACCCAACAACAAAGACACTGTTAGAAAAACAGCAGTGCAAAAATATTGGCTCTAGTTTGCACATTTCATGCTGCACGGCTGAAACAACAGCAACAGCAGCCGTATTTTTTTTACACAGATTCATCGCTTAAAAAGGTCCAGCCAGCACACTTTTTTTTGGTCAATTTAATTATGTGTATTAAGTGTATTGATTTTGAAAACTTTTGAATTCCTATCGATTTGTCACTTTTCAAATTGATAGGGATTTAAAATTGAATCAGCACACCACTGTGGAGTCGTCTATGATCTTGGGAGACTATCATCTAGTGCGAGGGTCTCCAATTCAGGTCCTTGAGAGCTACTGCTTTGCAACTTTTAGATGCATCCCTACTTCAACAAAGCTAAAACAATCAAATTAGCTCTTCATCAGGCAAAAATAAGCAAAAAGAAGCATCTGATTTGCGAGGAGATGTTTGGGTGTCATGCCACCTGGGTGGCAGGCAAAGGCACAGAGCTTGCTAATTTCTGACCTCCTTAATAATGCATCAAGCTTTTAGTAGATCTGCTGTGTTCAAAGAACAGGTAAAGAAAATGTAAAAACAAAATTGGTCTGGTAAGGTTTTAAATAGAACTCTTCAACAATAGTAAAAAGAAAAGAAAGATAAAAAGCTGCCCTAATTTTGCGTTAATGTCATCGGAATGACATAATCAGAACAGCAGAAATCTGGTTTCCGTCTCCCATAACGTTCCGATTGCGTTTCAACCAGACTTTTTTTCTCTAAGGTGGTCTTGATCAACAGTAATTTTTTTATGCGTTCTGAAGGTCTTTTCAAAGCTTTTTTTTTTTCTTTCTTTTTTTTTACTTTGAAAGCTTTTTCACTTATTTTCAGTTCATTTTCAGACTCGAGTTTAACTCTGACCCATGACTCAGGAAAAAAACAAAAACACTTAAATATTCAAGGAGATGAATCAGTGCTGAGCCAGCATGTAGATAATTAAGCAAGGAACTATTTTTGAATGAGTTCTTTAGGCTTCGTTGCAAGGACCCAAATGACATAATTTATTTGCACTTTATTAATTGAATCATCATCTCTTTAACAAACGGCTGATTATACATGACCAAAAAGAGGAGCCTCTCATTAAGATGACTTCCGTTTTTAATCCTTAATCGAGGAGGCTGTTTTATTCAGATGTGAGTTTTTGTAAATGAAACCAGAGGAAATGTTAAATGGACATTAGTTGGGTAAATATTAAGCAACTATGAAGAGCTCCTAATGTTAGAATGACTTTTTACACCTGAAAAGGGTACCTGTTTTATCGCTTTAGAACCAAGGGAGTTATGGGTTTAAAGAATATCTTTTGAGTTTGTCGGATTGGCTTCAGGTTAGTCCTACATCCTACTCGTAACACATTTCTGTCCCTCTCTGCTCTGCAGGTGTTCTCGCCATCCTGATACCGGAGCTGGACCTTGTCATCTCACTGGTCGGCTCGGTGAGCAGCAGTTTCCTGGCCCTCATCTTCCCACCCATCCTGGAGATCCTAGCCTTTCACACAGAGGGTCTGTCCCCACTGACTACCATCAAGAACCTGATCATCAGTGTGGTGGGGCTCCTCGGCTTCCTCTTCGGTACTTACGTTGCCATTGTGGAACTTATTGCTCGAAATAGTGGAAAACACGAAGAGACATTCTACACCTACATGGTGCAGTAAAACGGACAATAAGGCCATTTAGGCCAGTCGAAACCCTTCAAGGGAACAATCTTATTATGTTTTTATTTGCTGCTGTTGTACACGTATTTTAATGTAATTATGTAATTATTCTACGAGAGCATCACATTAAATGAATTACAGCCTTTAGTGCAATCCAAAAGTAATTTTGAATATGTTGATGTAGAAAATAACCTCAGCAGAATTTAAGAGATTACAGGTAGGTTTAGATGTAATTTATCATATTTACAGGCTGAAAATATTCATAGAAATGTTCCAGTCAACAGATCAAACTACCTCAATAACTGCTATTGGTTTCAACTTCCAGATTCAGAGCTAACACTGACTTGGAAATTATTTCTTTTTCACCTTCTCCCAAACTTCATGTTTTCAGCTTTGAGTGGTTTTCATTACCATCTGAAATGTTGACGGGAACAAAAGATTGATAATAGAAAAAAATGCACTTTGATTAATGCCTTATTGAGTAAAACTGCACTACTTTGGCAGTTTTTGGTGACACACTAAATGGAGTTTAAATAAAAATAAGTGTTTGGAGAATAGATTGAGGGATTTACATCAAACACTTGTATTATTTTTGTAAAAATTCAGCTTTTTACCTTCAATTATCAAATCCATCGATGTGTCTCTGGCCAGTTGTTTTAAAGATAAATTTATTAGGCTAAATTGTGATTAGGAATATCTCAGTGGAAAAGCAAGCTACACCACAAAATTAGATAAATCAACATAAAACATGCTCTGAGAAAGGTTAAAATTGTAAAATATCCCCCAATACTAAAATACTATGTTGAAAGATTGGTGAAGGTGAAGAGATTTACTTTAGCCAAAAATAATTTCTCATGAAATAAATAATCTAGCCTTGAGTTTGATTTGGTGCTCTTTCATTTAGTGTGACAGATGTACTGACCTAAAGTTAAGATCTCCCACAACCACAGACAACCTGCAACATTAAACAAACCATGGCAGCTGCCGTGAGCAGGACTCTTGCTGGACCAGACATCTAATTCTTCTCACCCTGACATTAGTTTGTCTACAGTCTCGTTTTTCTCTCATTTCATCATCTGACTCTAACAATAATTACATTAACAACTGTAACTTGCTTTTCGTTTACTGATTGACCAATATATCTGTTGGGTCTGCTTCATGCAAATGTGGCACTGCAGCTTTGTTCCCTCTCTTAGATTTACTGAGAAATGTTCCAGTTTTTTACGCTTGCTGAAAAATAAGACTTTAGGTTCAGACTTTTTTTGGTGCAAATACTAGTATTCATGACTGTTTTTAAATCGTTCTTCATGCTGCACCTATTCTAGTTTTTCTGATCTAATACCATCTTAAACTAGAGCTGGAAATGATATAAAAAAAACACCATTACAATGTACAACCTTGTCACATCAATTTGACTGACTCTGGCTTTAAAATAGATTAATTAGACAAAGTTGATGCCCAGACAAAAAGGTTTTGAAAATACATAAAAATAATTTTAACCTAAATATTGTTGAAAGTGAGCAAACATTTGAACTTTTTAAAATATTTTCCTAAAACCCTCACCAAAAAGGATTTGATAAGACGATGGATGAAAAAGCATAATGACCCAAAACTGTAGAATAAAAGTAGATATAAATCCAAACTGTTTCAGACTTAGGAGATATGATTCTAAATTATATTGGAGCTCTTCTGTGTCTTAAAAGGTTTTATTTTTTTATTTTCTTCATTTCTTTATTGTGTTTGTTTTTACTAACAGTCGTATTTTTTTAATTCAATTTTTTTTTATTACTTGCACCTAACCTTCACACGTTGGTTTTAGTACAGACAGGCTGTATATGAGATGATAAAAAAATTATTTATCTGCGATGTTGGGCAGATGAAATGCAACATGTACTGTAAGTTAACCACGAAGCTTCTGTACTGTTGTGTGTCTTCAGTGTTTGTGTGGCAGTATCTACCAGAGAATTTTTTTGACTTTTAATAGAAAATTTTGGGAAATCAATTATAAAAAATCATGTCCACATGCCTTATATGTATAGGAGCTATAACTTTTTGTGCGTTTGTGGATATAATGCTCATCTGTTGCACATGTACACTTTCACTCATCTGCAAAAAAAAGTGTTTAAAATGAAATACCCATTAAACTCCTACCTGAATGGACTTTTGTGCTAAACTGGTGGTTTAGCTGACGATGTTAAAACCTTTCCAATGACTCTTTGTTTTCTATCTGTAATGTAGAGCATAGTGATAATAATTTCTAAATCCATTGTGTAGTTTAGCAGAAATATGTAATTGAAATAAAAATCTACATCTTCCTGATGACCTGCAGGCTCTTGAAGAGTGTAGTTTTTCAGACGTCTATATGCTGAAGACTTTCCAAAAGATGGAAGTATTGTTTTCTTTAGCACTCTGTAATTTCTTCATTCCTTTCTCGGAATAAACAACCTTTAATGAGCTAATATGTACTCTCTGCCTTCTTTGTTCTGTATTTGTATTAAAGAGTATATCCAAACCCGTGGGTCCTCTGGCCGAAAAAAATAATAAATGGAATTCAATGGCGCGATAAGAGTTATTTTCTGGTCCGCTTTGTCTTACGTCCTGAATCACATGTTGTACCTCATTTTTGAATAACTAATGTGCGTGTTGACTTTGTTTGTCAAGTGATTTGGGATTTATTTGATTGTAAAAATTTGCAATTAAAATACCTGCAAATCACAAGTCACATAAGTCATGTCAAGTCATAACATACATAATGTATAATAACATAACATACAGTATAATATACATAACGGAGCTTCTCCCGCATCCTGGCTCTCACTACACCGACTGCTTCGACCCCGGCATAGTTTCCCCTTCCACATGGTTTATATCTAATAGCTATAGATTTATAGATAGTGGTTTTCTCCATGTTTAATGCTCATTCCTTCATCATGGAGGAATCAGCCCTTGGTCTCCTTCTTCTTCTGCAGTTGTAGTCCGCTAAGTGTTATCGCACAAAACCTGAAATAACTTTAACTTTTTAATCTGCATAAATGTGTCTTTAAAATTCATCATATGTTCGATCCGTGATGCATTTCAAACGGGATCCGAAGATAACTTTTATCAATCCATTGAGTTTCATTCATTTTTTTGGCAGTATGGGATGTGAATTTAGGAATCATCACTATGTAGGGGCAGGTCCCCCCTTTCCTCTGATTGGTTTTAAGTTCTCTCGTATGATTGGGTATTTCTTTTGCCTCTGACTGGCTAGAAAGCTTCTCCGGTGACTGCAAAACATCATTGCAAAATCTTGGGGGAAACTATCAACTGGTTTATTTAAGTCATTTTTTTAAATTAGTCCTTCCACCAACAGAACGAAACAAAATCAATATAACACTGATAAGTGTGTCATATTTATCTTCAGCTCAAACCAGTCTGGCCATTCTCCTCTTACACCTCTTTTGCCCACAGAACTGCCGCTCACTGAATATTTGCCCTTTTTAGGACCATCTTTAAACCATCTTTTATGACCTCTTTAAACCCTAGAGATGGTTGAAAATAACAGCAGAAGAGCAGTTTCTGAAACACAGACCAGCATGACTGATTTATTTCAGTAATTCAGTTCAAAAAGTGACACATATATTAGATTAATCAATTACACACAGTGATATATTTCAAATGTTTATTTCTTTTAATTTTCATCATTATAACTGACAACTAACAAAAGTCCCAAATTCAGTATCTCAGAAATTAGAATATTGTGAAAATGTTTAATATTGAAGACACCTGACGCCACAGTCTAATAATTAGCTACTGTATAAAAATATGTTACATGTTTCTGAAAGCTGCTGTATATTTATATCAGTAGTTGTAAGAAATATGTATGTAATAATTTTTGTTCATCCAGTGTTTTTCAGAAATATGTAACAACATGTTACATGTAATTGAAAAATATTGCATAAAGTGTTTTATTACTATATATGAAAAGTTACTGCACGTATTTTGTTTCATAATGTTCAGAGGCTACTGAATTTATATACTGTTTTGTTACATTTGTTACATTACATACAAATATTTGCCTCAAAAAGTGAATAAATGCCACAACCAATTTAAAAGGAAGTTTCTGCTGTCTCAGATAAGTCCTGAGTTATTGTAAAATAGACTTGGGTGTGTAACAGAGTAAAGCTGGAAGAAAATTATATCCCTTAATCAGAGCAGTAGTGTAATGAGATCTAATGCAGTTGAATAAATGCATGAAGATGCTCTTGTTGCTCTCGTAGTTCTGTTACATCTAAGAGGTTAATGTGCTGGTTAATAGACTGGAGGAGCCTGCAGAGACTTTAATTCCTTTTTTAATTTGTCAGATTGTTCAATTTCACTTTTCCCATTTATTTTACCAGTTATGCAGTCTGACTTTCTCAGACTGCTTTCCTTCAGAGTCTCAAAATTTATAACTCCTTAAATAAAGTGTCTGCTTTGGAACTTATTTAAATGTCTCCTTCACTAAATATCTTGGAAAAACTGAGTTTTATTTCATTGCAATCAGTCACTTTGTGTTCTAAAATCATTCTAAATGTGAACATTTTATACAAATTCAACTCCCCGAATCCGTTAAGCATAGAGACCAAAAAAACACCTGAGTTTGAAAAAAACAATGTCATAATACTAACTTAGCATTCATGGCCTCGGCTACCTAGCTCAGAATGTAGTTTTTTTGTCAAGGTGAAAGCCAAGTGTTTTACCACTGCCAAGGGCTACGGACTACAGGCTTTGCCTCAAGGTTGAACTTAAAACAAGGATCTGTACCGACACAACGGTACTTGTGATGGTACAGATGGTGGAACACCATCTCCCAGGCTGTAAGTAGTGTTTTACTTTTAATCCAGTGTTTCACTTTTCAAGTATTGTGTTAAAATGCCCCATGACATTGAAATGTACTACCTTGGCTAACAAGCTAATATCTGTGACCACATCCACCCAGAGATGTTGTTGTTAACTATCTTCAAACGTAACCTACACTTCAAACCACAAATTGTAATTTCAGCAGTTGAATCCGCCGCTGGTTAAATCTCCTGGTCTACGTGAGCTCTCCCCGCTCATCAGTGTGGTGTGTGTATGTGTGTGTGGTGGTGGTGGTGGGGATCAGAATCAGAATCAGAATCAGAATCGGTTTTATTGCCATTGTTTGAGAACAAGTTCACAAACTAGGAATTTTTTCCGGTACAGTTGTGCACATAAAACATTTAACATAAGTAAAAATAAAATAAAATAAAAAGAAATAAAATAAAAAGAATGAGCCATAAGGCTAAAGTCTTTATAAATATTATAATCTGTATGTAATATAAAAGAACTATGAAGAGATAAACATCCTTTTAACATAAGATCAGCAGCAGGGTTCCATTCACCGATGTGCAGGTGAATGACAGCAGCAGATCTAAGTGTGATCAGACCACACAGTGCAGTAAAATAAAGTTACGTAGTGCAGATGCAGCGGCGCTCATTCCGAACAGACTATTAGCTCAAATCAGACAAGACAACTCACTGAATTTAAGCATATTGCTAAGCGGAGGAGGATTAATTCAGTAGCAAAGGGGGAAGAGTGTGGTGCCAAATACCTGTCTGACTGGCGGGCGTACCGAATACCATAGCTCTGGTGCCGCAGTCTTCCATCCTCCGCAGTCGTGCGTTGGAGTCTGTTTACGTCGTATCCGGATACATCAACTCCCCTGACATTCATCAGGATCCTCATTTCTACCTACATTCATCCTACATTTCTTGCTGTGTGAAAGCAGCCAAAAGGCAATGTTCCGGTAAAAAATTGGTGTATTTGAAAAGACACTTCCGTTTAAAGACCAGATGGAATTGTCCGCGAATATTCCAGAACGTTTATCTGAAAATGGCTTTTAGAAATTTTCCTCATTTTTTCTTAACTTTCCAGCATTTTTTCCCCTTCTATTCTATTCTCTCCATTGTTTACTAGTTTTCTAATTCATTGTCTCTCTTTCGTTCCTTCTTAGATATCTTAAATATAGATCTTGTCTTTAGTTACTTCTAAGTTAGGTCTTTTTCAGGATTTCTACTCTGTCTAGTCTCCTCTTCCTGAATTCTCCCTGCCATTCTTTAGTTTTAAAGAAGCTCTTCCAACTTTAATTTCCTCAGTATATAAAAGTACAACAGAAAATAGTGATTTAACTCCTGACCCCTCATAACTTGACATTTTAGTTCATGGCATTAATTTCTCCCTGCGTCTGGCAATAGACAAAGTTGCCCCCTTGAAAAGGAAGGTGGCTAGCCATAGAAGATTAGCTCCCTGGTTTAATTTAGAGCTACATACCCTAAAGCAGACTGTTAGAAAACTAGAGAGAAAATGGCGCTCCACGCATTTACAGGATTTTTATTTAGTGTGGAAAAATAGTCTATTGCTATATAAAAAGAACCTTCGAACAGCCAGAACAGCATATTTTTCATCTTTAATCGAGGAGAATAAAAACAATCCTAGGTTTCTTTTTATTACAGTTGCCAAACTCACACAGAATCAAAGCTCTGTTGAGCCAACCATTCCCCAAGCTCTTAGTAGTGATGACTTCATGCATTTTTTTAAAAATAAATAAAATAGACTCTATAAAAAAATAGATAAATGGGAACCTTCCCAATATGCTTGCTTCTTCCTTAGTTAATGAGGCACCATCAAAAATGGTTGAACCTAATATATGCTTGAACTGCTTTAATGCAGCCAAACTTTCAGATCTACTAAAATTATTAGCTTCATCAAAACCTTCAACTTGCATGTTAGACCCAGTCCCAAATAAACTTTTAAAATAGGTTTTCCCTTTGATTGCTGCTCCAATTTTAGATATAATGAATCTATCCTTAGTAAATGAATATGTACCACAGGAGTTTAAGATAGCTGTAATTAAACCTCTACTTAAGAAACCATCTCTTGATCAAAACGACTTAATTAACTATAGACCGATATCTAATCTTCCCTTCTTATCTAAATTTCTTGAGAAAATAGTTGCACATCAGATATGTGAGCATTTAAACAATAATGAGCTGTTTGAGAAGTTTCAGTCAGGCTTTAGAGCTCATCATAGCACTGAAGCAGCTCTGGTGAAGGTTACTAATGATATTCTCATAGCCTCAGACAATGGACTGGTGACCATTCTGGTCCTGTTAGATCTCAGTGCTGCCTTTGACACTGTTGATCACAATATTCTCATAGAAAGGCTTCAAAGTGTCGGTATAAAAGGAACGGCACTAGACTGGTTTAAATCTTATTTGTCCAACAGATTGGGGCGATGCTTTTTACTATATATATGCTTCCTATTGGTAAAATCATTAGGCAGCATAGGATAAATTTCCATAGTTACGCAGATGATACACAGCTATATATATACATAAATCCTGATGAATCCAATCAGTTAGGTAGACTACAGGCATGTGTGGAAGACATAAAAATTTGGATGACTCTAAACTTCTTGCTTCTGAATTCTGATAAAACAGAAGTTGTCGTCTTTGGACAAGAAGCTCTGAAAAGAAACTACTTAATCAACCCCTTCACCTGGACGGCATTAAATAAGCATCCAGTAAGAAAGCAAAGAAGATCTGTGTTATTTTTGACCAAGATATGTCATTTAGATCTCACATTAAAGAAGTCTCTAGGATTTCCTTTTTTCACCTTAGGAATATTGCAAAAATTAGAACCATCCTGTCCAGGAGTGATGCTGAAAAACTAGTCCATGCCTTTGTTACTTCAAGGCTGGATTACTGTAACTCTTTATTATCAGTCCACAGAATACAATTAAAAGTCTTCAGTTCGTCCAAAATGCTGCTGCAAGGGTTCTAATGAATAAAAGAAGAAGAGATCACTTTCCCCCTGTTTTTAGCTTCTCTTCACTGGCCCCCAGTAAAATCTAGAATAGAATTCAAGATCCTCCTTCTGACATATAAAGCTCTTAATAATCAAGCTCCATCATACATCAGAGACCTGATTGTTCCATATGTTCCTAACAGAGCCCTTCGCTCTCAGACTGCAGGTTTACTGATAGTTCCTAGAATTTCTAAAAGTAGAATGGGTGGCAGATCTTTCAGTTTTCAGGCTCCCCTCCTATGGAACCAGCTCCCAGGGTTGGTTCGTGAAGCAGACAACTTGTCTATCTTTAAAACTAGGCTTAAAACTTTCCTCTTTGACAAAGCTTACAGTTAGAGACAGGTTAATAGGTAGTAAGAGACAGGTAGCTAGGAAGAGACAGGTTAATGTTAGTAGTCAGGTAGAGTGTCAAAAGCTAGGAAGAGATAGAAAGAGGTAGAGTAGCTAGGTAGATATAGATTATTGTAAGTCAGGTAGAGAGTGCTAGTAGCTAGGTCTCCTAGTAGCTAGGAGACAGGTTAATGTTAGTAGCTATGCTGCTTTAGGCTAGGCTGTTGGAGGACATTTTTAGAGTCAGTTCCTACTTTCTCTCCTACTTCTCTCCAACGGCATGATGAGCTGTCAATTCAAGCGCTAACCTGTTTTCTCTTAGTCTCTTCCTACAGTAGGCGCTCCTGACCCGCCCTGCTTGACGACCCTGACTAAGATGGCATTCCAGTGGAGGAACGTTCTCCACGTCCTGCTACCAACTTCTGCTTCTGCATCAGTTCTGTTGCTCTTTCTGTGTCTCTGCTGCCTACTCCAAACCCCAGACGGTCTCGGCAGATGACCGCTTATGCTGAGCCTGGTTCTGCTGGAGGTTTCTTCCTGTTAAAAGGGAGTTTTTCCTCTCCACTGTCGCTTCATGCTTGCTCAGTGTGAGGGATTGCTGAGAAGTCACGATGCAATCTTCTGTGGTTCTCTAATTCCTAAATTAAACATTGTATTATAATAACTCTTCTTGTAAAGTGCCTTGAGATTACATCTGTTGTGAAATGACGCTATATAAATAAACTGAATTGAATTTAATTCTGCTTCCCCGGCCCACCTGCTAACTGCCTCCACCTGTTATCTCCCTCTCACCTGCATCCATTTGTCACTAATTGGTTCTGAAGGCTTTCAGTGACTATGTTTACATCCCGCCAATATTCGGGTTATGGTCGAGTTAAGGTCACTATTCGAATTCGGGTTTCTGAAACATTCAGAACGAACTGTTTACGCGCGTGAGCAGAGAGAGGTAGAGAGAGAGAGCAGAGAGAGTTACTCACATAGACATGGGATTTGTATGCCAAATGGCTCATACTACAAGTTCCTCTACTCAAAACACCAAGATTCCTTGCAAATAGAAAACAGAACACAAATCAATGCTCCTTTTGACAGGGATATGCTGATAAGGGTTTAAATGTCCAGATATTCAGGTTACAAAAGGGTTTCCCCAGGGGTAATATTCGGGTGTTTGCCTGTGTTTACATGGCCATGCATGACTGGGTTATTGCTAATATTCTGGTTTGGAACAGATATTGGCTGCATGTAAATGC
Source organism: Apricaphanius iberus (assembly GCA_028564705.1). Taxonomy (NCBI): domain Eukaryota; kingdom Metazoa; phylum Chordata; class Actinopteri; order Cyprinodontiformes; family Aphaniidae; genus Apricaphanius; species Apricaphanius iberus. Next base: position 603,259 of record JAPXFQ010001999.1, read on the forward strand.
AGCCATTGTCACTCCTTATTCCTTCTCATCTTAATTGAAACTCCCAGGTTTTCTTAGTTCTCAGCCAGGTCATCATCTTTGACTCCCTCCAGTTTCTATTGTGAGTCTTGTCATCATTTTTCTTTATTAAATAATCTCAATGTATCCTGTCCTCACTCCACGCCAAACATGACACACACATCGACAGCCTGAGGTAGCATAATATTAACCCGAGAGTTCGCAGTCACTAATGTAGACCAATGTATTCCATTTGCAGCACATTGCATGATTAACAAGCAGCTTCTTATGGACCGTGTGGATGTTTACATTTACCATTAGTTAGCTGCTCATTTTGGTTTATGAGTGAAGAGTTTGCTCTGGTTTGCAGAAGGTCTGCTGCACTCATAGGTCTCCGATCACCTTCTTTTCAATCTTGAAATGACCTGGTTTGTGACCGTTACCATCACAGCCAAACAAAATAATGAGACGCATGGTAAAAAAAAAAAAAATCAACACACAAGTTGTTGTAAAGAAACCCTATTTTCCATGACAACAATGAGGTGAAAAAGCTTTTCATACCGTTAACGGGTTTTAGAAACAATTAAATAGAAAAAAAAAATCAGATCAAATTACATCAGGATTAGGCCACTCTGACAGCAATCATCTTTTATGTTGATTTTCTACTACTAAATTCCTCCTATAGAACACAGGTATTTGATCAGCCATTTGTCTCTCTTACAGTTTATGACTTCTATAAAATTGTACTAAAATCAGATTAAAAATTATTAAAGAATAGGAAAACCCGATCATATAACTCCTAATCAAACATTTCTTCTGAAAGTCTGAAGGATGATGTAAAAGAAGGTGGTGAGGTTGTGCAAGGTGTGATTTACCAGCATAAAGGTATCTTTAGTTAATTACTTTTTCTTAAAGAAGCTGAACTCAAACCTTTCCGAAAGGTGCTGGTAAATGATTTTTTTTTTTTGCAACCTAAAACTTTTCCAATTAAAATGTACTTTTTTAACACTATTCTATCAATCAAAATATGTTTAATCTCTCAGTTGGCACCATTTTTTTAGTACCATTATCCATCATCATCTGATTGAGCCAACAATCCTTTCACAAGCTCTACGTCACTTCAGACTTTCAAAGAAATAAGTCTTTTAACTTTTACACATGCAGCACCTACTAATATGGGCTTGGATGTGTTTGGGGTGGATCGTTGCACAATAGAAATGTGGATTGTGGCCAACTGGATGAGCATTTCAGTTCTTTGTAGGAGAAACTTTCTTGTAATAAGTTTGTTCAGCAATACTTTGACTTTTCCTCTTTTCTTTTAAGTTTATTGAACAGAGAGCATGCAAAGTCGCTGTACGGCAAAAACCTTGTGTTCATATTTTTGCTCCAGTGAAAATCAACTCCATTCATCTCCCTGTCTGTGGATTATTTGAAAAATAGACATTAAAAACTATTTAAAAATTGCAAGTTGACCAAACTGTATTTACATTGCAAAAAAATGTTGTTGCCGTTTACTTCACAAAACAAACAATTTTAAAGATTTTTGTCAGATAGTGATGACATCCTTGATTCCAGATTATCGCTGTCAGAGCTAAACATCTGCAGTTCTTGGGGCACACAAATGCACATTATACAACATTCAGGGATAATGGTAAAAAAAACAAAAAAACTCTACCCTTTTTACCCTCTGCCCACCCTACTTGCTGAATATTATGCCATTACTCATTTGGCAGAATGTCGAGTGG